>OY728151.1:1877865448-1879115448 GCA_963277665.1 Viscum album
AAATAAATAACTTTATCACTTTAACATGGATCCTTTAGACTACAAATTAAGCCTTATAAGATTGGTATTTTAGAGAGACCAGAACTTTTAGGACATGGATAAGAGAGTTATATATGGGTTTGATAGTGTAGTAGGTTGTGCCATGTGAGGCAGTATACATGTAGTGGAAGTGGATCCACTTGGGTTAATTTTGTTTCATAAAATCCAAAACCGAATAATGATATTTATTTCCAATTTATAACATATAAAATAATAAGAATAAAAAGGTTCACATTTAATTATTCCAAACAACAAGTAAATACAAGTAATTCCATGAGTGAAAAAAACACATGGTGGAGAACAAATTCACACTAAAAATGTCTATTACATCAAACTAACCTTATACAGATTCTCATAAAATATAAAACAAAATTTTGTACATGCGGGTCCATCCAAACAGAATGGAAACATATGAGAAATAATTTCTATATTCAATAAATCACTTGAAAAATACCCATAAAAACATAAAAACAATTATGTAAAAACTAATTAAAATAACTAGGGTCATCAACATGAGTATTCAATTCCAGAAAATTGGAATTAACATTGTAGATTTAGAAATGTACACTTCCAAAACCACATGAAGATTCGTACAAAAAAAAATTAAATCATCAAGATAAAATTAAAATTGAAACAAGTAGACATGATGAATTAAAAAAAAAATAATTTGAATTAAATCAAGAAGTAGTGATGTTCAACATTAAAGGTTAAAGAAAAAAACATGGAAAGTAGTAAATGGATATAGAGGATTTTTGTGCTTCATCTAATTGGACTATGTGCATAGGGAAAAATCATCACATGTGTTTTACTTTGAAAGAAGAAATAGAAGTATATAGAGACAAGGAAAACAATAAAAACACATGATAAAAAAAATCAATAAGCATAAGACTTCCAAAAAATTAACAAAGAAAACTATAAGAGGACTGAAACCCCCTTACTGGGGCTTGGTCAAACCTTTTTTGAGGAAAAATCTTATTGAAAAGTTCTAAATTCATCATTGTCAAGTCATTAGGGTTCATATATACCATCCAATATTGTCTCCATCTAAGATCTTAAAACATGAACCACCAAAGGGTTGCAACAACTCTAAGATCCGATGATGAGCTCCATGAACTAGGAGGTCACTCAAATTCTCCTCCATCAAGCCAAGAAATAGGGACATCGAGCCTCTTCATTCTCACCAAATGTTCTCTCTCTTTCTATCTCAGAATATCCAAGAAGCTTTAGAAGAATCCATTAATCTCCATGATCTAATTCACTTTGATCAGGAATAAAAAGGGAAATAATACCCTTGAGAGCATAGGTGTTGTTGTAACAGGTCAATAGAATAAAAAAAATAAAGGGTTGAGAAACCTTGATCCCTAACAACCCAATAAAACAAAAAAAACCACAAAAGGTAATTTTTTGAGGGTAATAAACACTGTAGTGTAAGGGTAACCTTGAACTTATGTAAGGGTCAAGAGGGCCTCATGTAAGGGTATAACCATTGAACCAAATCCCATATAATAGTATACCAAAACTTATGTAAAGGTAAACTGTGGCTATGTAAGGGTCTCTAAACCTCATGTAAGGGTAAAAATGGGTCTATGTAAGGGTAGAACACATAACCAAAACCCTACATAAGGGTCTTCAATACCTCTCTTAAGGGTCAAAAAGAAAATACTAGGAGATTATAGAAACATGGAAAAGCAACATATTAAATCAAAATTTAATTAACAAAAAAAAGGAAACCAAAATAAAAAATCTTTACCTTGGAAATTAAATGTAGAAATGGATTTAATATGAAACATCATCATACATCACCACCTTGATAATTAAAACACTAAACCACATGCTGATTATGAACCACCTAACATATCATCAACTTGGGAATATAATTCTAAATAGGAATCAATTACAGGGTAAAATAACTATATGACCATAGTCATACTATTGGTCCAACTGACCCTAACATGCATCAATAGTGACAATTTCTTCTCCAAATTGAATGATAATCTAAAATTGATAAACATGATCAGAATTTAAACAATTAAAAACAATTCTATAATAAAATACATACCTATAATTACTCGAGTCACTATATGAGATGATTCCAATGAGGAATTTGGGACCAGTAAATAATATGCTATAAGAGGTCCCTAGAATGACTCACTAGTTCCCGTAAGACACCAAAAAACTAAGCAACATCCATCCCTATAAAAAGATATGAAATAAGAAAAACATCTCAGCAAATAAAAATGAATGAAACTCAGTAAAACCAATGAAATCATGAAACCAAAAATAAGGAAATAAATAGGGAGAGAAAACATATCAAAGAAAAAGAACTTAAGAGTCTCTACCTAAACCAATAAAAAAAGGTGGACCGAAGCACCAAGAACCATCAGAGTCAAGATAAGACATGCCACCTAGAGATATAATAGGAATGTACATAAAAAATGATATAATATAAAATACACTGAAAAAAAATTTAAATCAATAAATAATCAATTTAGAATCGCAAAGATGCAAAATTAATCTCAATTATGTTCTGATACTAATTTTTTGTGGGTTACACTATGCGAAACAGTCCACATATAGTAGAAGAGGATCCAATTGGGTTAATTTTGGTTCATAAAATCAAAAATTGAACAATGAAATGTATTTATATTTTATAACATATAAACTAATAAATATAAAAAGGTTAAAATTGTAGTATTCTAAACAAAAGGGAAATAAAAATGATTCCATGAGTGAAAAAACACATATGGAAATGAACAAAGTCACACTAGAATTGGCTATTACATCAAACCAACCTTGAAAAAATTCTCATAAAATAGAAAAAAAATTATATACATGATTATTCATTTAAATAGAATGGAAACATATGATAAATAATTTCCAGATTCAATAAAGCACTTTTAGAATAATCATGAGCACATAAACACAATTATGTACATGCTTATTAAAATAACCAAGGATAAAAACATGAGTATTCAATTCCAGAACATTGGAATTAACATTGTATATTTAGACATGTAAACTTCTAGAACCACATGAAGATTCATGAATATAAAAATTGAACCAGTAAGCTATAATTAAAATGATAGAAAGAAAAAATGAAAAATCTGAAAAAAACAAATTTGAATTAAATTAATAAGTAGAAACATTTAATATTATAGGCCGAAGAAAAAAATTATGTAAAACAGTAAATATACATAGAGGAATTATTTTCTTCATTCAATTGGCCTATATTCATAGGGAAGAATCATCACGGGTGTTTCACTATACAAGAGGAAAGAGAAGTAAAAGGAGATAAAGGATAGAAATAATGCACGATGAAAAACATTAAATAGGTATAAGACTTCCAAAAAGTAAACAAATAAAACAATAAGAGGTCCAAAACCCCCTTACCAGGGATTAAGAAAACCTTTTTCATGGAAGAAGATTGTTACGAAGTGCTGAAGTCATTGTTGTCGAGTCGTCAGAGTTTATCTCTTCTGTCTAGGTTAGTTGTCATCCAAGATCACACACCATGAGCCACTAAGGGGTTTGATAAACTCAAAGATATGATGGAGAGATCCAAAAACTAGTTCACCACTCATCTTCTCCTCTAGTGAGCCAAGAACCAGGGTTTTCAGGCCTCTTCCTTCTCATTTCTCTCTCTCTCTCTCAATATAGATGAGAAGTTTTAGAAGTAATCTACCACTCTACAAACAGATTCATTTTGATCTAGAAGAAAAAGGGTATAAATAACCATGAGATAAGAGGGGTTATTGCAATAGATCAATGAAATCAAGAAAAATAATGATCAAGAAAACTTGATCCCCCAAAACCCAATAAAAAAAAAATAAATCCATGTAAAGGTTAGCTGCGTGAGGGTAATAAACATTGTAGTGTAAGCATAACCCTGGACTTATGTAAGGGTCATGAGGGCCTCACATAAGTGTAGAACCACTAAACCAAATCCCACATAAGGGTATACTAGAACTTATGTGAAGGTAAACTATGGCTATGTAAGGGTCTCTAGACCTCACATAAGGGTAAAAATAAGGATACATAAGGGTAGACCACAAAACCAAAAGCCTACATAAGGGCCTTCAATACCTCATGTAAGGGTAAAAAAATAAATACTAAAGGATTATGGAAACAAGGAAAATTGGCACATTAAACCATTATTTAATTAACAACACAAAAGGGGAAACCAATAAAACAAATATCCACTTTGGAAATTAAATATATAAAGATATTTAATTTGAAATATAATTATAGTTAGAGTTTATAAAAACTAATAAGCTTAAAGTGCGAGGAAAAGCTGGGGGGTGAAGGGTGGTATTTATAAGGGGATGAAAGGAGTGTTTTAGAATAAAACATTAGAATAAAAATATCATATATTCAAATATTGATAAAATATGTGATTAAATAGTAGGAGGATTATTATTTAATAGTAAATGGGTCATTAAAATATTTACATAACTTATATAGATATAAAAAATTCTTTCATATACACTATTACAAAATCTGATACTTATACAATATTTTACTATTCACCAATATATTCTACTATTTATAAAAAATAAAAAAACTTCAAACTAACCAAATTTCAACATGATGATTCCAAAAATCACTTCCATTTTATCTAATTCAATTTATAAATATTAGAAATTTAACTTTTAAATGAAAAAAATATATCAACTGTTTTTATAGGAAAAAACTTTTTAAATGTTAAGTGTTTTAGTAATATTTCTTATCAATAAAAAATTATTAAATGATTTATAAATTGTTTGTTTATAATTATAAACATTAAATTTTATTAAAATAATCTTTAGACCATGAAATATATTTTTTGTTAAAAAAAAATACATAATGCATAAAAAATTATTTTTAGAAAAATAGTTTTTAAAATATTAAATGATTTAGAACTTATTTCTAACCAATCAATAATCAATATATGAATGATTATTTATTTATATATTTATATATAAATTCAATAAATTTCATTAATTTGATTATTTAAATGTGATATATTAAATAAGAACATATACAAAAAATAATATATTTAGAATAAAAATATTTTTTATAAGAGATTTTATTTATTCTTACCATTATTCATTAAGTATTCAATGAATGATAATTATTTATTAATACATTTCAAACATACTTATTCCAATATATAATGTGTCTTTTAATTATATACATATTTATTAATTGTTAAAATATATGTTATAAACTATTCTATAATGACTTTATTTTGAAAATTTATGATGATAATATCATATAAAATAAAATTTATCGATAAATATATATATTTTCACATATATTCCTATTAAATAAAATATTTATTTTTATAAAAACCTTATATTTTTTTGATTTAAACCAATTTTCACTTTATATAGATTTGATGTTCAGCCTATGAATTAAAGGATTTCATTCAATTACCATTATTTCTTCTACATATAATATTTTGGATTTTCATTGATTATAAGTATACTTCATAGTAGATAATTTTATTCATTTATATAATAATAATCATTATCATGGTGATTATGGAATATTATGATATAATATTTTATTTTATTATTTTCTTATTAAATATGTTGAGTGCATATCATTTACTATTACTCTTTATTAAAAAAATAATGAAATCAAGTTTATCATATGATATTTAGTTATTTATCCCTAGGATCGATTTTGTTACATTAAAATGAAACATAAAATTATATTAGTCCCATAAAAAATGAATAATAATTGAATATAAAATCCAAAAAATTGGGTTGTTACACTCTTCAATATTCACTTTAGCTTCTCGAAATCTCTCTAGCATCACTCAAACCAAATGAATGGCAGCCCCTTTTAGGTAAGGGCAGTCATGGGGCCCACAACCCTAGATAATCCTTCCATGAATCTTTAGTAGTACCCTTCCCACCTAAGAAAAAATCACACCTATAACACGATATTAGGTGGATCCCAATCTAGCACTACCTCGATCTTTATTAGGTCTACAACTACTTTACCCTCTGAGATGACATACCCTAGGAATTGGACATCTCAAATCCAAAATTGAAACTTGAGAGCTCTCTATTTAGCTAGTACTTCCTAGGTAATTCTAAGAAAACCCTCATATTCTTTACATTATAATTTTACAATTCCAAATAGATGAGTATTTCATCAATGAATATAACCACCAACTGATCTAATAATGGTAAAAAGATCTGGTTCATAAGGCGCATCAACACAACTAGGTCATTTTTCATGTTGAAGGGCATCACTAAAAACTAATAAAGGACATAGAATCAAAATTACATCCTCAAAATATCCTCCTCATGAACCCAAATTTGGTGGTAACCAAACCTATGATTGACCTTTTATAACCAATTTCCTCCCCTCAGCTAGTCGAAGCGGTCATCGATCCTTGAAAGAGGGTAATCATTCCTGATTGACACATGATTCAGGTGGTTATAGTCAATAAAGTGCCTCAAGATCTAATTTTACATCTTATTGAACAACATTAGAGCTACCAAGAGGTACACACTAGGTCTAATGGAATATTTATTCATAAGGCCCTCCAACTACACCTTTAACCCCTTGTGCTTAGTTGAGGACATGTGATAAGTTGTGGAAGATATAAGAGTTATATCAGTGTATAAATTGATGTAAAATTTTACCAATTGATGATAAGGAAAACCCAAAACATCCTAGGGAAAAATAAATATATACTCCTTCATAAATGTAGGAATCTGATCATCTAAGGTGTCAGCCATACATAGATCCAAACTCATTAACTGATTTATGATCAATTTCAACTTCCTGTGAATAGTTTTGGGTTTTTGGGGTCTATCACATGAACATGGAAGAAGAAATAAAACCCATATATATGATTTATCCTAGATGGAATTAGCGTGTAATATAAATGAAGAACATAAAATTTTATTACCTATATAGATGATATAATAACATCAATATTTAATCATGGAGAGAGTGTGATTGATGAAAATCACTAAAGCAACAAACAAAAACTTCCCACTCCTAATAGATTACACTAAAATTGTATCCTCAATCATATTGAGAGGACTCATGATCACTGAATGTTTTCAAGTTCCTTTTCCATGAGATAAAAAATGATCAAGAACATAAGATAGTACTGGATATATTGCTTCTAAATTTTATATTTATAATAGGATGGATTATATCACTTATATATCCTTTCTTGACACATTTTATTTAATGAAACACATAAACTATATTCAATATATCCACATATATTTATTTTCACTATCATTTATTCATTTAATTCTATTAAAATGAATATACAAGTCATTTAATCCATTAATATTGTATTATAATTGGTAAAATAATTTGGGATAATATATGAACCTAATTAATGTGATTTTAATGCATTTTCAAATAGCTCTCATTATCAGAAAATCTCATTGAGGCTTTTTTCCAAAACTCCAAAACTCTTTTTTGAATCCATCTAGAAACTTTTGGATAAGGTTTCATCAAGTTATCTTTTTTTTTGAACAAATTTATTTGTCCAAAATTTTATCCTTATCCAAGTTCCTAATTATGTGACACTGTAGGCCTTAGTAACATTGAAAAAATATGAAATCCTTATTTCATAGATGTGAGCAAAGAGTGGCCTCTAGAAAATCATTAATGTTTCTTAATCTATTAAGGTTTATGGTGTGATATCTATCAAACATACTCATATATATATATATGAAAATATACACCATAAGATTTATCACATACATTATATGTACACATATATAATCATTTTTCCATGAAATCTAGTGACCACTAGACATGGAAGATGTTAATCTAGTAAGTCCAACTCATATTTTCTTGATTCTTAGAAATAAATTGTCTAAGTTAATTAATACATCACATTCCATTCATCTTACAAATGAGTACATCACATTCCCCTCATCCAAATATCTAAACATACCACATGTGACTCAACTAATCACGTTCATTTATTTCAGTAGTCTAAGTCAATCAAGGTACATATGTATTTACTTGTTATACAAGTGGAAAAATCCTATTTTGGTTGGACTCTAACTGATTTCATGATCAACAACATTCCCAACCACCCCTTTATTTTCTAAGTTCATATTTTTTACTTAGATAAATAGAGTATCAAAGTATGAAGGTTCTCATGATAGGTATCTCACCAACCTTAGGTAAGAAAGATTTATAATAATCATAAACCCCTAAGTTTATCGACGACCATATGAAATTCCATGAGATAAACTTTAATGAGTCAATCTAAGTAATAATTTAGTACTTATTACCCCTTGAATATATTCTCCATATCTCATATACAACTCTTTATAATGAGTAAAAAATCTATTAAATATAATATTAAAATATCATCACAACCTATAATACTCCATGATGATAATAAATTAAGGGAAACTCAAAGTTTTTACTTTTAGGGAATTTTATCATCCGAAAATTCATGTAAAGCAAATTACAGCACACATGAATGGATGATAAATGGAAATTTATTTTATTATAATAACATGAAATTTTTACAAACATTACAACTAATCTCTCAAATGTTTAACACCCAGAGATTATACACGACCTTTATGTTGTTATTATGGTAATGATTTCATAAATTCATTACATATATATGTAATTACCATCACATCTCCATATGACCATCTGATAAAATATTCACACAAAATCCTTTTAATGAGTAACATCTATGAAGTAAAACTGTTTGAATTATTGTGAGACATAGAAATAATATTCCTAATGTTCAAATATTTGAACATATTCCAACTCCTTATCTTTATAACATCAAATTTGAACTTCCATTTTGTACTTAGAACACTTTCTAAGCTTAAAATCATCTTCATATCATCAAACAATATAACTATTTACATTATCACTAATCAATATATTATAATTTTTAGGATAAAGTAATATTCACTTGAACACTTTTTCTTTATTTTTCTTGATAAATAATGTAACTATTTACCAAATTTATTTACCAACACATCCTAATCTTTTTTAGGATAAAGTGATATTATATTTGTTATGGTAACTAATGTAAGATTTTACATTTCTATTTACCGTCATACCCTAAACTCTTTTAAGATATCAAGTTCAATTCAATTTGTAATTTGAATAACATAATACTTTAGGGGATTTAGATATTAATAATCTATAGTAACTAAAGATAAATACTTAAATTTTTATTTACCATAAAAAATCATAAAACTTTTAGGATATAAGTGAAAATTACCTTAACTTTAGATTGTAATAACCCTTTATTTGTTAAATTTTAATTTCTATAAGTTAAAGTATACTCCCACTTGACTCTTAGTCACTATATTATTTTCAAAATATCTTGATAATATTCAACACAAACTACTTTGTGTTTTTTTATAACACTTATTTCCTTTTAGTTGGAATAATTAACAAAATAACCTATTGTTTTCATATCACATATGGTATTATATGTGTTTAGATAATTATTTTTCTTTGAAAAGAATACTTTATTAACTTATACCACTGATGGGTTATGGGAAGACATTACCATAAATTTTAACAAATATCTATATATACACTTTATCCTAGATAAATTTTTTTATCCATACATTATTATCAAAATATGTTATAGAATCAAATGAATCCTAAACCATGTGTATCAAATTAATAACATTTTTTGTTCATAACAACTATTTTTTAAAGAAAAACATATCTTATCATATAATATAAATGAGATAAATATATATATCCTTTACTTAGATTCATATGAGTTCGACACATTCCTTTACATTCAAATCCTTGATGTAGAAACTTCTTACTCCATCTCTTGAATGTTAACTACATGATCTATAAATTATTCCTTTGATTTTAAAATATTATATATTTAAAAAACTTTTAAATTATACATTCAATATCATATACCCTTTAAAAATTAATAATTTGTTTCCATAACATTAATAATTTACACGGAAATTCCATGGAGTTCCAAAAATCACCTTCAAGTATTCTGGATAATACCATCTCATGGAATTATCACTCCTACTTCCTAACAATCCTAGGTTTCATTGAACTTGGATAGATTTCTGAAGAAATTCTTTTGTAATCTTCCAAATAACTTTTATTCTTCCAATTTGAACTTTTACCCACTTGCACTATCTACAAAGAACCAAAACATAAACATCATATGCTCAGTTAATCTATCCTCAACACTTTGAGAATACCATGTAGACTTGTCTCAAACTCAGTCATCTTGTCATAAAATTTCATATATGACAACATAAGTAATTATTTAACCAAAATAAGACTCAAGGAAACCTTTAGTATCATTAATTAATTGGCCTAATCAATCATATTGAGTATATGCGTGGATACTAAAGTTCCTTGGTTCATTTTACATTTAATGCCTTTGAAACCAAAATTGAATCATTTTATGCTTCCATAAGCATCTATATTCAATTTCTGAATAATTTCAAAACTTTTTAGAATAATAAGGAAATAATTTAACATAAATAATATTTCTTTAAGAACATTTCATAAGCTACTAGTCTCAGGAGTTACTTACAATGAACTTCTCCTTTTTAAAGGATTAATTTCAAAACCAAGTTTGATGATGATGATGTTATTCTTATACAACATAAAATTTTATCAGATTAGTATTATGTTTTATATATTTTTATCAAGTAATTTTAATGATAGTGTTGTGAGGACTACTTAGGGATATGGTTAACACTGACCCAAGTCAGGGTACCTTCAATTATCATGGAACTTTTAGCTTGAAGTTTTGGATTAACTTAACTTAGTTCACATCAAGGGTTGAATTCCCAAGAATTACTCGGTGTAATTGAGAGTCAAGGGTTCATTAAATATTTAACTAGGATTTTAGGATTGTGGGGGTATATTCAATGGATTAAGGGACTGTGAGGTAATGAAATTGGAAAGTTACACCTACCTAAAACCCTTAAAATGACCTGTCATTCCCAAGTATGGGTTACAAGAAGGGGAATATGGATCCTTGACAATATAATATATAAGTATAAAGATATACCAAAACTAATGGTGAGGGGTATTAGTTTTAAATAAAATAGTGGTATATTAATGTAAATTTGTTTTAAATTTATTAATCTATTTTTGTAATCAAGTAAATACTAATTATCTACTCTTAATTTTTAGAAATGAAAAATCAAAAGACTTTGAAAAAATCAACGCAATCCATACTAGATAAGGATAACCATATAACTAACACAAATTACTAGTAATGGTATAGGAACTTACATGTTATACTATGCCATGAATGAAAATTTTACGTACTAAAAACCCCACTTCCCGAGTTCCTTGCTAAAGAGCCCAGTGAGGAAGAAGTATCTCTCTATGTGAAGCATGTGTATGACAAAATGGATGTTAAATGTTTCATGATATCCTCTATATAAAATAATAATCTAAAGTAATATGATTATATGGAAGAATATAATATCGTTTCCCACCTTTAAGATATCTCTCAAGATAAGGAAATATTAGAGAGATATGTGATCTCCAATTCACTATTCATGTGTAATCTTGAAGAGTCAGTGCTAGCCATGACTCATGTAGTCAAGATGATTGCATACATAGAATGATTAGAAATATTTGGGTTTAAGATCCCTGATGAGTTGAAAATAAATATTATTATATCCTCAATACCTAAAAAATTCTCCAATTTTATTATCAATTATAATATGAGAAATAATGAGAAGATACTTTCAGAACTTCTTACTCTTATTTTAAAAGTTAATAAAGAAATAGGGTGTGAAAAACCTATAATCCTTATGGTGAAAATAAAAGGAGGAACAGGGAAAAGGTAATGAAGAATCATTCCATGTATAAGGCTCCAGAGCACTGTCCTTCCAAGAATAAGAGATCCTGAGGCAAGGAAAAGAACATGATGCAGTATGTTTTGCATGTTGCAAGTCGGACAACTGGAAGAGAAACTATACCTAGCCAAAGAATAAATGGGAAGATTTAGGTGTGTTGTTTTTCGAATATAATCTTTCCATATCTAAAATTTGAGTATAATATAATTCATGCGATGCTCACATTTTTATCCAAATACAAGAACGAAGTAGATTTCAGAAGGTTTCTAGTGGTGAGGTGGATCTACAAGATTCTAATGGTGCAAGGCTTAATACTCTAGCCATTAGAGAATACCATCTCACATTACCAAGATGATTGATTTTGGTTTTAAAGAATTTTTATTATCTTCCTAGTTTTATGCAAAACATCATTTATGATTCTTGTTTATACATGGATGGATTTTTTTAGATTTGGAAATAAGAGTGACTACTTTTATAAAGATATCATATGTTATGGTATGACACAGTTAAATAACATTCTTTGTGTATTGAACTATGGAAATAAAATATTGGTAATTTATTGTAAAATAAATATGTGTGAATCATATAACACCCAATTTTGGCATCACTCTATTGGTTAAATAAACAATAATCATTTGAAAAAGCTCTATTAAGATGATAATTTAGAGACTTTCAAGCTTAAACCACTTAAAATATGTCATTATTGTTTACAAGGTAAGATGAACAAACCAAAATTTTTTGGTAAATTTTAAAGGGCCAAAAAGCTTCTTGAATTGGTACACACTGATGTGTGCAGATGTTTTCAAGTAGAAGCTATAGAGGGATTCTCATACTTTATAACTTTTACCAATGACATGAGTAGGAATGGTTATGACTAATTGATGAGGTATAATTCTGAATACTTTGAGAAATTAAAGGAGTTGAAGAATGAATCTAAGAATCATCTTGGTAAGAAGATAAAGAAACTTCAATCAGATTGAGGTGGTGAATATCTTAACTTAGAGTTCATCAATTTTCTATAGGAGTATGAGATTTTATCCGAACTCACTCCACCTTATACACTACAGTGGAATGATGTTTGTAAAAGAAATAACCACACATTATTGGACATGGTAAGGTTGATGATGAGTCATGTAAGCATTCCATTATCCTTCTAGGGATATTAATTACACATGATAATATACTTACTGAACTAAGTACCAAATAAAGTAGAAAATGGTATTCTCTTTGAGTTATGGAGTGGAAAGAAACCTATTTTGTCACATGTATGTGAATGGGGTTGTGAGGTGTTTGTTAAGGCTAGATAAAGAAATAAAATAACACCATAAGTCATTAAGTGTATCTTTATAAGGAATCATAAGGAAACAAGGGTATACTATATATATAACCCTTCAAAAAAGAAATTAATTATTTTAAGGCATTATATCATTCTTGATAGGGAGCGCATCCTCATAGAAGACAGTGGGAACACGATTGACTTTGATGAAGTTGATGCTCAAGATACACAAGAGTTGGTACAAGAAAATATTCTACAGGTCCCTTTGGAAGATGTTTTTCCTGAAACATAGGTATTATGTAGGAGAACTAGAGAGGAAAAAGAACCATAGAGATATGGTTTTCTAGTAACTGATGATAATGACTCATTATTGGTTGAAAATGATGACCCTCTATCCTACATAGAGGCATTAAAGATCTCAAAAGCTGTAATATAGAAAGAACATGTGAATTTTGATATGGATTCTAGTTTATGTGAAACCAATTATGTGTAAATGGGTATTCAAGATAAAACTAGAGATGGAAGGTAAAGTAAACATCTATAAAGCATGGCTAGTGGCCAAAGGGTTTAGACAACATAAAATCATGAACTATGAAGAAAACTTTTCTCTAGTTTTTATTTTTAAATC
Organism: Viscum album; assembly: GCA_963277665.1. NCBI lineage: Eukaryota > Viridiplantae > Streptophyta > Magnoliopsida > Santalales > Viscaceae > Viscum > Viscum album. The sequence goes on from OY728151.1 coordinate 1,877,879,217, forward strand.
CATATGAATTTTTATTTCCATAGCAGCTTACCACGACTATGAGATTTGGAAAATATATGTAAAAAATTAGTTCCTTAATGGGAACCTTTAGGATTATGTGTATAGGAAACAAACAGAAGGGTTTGAGACTCTAAGAAATGATAAAAAGATAAACAAGTTGTATATATCCATTTATAGATCAAATAAAGTATCTAGGTCATAGAACATTCGATTCAATAAAGGCATAAATAATTTTGGTTTCATTAAGAATTAATGAAATCCATGTTTTTAAAAGTGTTTTAGTGGAATTATGGTTATTTTCATAGTAGTATATTTTGATGACATATTACTAATTGGAAATGAGATACCATCCTTATACGAGGTTGAGGAATGGTTAAGAAAATGATTCTCTATGAAATACTTGGGAGAAGTAACCTACATTCCAGGGATCATGATCATGTGTGAGAAATATAATAGGATACTCAGAATAAGTCAAAGTATATACATTTACTAGATATTGAAGATGTTAAGTATGGAACAATCCAAGAGGGTATTGGTCCCAGCATCACACGGTATACATATTTTCTAGAAAATGTGTCCTTAGACATAAGAGTAAAGAGAGATAATGAGTAAGATATAATATTCTTATGTGATAGGATCTATCATGTATGCCATGTTATGTATGAGGATTGATGTCACCTATGACTTGATCATGGAAGGTAGATATCAATTAGATATAGGTGAATAGTAGTGTACTATTGTTAAGGCCATCCTTAAGTATCTAAGATGAACTAATGATATGTTCCTGGTGTATAGAGGAGATGAATATCTAGTCATCAGGTGTTATATATATTCCATATTTCAAAATAGATCAGAATGATCTAAAGTCATAGTCAGGATATGTATTTTGTCTAAAAAGAGAACCAATGAGCTGGAAGAGTTCAAAATAAATGGTTTTCTCTGATAATATAGTGAATTATGAGTATATTTAAGATTCCAATGTATCAAAAGAGGTAGTTTAGATTCACAAATTCTTCCAAGTGATTGATGTGGTTCCTATAAGTTAAGACCCTATCATAGTTTATCACGACAACACTACAATGGCAGATCTTTCCAAAGAGCCTCAATCACATAAAAGGATAAAGCACATACTTATGAAGTTTCATATATTGAGGTATTTTTCTAAATGAGGTTATGTTTCAGCGAGAAGAGTGTCCATGGAGGAAAACATGGTTGACCCCTTGATGGAGGCTCTATCTCACTAGACACATGAGTATCATATGAGCACTAGTGGAATGAAATTTATTGTCAGTTAGCTCTAGTGTAAGTGAGAGGATATTGGAGTCTACGCCCTAAATAAAACATTCTTAGTTATTGATTAATTTTTTTCATTATTAGTGAAGTTTTATTATCACATCATGATTGTTCTTCTACATGAAATTTGTATGTTATAATAACCTAAGAACATATGTCACACTAAAAGGTCATAACAGTTCCCTGCTACGATGAGAACCAGGAGGTTCCATGACAATATTATTGAATATATATTATATATTTGTATGATATCATTTGATGAGACACATATGATATATTCTATCAGGTATGGTGATTCATAGGACTTTCATTCACCCTCTCATGGTGTATACCCTCAGTAATTTCTAGTGTATGAGATTATGAGAACAAAACCACCAATAGGAAATAAACTTTTTCATGTGTCATTGGATGTTCTTATTTATGGATGAGTGTATTGGTCCTTATATTTTAATATTATCATTAATGAATATCACGAGTCATGTAATTTTATGTATTGAAAAACAATATGATGATATATGCTAAAAAATAGGGAGGATACGTTGGGTGTGTCACGAGGGATATTGTGTTGATGGATAATGCAAGAAAGGATTTATCCCTTCCATACCTTGATAGAAGTGGATATATTAGGCCCTTTGATGTGAATGTAGCTGATTAGATAAATCCATGGACATATAATTCAGTGGGATTAAGATCTTAGGTTTTTTGATGAGGTACAAAATCCTTTTTGTTTCCAGTAACACTCTTGTTTAAGTTCTCTTTTTGGATTAGATCCTAAATCTAGGACCGAGGGTTGGTTGAGTTGTTTTTAGAAAAGAAGAGGTAGGAGGGATGTAGGTTGGATGTAGTCCAATTACATGATGCGTATTTGGGTTACATGATGTGTATTCAATATAATATGTCTAATGGTCTAAGTAGGAAATTCATAATGTGGAAAGGGTTTTTCCCAGTGGGTCAGACCCCTATATTTACATGATGTTTAAATAATTTACACAATTTGTAAATAATTTAAAAGCTATGTAAATGACTAGGGATAGTTTTTAAAATAATATTTAGGGGCCTCATTTTTGATAGAAGGCCTCACACACTCCCTTATCTCTCACAAATGATCACCAAGGAAGCCTAACCTAGACTTGGGTCCTGTTTCATGATCCAAACTTAGTTTCTTCCACTGTAAATCTTGTTGGATGAGTGATAGTGAGTTCCCTATTCACATTTCACCTTTATTAGTTTCTCTTATCATCAAAAAAGTTATTTTGATGCAAGATAATATTCTATATTTCTAAGGTTTTCATCCATTATTCCTTTTTCTTCCGATCCAAACCAAATCATAGGTTGATACTAGACGAGTGTTCTACTACAAACCTATGGTCGGTAGTCTATACCATTACCTTAAGGTTTGGTGTTTTATATACCCTGTTGTAGTTGTGACACATTCCAAACTTACCTACGTTTCTCGTAAAATGAATTGAATGAATGAAATGGAATGAGTTTAGGTTTCCCACTAGTACCTTTGAGATAATTGGAGGTTTTAAATACCAACCTAGGACACCCATGGGGTGTGTATTTGTATATTATATACTTTATACCACCCATATGGGTGAGTGTGAACTCTCCACTTAGTTTGGGAGCCTTGATAAATTGAATATGAATTAAATGACTATTTAGTAGAAGGTTATGCCTCCTTTGAAATGTGATAACATGATATGAAATGTTTAGGATGATTAAATGGATATTATAGAAATTTTGGAAATGAGTTGGATGAACTCATGAAATGTGAATTTTTATGAAATGATGAATGTAATCAGATGATGAACTAATTATGATAGTGAATTCCTTGGATGAGCTCCTTGAATATTGATTCCATAAGACACCGTGGTAATTTATACTCTATGGGTATTGATTATGATAGTGGATTACTTGGACCTATTTACTCCTTAAATCTTTATTTCATAGGATTCTAAGGAAATTACTATCCCTTGGATCTGGATTGGTTGGACTCACATTGGACATGCTCTGTTAACATTCTCCTTGGACTCAACCCAAGTCTTTATCAAGTTTCCATTGAGATTATACCGAGAATCGATGTGGGATCCTTGGTTTTCAATACCTTGGATCTGACCCTATATGGTTTTAAATGTTATTAAATGGTTTGGATTTTTGGATGTTATAAAATTGATTACATGAGATTGATCGCACTGCGATTCACTATTTCATTTTCACCCTTACACTATGTACTAAATTATTTTTTATTGAAAATTATAAAAATAATAACAAATTTCACTTCATATTTGATACAATTATTTTGTGTTTAACACTATTAAAAATGGAAATGTTACTTGTTTTGATAGTTACATTATAGGTGGAGGTTATTTAGAGGTCCCATGATGAAGTCCAAGAAAAATGGCCCAAACTGCGCATGATCCAAGCACACCACTGGACTAATTCACACATTTATACTAAAAAATGAATCCAAATGGGATGAAATTTTGTGTTATGGTCAAAAATTTAATGAGTTAAATTTCATATTAATGAACCAAATCCCATTTCTTCCACTAAGATTCCCATATGAACTTATTTTTACAAGGAATCAAATCTGCACACATTCAAAAAGGTGTTCTATATTCTGTCAATATCTCTATATTTAGTTGTCCAACTGGTGCCAAATTTTTGGTGGATATATTAAAGATACGGGGATGAAACTTTTTAGTATTCTCCAAAGTGAGATAAGACTGTATGGAGGTCTAAAAAAATGGTCCAAATGGTTTTACACAATATGTGTTCCCAAAACCACCTTCCAATTTTCCTATAAAATGATACCTTGGGAACCTCATTTGTATGTTTGTAAAGGAGAAAACTATTTGGTATTTTGGAGAAAAAATGATTCCTATACTCATATAAGAATTTTAGGAGGCCCCTAACCTCACAAGGGGATCAAGGATGAAGGTGAAGTTCCACTCGTGCTTCCTCCACCTCCCGATGTCAAGCTAAGTGGTTGGTGATCATTGCAAGGGAGATACACAATTGAAGAGGGAGTTATGACACATAATTATCTACTATTTTTTTGTGTATATTGTGGTTTTTAATTGTTATTTTATATGTATCTTAACTTGTTTTGATTCATTTAATTGAATCACTTTTTATTTCATAACCGATCTGTGTGCAATTCTAAGTGTGTGACTTGTGTTGTTACGATTGGACAAAATAAGACTCCACTTCTTTCCCAAAAATTTGATATTTTAGTGTTCTTTGAAAAACCTTAATTAATAATAAAGTTCTATAACTTTAATATATGATTTCTATGTAAGGTTTTAGTCATATTTTCATTGTTTTAGGGGTTATGGTTACCCAAGATCTTGGTTAACCCTCAATCAAAGGATTAAACCAAAAACCTAATAATCAATTAAGAACAAGGAACTTTTAAAGTGGTGTATGAACTTATAAATGATAACATAATTATCATATATTTTCAAAATATACTTCTTTATCAAATATTAAACTCTTTAAATTAAGTTAGTTTCTTAAAGCTGTTTTCAAAACAACCCCCTCTTTTAGTATTTTTTATTAAGAATACACACTCTAAACCTATAAATTATCCTTCAGAGACAACCTAGGGTCTTCCCTATACTATAAAAAAACCTTAAAATCATAATCAAATTTACATTTCATGAAAACACGTTCAAATTTTTGCACTTTTTTCAGGGACCACTTTGGTTTTTAGTGTGTGTTTTGATAAGTTTTTTGTAAATTTTCTGAATATATTTTTTGTTTTATTTTCTAAATTTACCTATATTTTTGTGTTTTAATTCATTTATTTTTTAGGTTTGTTCATGAATAATTTTAATCCAAGAGACTTACCATCTTTTTAACCTGAACCGGAGAGGATCCTATATCAGCGACATCGAGACGCATAAGACAACCCTTTGAATGAGGACACACAAAATATTGAAAATATTCTTGATCCTTATTCTTATTTTGGAACCAAAATTAAAACTAAATTAAAATTTAATAATAGGGTTGAAAAAAACCAAACATTAAAATAACTAACCTCACCTGATGTGGATATCCGACCCACATATATTCAATTTCAAGGTGAGGCACCCAATTTTGAACTAAAGACTGGTTTAATTCATTTATGACCAAGATTCCATGAACTCGTGGGAGAAGATCCACATAAGAACTTAAAATAATTTCACACTATGTATTATACATTAAAAAATTATAATTTGGATGAAGAATAAGTAAAGCTTAGGGAATTCCCATTTTCATTAGAATACACTTTAAAGGATTGGATATATTATGTTAATTCCCTAATTAGAGGCTGGGCGGACATGAAACACATTTTTATTGAAAAATAATTCCAAGTCTCTATAACTACAACAATAAGGAAAGAAATATGTGGGATATGACAATATCAAGGGGAAATACTTCATGAATACTTGGAAAGATTTAAGAGACTTTTTTCAAGTTGGTAACACCACCAAATAAGTGAGCAACTTTTAATTTAGTATTTTTATGAAGGTTTAATTCCTATTGATAAAAACATGATTGATGCTGCACCAGGTGGTGTACTAGTTGATAAGACCCAAATGTATACAAGAAACCTAATTGATAACAGAACATAAAACACTCAAAAATTTTGTTCAAGGTCCAGTGTACCCATTTGAGGTGTCCATAAGGTACAAAGTACTAAATTCGAGAAGAAGGTGGACACAAAGTTCAAAATAGGTAAGTACTCTTCTTTGACAACTTGCTCTTTCCCAAGGTAAATACCAATATCCTCCTCCTACCCACTGTGGAATATGTTCCTCTGACACCCATTATTCCAACAAATTCCCCCCAAATGAGAGAAACTTCCAAGACTTGCGAGGAAATATTTCTAGGCCACCCCTATAACCAACCCTTTAGAAAAGAACCTTACTATCCATCCAACCATGGGTGTAAAGATAACCAAGATTATAGTAAAGGGTGTATTCAAACCAAAATCAATAATCATGGAACAAATTGGGGAAAAGTAGTCAACCACCACCACCTAGAAATCCTCAACCACCCTAAAGGCCTTACCAATAACCACCTCTAAAACCCAAGCCTAGCCTAGAATACATGATGAAACAAATGGATGAAAATAATCTCTAATTACAACAAACCACCCAAGATACCATACAAGACCTAAAAACCCGATTAGTCCAACTAGCCAACTAAGTGGGGGAAATTCAAATTCATGGGTTGGGTAAACTACCCTCTCAACCAATAATTAAACCTAGGGATAAAGGAAATGTGAGTGCTATCACCCTTACAAGTGGAACTTAGCTTAAAATCCAAATGAAACTTCCAATAGAGTCATCCCCTCCTAAGGAAACCACCATCCCAACCACTGTAAATGGTACAAATGAGGTAAAATCTTATCCTAATAGAAGCCCTTCCAAGGGAAATAGTGTGTTTGTTAATGAGTCACCTATCCCAACCATTCCTCTTCCATTTCCTCAAAGGTCCACCCAACCAAGAAAACAAAAAATAAACTGAAATTTATAAAGAAATATTGAAAAATTTCAAAAAAGTGTAGGTTAACATTCCTTTGATTGATTCCTTGGAGAAAATTCCAATATATTACAAGTTTCTGAAGGATATGTGTACACACCAAAGGAGACTTCAAGGTGATGATAAGGTGAGATTTGGGAGGAACTTCTCATCATTGCTAGAGCCATCACTTCTCACCAAATGCAATGATCTAGGAACATTCTCAATTTCACGCACCATAGGAGAGTATTCATTTTCCAATGCTATGATTGATTTAGGTGCCTCTATAAATGTGATACCTCACTCCATTTATTCTACATTATAGGCCAAAGAACTAAATCCAATAGGAATTGTTGTTCAAATCACAAATCAAAGTACAACATACCCCACTAGTGTATTAGAGGATGTTCTTATGAGGGTGAAAATTTTAATTTTTCCTGCTAAATTTTATGTGATAAAAATGAAAGATGATAGGATGAATGGACATGTCCCGATTGTATTGGGGATGAACTTATTGAAAACTAAAAAAACCATAATTAATGTCCACAATGGTACATTATCTATGGAGTTTGGTGGTGAAATTTTTCACTTCAACATCCTTGATTCCATGAAGCACCCCTCAGAAGCACATTCCTCACTCTATGTTAATTCAATTGATGTACTCCCTTACCCTGAAAAAATATATTTTCTTTACCCTGATACCATTTATGAGTTTTCATTCTTGATTGAAATTCTGGGAAATTAATCATGCATATAATGTTGTAGTGGTCTAGAAAAATGTCATGCATGCTTGTTAATTGATGATTTATTGAACACTGAGGATAACATAACCATCAATGCTATTGCTAATCTTGTAAAATACCATTCTTCATCTGAGGATGATACCATTGAGTAGTTATATGATATTAGAAACCTCTCACTTTCACACACACTCCCATAAATCCAAAATACCCCTGAATTGGAACTAAAAAAACTACCTCAAGATTTAAAATATTCATATCTTGAGAATGGAAACAAGATTCCTGTCATCATTGATAGTTCACTCCCACTAGAGCATGAATTGAGACTTCTTGAAATTTTGGGGGAGTATAAAAAATCTTTGGGATGGACACTTTCTAACATTTTTGGAATTAACCTATCAATTTATACACATCATATATTGTTAAATGATGAGGCTAAACTAGTGAGGCAGGCACAATGATGACTGAACCCAAATCTCTTAGATGTTATCAAAAAATAGGTAACAAAATTATTGGCTACTGGAATCATTTACCCCATCTATGATAGCCAATGGGTCAATCTAGTCCAAGTAGTTCCTAAAAAATGGTCTTATAGTAGTTGAAAATGAAAATAATGAATTGGTTCCAACTCATGTGTATAATATTTTGCGTATCTATATAGACCATCTACGACTAAACTAACACACTAGGAAAGACCATTTCCCATTACCATTCATTAACCATATGCTTGAGAGGCTAGGAGGGAGGTCCCAATACCATTTCCTTAATGGGTATTCTGGATATTTTCAAATCCATATTTCCCTCAAGGATCAGGAAAAGACAACCTTCACTTTCCCCTTTGGAAAATTTTCATATAGGAGGATTCCATTTGGTCTGTGCAATGATACGTGTACTTTCCAATGATGCATGGTTAGTATTTTTTCATATTACCTAGAGAATGATATGTAAGTATTCATAGATGATTTTACTATTTATGGATCCTATTTTGATGAATGTTTGAGTAGTATTGGTTCAGTCCTATATTTCTATATTGAAAACAATCTCGTATTAAATTATGATAAATTCTATTTCATGGTGTGAAAAGGTATAGTTTTGGGAAATTTCATTTCTAGGGATGGTATCCAAGTAGATAAATCAAAAGTGGATGTCATTTTTTCCCTACCATTACCCAAAAATGTATGGTATGTGTGGTATTTCCTAGGTCATGCTGAATTTTACCATTGTTTCATTTGAGACTTTAGTAAAATTGCACTCCACCTCTTCTAATTACTCCAAAAAGAAAAGGATTTTTTTTGATAATGAATGTGGGGATTCTTTTAACAAATTAAAATGGAGTCTCACATCACCCCTAGTAATCCAACCACCTTGGTGGGATTTACCATTTGAGATCATGTGTGATGCCTATAACTATATAGTTGGGGTAGTCTTATCACAAAGGGTTGATCGAGCTCCACATGTCATTGCCTATGCCTCATGTACTTTGGATCCTTTCCAAGAAAACTACATCACAACTGAAAATGAATTATTTTCCATTATATTTTCCTTGGATAAATTTAGGCCACACCTTATAGGGTCCAAAGTCATTGTGTTCTTAGACTATGTAGCTCTCCAGTATCTACTTAAGAAACCAGAAGACAAAACAAATATCATTCGCTGGATGCTACTCCTTCAGGAATTCAATCTAGAAATTAAGGATAAAAAAGGAGCATAGAATGCAGTGGATGACCATATCAATAGGATACACCCATCCTCCAACATTGAATCACCCCCTAAATTACTATAAATGACATGTTTCTTTATGGGAAACTATACTGAGTGTAAATGATATTCTTTGGTAAGTTGAAATTGTAAATTATTTGGTAGAATATTACATTCCTACGGATTTTGAAAAAAACCAAGATGACCATCTAAAAGATGAGTACCATTGGTACATTTATGATGAACCCTACATTTGGCACACATGTAGTGATCAAGTCCTCATGAATTGTGTTCCTGATAGCGATTTTTAGTCCATCCTTAGGTTCTGGCACACTCTTTCTTGTGGGGGCCACTTTGGTCCCCAATCGACTGTATGCAAGGTCCTTGATTCTAGTCTCTTTTTTTCAACATTATTTTAGGATGACCATGATTTCTTTAAATCTTATCATCACTCTTAAATAATGGGGAATTTATCTAAAAGAAATTAAATTCCACAACAACCCTTTCTCTTCCATGAAAATTTTGATGTTTGGGGCATTGAATTTATGTGACCATTCCCCAATTCATTTGGGAACTTGTAAATTATTTTGGTAGTTGATTATGTTTTAAAATGGGTAGAAGCACATGCCACAGGGACTGATGATTCCAATACTGTTGTGGAATTTTTGAGAACCCAAATGTTTTGTAGGATTCGATTACCTAGGTTCATCATCAGTGACCAGGGTTCTCATTTCTATAACTGAACAATGTAATCTCTTTTACATCGGTATGGGGTTGGTCATTGAGTGTCTAATGCTTATCACCCACAGACCAATGGTCAAGCTGAGGTGTCTAATAGAGAGGTAAAACATATTCTTGAAAAAATGGTTAAACCCAACAAAAATTATTGGAGTCTTAGACTCGATGAATCATTATGGGATTACCGTATTACCTTTAAACTCCCATTGGAATTTAACCATATAGGATTGTGTTTGGAAAGATTTTTCATCTCCCTGTTGAGATAGATCACCGGGCCTACTGGGCCATTAAACAATACAATTCTAATCATTCTGGTGTAGGTTATCAAAGGAAGTTGCAGATTCAGGAGATGTAGTAAATGAGAATAGATTCATATGATAAATCCTATATTTATAAGAAGTGAACCAAGCCTACCCACTACTATCTCATCCTTCATCGTCAGTTCGACATTGGGTAGAAGGTCCTCCTCCATAATTCGAGGATGAAGTTGCATCTAGGTAAGCTTCGTTCCCACTGGTTTGAACCATACACTGTTACTAATGTCTCTCCATTTGGTGTTGTTCAGGTTAAAAATGAATAAACCAAGTAAACCTTCACTTTCAATGGGCAGCGGCTGAAGCACTTCCATGAAGCCCTTTTGGAGTTTCTAATGGAGGAACTCTAATTTCAATAAGAAACCTACCAATGACACCCATTAGGTTTTATCCTTCCTAACCACATTCTATTTTATTATAGTGAGGACAATGCACACTCAAGGTGTGGGGGGATATGTATATTCTTGGGTTAGTTAGGAATTTTCATAATCTTTATTCTTTTTCTCTTTTTGGATTACTGGATTGTATTTTCACTTGCTCCCCCCTTTCCTCCCCCCCACTTTGTATCAGAATTTTAATTTTTGATTCCCACTTTATCATGGAAAATGATGTCTGCTTAACCATGGAAGTTGTTGAAAACGCATGAGGAATTTCTCTATTTCATGTTGTTTTAACATTAAAAAAAACTGATGAAATGTGAATTTCAACAAGAATTCAATACCATGGTGTGACTTTATATTGAAATTTAGTTGTTTGTTTATGATATAAATGGTTGTATCATTTTGAAACCTTTGAGAACAATGGTACCCTTTTTGTGAATAGTTTAAGAGAAAATTGTTTCACTCAATCTCTCCACACATCTTTGCACCCAACCATGTAATGTGAAAATTTATTACTTAATAGAAGGTAAATATAAGTTAGGTTAATTTTTATCTACCTTCAAAAATGATTTTCCATACATTCATTCCTTAACCGATCTATTTCATTACTGTACCAGATTGACCTACGCGTGTGTACCTATTATCCGACTATTGTATTCCATAAAAAAGGGTTGTATATTGGGTAGGTAAAAAACCACCCTTCCTTAAATTTTTATCTTGTTATAACTATTACAATTAGTGTCATATGGAGATCAAATAAGGGTTGAGAGAAGAGTGTGAGATTTCTTCCAAGTGGAACTTTTGAAAAAAATAATAAATGAGGGGGTGATGAAATATACAACATATGGGGATATATAGGTCAGGAGATTATGGTTTTAATTCTGGGAATTCTTAAGTGAGTGGGTCTTGAAATTTGATTGCAAAGGATGTAGGGAATGTTTGGTGGAAATGATCATGCAAGTAGACAATTTTTAAAATAAATTATATTTAATCTATATAAATTGGAAATAATATCATGAAATGGTTTTCAAAAACACATGTATAGAATTAGTGACATGATTAACTTTTGAATTATTTTCTTTGATTTGTATCATGCATATCTTGGAATTTCATTTTGATACAATTTTTGAGACGTCTTTTTTCATGATCACTGAGAATAACTCCTCAGTGTAATTTTTGATTTGATCACATTTCTATTAGGAATTAAATTTTAATTGAATGTTAAATATTTATGAAGTTGGAAATATATAAATTCATAATTTTTTAGAAATATTAATTTTCCCCAGATTGCAAATGTTTAGGTGTGGGGGTGTGATCGCACCACGATTCATTGTTTCTTTTTCACCCCTACACCACTGTGCTAAACTAGTTTTGTATTGAAAATTATAAAAATAATAATAAATTTTACTTAATTTTTGATTAAATTATTTTGTGTTTAAAACTATTAAAAAGGTAAATGTTACTTTTTTTATAGTTAAATTGTAGGTGGAGGTGATTTGGAGGACCCATGATGAAGTCCAAAAAAATGGGCCAAACTGCACATGATCCAAGAACACTAGTGGACTAAACCACACACTTATACTAAACCATAGATCTAAATGGGATGAAATTTTGTGGGATGGTCAAAAATTTAATGGGTTACATTTCATATGAAGTAACTGAAGCCTAGTTCGTACACTAAAATGCCCATTCTAACTTATCTATCTAGGGAATTAAATCTGCACAAAGTCGAAAGCAGTTTTCTATATTATATCAATATATTGATATTTAGTTGTCTAAATTGTGACATATTTTTAGAGAGATAGTCAATATATGGGTTTTCAACTTTTTATTTTTCTCTAAAGTGATATAATATTGTCTAGAGGTTGAAAACAATGGGAAAAGTGGTTTTACACAATCTATGTGCCCAAAACCACCTTCCACTTTGCCTATAAAATGATACCTTGGTCACCTCATTTTTAAGTTCAGATAGTAGGAAAATATCTGGTATTTTTGAGACCCAAATAAGTCCTATCCTCATCCAATAAGTTATGGAGGCCCTTATCCTCATAGGGGGATCAAGGATGGAGGTGAAGTTCCACCCGAACTTCCTCCTCCTCCTGATGTTAAGCTAAGAGGGAGTTATGTAACATAATTATCTACTAGTTTGGTGTATATTGTGGTTTGGAATTGTTATTTTATATTTATATTAATTTTTTTGATGCATTTAATTGAAACACTTTTTATATCATAACCGACCAGTGTACAATTCTAAGTGTGTGACTTGTGTTGTACTGATTGGACAACATAAGAATCCTCATATTTCCCAAACATTTGAGATTTAATTGTTCCTTAACAAACCTTAATTCATTATAATGGTATGAAACTTGACTATATGATTTTTAGGTCAAGTTTTAGTCCTATTTTCATCATTTTAGGGGTTGTGGGTACCCAAGATCTTGGTTAACCCTCAATCAAAGGATTACACCCAAAACCTAATAATCAATTAAGAACAAGGAAATTTTTAAGTGGTGTAGTAAATTAGTAATGATCACATAATTATTATATATTTTCAAAATATACTTCCTTACCAACTATTAAACTCTTTAAATTAAGTTAGTTTCTTAAAGCTGTTTTCAAAACAACCCCCCTCTTTTAGTAATTTTTATCAAGAATACACACTCTAAACCTATAAACGCTCCATGAGAGATGAACTATGGTCTTCCGTATACTATAAATAAAACTTAAAATCATAATCAATTTTACATTTCATGATAACATGTTCATACATGGACATTGTGGATATTGGCATTGGTTTACATGGTGTGGCCACTGTGTATTCCATACATTTGATTACACGGTGCAACCATTGTGGTTATTTTCTATGATTATAGATAGCCCTGATATGGGTATCATATTATAATGGTTAGAGTGGACTATATCACACATGTTTATTTCTAATTTATAGTCACCCATGTTTATGTGATATTGACTATTGTTTATAGGGATCCTTGTTTGGCTGGATAGGATCACACTTTACTTTCTTTACTATTATACCTGTGATATATTTCACACTGCTTTTGTTTATATCACACAGACTAGATTGTTTATAGACACCATTGGTGGTGGCCTACTGGGTGTTATATCACACCATATCTAGGCTATCTTTGGGTACTCAAACAATCTTCTAGGATGCAGGTAGGGATCGGGGAAAGCACCCACTATTCGATTATTGATTTGTTCATTTCTTAGGATAAGGGGAGCACAAGACCGAGATAAGATCATGATTATATCTGGGGATAGTTACTTTTTGGTCCTTTTGTAACTTTTGATACATGTATTGTACTAGATTCTTGTATATCTTTTTTAGAGACATGAATTATCATTTTGTATATGATATTACCTTTGAAATTGTTTATTCATTAATATCTTGGAGTTTTATCTTATATTTGATTTATATTATACTTTCTCTATTGAATGATAACTTTATACCACTATGTTACACTCTGACATGAGGGAATAATATCCCCAAAAACACACCCTAGACCCTCTATATTAGTCAAAATCCTTTAGCATACAGGGATGCGTGCTTGAGGCCATGTGATCCATCGGCCCAGGGAACCATTTAGTGGATTCGGGGTTAGGATGTTACAAAGTGGCATCATAAGATGTTTACTTTATTGATTTAATATTTTGGGAAAATATATATGATATTAGGGATTAATTATAATTTGGTAATGATCTATAACTAGGAGAATCTAACCCACGTACAGAAGAAATCCAAATTGTTTGGAATAGAAATTGATGTTTTATGGATTTTTCCTATTATAGTTAATTTGATTCCACCGTTGGGTGATTTAATTGATTTTTGATGTTCCTTATGATTATGTATTTTACTATTACTTGATGAGATGATGTTATTCCATCTCGCACATCATTTTAGGAACCTGTTAGGATTTACATACCATGCATTATTCTATTCCATATAGGATGCATTTCTTGACTGCATGATGATATGATGCGTGCCATGAGTGATATTCTTATTATTTGATAAATTATTGGTATAGGTATTTGAGAAACATATTTGGTACTTAGAGTTCCCTCTATAACCTAAACAATGTTTTCCTTCTTAGGCTATATCAGACACCCTAAGCAGTCAACTATGACACATTGAGTAATGAACCATTGATCAGATGGACTAGAGCGTGTTATGGTTTGGATTAAGTGGACACCAAACATTGGTTCATAAGGTGTATGGGACCTTAGGGATCAAAATTAGTGACTCATTAGCTTCAAACATTTAAATATAATTGTAAGAAAAATGTGAATTTAAATGGAATTGGAATTGTGAAATAGAGAACTCGACCTAGATCCAGCTATAGAGTGGGAAGTAGGCAGTGTCTCTAGTATGTTTATTACTATTTATTTTTACCCAGTCCTAGATTTAGGAGAAATAATAGGGCTGTGATATGTTTATAGTAAGGATTATACCTATCCTACATTTTTATCTATAATCTTTTCATTATTTATATTTTCAGAGGCATGTGTTTGGAGTTGTAGAGACATGCCAACATGAAGACCTCCAATCATACTCTAGGAGGGTGGTGAAAACCATGATCTAGAGATGGTGGGACATGGGATACCATTAGATACTACTGTAGTTATAGCTTCAATGCTAGTGGTTTTACCGGACATGGGTGCTGAGGCACATTACTATGAGAGTTTTATGCACTTTATGCAGACCTTTCAGGGATCACCGCAACCTAACTCATCTATAGAAGAGATGATATGCATGTTATAGCTGTATCATCATACCATGTTTTTGGGGGATGGTGGTCCACATGCTGTTGAGATGTGGATTGAGACTATATTTTCTATTTTATATCATCTGGAGACACATCCTATGAGGAGAGTGAATCTTGAATCATATATACTTTAGAGACCATCTGAGCATTATTGGGATGTTTTGAACAAGGTGGATACACTCTAAGATATGGTTTAGAGGGATTTACAATCTAGGTTTTATGAATACTTATTTTTTGAGACCTTGAGAGCTGAAAGGTCTAGTGATTTTATGCATCTAGAGTAGGGTGTGATGACTGTTATGGAATATTTAACATGCTTTACTGAGCTTCATCATTTTTTTCCAATTTATCTCTCTAATGAGACATCAAGGGAAATATTCTATGAGGAATTTCTCAGTCATTCCATTTTATCATAGGTCAACATGTTTCAGTTGACTACTATTATTGAGATAGAGAATCAGACACTTATTATTGAGTGGAACTTGAGGGAATCTAGGGGTGTAGAGTAGCATAGTTCAGCCTCTTGACCTAGTGGTTCAACTTCCAGTGGTAGGAAGATCCATTTTGAGGCTTCTCGTGAGGGGATTACCAACTGGACTATTATTTCAAGTAGTTACATCTTCTATAATCAGTTTGGGAGACATGGACATATGAGGAATCAGTGCGATAGAGACCTAGTCGAGTGTCGATATTTCAGTAGGATGGGACATATACAACATTTTTATAGGACCTTCCCTACAATAGTCAGTGGAAGGGAATCAACTATGAATCTAGGTTCAGGAGTGGTATATATATCTCCACATCAGTCTGGGAGCTAGAGAAGTATGGCTCATTAAGGCTGATGTGGTGGTCATGAATGAGTCAACCATGCACTAGTTGTATGTAGAAAATAGAGTGGGGCTACTCCAGGTAGTGAGGTTGTTTCACAGGACCAATGTTTAGGATATATATATTTTATATAGACTACACCTAAGGAGTAGAGAGCTGGTCCATCTATGGTGAGAGGTACGATCTTAATAGACTCTATGCTAGTATTTATTCCTTTTGATACAGGTGATTCACATAGTTTCATATCTGTACCTAGGGTGGAGATCCTTGGGCTCATTGTTTAATTTTTTGATGGCATTATGAACTTGGATACTCTATTAAGGATCAAAACAGAAGGTTTACACAAGTCTGGATCATTCTCCCTTGATATTTATGGGTGTCACTTTGTATGATATTTTTTCCTCAAGATGACAGGATTTGATGTCATACTTGGTATGGAATGAATAGTTTTTTATCAACCCCATGTTGATTTCTTTCATCTTAGTGTGACCTTTACATCACCATATGATGAAGTTTTTATTCAAAAGGGTGAATGGGATGTCCAGGTGAGCTGAGATGGATTAGAGCATCATGGGATGTGTAGGATGATATCCTAGATAAATAGTTTATATCTGGATGAACAGGTAATAAGATAGGTTGAATTCCCTTATGTAGTGGATCATTTTAGAGATGTTTTCCGAGACTAATTCTATGGTTTACCTCATGAGAGAGGTGGAGTTCTCCATCGACCTAGTTCTAAGAGATACACCTGTATCCATTCCTCATTACATGATGGCTACTATGGAGTTACAGTAGCTAGAAGACTTGGAGGAAAAGAGGTTTATATGACCTAGTACTTCTACATGGGGTTTTCCGGTCCTTTTTTAGAAAAACGTGGATGGTACCCTGAGGATATATGTGGATTATCAGAAATTGAACCAGTTTATAGTTAATAATTGGTATCCATTTCCATAGATAGATGATATCTTTGACCAGCTCTGAGGAGCTCAAGTTTTCTTGAATATTTATTCGAGGTCAGGATATCACCAGGTACATGTTTGACCTACAAACATAACTCGTATATATTTTCATAGTAGTTATGGTCTATATGAGTATTTGGTTATACTGTTCTTTCTCATGAACACGCCAAACATTTTTATGGTGTTGATGAACCATGTTTTCCAGCCTTATTTGGATTTATTTGTGGCGGTTTTCTTGGAAAATATCTAGGTGTATTCTCATAATCTACAAAACCAAGACAAAAATTGTGAGATCATTTTGGATACACTAAGAGGGAATCAGTTGTATAATAATCTCATAAAGTGACACTTCTGTATGGATAATATTCACTTCTTGGGTCATATTATCTCAGATACAAGAGTATCAGTTGACCCAAAGAAGGTGAGAACTATAGTTTCTTGGGAGAATCCCAAGAATTTATTTGATATACAAAGTTTCTTGGGGATATTTGGTTATTACATAAGTTTCATACCAGACTTATCATGCTTAAAAATACCTCTTAAAGGCTTGAATAATAAGGGTGTGAAGTTTATATGGTTAGATACCTATGAGATAGCCTTTCTAGAGATGAAAGGGATATTGAATTCAACACTGATCCTTATTATGCCAAATCTAGGAAGAAGCTATACTATGTATTATAATGCACCAAGTATCAGGATAGGATAAATTTTTTATGTATGGGGATAGAGTCATGGTTCACAGTTCTCATCAGTTGAGTTCACATGAGAATAATTATCTGATGTATGATCTTTAGTTAGCTAATGTTGTACATGAATTAAGCTATTAGAGATACTATTTACTAGGATAGAATTTTGTGGTGTACACAGACTACAAAATCCTGAAGTATATATTTACATAGTGTGATCTAAATGTGAGGAAATGAAGGTGGGTTGAGTACCTACAGTATTTTGACTTTGAGCTTTCCTATATGCCTGTTAAAGGCAATGCAGTTACCGATGCATTGAGTAGGAGGACTCAGATACAGGTAGTTTAGGAGGCCAATAGTGAGTGGAATCATATGAGCTTGTATTTAGAAATGAAATTGAAGGTTCATGAATGTTGTGTATATACTTTTCTCTCATCCTTATTGGTTAAATCCACTCTTCTAGATAGGGTGAGGGTGAGATAGTTATCTGATGATAAGGGACTTGTCCTATGGGAGAGTGTGGCAGGTGAGGACCCACCTTTTGGTTGGACTATGGGAGAGGATAAAATTCAGTGTATTCATGTTCTCTTTTTGGTTTTAGTAGAAATATGTTATAATATGATGTGGGATTTTCATCCCTCATATTGGGTAGTGCATCCTAACATTACCAAGATATATCGTGACTTGCACCGTCAATATTGGTGGCTGAGGATGAAACATGAGGTAGCTAGTTTCATCACTAGGTATTCCACCTGTTAGTAGGTGAAGGAGGACCACTAATGAACATATGGTATTTTACAATAGTTAACCATTTCTGAGTGTAAATGGGATGATGTTGTAATGGATTTCATGATTGGGTTACCAAGGTCATCTTGAGATAGTGATGCTGTTTTGATTGTTGTGAAAAGTCTCAAAAAGGTCACTCATTTCCTACCAATCTAGGAGACCATATTAGTAGATGATCTTGGGATATTTTATATTCATGATATTGTGTTCCTTCATGGGGTTCTTCATACCATTGTATCAAATATGGACACCTAGTTTACATCTTGATTCTGAAAGAGCTTGCAGAGGGCTTTGGGTACATAGGTGTTTCTGAGCATGACATACCACCCTCAAACTGATAGTTAGTCAGAACAAAGTATTTAGGTACTTGTGTAAATTCTGAGAGAATGTGTCCTTGATTTTAGGGGCTCTTGGGAGAGGCATATACCCCTAGTCGAGTTCACCCACAATAAAAACCATCAGGAAACTATACAGATAGAATCTTAAGAGGCTATGTATGGTAGGACATACCGATTGCCTCTATGTTGGAAAGAGGTAGGTGATGCAACATTTCATAGAACTCATCTCATTTAAGAGACTTTGGAGTAGGTTCAGATGATTTGGAAATGGATGGCTATTTCATAGTCTAGACATAAATCCTACGCCGATCACCGTCGACGACCTCTAGAGTTCAAGGTCAGGGGTCGAGTCTTTTAATATTTCTCACCGAGGATGAGAAACAGACATATTAGGGGACAAGGTAAGATTTTATCATGATATGTTGGTCCGTTTGAGATTCTGTAGAGAGCCGGTCTAGTTTCTTATCGGTTGTAGTTACCTCATTGGTATTGAGCCATGCATGATGTCTTTTGTGTATCTTAGCCACAAAATTATCACTCAGACCCATATCACACTCTACATATGATTGAGGTTTAGTTATAGGTAGATTCATCTTTTTAGGAGCATCCTATTCATATCATTGATAGGATCATGAAGGTTCTATAAGGCTGATCGGTTCCTCTAGTATGGGTTCTATGAAAACATATTTTTTTATTGGATAAGACTTGGGAGCGGGAGGTCTACGTACATGCTTAGTGGTCAAAGTTATTATCAAACAGTGCTTGACCACCCTTGGAAGGGAAATTTGGGGACAAATTACTTTAAGGGGAGATATTGTAAGATGCTAGGTTTTTCGATGAGGTATGGATCCTTTTTTTTTTCTGGTTACACTCTTATTTAGGTTCTCTTTTTGGCATAGAACCTAAAGCTATCCTTGAGGGATGGTTGGGTTTTTTTATAATAGAATATGAAAGAGGGCTGTAGGTTGGATAAATCCAATAAAAAAACATGTATTTGACATGTATACAATACACAATGTGTAATGGTTTGGGTAGGAAATTCATGATGTGTAAAGGGTTTTCTTAGGGGGAAGACCCTAAGTTTTACATAATGTGTAAAGAATTTACATGATGTGTAAATGCCCGAGGTTAGTTTTTAAAATAAGATACAAGGGACTCATTTTTTATAGAAGGGCTCACCCCTCCCTTATCTCTTGCGCCAGAGCACCAAGGAAGCATAAACTAGGATTGGGTGTCGTTTTGCGATTCAGAATCCGTTTCTTCCACCATCAGTCTCATTGGATGAATGCTAGTGAGTTCCTTATTCCTATTGCACATTTCTCCATTTTTATACTCCTTGAAGAAGTTATTTTGGTGAAAGATAATATGACCTATTTTTAGGGTTTTGATTCATTATTCATTTTTCTCATGATATGAACCAAATCAGAGTTTGATACTGGACGAGTGTTCAAATACAGACCTAAGGTAGTTAGTTTATACCTTTACCTAAAGGTTTAGTGTTTTATATACCCTATTTTAGTTGTGATGCATTTCGAACATAACAACATTGCACCTAAAATGAATTTAATGATTTTATTGAATGAAATGGAACCTGTTTAGGTTTCCCACTAGTATCTTTGAGATCATTAGAGGTTATTAGTCCCAATCTAGTCTACCCATGAGGTGTGTCTTTGTATCTACCCTACTTTATTCCACCATGGTGGGCGAATGTGATTTTTCCACTTGTTTTGGGAGCCTTAATAAATTGAAGATAATTAAATCATTATTTAGGAGAAGGTTATGCCTCCTTTGAAATGTCATGACATGATATGAAATATTTAGAACGATTAAATGTATTTTATGGAAATTGTGGAAATGAGTTGGATTAACTCATGAAATGTGAATGTTTATGAAATGATGAATGTAATGAGATGATGAATTGATTATGGTAGTGGATACCTTGGATTAGATCCCTGGATCCTGATTTCATAGGAAGCCATATAAATTTATACTCCATGGGTCTTGAATATGGTAGTGGATACCATGGTCTTATTTAATCCTTATATGCTGATTCAATAGGATGCCAAGGACATTTCTACCCATTGAACCTATCTTTCTTGGACTCAAACTATACATGCTATGTTGACATGCTCTTTGGATTCCACCCAAGTATTTACCAAGTTTCCATCGAGATTCCCCTAGGACTTGGTGTGGAAGCCTTGGTCTTCTATACCTTGGATCCAACCCTTCATGGTCTAACACCTGATTATAATACTTGGCTATTGTGGATGTTATACACTTTCTTACATTGTATGGACATTATGGATATTGACATTGGTTTACACAATTTGGTCGTTGTGGATGTTATAAATTTGATTATAGGGAACAAGCATTGTGGTTATTTTTCTATGCTTATAGATAACCCAGGTATGAGTATCATATTATAGTGGTTAGACTAGACTGTATCACACTAATTTATTTTTGATTTACAACTGCCCTTGTTTATGGGATCTTGAATATTTTTTACAAGGAGCCTTGTTTGTATGGAAAAGATCAAAATTTACTTTATTTATTATTATAACTATGATATAATGCACACTAATTTTGTTTATATAACACATACTGGATTTTTTATAGACACCATTTGTGGTGGTCTACTGAGAGTTATATCACACCCAATCTGGGATGCCTTTGGGTACCCGAAAAAACTTCTTGGATGTAGGTAGGGACTAGGGTAAGCACCCAATATTAGATTATTGTTTTGTTCATTTCTTGAGATAAGGGGAGCACATGACTGATCTAGGATTGTGATTCTATCTAGAGATAGTTCCTTTTTGGTATTTTTGTACCTTTTGATACATGTATTGGACTGGATTCTTGAATACCTATTTTACTACTTTATAGAGACATGAAATATCATATTTTATATGATATTACCTTTTGATTTTTTTATTCATCACTGTCTTAGATTCTTGTCTTATATCTGATTTATATTATGCTTCTACTATTGACTGATATGTTTATACCACTATGTTACACTATAACATGAGGGAATAGTCTCTCTATAGACACACCTTAGGACCTTGCTTCTAGTCAACAGCCTCTAGCATATGAGGAGGCACTCTTGAGGCCATGTGACCCACCGGATCGGGGCACTGTTTAGTAGTTTCTGAGTCAGGACGTTACAGTTGGTGAGTTCATTTTTGTAATGTCAAAGAAAGAGACATTAATCATAGAGGTTGACGACACCTGTATACAACCTTCTTGATCACATGATAGAGAGATTATATTACACAATAAGCATTCATTAGAAGTTGAATATTGTTTTGACATTAACTTCTATATCTATGGGAATATTAACATGTTTCTAGATGCCAACCTTGTAATTCAGTAAGTTATGTCTAATGCCACTAAAAAAGAGGCCCAGAGGGACAAACACTAAGTGTAGTCTCAATCTCAGTTAAATTTAAGTTTTGAATTTAATAACTTATAATAAATAATATTTATTTGGGTTTGGTTGATCACCAAGATTTAATCATAAGTTATTAGAAATAATAAGTGAGTTAAATAATAATAATAAATATTTGTTTTCATGTTTTGGGGAATATAATATTTATTATAATTATTGATGAATATTGTAGTGATTTTTATTTATTAAATAAATATTCATTATTCAAGGTTCAATAAATATCAATGAGGATAAGCAGACCGAGTTTAGGAAATGGTATAAATGATATTTATTTATATACTCTTAAAGTGTTTTATATTTTAAGTTACTAGTAATAATATTTATATTATTATTATTTTACATGGGATTAAATAAGAATTATAGAGTTGGGAAAGGGATTGTGCGCAATTTTTCAACCCTAAAATTTCTATTAAAAATATCTAATTATATCACTTTCTATAATCAATATTGTTGTATATAATGAATAGATCAATGATCTCTCTCAAAAACCCTAGATGAAGATCAAGATATCTATATTTATCTTCTATCATCCTCTCTCAAGTAATCTAGAGAACTTTAAGAGTTCTTCAACCTTCAAGAAGAATTCCATTGCGATCAACCACGAACAACGCAAGTGATCGGGATCAGCTGTTCTAGAACCCAATGATTCTATGACACTATTAATAGAATTTAGTGCACATGTGTATCAACACTATAGGTATTTTTTACTTGTATTATATATATAAATGATGATATGATGATATATAGTCAACCATATCATCAATGAAGATGGAATTACAAGGTAAGGCAATTCTATACCTTCTCATAAATTAATTATAAATTTCATGTGAAGATCCACCTTATTATGGTTACGATGATTATCTAGTTATATAGTAAAGTAACATGTGATCTAAATTTATTGGTCATGATGTTTTACCTCATGTAAAACAATGGTTTTCTTAAATTAAGACTAAAAGCTGAGTTGTCCCCGCAATATAGGCTCTTTTTCTATACCCAGAACCTTCACCCTGGAAACCTTGATCTTCTTCATGGGATAAGAATGTGGATATAGACCTAGAATAGTGTATCTATTCTTCCTAATATGATGAAATTCTAGTGAGATAAATATACTATAATTTCCTCCTCCATCACTTTTAATTTCCTAGCATATCTGGAAAACTCGTGAACCTTCTTTCTATGTGAGTTCCTTCTTTTCTTGCCGAATATGTCTCATAATCCCTACCCACAACTGTTGTGTGAAGTTAAGGAAAATATAACAAAATTTATTTTATACAATGTTTAGGATCAATAAATTATTCATTTCACTACTTTGGATCATTCCATGTGTCCTCCCCACTTTAATATAGTGATTAAGTACCATTAAATTCACATTAAAAGCCTCAAAACCTAAGAAAAATATCCCTATAAAATTTCTAGGTTTTTTTACTATAACTAATAGGATGTAGAATGATTTAAAATTTTAAAACATATAATCTTCTAACCAGAGAAACACTATGATGTATCCCCCTACACTATAACATAGAATAGGGCTTCAATCAATTTATCTGATCATGATCTCTTATTTTTTGGTGTGGATTCCTTTGACTAGGTTAATTTTCCACATGAAAAAGGATTCTATGAAGATTACCCACGATCACATCATGATTTACTCTAAACTCTAGAATCATCGAAATAATTGTGGCATGGCCTTTTCTTATGATGTGACTTCCTATAGGTTTGGAAGAAATTAAAAAAAAACTGGCACTGCCAAATCCACACTCTTCATGTTGCAAGGTGTAACTATGGCATGATGGTCTCCTTATATTTAAACATATGTGGTGTAGCCTATCCAAAAAAAAATAGGAATCCTTAAAATTATAGAGATGATGAAAACTATATGGCCATACCTATGCATCTTATCATGACATAGCCTTTCTTGTTGTGGTGTAGCCTCTTGTAGGCATGAAGAGATCACCAAAACTTTTGCCCTGCCTAAAACTCACCCTCCATGATAAAAAGAGATCCTATGGTGTAGTAACATTTTCTAATACTAGACCATGACATAATATCTTCTCCACAACATATAATCTACAAATCTGACAGAGTGAATGGAATATCTAAACATATCCTATAATGTATCCTCCTAGGTTGTAGTGTGGTGACTATCTTCCATACATTTTTCTCTAACATCACAATGATCTAAAAATGGGTGCCCTATACCCTACTTGAACAATAATTTTTGATTACTATATCATTTATACAATGATTTATGCATGATGTACACTTACCATAATAGTGTTGATATTTATGCATCCGCTTTGTACATGGAAATTTCCATAGATTATTTATTGTATTAAAAGGTTACAACAGTTCCTAGGCTATAATAATAACCTAGAGATACCATGACAGTAATCTTAAACTTATGTTCTATGATAAAAATAAAACATGTTGATAGGACATAGATGATGTGTGACCATCAGGTGCTGAGGGCTCATAAGCATTGAGACTTCTTCTCATGAAGTTCGTACTTGGTGATCTAGATCAGATGTGATCTTGAGGACTTACCTACCAATAGGAAACTCACATGTTTTAGGTGTCATTGGTAGTTACTATTTATGAAAACATGTAATGGTATCCTTCCATTAGATTATTATCAGTGTATACTATTTGATTACATGCTTTGATGAAAGATGGAAACCATGGCATTTATGTCATGGTGAGGTAGTTTTCATTGGGTGGTCCATTGGTGGTATGCCATTTATTGAATAATAAAGAAATAATTTGTTGCTTCTGAAAGAAAGTGATACCTCAATCCAAGTTGATGAGAATGGTTTTAATTTCATTAAATCCATGTCCATGGTAGAGGAAGGTAAATCCATCTAGTAAGGCCAAAAAATAATAAAGCAAGAAAAGATGATGACATAAAGTGTGTGTCATGATTTATGAGATATCATGAGAAAAAGATATTATATTACATGATGTGTGATAATAGGAGTTTGTCATTGCTATGAATATTCCTTATCTCCTCAGGGACCTTGATGGGATTCTAGACTCTTCTCCTAGTTTTTGAATAGTATCCACTGCTATCGAGATATGGTCTTAGAGGTTTACACACTTAGTGTATTAATTGTTTTTTCTTATTATTATGAATAGGAGTTTAGGACATGGTGAGACCCACCACATGGTCTAGGTTATGTCTAATTTTGAAAGATCACCATGAAATAAATAAATTCATATTATTTGAGTTTAGAATAATTGGTATTAAATTAATTTATTAAAATAATTCACAAGATATTAAGTGAATACATGGGAAAATATTTAATGAATGAATATTATCTTAATATTCAAGATTCATTTAATATTTTTTTTGAAAACAAGTTAAGTTAATAATTATATTTTCTCATGTAATATATTTATTATATTACAAGTAAATGAAAAAAATATAAATGATATTTATGACTTAGTAAAAAAGTACTAAGATGTTGTTAATGTATTATTTAGTAGGTAAAACATATTTTTGGGTCGAGGATCCATTTCTAGGTATTTCATACCTCTCTATATAAGTAAGAATATTCTCTCAATTAGGGTACTATTCACTTCATGAATTTTATAACCTCTCTCTCATATCTCCCGCATCAAAGAGAGATACGTTTTCAATCTGAGCAACTGATATGAGTTCTCCTTCATGGATTGAAGGATCGATGTTGTGGTTATAATTGAGATGTTGAAGGCTTTTTTAAATATCCACACTAGCACCCATATTTCGATGATCAATGTTCCCATAGACCTTCAAAGCACGTGCATATGATCTAGAGGGATCCGACCTCAGTTCCTTTGAGTGATGATCTCCAAAAAAGAGTGAAACATGTTTCTAAACAAAATGGAAAGATAAAGTATTTAGATTTAAGTTTTCCTGATTAATTTAAATTTCATGGGATCCTTGGGTTCTAACTAGGATTTTCTAACACTGGTGATGGTTTCACGACAATGATCACAACATATTTTTTAAATTCCTGATTTTTCTAGCTTCCAATGCATGCCCAATACCAATAATTGGTATCAAAGAGAATGTTTATTTAATTAAGTAAGATTAAAATTATTTTTTCATAAATTCAAGTAGAGGGTATCACAACGATCCCGATTCCACCAACGATGTATCAATAAAAGATTGGATGACCGTGTTATGGTCATCCAAAGATTGAAATTACAATTTTTGGTTGAATTAGAAGAACAAATGATTATTGGGTTGTTGATATTAAAATTTGTTTAATTTTTTTAAGAATTGGGCAAATAGTACCCGGTATACTATTCATGTGAATAGTAGCTAGATGTTATTCACATGAATAGTGGTGTGGGTGTTTTCCAAGTATTTGTGGAAAATAAATAAAAATATCAGTACATATATGTTGTATTATATATATAATATATAAGTATATGAATATATATGGGAACATAATTATACATACATACATAATTTATAGTCTCATTAATATTCTTTCCATGCCACAAAATTATTTCCTCAAACCTTACTTAGGATTTTTGAAAAGGTTAAATAAAAAAGCAAAAAAGGGGATGTTAAGGGGGTGATTTCCATACTTTGAAGAAGAAAAATGGTATCCCCATTTTAGTGGGAGGAAAAGGGCAGTGCTACATACAAAAAAATTAAAATTAACCTTTTTTATTTTACATTTTAGGAGTGGAACCCCAAGAAGGGGATTTCCCCTACCCATGCACTAGTACTGATCCACCCCCCTACCAGGTTGGCCCAACCTTTTTCAGGCTAGGTTGGGTTCTTCTCGACCTGTCTAACCCTTTTGGGTTTTCCCCCATAACTTGAAAACTCTATGAGGGGTTTAAAAATACCTCGGAAGCCCGGATAAATCCAAAAAATATCTAAAATATTTAATAAATTTTTTGAATTTAATTGAACATTTATAGGGACTATGTGATAAGTATTTTTGAAAATTAAAATTAAATTAAAATTTTTTAATTAATGAAAAATAACCTCAAGATAAATTCATCAAAAAATTAATTCATATACGTGAGCATAATGCATTTAAAATGATCACGAGTCATAGACCAATCGATACCTGTATGTTTTTATTTATTTATTTATTTTATTAATGTAATGTATTGGTTTGTAATAATTATTTAATAAATGATGATCTGTGTATCATATTTTTCATCATTATATGTATAAGGGTCTATGCACCTAAAGAAAAGTTATTTATCTATATTCTCCACTCTCGAGACCCCCTCGCCTACATGGAAGTATTGTTATATAATTATGTTGATGAAAAGTGACTTAGTTTGTAGTAGGACTTGAAGAGACACTGTATGAGACTTTGTTTCACTGGATGGGTGAGTGATGCAACTCGATTAACATGAATAGTGACTAAAGTAGTTTCCCCTAGGGTCAATATTGATCCATTATTCACTTAATAAACCAACCATTAGAATTATCTCATGATCACATCATTTAATTTTATTTATTCATGGTTTGTTATTTTAGGTATGTGTAGTTTTTACACACGATCACATAAATTAATAAGCGATCCTACATAGATAAAATGAATATGCATGGTGATTGTTTTTCAATTTATATCATTATAAATAAGCGAGTGAGTTCACATAGAAAAAGTAAGTGTTAATAGAAATGGATTAAATTTGTTGAGAATAATAAAAGCCCTCAAATAAATATTAATTCATAAATCCTTCCATCACTTAATATTGAACAAAATCGATTGTACGGGGTTATCATAATACCTAGTTTAGGGTGTCTCCTACTATTGGGGAGTTCTTATTATAGTGATGTGTCAACTTAACTAATTTTGGAAGCAAGAAAGTATTCATAGCTAGCTTGTTAAAACTTAATAGGAAAGTTTTGATCAATGCAAGGTAATCGTTTACAGGAGATAAGACTCCACTTAACATATCAAGTATTCATGAGTTAATGTGGTTGTCCATCTGAAAGCCTACATTTAGAATCTTTGAGTAGTGGTATAGCCATATCTTGTAATATGAGTCAATGTTTTAAGGATCCCTTCCACTAGATTACTAAAGTGATTGAGTATTCCAAATCTAGTGTTTGAGGGCTACTAGAATTCGATAAAACAATGGGTGACATTTAAGATATTAAAATCAATAATTTCTAATAAATGGTAATCAAGATAAAAGTACTAATCTATATAAGTTTTATTTTGTAGAAGAAAGTTAATTAATACCACAAGTTTACTATGATTAGTTCTATAAAAAGAACATGTCCAAACCGGCACCAATTTCCAAGTGTAGTACAGGTGCTTGTTCAAATTTCTATGATATGAAAGGAAATCCAATGTGCTGGAGTCCCCACTACCTGTTGAGCCACCTTAGGAAGAGAGGGTGTGAAAGATTCTTATAGGAGACTCATGTATGAAACATTTTATGTTTACATTATAATGCTGTCATCAATGAATGATGTGTTGTGAAAAAAACATTAGGACATGGATGGTTTCACATTTGGTCTCATCCTAGAGAATCCTGTGAGGAGAAAGTTAAGTGAGATGTGAATGAGATGATTATTATACTAAATATGTTTAAATTGAAATATATATCATGATTTTTCAAAACATCACATTCATATATCAACATCACCCACTTACTCCAATTTCATTTAAGATTACATAATGAATTGTTTAGAGAAAATGATTCATTACCTTTTGGGTAAAGTTTTAAAAACAAATAAAAACCGAAATAAATATTAATATTTAGTTCTTATAGTGATCAAGTTGAAAGTCAAGGAAAAAAATTCTAATGGTTAGTGTGGAATCGAAGTCACCTTTGCAACGTCCTTCAATAGAAAAGATAAAGATAATCATATATGAGGCTATTTTCTTCGCATGTTAGGAGATAATTCTATGGAGGATTAAATGATATGAACTAAATTTAAGAAGAAAGTAGTTGCTTATTATTTAGTTATATTCATCAATTATATATGATGTTTATATTATAATTCAAGGGTATTAAAAACAACACGCCTATTACATATGTGTATTTAAAAATAGTAACAAAGTAAGAATAGAAATGTTACAAGAAGTAAGGTGAACCATCCAAGTGGATGAGAAAGGGTGATTACTAAGTAATCGGTGATAATTACATGACTTATAATTTCCAATATTAATGGTTATAGTTGAAATTTTATTAATAATTATAAAAAATTTATCTTACATGTCCATTGAACACAAGGATAAATTATTCCATTTTATAATGAATGTTGTTTTTTGTGTCTAAATACTCAGCTAATAGTTCAATAAATATCAAATCATTATCAACAACTGAGGAATATAAAATTTAAGACTTAACTATACCCTGTTGTGGAAAGATTATTCTTTTCGAGTATTACTAAGTAGTTTTCAAGGATATACCTAATATGGTTTTTATAATATTTGGAATTAAAACCCTTAGTTATTATCGACACATTTACTTGTCTAGTTTTGGAAAAAGAAACCTTTATAAATTAAGGTATTCCACAAATATTTTTGAATTTGTTCAATTAGAGAGTGTGTAACACCCCGAGATTTTATGGAAAATATATTTTTTTAATTTCTTTGATGTCTTGTGTTGTACGCTACAACAAGATTAGCTTGCACAATACGCAACACCATATTAGTTTGTAGTATACACAAACACTATTCTTGGCTTGTGTTGCACGCAAAAGCGACCTTCCTCGATAGCGTATATTGTACGCAATACCGAGTTTCACTAAACAATGATATATTATTATAATATTATGAACTAGCTGTTATGAATAGTATTAACTGAATTTTTAATTTTATAACATTATAATTCATCTTAAACATTTTCTAGAATGAGGTCTGAAAACAAAATCAATTTTCAGATAAAAGAAGTATTTTTCAAAAAATGCAGTTTTACCGCCTTTGGATGGTGCACCCATTTTAAATCTAATTTTTGACAATTTTATAAGTTCAATTTTACAAAATAAAATTCTTATTTTGAATCAGGATATAAAAATTTACATTGGATAATTTTTTGATACTTTTCTGATAACTTTCATATTTTGATGAATAGTAAAAATACGCTAAATTTTTCTTAAAAAAAACTTTTTTTCATCAAGATAATTTATATGGTTAAATGATAAAATTTAATGGTTTTAAAGTTTGAATAGAATATATTTTTATCATTTAATATAATTTATGTCATTACCATTAATTTTACATTGAATTCCTAGGTAAAAAAATATCAATCTTTGACAATGTTTTAACTTTTAAAACCCGTTTTCTTAACAACGGGATTAATTTTAAATTAATTACTACAACTAATGTGTTTTGAATTTTAAAAAATGGATTCCATATTTTTATTCAGTGGGTCCAAATTATTTTAATATGTTACTTTTACTTTTTTGACCTTATGAATAATAACTACGATATTTTTTATTTACTACAGTTAAAGGTAAATCGATTAATTAAGGGTAAAAATAAGATTATAAAATTACCCCACCACCTGCCAAAATTCTATTGGATAAATAAAAGTAGACCCATATCACCTAAGGGTTGGAATAGATTCGTTTCATGGACTTTGGACCATGAAAATGATATAATTATTATTAAAACCAAAGAAAGTGACAACATGTCACTCTCTTATATCTTATAAGTGTAATAATTTTAATTGAGTGATAAACTTCATAAAACTTTGAATATAAATCGTATAAATAAATCTAATAAAATTATCTATATAATGAGAATTTATTTAGAATTTTTATGGATTAAATAATTATCATTAATGATGACACAATAATGATGTAGAAATTATTTTATTGATTGAAATATCAAATAAATGGTTTTAAAAATATTAAAATAAATATTATATGAACTAATTAATTTTCTAAAAAAATTTTATAGAGGAATATGAAATAATATGAATCTATTAAATATTTTGGTTTGAATATATTCTCTGTCTATATTTTATTTAATTGCATATAAATGAATAGTGTCAAAATTGACACTATTGTTATTTTATAAAAATAACATATTATAAAATTGTTTAAAAATCACAAAAATATTTAAAAATTATAAATTGAAATTTATATAGTCTAAATATTCATAAATTATCCAATTATGGACAATTCACAACACATAAGTAATTATTTATAACAATTTAAAATTTAGAATATTATTACAAAAAATAAAATTAAATAGATTAAATAAGGATAAATCAAGTTGATAAGGTTTAAAATAAATTACCAACATGTATAAATTTTATTTTTTGAGGCGATTACATCCCTATATCATATCATATTATAAATGAGTCATTTTTGGAGGGTTTTAAGTCGGGTTTGAATTTATTATAAATTAATATTTTTTATGTTTCCAAAGGTGCCCCTCTCCTCCCTTATAAAAAGGAACCTCCTCCCTCTACTCTCCAAAACATTTTAAGCCTTAAATCTCGGCCAAAACCTGTCCATTTCTCTTCTCCAATTCCATAGAAACATACTAGAGGTCCTAGTCTTCTTCAAAGACCAACTTTAGTGCCCTAAGAGGAGGTTTAGAAGAGGCACGTCAAAGAAGAGGTAATATCCTTTACCGATTCTTTCAAATTTATTTCTTCTTATATTTCATCTTCTTTATTTGATTCATTATAAAGTAATAACATAATTATCATGAATATACTGATATGTTATTATAAATATGAAACAAACCTATTTCACCTTCTATCCATCCTACGAAAAATGAAATCACCGCGCGTGCGTACGTACAACTTACTGTCTCCACGCCGTGGTGTAATCTGTTTTTCCAACACCACCTTACTTAGATGGCTATAATGGTGAAAATAATAACTATATATGATTATTATAATATCATACTGATTATGATATATTATATCATCCACTCCAATTCCATTCAATAATTATGGGAATGATATCATCGCTCATGCGTACGTACGGATTACCGTCTCCACGATGTGATGAGATTCATTCTCCATGTTAACCATTCAAGAATGATTATAAAGTATATATAATAAGTAATCATGAAATATATTACATAATAATGATACTGGATCTATGTATATATATATATGTCATTTACTTCCATTCAATTTAATAAGGAAACGAAAACAACGTTGATGCGTACGTACGACCTACCGTCTCCATGAACGGTGTATTTCATTCCATTTATAAATCTATTATATATATATTATATATTATGAATATATATTATACATATAAATAAAGTTTTATATTCTAGAAGTAATTAATCATGATTTAAGTAATCATATGAATAATTATAAGTCAAAACATGTACAACAAATGAAACGATTTTACCCAAAACTCCGCTTTAACATGGAATTGACAAATGAACGGGTAATATAAAGTCGTAAGTGAATAATATATGATATCATAAATATTATTATGGTTCTATTAAAAGTTAATAATATGTTTAAACCCACTATACAGGAGTCTCGGACACATACAAAATAAATTGGACATAAGTTAATGGATAATTTTGCAAATCTCATTTTTATCTGAGATCGCTTATACGTGAGTATTTACTGGGGTTATATTTATCATCCATGTCCGTGTTTTATAAAAATGTTTTCATAAAGTGTTTAATATTATTCCATGTATTTTTAAAGTCATGTTTACCCCCTTTTTACTTTTACTATGTGGTATGGAAGGAATATTTCTTTTGGTTACCATACGAGGTACTTTTTGACTTTTTCGGCAAATGTACGAGGAGAATGTTTATTTAACTTATACAACATGAATGGATTTTTATGGTTTCATAATGCCTTATTTTCATGAATATTCATCTACAATATTTCATTATTATTTTCAACAAAATCCTTTCTTTAAAAATTGCATGGAATTTTGTGAAAAGAAAATGATTTTGAAGAAGAAATGATATTTTCCTCAAGAATTCATTTAAAGTGTTTTATCAAAACTATTTTCCATATAAGATGACATTATTTAATATGTTTATGTTTCAAGTATAATGTCTCTATTATTTACATGGTTTGTTTTTTATTATTATGAAATGATATCCATTTGTTTTATATGGATTATGTCATGATGGGATGATGTTTACGAAACCCATTTTATTCTTTGGGTTATGATGAATGGTTTATGATTGTTTTGTGGAACACGTAAGAATGATTTAAATATGAGATGGTTGGGACCTATATATCCCTCCAATGCATTGGGTAAATATTTATATCTCATGAGATAGACATGGATGGAATGGA
Source organism: Viscum album (assembly GCA_963277665.1). Classification (NCBI taxonomy): domain Eukaryota; kingdom Viridiplantae; phylum Streptophyta; class Magnoliopsida; order Santalales; family Viscaceae; genus Viscum; species Viscum album. The sequence continues at coordinate 1,877,912,940 of OY728151.1, forward strand.
AAGTAAAATCTGGTTTAGTAATACAGGGCTGGAACGGCAAGTAAACCCGGTTCAGTAATGGACTTTGTCCACTATGATGGTCTTGGCCTCAATGCCTTGGATACTATGGAAATAATAACATGTGATTAATATATTCCACAATTAAATGTTTTATTACCATGCTATTTTATCATGATTAATGTTCCTTTATGATATGTGCCTTATGTACTGCCAAGATTTATGTCATTACTCATGATTTTGATGTTTAATGTTCATGTTTTTACGTTCAAATGTTTATGGATAGTTTTATGTTCTCCATGCTTACCCTTACCGAGCATTTGAGCTCACCCTTTATATGTTTTATTTTCCCCAAGATTTAAAGAAAGGTTTTAGGTAAGAAAACAAAAAAGGGGAATATCTTTATGGGAGATGTTGAAGATCTTTCACCATGATTAGAAGATTATGTTCCGAGTTTCCAAAGACAGTAAACTATTACGTTCCTTGGGTGTCTGTTTTTGTTATGTATTAAGTATTCCACAAAATTAATTTAATGTACATGTACTTCAAGATTGGGTCTCTATAGTATGAAATATTCCAAGGTTATGATAGTGGTAAATATACTTAATAAGTGTAATGTCACATGTTTTTTGATCGGGTATAATTCCTCTCTTGATTTGAATTTTTGGAGTGTGGTGCACATTCCAAATATTTTATTGGTTAAAAGAACATAATTTCAAATTTTACTTTGAGAAAATTACTTATTTTTAGTCATGGTTTAAGGATTGACAAGTGGAATGGGGGTTTGGTTGGGTTTCTAGTTATTCAGAAGCAAAAAACCCAAGTTTTCTAAGTACGCAGACTGAGGCGCATGGTTTGGTTAAATAATACAGCCTCCAAGGAGAAACTATATTCACTCATTTTTTCAATAAGCATGGTTTGGAAAAAAATTTAGGAGTGGGAACATGACCATGAAATATCTCTATAGTTTTTAACAGAGGGCATCCGCATGGTTTGCACATTGTTTAGGAAAACCGTGTGCATTCCATACACTTAGTACCAAATGGGAAGTACCTATGCCCTGTAGAGTGCATGATTTCTGTATAGTTTGTCCTAACCATGTGGGATAACCATGCATGGGTTGGATCTTAAGCAACATGATCCACACGATTTGTGCATGGTTAGCCAAACTGTGAGAGCTAACCATGAATCCCATTAAAGGTGTGAATTTATGTTATTTCCATTCCATCATTTTTCTCCTTTATTTCTCCTTTCCTAATCTATTGGTAATGTATACATAGTAGGGGCTAGTTTTTTTCCTCCTCACTTAGTGATTGACCCATATCCCTCATCCAAACTCCATTCTTCAAGCTATGAGTTGTGTTGGATTCATCTCGGTAAGGATCATCATCCTCTTGTTTATATTCTTCATTTCCCTTTCCATATGGTGTGATAAACCCATTCAAGTGGGATTACCCTATTTTCAGGGAATTTGTCTAAAATTCCATTTTATTCCAAATTGGACTAAGTTAGAGGCTAAGATCGGATGTGTGGGAATCTACCTACACAAGGTAGGTTGTGCATACCTTTCTTCTAGAGTGTTTTTGGGGAGAAACTTTTTGTGCGCCATTGTGTTGACTGAGAGAGACCCCATAATTTAAATGGATGCCTTTAATTAATTAATTGAACCTTATGAGATGCCTACGTAATCCTCAATTGAGTCTAGAAATGTTTGAGGCCTAGTTAGAGGCTTGAAACTTGGAAGGATTTGGGTTGAGGTGTTTATATTTATATCAATTTAATTATTTTAATTAAATTTAATTGAATTATCTATATGAAATGCCTGTGAGATCCATGGGATTGAGATGGTCTTGGCCCAAGGATTGAGATGGATTTGTCAATCTGAAATCAGGTGACATTGATCGTCGGGTTGGACAAGGCCTAGATTTTATGGGATAAGTTGATCACTAGTTGGGTGACTTGGTCATCAGATTGAGTCAGATAAGCTGTCAGGTTATGGGAATGTACTAGGATATATGGGATGACATGGACATCAGATTTAGTGACATGGTCGGAGGGACATGTGGTGCTAGGTCGGTGTGGCTTAGGTTCTATTTGGTGATTTATGTTCACCTGTTTTGTCTAATGTGCTATTTAGAGTCATTTGTACATAGGATGAACCACTCGTGTGGGTATATGCCTTCAGTATTTTCAGAATAGGGAATTGGTTGGAGATTCTTACTATATAAATCCACAAGTATGGTGAGGATCCATCCGATTATAGTGTTGAGACTATTAGTTGGGGGATGAGTCTCACCATGCTTGAGGCCATTGGCCAAGACATATTTGGGAGTAAGGGAATCACCACTCCTCAGTATGTCAGTTGTTGAGTTGATAATGAAATTATTTTGGAGGAAAGGAAACACTGTGCCTCAATACATTGATCTTTGAGCTAATGGGTGATTTCAAGCAGGGGTATGAGGGGCCAGTTTCTTATTTATTGGGCGTTCCTTTGGGGTGTAGGTGACTTGGCTTGGACATGAGGTGTCAGTTGGAACATGTTTCTAGGTGATTTTAATAGAGGTGGAAATTGAGTGTTCACTTATACTATTTTATATCAGGGGATTCCTTGGGCTATGAACTAAGGATCCTCTCCTCTACAGTATACCAGCATTGGCTGAAGTAGGTGATAGCTTCCTGGTGGCTATTGAGAACCAGGGAAGCTTGTGTTTAATAATTGCATGTGCTAAATTTATTTATTTCTATATACACATGCTAAATCAAAAATTTAATATATGCACATATTGGTGGTGGCCTACTGAGACTCATTCTCACACCCTACTTAGGCCCTTTAGGATGCATGTAGATTTCATGCTTTTGCATTCAGGTAAGGGTTTGAGATCTAGAGATGGATCCTAGTGATTGAGTTGACATGGGATGGATATAAAGGGACCTTGAGGTTCCTATATTAGTTGGAGTGTCTCTTTTGTTTCTCTCTCGTATCATAATGATACTATCTATGTATGTACTACGGTTGGCCATTGGAGACCCTTCTGCTTATTGTATTGTATGACTTGTATTATTATGCATGTTTAGCTACAAATGGAATGTTTGGATTGTATATTTTGTTCCATTAATGTTGTTTAGTTATGATTCTACTATTTTATATTATTGCTATGCTTCCTCCATGGGAGGGTTACTGGTTCAAGTCATTATGTTCTTTCTTTCTACTGCTTAATATTTATATATTCTGTTATTATATCATTACCAGAGGGTATAGTATCTCCAATATCACCTATTTACACCCTCATTTAGAGTCAGTAGCCTTTGGTGTATGGGGAGGTGCGCCTAAGGCCAGTGGCACTCAACCTGAAGTAGTGTTTGGGTGGATAATCAAGTTGGGCCACTACAAATGGTATTAGAGCAGTTCTTGATTAGGAATTAGTAGCATCGTTCGACTGGATACTAATGATATCACATGTTTTTTATATTCTTTGGGTATTACTCATAGGGATATGGTAGATCAGAGATTAATATGTTATCATAACTGGGTTAATAAATCATGTTTTTGTGCCTAAAGTACCATGCATGAGAGACATACCAACTATCCAAGGGTGGAAATTTCTGTTCTTCTTTGATCTTTTTACAGTTGATTTTATTTCTACCTTGAGTGATACACTTGGAATGTGATTATTACCTATTATGATATGTGATCCTTGGCCTGGTACAATAAGGGAATTTGGACCCTTGGCCCGGTATGAAAAGGGGTGATTGTTTATGATTTTGATTGGAATATAAGATATTTAAAATATATATATGCATGTGACTATGATAAATGTTTGTGATTTTCACTGGGGAATATGATTGTTCTAGGAGGGTTTGGATTTTCTAAAGTGTCTACAAAGGAAGCTAAGAGGTGTTTTACTACCTAGATTCTCTTTGGTGTCATCTTACTCAACTATCCTAGGAAAGGGGACCCAATGAAATCTACTTTTGATATTTAATACATGTATGTATGGACCTGGATCTTATAAAAGAAGGAAGGGACGATGACATGGAGTGAAGTTTATCACCAGGTTTGGTGACAAGGTCGTCAGGTTGAGGTGATATAGTTCATTAGGATGGGAATGTCCTAAGGAATATTTTATACTTGGCTTTATTATGGATGGGTAAGGAGCCCATGCGGCTAGGATGTCGTCTGACATGGTTACTTTGGGGAAGGGTAAGGGTAGTGATGTTTCACTTCCTATTACTATTTTTCCTATCTATGTTATATATGTATATTATCTGGGCTGTTTGAACATGTATTAGTATTCAATGGGATTCCACCTAGACGGGATTTAATGGAGATTCAGGTGGGTGGTGATGTGGTTCTATAGGAGCACACATAGTTTGATCCTCTGAGGGTGAAGATGAGGCCTATAAAGGATAGAAGTATCATGAGATGCATGTACATGCATACTTACGGGCTCTAATTCAGGTGGGGAAACCACTAGATTTGACTTCTTTTGGGTCTTGGGTTGATAAGAGGCTCAGAGAAATTTTGGTATGTTTCATATATGGGATTGATAGGGGAGCTCATAGAGAAAATCATTCTATGGAATATCTAACTTAGGAGTTCCAGTCGCAACACCCACTGCTATTTTAGCATGAGGACATACCACGAGTGGTTGAGAACTGAATCAAGTCAATGCAGACGATCTTCAAGTAGCTAGAGATGCCTCTAGGTTGGAGGGTAATGTTAGATACTTACTTTCTTAGGGGACCTACTAACTACTGGTGGGACATATATGTTTAGGAAGGAAGACCCAAGAGACTAACATGGAAGGAATTTGAGGCCAGGTTCTTCAAGGACTTCTTCCAAGAGACACTAAGGGTGTAGAGAGATTGGGAGTTCTTGAGCCTTTAATAGGTTGACATGTCCAACATGGACTATGTAGCGACGTTCATTGAGTTATCCCACTTCACACCTGACATGGTGGGCGACGAAACCTCAAGGTTGAGGCATTTCAAGGATGGTTTACAGCATGCCATTCAGGTGTAGGTAAACATATTCAGGTTGGAATCATTATCAGAGGTGGTGAATTAGGTGCTCATAGCCAAAGGAAACTTGAAAAATAGATCTTAATCAAGTTGGATGATGACTTTATGTGATTTTGGCAGCGACACATCAGATAGTAGGAGTCGACGTTGAGAGGATTTTCAACAGGGTAGTTAGGCCAAGGACTTAGGTAGACCACCTCAGTGTGGATCATTGATGGTGTTCATCTAGTGTGGGAAGATTGGAAATGTCTCGACTCAGCGCGACTGACCTCCAAAGGAGTACTGGGAACATGGATAGGTTGGACATCATGATAGGTTCTGCAAGAAGCATTCTTGGAAAACCGACAATCAGGGACTGGGGAAAACTCATGGTTCTGTGATTAGATCGAGAGTGGTGCTAGGTGATGGTAGTCAGGTTTTAGCTGCACATAGAGGTCGTGGCAGAGAAAGTGGGACCTATCAGTGTAGTCAGTGTCTGGTGGCTAGTGTAACACCACAGTGAGGAAAAGATTTAGGCAAGATTCATTCTATAGAGCTTCCAGGGTCAGAGCAGGATGTTGAGTTGATGACGGTCATAGGTATATCATGGGCATGAATAGGGTTCAATTTTGTTTTAGTTTGGCATGGAATTTTTAGAGGCATGTCCATTTTGGGTGCATAAGGTGCACATGATGTAACTATAGATTAACCAAACACTAGTTAGTAGGTTGAAATAGATTCATATGTTATATATATATATATATATATATATATATATATATATATATATATATATATATATATAAGGCATGTGACACTGGGGTTACTTTAGGTGTGTTGGCATTGGGGCATCAGTGCGTTGTGGGATTACTTGAGGTGTGCAGGAATCTGGGAATCATTGCGATGCATGTCTTGATTGAGGTACGAGAAACAAGACTATTTTTGGAATCTGTTGACATGTGGGACCTCATAGGTTCCATTTGATACATGGTCATGAGGTAGTCATCGATGTAGTGTAGGATTATTATTGATGTCAGATATGACATGAGAGCATATGATGAGGTGCATAAGTGATGATGGATCACAGGATGACTTTTGAGTCTCGGGATGTCAATGGACCTTCATTTTTATTCTGAGTTTTGGGTTAGGATGATACCGAGGTAGGTAACTCCTAATGTGGGGATACTTGAGGTAGTTGACCTATCCCTTTTTGATAGGGGTAGTCTTGGTTAATTTTAATGATATGGGTATGTTCAGTACCATCTTTGGGTTTTTTATAGCTTAGGGATGATCTATGTTAAGGTGGGGAGATTGTAATGTATTAGGTTTTTGGAGTAGGCCAAATTCCTCGACTGATTTTAATTTTTGGAGTTTGGATCATGTACTAACTATTTTATTATTCAATAGAACCTAATTCCTAGTTTTTATTTGACCCAATTCCTTATTTTTATTCATAGTTTAAGGCTTGAAAATTGGAATGGTGATTCAGTTGGGTTTTAGATCCATCGGAGGTCAAAAACACTAGTTTTATAAGTGCGTAGACTGAGGCACATGATTTGGGTAAACCATACATCCTCTAAGGAGAAACCATGTGACCACCTTTTTCATTGAACACAGTTTGGAAAAATGTAAGAGGGGTTTCACAGCCGTGAGAGACCTCTGTAGTTTTTAGTAGAGGGAATCCACACAGTTTGTGTATGGTTTGGAAAAAATGTGTGTAAGACGCACATTTAGTACTAAATGGACAGTACCTATACACTTTAGAGAACATAATTTTTTCATGGTTTAGCCTACCCATGTAGGCTAACCATGCAGGACTTGGCTCTTAAGTAGCAGAAGTCACATGGTTGGAACACGGTTAGCCAAACCATGTGAGCTAACCATACATCCCATTAAAGGTGTCAATTTATGTTTTTTACCTTCCCTCATTTTCATTCATTCTTTCTCCTTTCCTCCTCCTTTGTTCACATACACATAGCAGGGGCTCATTTTTTCCTCCTACCCTAGGGATTGATCCATATCCCTCATCCAGACTCTGTTCTTCAAGCTGTAAGTTATATTGGATCCATATCAGCAAGGCTCATCATCCTCTTGCTTATATTTTTCTTTTCCCCCACCATATAGTGTGATAAATCTATGTGAGTGGATTTAACCTATTTTCAAAGTGTTCATATATAATTCCAATTTATTCCAATTTGGTTTTATTTAGAGGATAAGATCAGATGTGTAGGGATATACCAAGAGGAAATAGGTGGTTTATACCTTTCTTTATGATTTCTCGAGTGTTTTGGGGGCGTGAATTTTAGCGCACTATTTTTTTGACTGAGAGAGACCCCATACTTTTAATTTTTTCCTTTAATTAATTAATTGAACATTATGAGATGACTATGGAATGATCAATTGAGTTTATAAATGGTTGAGGCCTAGTGATAGGCTAGAACCTTGGGTAGATTTGGTATAGGGTGTTTATATTTATATCAATTGAATTGTTTTAATTAAATTGAATTAAATTATCTTTATGAAATGATTATGATATCCATGGAATTAAGACAGGCTTAGCCTAAGTATTGTGATGGAATTGGCCATCTAAAATGATGTGATGTTGGTTATCGGGTTGGGCGAGGTCTGGAATTTATTAGAGATGTTGATCACTGGTTGGGCGACTTGGTCATTGGATTGAGGTGGCTAAGACATAAAGTTATGGGAATGGAATGAGATATATGGGACATCATGGCCATCAGATTGAGTGACATAGTCGTAGGCGCATGAGGTACCAAATTGGTTTCACTTAGGTTCTATTTGGTGATTTCTTCTCACTTGTATTGGCCAATGTGCCGTTTGAATTTGTGTGCACACATGATGACTCCGTTGATTAGGTGGTATTGACCACTCGTATGGGTAGAGGCCTTTGGTAGTTGTTTCTTAGGGAATTAGTTGGATATTATTACTATAGAAAGCCACAGGGATGGAGAGGTGCTATTAGATGATAGATTTAAGACTGTCGGTTGGGGGCTGAGGCTCTCCGTGCTTGAGGCCATTGGGCCATGACATATTTGGGAGGAAGAGAATCACTGTTCCTCAGGATGTTAGCTTTTGTGACGATAGTGAAATTATTTGGAGGAAAAGTATCGTTTTTTCCTCAGGACATTGGTGTTCGAGCTGATGGGTGCTTTCGATCAGGGGTCTGAGGGACCAATTATTATTTCTTGGGCATTCCTTCAAGATGTCGGTGACTTGAATTGGACATGAGGTGTTGGTTGGAACATGGTTCCAAGTGATTTTACTAGAGGTGGAACCCGAGTGTTCACCTGGACTATTATATATTTGGGTATTCCTTGGGATATGAGATAAAGATCATATCCTATACAGTATACCGTCATTATCCAAATAAAGTGATAGATTCCTGGTATATGTTGAGCACTAGAGAAGATTGTTTTAATAATTTCATGTGATAACTTTATTTATTTCTCTATACACCTTCTAAATAAAAAATTTAAGATAGTAAGAAATTGGTGGTGGCCTACTGAGACTTATTATCACACCTTATACAGGCCCTTCAGGATGTGTGTAGATTTCAGGCTTTTGTATTTAGGTAAGGGTTTAGACTCTGGAGTTGGATCCTATTGATTGAATTGGCATGGGATGGATGTCAAGGGATCTTGAGGTTTCTTTATCAACTAGAGTATCTCTTTTGTTTCTTTTTGGTATCAGCATGCTACTATCTATGTATGTACTAAGGTCTTCCATTGGAGAACCTTCTACTTATTGTATTATATGACTTGTATTGATATGCATGTTTAGTTACAAATGGAATTTTTGGAATTTATAATTTATTATGTTGTTGTTGTTTAGTTATTATTAAGCTATTTTATATTATTGTTGTGATTCCTCCATAGGTGGGTTACTAGTTCAGGTCGTCATGGTATTTATTTCTGATACTTATTATTTATATAAACCATTATTATATCATCACCAGAGTCTATGGTCTCTCCAATATCACCTATTTACACCATTTCTACTAGTCTATAGCCTTTGGCATATGGGGAGGCACACCTAAGGCTAGAAACACTCAGCCTGAAGCATTTCCCATGTGGCTAATCAGGTTGGGGAGCTACAATAAAATTTATTTAAGAGTTTTTTAAGGAACATAAAAGCGAGGTATGGAATATGGATGGTTAGAAGATATGAGTTTCTTTGTGATCATGTGCCGAAGAATATCTTGACCAAACATTCATCAATCATTAAAATGTAGCATGGATTAATTCTTAAATGTACATTTTTATACACATCAGAGTCATGATGGTGTTCCAAGAGTCACGTCCTCGTTGGATTTTCTCCTTCCCTAGGGGTCCTGCTGGCGACAATTTTCCTTATCATTGGGTTGTTCGCTGTTGTTTCTTCTGGTGGTTCTTCATTTGTGGTGGTGTTTTTGTAGGTGTGTTGTTCTTTGGAGGTGGCCTAATGAAAGTGGATTGTGGTCCTGGCGAAGGTTTGTATCTCCGTTGAAGCCTCTGTCCACTCCTACTCTACTGTGGCTTCATGTTCCCCCACTTCTCTCCCTGTCCGGACTGGTGTGGTGGTTACTAAGAAGTTTTGGGATGTGTTTTTCGAGAGGTCGATGGTGGTCCAAGAGGCGCATCCTCATTGGATTCGTTCCTTCCATTGGGTTCCTATGGACTAATATTTTCCTGGTGGATGGTGTTTATCGGAAATGGAGTTTTGTTGCATTGAATTACAATGGTTGTTTTTTAGAGGTCACAGGTGGAGAGCAGTGTGGGTATTTCCTTGACATTTTGGACGATTTGTTCTATGATGGTGGTTTCGTTCTCTGGTTTTGGTTGTTGGTGGCGAGAAGATGTGTCAGTGTCAAGTTTGATGCTGTTGATGGCTTCGGCATTTTGGGTGGATGTTTTAACAACGATGATAGTGTGGTTGTGGACGGAGAAGGAGACTGGCGGAAAACGTCGGAGAAGTTGCCGATAGGGATGACTCATTGATGATGATGTCAACAACGATTGATTGAGGTGATGGGGTGTCAGTTCCATAAGGATCAGGTTGGCGCGTGCGACGTTGGCGGTAAGTTGAGGGTGGCGATGGCATCGAGTTCCAAGGTGATTTTGATTTTGGTGTTCTGTCGATTGTATAATGGTGATGATGGCGTTGGGGGTGCAGATCAAGGAGTCTGATCATGGTTTCAAGTCCCAAAGTGGTTCGCTGTCCACTATTTTAAATTTTAAATTTTCATCTACGTGGTTTTTGGACTTCAGTGATTTGGTATCTCGTGTATGGTTAGGTTCCCGATCACCCAAAAAGCGATTTTCAAAAATCAAATAAAAATAGAATTTTAATGTTATGCCAAGCTTGGAGATTAAAAACTAGTTGGCATAAGAATAAGTTCTATAAAGATATTGTAGAAAAGGAATATTCTAGAGACACATATTGTGTAGGAAATATGAAACCATAGTGGTGGTTTTATATTAACCATGTTTGGTGATACATTATTCATTGATAATAATGGATACCCTAAGGAATAATTAAATGAAAATATGTTATGATTGAAAAGTTTATATGAATTGATGAAATGGATTCCATATACCAAAATAAAGTCAGCAATTTGGTAGTTTCTTCAATTGATGTTAAGATATTGGTGAGAATTCAAGAGATAATATACATGGGTGGTACAATAATTGTAATACACCAAGATTTTTATGAAATATTTCTCTTTAAATAATTATATTTCATTGATATCTTGAATTACACACAACACCGAGTTTAAACGAACCACGAAACATTTTAAAATATTATGTGTCTGTTATCGCCTAGCGGTTGGATTAGTGAGTATGAATAGTAATGAATAAATTTTTAAAAATATATGGTCTACACATTTATAAAATTAATTCATTAGTTATCAAATAATTACAATGAAAAAAATATTTGTAAATAAAAGTGATGTTTTTTTTGAAAAATTAATTTTATGCACTCAATATATTTTATATTAATAAATTAAAATTATTCACTATTAGTGAATGATTTTAATGAAAATTTTATATTATTTACTTGATAATGTTTTTAAACATTCAACAAATATTTTTCTAGGCATATGATAAGAAGAAATCTAGTTTTCTGTTTAAAAATGTGTTTTTTATGAAAATCAGTTTATATCACATTTTGTGCACCTAATTTAAAAATAATTTTTTCCATTTATAGGTATTGAATTATATAAAATTAATTAAATATTTATAGTCATGAGTTTTAAAATTAAAATAGGCCCCTTTTATTTTTTGTCAAAATGAATAGTAACCGTGGTAAAATTTATCACTTCATTAAAGGGTAAATCAGGTAAATCTAGGTTAAAAATAATTGATAAGGCCATAATTATTCATCATAATTCTTAATTTATGAAGTAAATTATACCATAAACACCTTAAGTTTTAAATTTAGTTTTTAATGGAAATGTTTCAATGAAAATTACTTATATATTATTTAAATAAAAGAAAGTGACAAAATTCCACTCTCTTTGTTTTTAATATCTCTTATGTGTCCATATGGGACAAAACGTGAGTTATGAACAAATATAAGTGTCTATTTTGAGATTAATAAAATTATTTTCATGATATAAAATTATTTTTAATTTTTAGTAACTATATAATGGCCTTAATTTCTTATGCAACACCGATGCAATATTTCTCCATTTAATAAAAATATACAATAAATGATATTAAGAATATTAAAAGTGACATAATTTGAATGAATTAATGTGTCCCACGAATTTTATCGATATATATGATATATTATGGAGTTTTGAAATAATTATTTTATAATTCCCCCTTTTTTGATATATTTAAAGTTAAATTAAGTAAATAATGTCAAAATTGAAAATAATGATATTTTATAAAAATAGTATTTTATTAAATTATATAAATAATATAAAAAACTTTAAATAAAAAGGTGGATATTAAATTATATAAAATTTCATAAATTTTACATTTATGGGACAATTTTCACCTTATAAGTGAAAATTATGATCCTTTAATATTGGATATGTTTTTACCATAGTTAAAATTAAAATTGGTTAACTACGGGTTAATCAAAATGTTAAGGTTTAAAATTACACAAAAACTTATCTAAATTATATTTTTTCATGGTATTACAACCCTATCCCATCTTATATTCAAATACCTATCTATTTGGTGGTATTTTTCTTGAGAATTAATTTATTATAATTTAATATTTTGAGAAATTATAAAAGCGCCCCTCACCTCAATTATAATTGGGAGCCTCCTCCCTCACTTGTTTACACCATTTTGAGACTTATATATTGACCAAATTTTTTCAATTTATATTATAAAATTCCCTATAAAAATTATTGAGATTATGATCTTCCCAGAATTCTAACCCTAGATCCCTTTAGAGGATATTTATAGGAGTTGTTTCCAAGAAGAGTTAATCGCCTTACCCAATCACTTTATTTTCTTCTATTATTTAACTCCTCTAAATATATGGTATTTATCATTGAATACAAAAATAAGTATCCTAAATATTATTAAATTTTATTATTATTATTAATAAAAAAATTATAAATCCTCTTTCCCATCAAATGAGAAGTGAAAGTACCGCTTGTGCATACGTACGACTTACCATCTCCACGTAGTGATACAATTTATTTTTCATTACCATATTTTATGGATGTGTATTATTATGTTTTTAATGTTTATTTATTATATTTATGACATAATTATGGTTTTAACCAAGATATCACACATCCCTTCTTAGTTTCCATTCTGTGGAGATAGGATAACGTCGCTCGTGTGTACGGAGGACTACCGCCTCACGAAGTGATGTGATTTATTTTTCACTTATGATTTACATGTAAGGTAACAAGGATAATTTTAATGTATATATGTGATATATATAACATCATAATTAATATTTAAAGTTTATATATTATTTACCTTCATTTATTTCAATCCTTCAAGAAAAATGAAAACAATGTTCATACGTACGTACCTGTCTCTATGAACGGTGTAATTCATTCCTCTATATCTAAATTTTATGGATGACTGTAAATATGTATATAATGAATATATATTATATTTATATCATTATTAATATTCTTTATATGATTTAACCAATATAAATTTACAAGTACTGGAACTACTGGATTGAAATACCAATGATAAACGAAATAGTTAACACCCAGAAATAACAATTTTATTAAGGAATTATTGATAAAAGGGGGTGTTTTAAATGTTATAAATGGATAATATATGATATTATAATTATGAAAAATACTATTTTTTAGAATTATAATAAATTTATGTTTATTATATAGGAATTTAGAGTGCTTTAAAATCAATGAAAACTCAAGGTAAGGGATGTTCATCTCACTTTTATTTATGTGGGACATAAATATTATATACCACATATTTCATTTTTATGGTATATATACTGTCCATGAATGTATTTTATGATCCTTATCATGAAAATTTTGGTATTTAAATATCAATATAATTTTCTTTATTTCATTAGGATCACGATTCAAATGATACCAAAGCGGTAAGGGTTTTATTTCACAATCACATCAATATTCAAGATTGTTTATGTTTAAGTTTTCATTGGGAGAATTATTTTATATTTCCATTACATATAAATGTTTTATAAAAATGTATTAAATAATTTTTTTACTATTTTCTTATGATTTTTTAACGTCATTTTTATCCATGTTTTATTTTTTACAAAATCTTTTAAAAGGAATCTTTTTATCATTTTCTGAATGAGGTAAATTTTAACATTATGAAAGGAATGTTATTTATATATATAATTCATGTATTTTAATACATTAATGAATAATATTTTCTATTAATATTCCTTTACATGTTTAAAAGGTTATTTTTAAAGAATTTTTTTCCTTTATAATTACGCATCATTTAAAAAAAGTGATTTCAAAATAGAAAGGTTATTTTCCTAAAGAATTATTCCAAGTGATCTTTCAAAATAATTTTCCATATAAGATGACATCCTTTTATGTTACTTAATATTTAATTGGATAATATCCAATTATAACATCTTTATTCTCTCTCTGGATGGTTTATATTTATGATTAAAAGATGAAATGTTTATGAAACCTGTTTATTTTCCATGGGTTCTGAGATGAAGAATCTTTTATGATGTTGTGGAACAAATATATATGATTTTATTTATGTGATGGGTGGGAAATATGTATCCCTACAATGAATTGGGTAAATATGGATAACTCATGAGGTAAATATGTTATTTGTGAACCTTATTTCATGTTCACAATTTTATGCATTGACCTATTTTTCATGTCCATAAGTTTATTCATGGACCTGGTTTTCATGTCCATAAGTTTATTAATATATCTATCTTTAATGTCCATAATATTATTCACGGTCTTGGTTTCATGTCCATATGTTTATGTGTGTACCTAGATTTCATGTCCATAAGATTATATGTGGACCTGTTTTCATGTCCATAAGTTCATGTGAGGGATGATTTCATGTCCTTAACATAATGAGTGAACAAATTTCTATTTATACATGTTCACAAAGTTATAATTTTATGTGTATGAAACAGTTATATGTTTTATACCAATGTTATGCTCTCATAGAACTTGTTATTTGATTTCTTTATGATTCTTTTATAGGAACTACAAATATTTATGTAATGAATTAAGATTATTATATTTGATGTGTATGGTTTTCAAATGTTTAAATCATGTTCTTATACACTTATGCTCATGTTATGTTTATGTGATCATTGATATATCCCTTGTTTACCCTGACCGAGCATATAATATCACCCTTTATTATGTTTCCTTTCCCTAGGTTATGATGAAAGGTTTTATAAATGATATATCTAAGAAGGATGATAGTTATGAAGAACTTAGCGGGAGATGATACAAATCATTTATGAAACAATTGTTTATGTTTCCTAGTTTACAAAGGGACTAGACCGATATGGTTCTAGCCTGAAACATTATGTTATTTAAATAATATACATCAATTTATATGTAATATATATATATATGAAAATCATGGGTTGATATAGTTGTTATTAGATAAAGGTTTAGTTAACCTTTGAAAACCAAGATTAGAAAACTTTAGTAAGAACCTTAGGGATAGGTCTTAGTATAGGATAACATCCTAAAGTTTTGGTAACGATCATGGATTACCTAGGTTAAACCTAATGTGTTATATATTGAAAATAGTTTGTATTGATTTAAATATCCAATGAATGAAGTTTCATGATTATGTGGTTTTACACTATAATTATAATCAATCAAACTATTATTTTTGGTTTTAGTCAATGGATGGAACCCAAAGGAATCAAGTGAACAAAAAATGTGGAAGACAATGAAATGGATGTCCTCATGAGAAACTAAATTTCTTATGATATTGTATACAATAAATTGTGACTATGATACCTCAACTCTCTCAAGATATTGATGGTAACATGGATCATGTTGAACTTATGAATGCACCAAGGAGGGAGAAACATGATATTGAATATTTTATGTTACAATGATCACCATACTTCTATGGGTCTTTTGATCCAATGATTACTGAAAAATGGATTAATGATATGGAAAAGATATTTTCTGTTCTTTAGTGTCCAGTCTATGAAAATTTTGTCATAGTTATTTATCATTTTGAAGGATAATAAGATAAATGGTGTGATCTTATTAATAATACAAGGAAATAGGAATAAATTGGATCCATTTAATGGGATGAATTTAAGGGAATATTTTTTAGTAAGTAATTCCCTCATATTATACATAAAAAAATACAATAATAATTCTTGTATATTAAGCAAAAGGATGGTAAATCCATTAGTACCTATGAAGAAAATTTTATAGGACTTGAAAGGTATGATTCATGTTTAATCATGATACTTGAAAGAAAAATTTATCAATTCATTAGTGGTTTGAAACTAAGTCTTCAAAATGCATTATCCATAAGGGAATTTGGAAGCTATGAAGAAATATTTTGATGTGAACTAAAAGTGGAAATGGAAGCTGGGAACCCTCAAGGTTATGGTGATAAGAAAAGTAAGATGGAGCTTCATGGATGATCCAATGGGTTGTCACATGGAGGGAAGAAAGATATTCAACCTCTTACTTTCCAAAAAAGTGGGAAGGAGAACTCAGGTGAATGAATGAAAATGAACAAGAAAATTTTTCAAGTGTGGGAAGCCTGACCATCGAGAAAAATAATATCAAAGTGATTTAAAGAGGCTAGTCAATGAAATTAATGGAGAGATATCTCAAAAGAATGTACCACCCAAACTTTAATGTTTTAAATTAATGAAGCTTGGGAATTATGGGAAACAATTCCCTAATCCAAGGGCTAATGAGGATAATAATCCACAAAAACCTCTGAAGATGAATGATAAAGGAAAAAATTATGCAATCATAGAAACTGAAGTTAATCATGATAATTAGGGAACACTTATACTCTACTCTAGAGTTGAGAATTTCATGTTGGAGTTTATATGAATAATCCTTATAAAAATATTATTATTTATCCTTTAGTGAAATTTGATGTGATTCTGTGCATTGACTATCTCCCTCTACATGGATTTTGGAATAATGAAATCACATTTGATATTCTATCAATGTTAGGATGAACCCAATATTCTAATAGATTTTTTTGACTAAGATAAGATATTATTTTAAAAATAAAGGGTGAATTATATTTTGAAATAATATGTGTCTCTATGTAAGATTAACTCAATATTTTTAGATACCTTCATTATTTTTGGAGTTTAAGTTTGTTCATAAGTTCAAAGTTATAGACAAACCACTTGAGGTTTTATGTTATGGGAGTTTCTTAAGATTATGTATATTTGGGGAGACACTTATAGAAATAAAACCCTTTTATTTTTTTATAGTGAAAAAGTTATTTGAGGAGGAATGTATTTACATTTAGTTGAAATAATATTAAAGGTATTGGTAACCTTTAGGGTTTATCTTATCTTTGATTTTGAGGTAATTAATGGTTATTGAAATTTGGGGATGTTGTAGGAATTATATTAATATAGTTTTGGAAAAAGGATAACCAAAATTTTAGGTGACAACCCATCTCATTTAGTATGGCTGTGAGGGTTGAACCCATAACTGAAGGGCGATAAGGGTATAACACCTACCACTAGCCTACATTAAAGATTATTTATGGTGGGACAATATGAAGAGAGATATTACTGATTATGTATCTTGGTGTTTAATAGTTTAAAAAGTCAAGGATTAGATACAAAGGTCTATAAGTGTATCACCCCAAGAATTTAACATATTTTCCTTTTAGAATAAATTTATTTTTGTTGATAGCCTTACAAATACACACAATACTTAATTTAAACAAAAAAATATTTAGTTATGTTTTGAAAAATAAATAAAATACTAACAATTTTGGAGAGTTTATATAGTAAATTTATATATTATATTTCCACTCAAATATTTTGACACCCATATAAAAAACCCAATAAAACATATAAAATACTATATTTTTTTATAAAAATTGTTTTGCCTCCTTTTGATGGTGAAATATTTTTTAAATAATTTTTTTACCCTTTTATGTGTTTAATATGTAAAAATAAAATTAATATTTGTAATAGGAACATAAACATTAGCTTAGGGTAAAGTTTTGATATTTTTCTGTGAAGTTTCATTTTTATTGAATAGTGAAAAATATGTAAATTTAATTCAAAACCACTTTTTTATCTAATTTATTTATAAGGTTAAATTATATTTTAAATTGTTTTTAAAGTTTAATGAGATCTTATTTTTATTAAATGATCCAATTTAGGCCATTTTAATCAAATTTTATTTGAAATTGACTATAAACACATAACAAAATTTTGGACGTTTTTTACTTTAAAAATCCACATTGTCATTCCGTCTGTGGGATTAAATTTAAATTAATTTCTGCCACTTATGTGATTGGAATTGGAAAAAATTGATTCAATATTTGGAATCAGAATAATTTATAATTTCTAATAAGGTCAACTTAGTTTTTTACCAAAAATATTAGTGAATGTAATTAAAATTAATTACAATGATTAACGTTAAATTATGCTTAATAAAGAACTAAACCATAACCTTAAGGCCTAAAATGACCTATAAAGTTGTCCAAAATCCATTTTAGGGCCATATTTAGACCCTATAATCCATTTTATCTACCTTTTACCATTATTTATCTACTTTGAATTAAAAAATGTGGATGAGATTCCTTTTAAAATATTACAAGAGTGCCACTCCTCCTCCATTATAAAAGGACTCCTATCCTCCCACTTCACCACACCACTCAAGCCACTTAAGTTTGGAAAAACTCTGCCCCAATATATTCCCAACATCCCTACCTTCCTCTTTGAATCCTCCCTTTGGGTATAAATCAATCCAAGGAATCCTTTTGGTGCAAACCAAAAGGAGTTACCCGATTAAGTGGTAACGTCTTTCCTAAAGCTCTTTAATCTTATTTCCACTCCCCACTCCATAAATTATACTCATTCCATGATAATATAACAAAAAAAGTATCATAAATATACTAGTATGTTGTTATATTAATGGTTCATCCGTTAATTACACACACTTACATCTAATGGGTAACGAACATACTGTTTACGTGTACGATGAACTACCGCCTCACGAAATGACGATTGTTCATTTTTTTCTTTACCACCTATCAGGGTGGAAATTATGATGGAAAATATATTTACATATTTTTTATATAATATTTATTATGTATTTAATATTCTGTAATTATTTTACAACACATATCCTTATACTTTCCATTTTTGTGTAAAAATGATAATATCATTTGTGAAAGTGTGGACTACCACCCCCTCAAGCGATGTGACTCATTCACACTATACATGGAACATATTAAGGATAATTTAAATAAACCTATGTAAAATATATGAAATAAATATTATTATGGAATTATAATATACATATGTATCATTTACTCTTCATCCTTTTAATATGAAAAAGGAAATGAAAGTAGTATTCATGCGTACATACGACCTACCGTCTCCATGAACGATGCATTTCATTTCTTTTCTCAAAAACCTTATAGATTATTATAAATACATATTTACTAAATATATATGATAATTAAATCATGGTTTACATTAGTTATATTATTAAACCATGATCTATGTAATAGGAACAACAAGTAAAAAGTTAAATCATACTTGAAAGAATTAGGGAATTAACACCAGAAATAGGGGTTGAATCTTCTCTGGGAATCTCGTTGTTTTGTGTTGTGTGACAGTGGGAAATTCTCCTCCAGCCTTCTAGGATTGATGATTTTCTTGCTAGCTTGTTGGAACTGAATTTTGACATTATTCCTACTCGTTCTGAATCTTTTTTCCTGGGATTTTCTCTTTGGAAGAACTTATGATGGTTTGCAGCGGGAAGAACTCGTGATGGAAGCAGAAGTTATGATGTTGCAGCAGTGTTTTTTATTTTTTGATGAAGTGGTGGTGATATTTTTCGATGAAGAAGAATATCCTGTAGTTTAGGGGTTGAGTCTCTTGGACAGTGGTAGAAATATGGAAGTTCTCAGACTGGAGTGGAATTATGCTGAAACCGTTGGAAATGGTTGGTTTTGTTATTTGTCACTTTTGCATTTGATGATTGGTATTTTGGATGTCGGCTTCTCCCAGAATTTCTACTAGGAAATGCTTCAGATGTGGTTTCAGAGTAGGTAGCTTTCACTATGCATGGCTACTTGGATTTGGAAGATTGAGAGGGTATAGCCTAGCCATCGGTTCGAGGCCCATGCATTTTTTTCATGGGACAGCTCGCTGAGTAGCCATGTTTTGGTGGAGGCTTGCCATAACGATGTTCATGCTGGGGAGGGGCATTTTTAGTATTCTTGTTTTGGACTGGGTTATGTTTATTTCTATATCTTTGAAGTCATGTGAGGTTTCCCCATTTCTCCTTAAAAGTTGGTTTATCCAAAAATAAATAAAAATTAAGGCCTTCGGGCCATTCAGTCAGTCAACAACAGAAATAGTGAAAATAATGAAATATTGTTAACAAAAGGGTAATAAGATATTATAATATGATGATATATGATATTATAAACATTATTATGGTTATTTTATAAGTTATTAACATATTTATAACCACTATACAGGAGGTTAAAGACTACACAACAAAAGGAAAGTTAAGGTAAGTGATTATTGTCTCACAGTGAGGCATACTTTATTATTGTGCACCTAATTTATTATATATGGTGTACATAATGCCACATTGACATATAATATCATGAATTATATTATCTTAATGTTATTTAAATGTTTTATTTAACGACTATTACCGTTGTGTTTTCCAATTCATTTATTACCACATTGGTAAGGTAATTTCATCTCAATTTACATCCCATTGAGACTTATTTTTAGTAAGGAACCTAGTTTATTTTATATGGTGTATATAATCCCCTTTGACATGTAATAACACGAATATAATTATTATAATGATATTATAAGTTTAATTTAATGTCATAACTTCATGGGGATTATGATTTGAATGTTTCAAAGTGGTATGTGACACTTTGGAATGTTAAATCATTATCCTCAAGAATGTTCTTAATTATTGTCTTTGCAATCTCACTTCCTTTTTTGATTATTAAATTTATTTTGAAACAATCACTTTATTGTAATCAATTTTCATTATAAATTTACTTTAATATCCATATTATTATACAATAGATATTAGTATTTCCTAAACCTTATACCATTTTACATACATTGTCTACTTTGAAAGATATTTGATTATTTTGAAGAAATATTGATAATTTAGTATTCTTTATTCAATAAAGATATTTGATAAGGCATATTATTTATTTCAAATATTCAATATTAGGAATGATTTTGATAGGCAATGAAGGGAGGATCCCATAATTTATATAGCTCCTCAATGCATCGACATGTTCTAATGAGACAAATAAGTTGGCCAAATTAAACGGGTTTCTATCCATAGTATTAACCATCTTGTGAAAGGTCTTGATGTTATAGGTTTTAATATACCTCACAAATGACATCTGTTAAGAAATAATTTCCCTCATTTAGTTTAATTTATTATTCATCCATGACGTTTTAAATCAATATATCTATAGATACATTAACTTTCTATTCATTGATTAATTGGCATGTGTTTCAGTTTCTTACCTTGCCATATTAAGTTTTCCAAATCTAGTTATTTGAATAGAATGTGTTATCAATTATTTACCTTTCTATTTTATTTATTTATTCATTATTTATTCCATTTTACTTACCCTTAATGATCATTTGAGATCATCCCTATTATGTTTCTTTTCCCTAGGTTATGAAGAGGAATCCTTTGAATGAGTTTCAAGGATGCAGTTTATTAGTATTTTCTATGTTTTATATTGTATTTTATATTTCCCAATGTATTATGGGTATCATATATGTAATATAGCTTTCAAAAATTACGAGACTGATCAGTCCTTCAGGATTTTATTCCTTTTAATCATTCTAATGCAATAAAACAATGCACCGGCCCTAGGCTTCTAGGGTCGGAGAATTATAGTTAGTATCAAAGGAAGTTTAGCAGTAATCTTGGAAACTATATTTTGAAAACATAGATTAGATAGCACAACTCTAATATAGAAATTGAGGATAAGTATACAAAAACATCCTAGAATTTTGGTAAGGTAGTTATTATGTGGTTATTTCTAGAAATACATCCCTATCTATATACTACAAGTAGAAATGGTTCTGGAAGAAATATACCTAGGAGTAACAACTTTGACAAGGTGTCTCGGGCTTAATTCTAGGTAACCAGGTTCACGAAAATGGGACTTACTACACACTAGGTTTGACCCTCATAGTGTACATTCTTAGAATACTTCACATTCACTTTACCTAACATTATGAAGGATTTAAAAGTAAAAATGTCCTCAAAGTCACCAAAGTTATGATTTACTATAAATAAAATTTTAATTTATGTTGAGTGTTATGCCATATTTTAAATTTATGATTTTATGAGATAATCCAATATATTCCATTTTTTTAGAAATGGTTCTTGGAAGGATGAATAATATTAATAATCATAGAAAATTTAGAGATTTTCCTATTGAGGAAACTAATATATATGGTATTGGAATAGAGAAAATCATGACAATATTGGGGAAACATAATCAGGTTATGAAAAATAACATTTTCTGAATGGAGAAACCTATTCCACAAAGAGACTCTCCCATGCTAGAGAAATTTATGTAAAATAATCCCACATCATTTAGTTGGACTGCTAATACAATTGTAGCTGAGTAGTGGATTAATTCTCTGGAGAAGACATTTACAGCCTTAGAATGTAGAAAAAAGGAAAAGGTTACACTTATGGTCTATTGTGTCTAAGGTGTTGCTGATCAATGGTGGTCTATAATCCAGAATACAAGGTAGGAGGAAGAAATTGAACTCACAGAATGGAGGACTTTTAAGGAAAAATTATTTTATAAATACTTCTCACGTGTTCAATAAATTGAGATGAAGAGAAAGTTAATAAGCTTAAAGAAAAAGGAATAAGAGAGTTTCATGGATTAACAAGATACCTTTACAACTTTATCCAAGTATTTTATAGATTATATTCACAAAACTGAGGGAAATATTGACCACCTCTTTGAAAGACTTAAGCTATGTCTCTGATGGTCACTGGTCTCCCAAAAATTTTCCTCATACAAATATATAGTTTTATGTTCCATCAAGACAGAGAAGTAATTTTATAGAATCAATATATTCAAGGGAAACCAAGAAAATAATAGGTCATTATAGAACCATGAAAAAGGTAATACATCAAATAATAATACGTTTGAGCAATTTCCATCATGTGAAAACTTTGGAAAAATCACCCTGGGAAATTTTTGAAGGGACTGGGTGTTTGCTATAAATGCAGAGTTAGGGGTCACCAGGCTCATGAATGCAAGGGTAAGAAGCTGATCAATGATGTCCAGTGCTATAATTGTAAATATATGGGTCACTATGAAAGAGAATGCCCTCGACATTAAGGTATATGGAAAAGCTTATGCAATTACTACAATAGAGGTAGAAGTACCAAATGATGTGGTGGTAGGTACATTAATCCTATCTTCAAATTTAGCCAATGTGTCATTTGATTTTGGATCTTCACACTCTTTTATATCTACTCAGTTTTCCAAGAAAATTAGGCATTTCCCTTTTGATTTAATAAGAGATTTTTTAGTCAAAAATCCTAAGGGAAGCATTATTAAAATAAAGATGTGTTGGTAAATCCCCATTAGGGCACATAAAACTGATTTATGTGTTGAACTTGTTATCATATCTATGTTTGAATTTGATATTATCCTCCATATGAAATGGATCTAAATATATGATAAATTTTTTTATTTAAATAGGAAGGAAATTACAATTTGTTAAGCATATGTAGAATCCCTTATCTTTAGAGAAGAAGCTTCCTTACCAAATTATTATTTAGATCCACCCTAAGTAGCTCTACTGAATGAAATTATTGGAGAAGAAGTGAAAAATATATCTAGTGATAAAGGAGGTAATATCCAAATTTAGTACATACCTATTGTATGAGAATACATTGATTTATTTCATGAAGAATTACTTGGACATCCCCCAGAGCGTGAAGTTTAATTTTCCATTGATTTAATTCCTGATGCAAGGATAATATCAAAGAATATCTATAGAATGACCATGGTGGAATTATTAGAGTTTAAGAAACAACTAGAGGATTTGGGTAATAAGGGATTTATCCTCTCTAGTGTTTCTCCATGGGGATCCCCTATCCTCTTTATTAAGAAGAATGTTGGATCCATGAGGTTATGTGTTGATTATAGGGAAATCAATGCCATTACAATAAAGAAAAAGTATCCTCTACTTCACATTGATGATTTTTTGGATCAAATTCATAGAGCCCAATATTTTTCCAAGATTGATCTTTGTTCTGGGTATCACCAATTATGAGTGAATAAGAAGGACATTATGAATATAGATTTTGAGACAAGGTATGGACAATACGAGTTTACAATAACTCCATTTGGATTGACTAATGAACACTATGTTTTTATAGACCTAATGAATAGAGTATTTAAGGAATATCTTGATTATTTTTTGTGGTATTAATTGATGATATTATAGTGTATTATAAAAGATATGAGGACCATGAGAATCACTTGAAGATCATTCTTAAGACTCTTAGAATGGAAGAGTTATATGGAAAATTTAGAAAGTGTGATTTATGGATTTAAGAAGTTCCTTTTCTTATCCATATTGTCTCCAAGGATGGGATATCAATTGATCCTAGAAAGAAAAAGGTAGTCAGAGAATGGCTTACGCCAACAAAAATAACTGAGTTTCATAGTTTCATTAGTTTGACAGGTTACTATCAGCGATTCATTCACAATTTTGTCTGATTGGATAAACCCTTAACCAAGCTTACACCTAAAGGGGTTAAGTTTTTTTTGGACAATGGAATGTGAATAATGATTTGAATAACTAAATATAATATTAGTCAATTCTCTAATTTTAACTCTACCATCTGGTACACGATGTGTTCCAGATATCTATGATGAGGAAGTACATGCCTGACCCAACACATATACTCACCTATGATAAGATTGAGTTAGAACCTCACCTTTCATAATTTGAAGAACCCATCAAGATTATTGATATTAAAGAGTAAGTATTGAGGAATCATATGACTCGTCTAGTAAAGGTACTATGGAGAAATCACAAAATGGAAGAAGAAACATGGAAACCAGAGGATTCTATGAAGGAGAACTAACCAAATAATTTTGAAGGTAATGCCCCTGAAATTTCAAGGATGATTTTTTTATGTGGGAAGAATGTATCACCCCAAGACATTACCATATTTTCCTTTTATAATATATTTAATTTTTTTGATAGTCTTGCAAATACACACAATACCTGATTTAAACCAAACACTATTTAGTTACATTTTGAACAATAAATGAAATACTAAAACTTTTATAGAGTTTATATATTAAATTTATATATTATATATCCACTCAAATATTTTTACACTCATCTAATATATTTTATAGGCATAAGATAAGAACAAACCCAATAAAACACATACTACTATATTTTTTATAATGGTAGTTTTCCACCTTTTGATGGAGAACCCTTTATAAACCCAATTTTTTACCCTTTTATAAATTTAATATGTAAAAATAAACTTAATATTTGGAATCATAACATAAAAATAATTTATGGTAAAGTTTTAATATTTTTTTGTGAAGTTTCATTTTTTAATGAATAGTGAAAAATACAGAAATTTAATTCAAAATTGATTTTTCTTCTAACAAATTTATAATTTTAAATTATATTTTAAATTGGTTTTAAAGTTAAACTATATCATATTATCATAAATTGATCCAATTTAGGTTATTGGAATCAATTTAAATTTGAAATTGACTATAAACACATAACAAATTTTGGATGTTTTTACTTTAAAAACACGCATAGTCGTCCCATATATGAGATTAAATTTAAATTAATTTCTTCCAATTTTGTGATTTGAATTTGAAAAAATGGATTCCATATTTGAAATCACAATAATTTATAATTTATAATAAGGTCAACTTAGTTTTTGAACAAAAATATTAGTGAATGTAATTAAAATTAATTACAATAATTAAGGTTAAATTAAGCTTAATAGGGAACTAAACCATAACCTTATGGCCCAAAATGACCTATAAACTTTTACAAAATCAATTTTATGGAAATATTTAGATCCTATACCCCATTAAAACAAATTTCGACAATTATTTATCCACTTTAAATGAACAAAATGTGGGTAAGGTTCCTTTATTTTAAAATATTATAAGAGTGACACTCCTTCATTATAAAAGGCCTCCTTTCCTCCCACTTCTCCACAAATCTCAAGCCACTTAAGTTTGAAAAAATAATACCAAAATAGATTCTAAAATTACCTCCCTTAATCCTTGAATCCTTCATTTGGGCAGAAATCAGTCCAAAGATGCCTTTTGGTGCAAACCAAAAGGAGTTACCCTATTAAGAGTTAACATCTTTCCTAATGCTCTTTAATCTTATTTCTTTTCTCCATTCCCTAAATTCTCATTATTACATTATAATATTAAAAAAGTATCAGAAATATACTAGTATGTTTTTATGTTAAGGTTTAGACCTGCAATTACACACACATCCATCTAATGGGTAACAAACATACTGTTTATGTGTACGACAAACTACCACCTCACAAAATGATGATTGTTCATTTTCCTTTACCACCTATCATGATGGAAATTAAAATGTAAAATATATTTATATATGTTATATATAATATATGTTATGTATTTAAACTTCTGTAATTATTTTACAACACATATCCTTATACTTTCCAGTTCGTGTAAAAATAATAACATCGTTTGTGGAAGTGTGGACTACCGCCCCCTCAAGCGATGTGACTCATTCACACTATACATGGAACATATTAAGGATAATTTAAATAAACCTATGTAAAATATATGAAATAAATATTATTATGGAATTATAATATACATATGTACCATTTACTCTTCATCCTTTTAATATGAAAAGGAAATGAAAGTAGCATTCATGCGTACGTACGACCTACTGTCTCCATGAATGGTGCATTTCATTTCTTATCTCCAAAAAATTATAGAATATTTTAAATTGATATGTAATGAATATATATGATAATTAAATCATTTTCTACATTATTTAAATGATGAAATCAAGATCTATGTAATATGAGCAACAATTAACAAGTCAAAACATACTTGATAAAACTAGGCAATTAACACTCAAAATAGTGAAAATAATGAAAGATTGTTAACAAACGGGTAATAAGATATTATAATAAGATGATATATGATATTATAAAAATTATTATGGTTATTTTATAAGTTATTTTTATATTTTAACCACTATATAGGAGGATAAATACCACATAATAAAAGGAAATTTAAGGTAAGGGGTTCTTGTCTCACCGTGAGGCATACTTTATTGTTGTGTACCTAATTTCTTATATATGGTGTACATACAACCACATTGACATATAATATCATGAATTATATTATATTTTTGGTTTTTAAATGTTTTATTTAATGATTATTACCTTTTTATTTTCCAATTCATTTGTTACCACATTAGTAAAGGAATTTTATCTCAATTTACATTCCATTGAGACTTATTTGTAGTTATGCACCTAGTTTCTTTTATAAGGTGTATATACTACCATTTGAGACATAATATCATGAATATACTTATTATAATTGTATTATAAGTTTAATTTAATATAATAACATCTTGGGGATTATGAATTAAATTTTTTAAAGTGGCATTGGACACTTTGGAATGTTTAAAGATTATTCTCCTCAAGAATGTTCTTAATAATTATCGTTGCAATATCACTTCATTGTGTGATTGTTAAATTTATCTTAAAACAATAACTTTATTGTAATAATTTTTAATTGGAAATTTACTTGAATATCCCTATTCTCATATATTGTATATTAGTATTTCCTAAACTGTATACCATTTTACATACAATGTCTACTTTGATAGATATTTGATTATTTTGTTAAAATATTAAAAATTCCATATTATTTATTCAATAAACATATTTGAAAAGTCATATTATTTATTTAAAATATTATACATGAGGAATTATTTGGATAGGAAATTATGGGAGGATTTCGGACTTTATATAGCTCCTTGATGCGTCAACAGGTTCTCATGAGACAAATAAGTTGGCCAAATTTAATGGGTTTCTATCCCTAGTATTAACCATCTTGTAAAAGGTCTTGATGGTATATGTTTTCATGTGCCTCAGACTTGACATCCATTAAGAAATAATTTTCCTCATTTATTTTAAGTTATTATTCATCCATGATATTTTGTTTCGACAACTATGGATACATTCATTTTTAGTTCATTGATTAATTGGTATGTGTTTCAGTTTCTTACCTTTCCATATTAATTTTTCCTTATCTAGTTATTTAAATGGAATGTGTTATCAGTTATTTACCTTGAAATTTAATTTATTTATTCATTATTGATTCTGTTTTAGTTACCCTTACTAAGCATCTGAGCTTACCCCTATTATGTTTCTTTTTCCCAGGTTATGAAGAGGAATCCTTTGAATGAGTTTCACGGATAAAGTTTATTAGTATTTTATATGTTTTATATTTCATTTTATATTTACCAATGTGTTATTAGTATCATGTATGTAATCTCACTTTCCAAAACTGATAAACTGACTATTTCTTCAATATTTGATTCCTTATAATCATTCCAATGTAATAAAATAATGCACTGGCTCTGGGATTCTAGTTCCGGGGTGTTACAAAAAGGATTCTACAACCATTATCCATACTTGAATGGAAATGGGAAAAAATAACCATGGTTTTGTCTTTAGACTCTCCAAAATGTTTAAAGGGTATAATGCTATATCACCTTAAAAAGTCACTACACTTCATCACTATCAGATAATATTTCTCTCTGGATCAGCTTTCCAAGATATATATTAAGGAATTGGTAAGGTTGCATGATGTACCACATTCCTTTGTGTCTGATTAGGATTCTAGGTTTACCTCAAAGTTTTGGAGAAGTATTCAGCAGACTCTAGATATAGAGTTAATTTTTAGAACTTCTTATCATCCTTTTATATATGATCATTCTGAGAGGACCACTCAAACTCTACAAGACATGTTGATAGCTTTCTATATGGATTTCAATGGTGGTTGGGATCAACACCTTCCTCTGGTGGGATTTTCTTACAACAATATCTTTCACTCCAGCATTCAAATGACTCCTTATGAATACCAATATGGAAGGAAGTGAATAACTTCAACATTATAGAATGAAGTTGGAGAAATAAAGCTATTGGGACCATATCTATATAAGGAAATGGGAGATAAGGTTAGATCCATTCAAAAACACATAAGACCGACTCAGAGTCAACAATTTTTTTATGCTGACAATCATTAAAAAGATATAGAGTTTGAAGTTGGTGACACGGTATTCCTAAAAATATCTCCATGGAAGAGGGTAATGATATTTTTAAATAATGTAAATCTAATCCCTAGGTATATTGGTCTTTTTTAAATTATTGACCGTGTTGGGATAGTGGCTTATCGATTGACGCTTCCACTGAACCTCTCTCAAGTTCATGATGTGTTACATGCATCTCTCCCGAGGAAGTACATACCTAATCATTCACATGTACTAAAATCATAGGACATAAATCTAGATAAATATATTTCTTATGAAGAAAAACCAGTAGATATTATGGTTAATATATAGATAGTGCTAAAAAATAAGACCATTCACCTGGTCAAAGTTTTTTAGCGAAACCACCAATTCGAGGAAGCTAGGTGGGAACTTGAGGATGTAATGAGGCAGAAGTATCCTTATCTTATTGTATCAGAGTGATGAATTTTGAGGGAAAAAATAATTTTAAGAGGGTTAGAATATAACAGCCCTATAATTTTATGAAATATTTAACTTTAAATAATTTTATTTCTTTGATAGCTTGCGTTACACACAACACTGAGTTTAAACAAACCACGTAATATTATTAAAATATTATGTGACAATTATTTCCTAGCCATTGAAATTAAAGGTATGAATAGTAATAACTAAATTATAAAAAATATTTATTCTACATATTTATAAAATTAATTCATTAGTTATTAAAAAATTAAAATTAAAAAAGATATTTTGAAATAAAAGTGATGTTGTTTTTTTTATGAAAAATTATTCTTATGCTCACAATATATTTTATATTAATAAATTAAATTAATAATTATTTTTGAATTATTTTAATTAAACTTATATATTATTTCCTTGATCAAATGTTTTAAGCATTCAATAAATATTTTTCTTGGCATATGATAAGAATAAATCTAGTTTTATGCTTAAAAATGTGTTTTTTTCTAAAAAGAAGTTTTTGTCGCATTTTACACAATTATTTTAAAATTAATTTATAAAATTTATAGACATTTAATTAGATAAAATTAATTACATATTTATAATTATGATGTTTAAATTTGGTAAATAGTTCCTTTTTTATATCACAATGAATAGTAACCATGGTAAAAATTTTCACCTCAATAAGGGTAAATCGTGTTAATATAGATTAAAAAAAGTGATATGGAAATAATTATTCATCCAAATTATTAATAGATGAAGTAAATTATACCCTTAAAATATTATTTTTTAAATTTAGTTTTTCAATAGAATATTTTCAATGAAAATTACTTATATAATATTTAAAGCGAAGAAAGTGACAAAATGTTACTCTCTTTGTTTTTAATGTCTCTTATGTGTGAACATAGAAAAAAAGTAAGTTATGAAAGAATATAAGTGTCTATTTTAATATTAATTAAATTATTTTCATGATATAAATTTATTTTTAATTTTTAGTAATTATATAACGACCTTAATTGCTTATGCAACACCAATGCAATATTTCTCTATTTAATAAAAAATATAATAAATGATATTAAAAATATTAAAAGTGATATAATTTGAATGATTTAATGTGTAGAACGAATATTATAGATCAATATGAAATATTATGGAAGTTTTAAAGCATTATATTCTACTTCTCCCTTTTTCTTGATGTATTTAAAGTTAAATTAAATGAATAGTATACAAATTGACTATAATGATATTTTATCAAAATAATATTTTATTAAAATATTAAAAATTATAAAAAACATTAAAATAGGACAATGTGGATTTTATATTGTCCAAAATTTCAGAAATTTTTTATTTATGGGACAATTTTCCCCTTATAAGTAAAAATTACAACACTTTAATATTGAAAAAGTTGTTACCGTTGTTAAAATTAAAATTGGTTAACTAAGGGTCAATCAAAATGATAAGGTTTAAAATTAAACAAAAAATTATATAAATTATATTGGTTATTGATATTAAAAAAATATCCCATATTATATTCAAATAACAAGCTATTTGGTGGTATTTTTCTAGAGAATTAATTTATTATAATTTAATCTTTTGAGAAATTCCAAAAGTGACCCTTACCTCAATTATAAAAGAGAACCTCCTCCATAATTTATTAACACAAAATTGGGCCTTCTATATCAACAAAAATATTAACATTTATATTATAAACTTACCTACACACATTCTACATGTGATGGTCTTCCCAAAAGATCGACCCTAGAGCCCTTTAGAGAAGATTTAAAGGAGTCATTTCAGAGTAGAGGTAATCACCTTACACTATCACTTTTTTTTCTAGTTATATTTAACTCTTATAAATATATGGTATTATTATTTAATAATAAATTTATTATAATAAATATTCTTTAATTTTATTATTATTATTAAAACACCATTACAAACCCTCTTTCACATCAAATGAGATGTGAAAGTATCGCTCATGCGTACGTACGACTTATCATCTCCACATAGCGATACAATTAATTTTTCATTACCATATTTTATGGATGTTTATTATGATGGGTTTCATGTTTATTTATGAAAATTATTACATAATTATTATTTTTGAATCATGATATCACATATTCCTTCTTACTTTCCATTATGCGGGGATACAATAACGTCGCTTGTGTGTACAACATACTACTACCCCGCAAAGCGATGTGATTCCTTTTTTCACTCACGCTTACATGGAAGGTAATAAATATAATTTTAATGAATATATGTGATATATATGAAATAATAATGATTATGTAAATGTGATATATTATTTACCTTCCTTTCTTTCAATCCTTCAAGAAAAATGAAAACAATATTCATGTTTACGTACGACCTACCACCACCATTAATGGTGTAATTTATTTATCTATCTCTAAATTTTATAGATGACTATATATATATAATTAATATATATTATATTAATATTAATATTTATATTATTGATATTATGGAACCAAGATAAATGTACAAGGACTAGAACTAATAAACTGAAATATTCATGATAAACGAAACAGTTACCACCTGAAAATAAAATTTTTAAAAAGGAATTATTGAAATAAGGGAGTTTTGAAATGTTATAAAGGGATCATATGTGATATTTTAAGTATGAAAATAACTCTAATATATAATTATAATAAATTTAAATTTATTATACAGGGGGTTAGATAAATTTTTAAGCAAGGAAAACTCGAGGTAAGGGATGTTCATCTCACTTCTATTTATGTGGTACATATATCTTATATACCACTTATTTATTTTTTATGGTGTATATTCTAATAATGAATGTATTTAATGATTATTATCATGAAAATTATGATACTTAAATATCCATCTATGTTTATTTCTTTCATGGGGTTCACAATTCAAATGATACTAAAGAGGTAAGGGTTTTATTTCACAATCTCATCAATATTCACTATTATTTATATTTATGTATATATTGGGAGAATTATTTTATATTTATAATCCATATATATGTTTTCTAAATTTTTTTTCAAGAAATTTTTTACTATTACCCTATGATTGTTTAAACTTATTTTTACCCATGTTTGACTTTTTATAAAATGTTTTAAAAGGAATATTTTTGTCATTTTTTAAACGAGGTATGTTTTACCTTTGTGAAAGGAATTTTTTTATATATAATGAATGGATTTTACTATTTTTATGAATAATATTTTCTTTAAATATTCCTTTAAAAGTTTAAAAGGTTATTGTTAAAGATTTTATTCCTTTATAAGTGAATAGCTTTAGAAAAAATTGATTTCAAAATGGAATGGTTATTTTCCTCAAGAATTATTCCAAGCGACCTTTGAAAATAATTTTACATATAAGATGACATAATTTTATGATACTTAAGATTTAATAGAATAATATCCAAGGATACCATTTTAATTATTTCTCTAGATGGTTTATGTTTAGGATGAAAAGATGAAATGTTAATGAAACCCATTTATTTTCCATGGGTTCTAAGATGATGAATGTTTTATAATCTTGTGGCACACATATGTATGATTTTCCTTACATGAAGGGTGGGACCTATATCTCACTAAAATACATTGGGTAAATAATGATATCTCATGAGGTAAATATGCTATACGTAAACCAGATTTCATGTTCACAATTTTATGCATGGACTTGGGTTTTCATGTCTATAACTTTATGCGTGGACTTGGTTTTCATGTCCATAATTTTATGCATGGACCTAACTTTCATGCCCATAATATTATGAATGGACCTAGTTTCATGTCCATAATTTTATAAATGGACATGAATTTCATGTCCATAAGATTATTTGTGGACTTGGTTTCATGTCTATAAGTTTATGCGAGGGAATTATTTCATATCTTTAATATAATGAGTGAACATGCTTATTTTTATACAAATTCACAAAGTTATAAGTTTATGTGTATGATATAATTATATGTCTTATTCCAATGTTATTATTTCATTAAAAAATTTATTTTTTCCCTTTATGATTCACGTATTATGAACTACCAATATTTATGTCATGACTTAATATTATGATTTTTGATGTATAGGGTATGGTTTTCAAATGTTAAAATCATCTTCTTATACCATTATGATATTTTCATGCTTATGTGATTATTGATATATCTCTTTTTTACCCTTATTGGGAATTTTAGATCAACCTTTTTTATGTTTCATTTCCCTAGGTTATAAATAATGGTTTTATAAATGATATATCTAATAAGGATTCTAGTTACGAAGAACTTTGTAGAGACCCGAAGCTTAACATACATGGAAATTACATTACTTTTGAGGAATACTTAATACATAACAAAAACAGACACACAAGGACCGTAATAGTTTAGTGTCTTTGAAAACTTGGAACGTAATCTTCTAATCGTGGTGAAAGATCTTCGAAATCTCCCATAAAGATCTTCCACTTTTTGTTTCCTTACCTAAAACCTTTATTTATATCCTGGGGAAAAGAAAACATAAAAGGGCGAGCTCAAATTCTCAATAAGGGTAAACAAAATAAATATCAATCACATCATATTCATAAGAACATAACAATTTGGAAATCTTACCCTGCAAAAGAGATCATAATTTCATAACATGGGATAAATCATGGTAGTGAAATGTAATCCCAATAATCATAACATAAAACAAGAAACTTTGTGGCATGCACACATAATCATAGAGAATCATTTCTTATTAGTCAAGACTCATTGCCAAGACTATCTTAGTGGACAAAGTCCATTTCTGAACCGAGTTCACTCCTCGTTTTAGTCATGTTTTACTGAACCGCTTTAACCTTCCGTTCTAGCCATGTCTATCTCATGAGATATAAAATCTTTACCCAATGCATTGGAGGGAGATATAGGTCCCACCCATCTCATAATGAAACCATTCTTATGTGTGCCACAAAATCGTAAATCATACATCATTGCATAACCCATGTAATAAAAATGGGAATCTTAAACATCATGACATCATAAAACAATTCATATAAGATAAAGGAATTCATAAAAATATTTCCATCACAACATAATCAAATAAATGTAATAATAGGGATAGAAAAATAACCCTATATTATCTTAGATGGGAAATAATTTTGATAAAACTCTTGAACTCCATTCTTTAGGAAAATATCATTTCTACTTCAAAAACATTTTCCTTTCTTAACATTTCATACAATTTTAAACTAAAAGAAGTTGATTAAAAATAAACTTGAAAACTTGTAAAGGAAGCTTCTTGTAAATAATGTTTTAAAAATCCATTCATGCCGTATAAGTTAAAAAAACATTCTTCTCGTACTTTTGTCGGAAAAGTCAAAAAGTACCTCGTACGAAAAACGACAAAATATTCCTTTCATATCTTTTACTAAAACTCACAAAAGGGTAAAAATGGATTTAAAAAAATTGTATGTGGATGGAAATAATATTACATATTGAGGAAACATGGATGTGGATGATAAAATACACCCCAGTAAATACCAAAGTATAAACAATCTCGGATAAAAATGAGATTGTGATATTTTCCCTTACCTTAGGTCTGATTTGCTTCGTAAGTGTCCGAACCTCATGTATAATGATTTAAATAATTTCATTTACTTATTCCATAATCATACTCATTGTTATAATATCATATATGGTTCACTTATGACTTTATATTACCCGTTCTTTTGTAAATTCCATGTTAAAGAGCGTTTTGGGTAAAATTGTTTCATTTGTCATCCGTGTTTTGACTTGTAATTATTCATATGATTACTTAGATCATGATTACTTAATTACAGAATATAAAACATGATTTATATATAATATATATTCAGAATGTACATATATATAATAAATCAGTAAATGGAAAGAAATACACTGTTCATGGAGACGGTAGGCCGTACGTACGCATGAACGCTGTTTTCGTTTCCTTATTGAGTTGAATGGAATTAAGTAGATGACATACATATATATACACATAAATACAGTATCATTATTATGTCATATATTTCATGATTACTTATTATATATACTTTATAATCATTCATGAATGGTTAACGTGGAGAATGAATCTCATCGCGTCGTGGAGACGGTAGTCAGTACGTACGCACGAGCGATGATATCGTTCTCATGATCGTGGGACTGTATTGGAGTGTATGTATAATATTTCAGAATCAATATCACTTTAAAATAATCATATATAGTTATTATTTACACCATTATACCCATCCAAGTAAGGTGGTGTTGGAAAATAGATTACACCACGGCGTGGAGATGGTATTCCGTACGTACGCACGCGCGGTGATTTTGTTTTCTGTAGGATGGATAGATGGTGAAATAGGGTTGTTTCATACTTATAATAAAATATCAGTATATGAGTGATACTGATGTTATTACTTCATAATGAAACAACCTAAGAAGAAGAAGTGTAAGAAGAAATAAAGTTGAAAGAATCGGTAACGGACATTACCTCTTCTTTGAAGCGGCTCTTTGAGTCCTCTTCTTAGGGAACTAAAATTGGTCTTTGAAGAAGACCAGAAACTCTAGGATGTTTCTAGGGAAGTGTGGAAGTGAAATGGGTAGGGGTTGGCCGAGCTTGAAGGCTCAAAGTGGTGTGAGGAAGAGGGGGAGGAGGTGCCCTTTTATAAGGGAGGAGAGGGGCACCTTTGGAATAACTAAAAATATTATTTTATTATAAAGCCAAATTCGGTTTTAAATAGCTCCAAATTAATTTATTTTGAAGATAAGGTGGGGATGGGTCGAAATAATCTCATCCAATATAATTTAGACAAGTTTAGGTCATTATACTAACCTTATCCTTTAGTTTTAACTCTTAGTTAATTAGATTGACATTTACCATGACACTTTGTATTTTTATATTATATATTTAATAAACTTACCATATACATCCAAGAGACCCCCAAGTGGTCCATTAATGATAAAACTATCATGATATAAGTATCTTGGCCTAACCTTAGATTTTTAGGAATAAAATAACAATCAATAATATAATATTTGTTTTAAAAATTATTTTATGTCAATTTCGACACTATTAAATAGTTGATTTTTTTGAAACTCATAACAGAATTATTACTTCGACCAAAGTTAATTAAATCAATCCTAACATGCCATATTAACCTATAAAATTAGTGTAATTCATAAAAAGTCTGAAATTATATTTATTTGGGTATTTATAATATCAATTATTCTAATTTTTTACTATTATGATAATTACTGCATCATCATTGTGTCATAAATAAATTAATTTATTTAATGTATAAAAAATTATAAATAAAATATCATTATGTATGAAATCTTATTAGATTTCTAATGAATATTTACAATCGAATTTATCTTATGTATAACCCTATATTAAAAATGTTTTAGTAAATAAACTTTGATTTTAACTCTTTTAACTCTTCTTTGAATTAAATAATAATAAATGTCCTAATCTAATCCAAGTTGGCCTAAATGGTCATATTTTTTTCCTAAGGTTGTTTTTGGTCGAATTAATCTTATCCAATAGAATTAGGACATGTGTTAGGGTAATAATAATATCATTTTTACCGTTAATTACCCTATTTACTTTTAATCGTGGTAAAAAAAAGTAAAAAGTTACTATTCACCAAAAAAATATTTTTATCTCATTGAACCACATTTTACTTACTGACATCAACCGTGTCTCTTTTATTTTTGAAATTCCACTCACAGAAGCGGTAAAATTAAGTTTTATTAAAAATTCATTTTTTTTAACTACCACTTAGTGGTTTCACTATTCATCAAAAAAATGAAAGTTTCCAGAAAAATACCAAAAATTAGGCCTAATATATATTTGATATTATGAACTCAAAAATGATGTCTATTTTACCAAATTCAAAACATATAAGTTGCATTAATTAATTTAAAAATTATTTCCCGTCGTCAACACAAATAGCGTGTTCTTAAGAGATAATAACTATCAAAAGATTGACACTTGTTTATGTCTGGTTTAAATGTGAAATTACATCCAATGACCAAAATTGCATTAAATTGTATAAATATATTCTAAATATACTTTAAAACCACTAAAATTAATAATTTATCACTATTAATTATTTCAATTAAAAAAGTTGTTTTTAATTAAAATTTAGTAATTTTCACTATTCATCAGAATATGAAAGTTATCCGAAAAGTACCAAAATTTCACCCTAAGATAATTTCGATATTCCGAATCCAAAAATGAATTCCATTTTGAAAAACAAAATTTAAAAAATTTCAAAAATTGGTTATTACTATTCATAACGGCTAGTTTTAATAATATTTTAATAGCATATCATTGTTTAGCGAAACTTGGTATTGCGTACAACACACGCTATCGTGGAAGGTCGCACTTGTGTGTAATGCAAGCCAAGTCAGGGATGTGTGTTGTGCAATCTCCTTTTGGTGTAGCATACAACACAAGACATTAATGAAATTAAAAAGAATATTTTTCGTAAAATCTTGGGGTGTTACATTCTACCCCCCTTAAAATGAATTTCGCCCTCGAAATTCTTCAGGGTTATAAATGGTTTACTACTAGAAAGTTTCTTTAATAGAAACCCACATCGTAAAAATAAATACCAAAACATGGCTTTAAAAACTAAAGTATGAAATGTAACGGTTACCCAAATTAACACATCACTGGGTTTCCACGTAGGAGAACATAGGTGAAAATATGGATATGAAAGAAAAATCTAACCATCAGGTTCTGATGGAGAGTGGTAGAGAACATGGCTATGAAAAAGCCAACAATCACAAAGCTATAGATTTGTGATGATCTAAGGTACCATCTGATTTATCGGATATAAGGGAACTAGGACAACATTTTTGGTTTTCAAGATCATTTCCCTAAAGTTGATGAATTAAAAGAAATACTTACATGATTTTGGTACAATCTCACTGTTGTTCGTGAATTGAACAATTTCCACTTCATCCCTTAAAGAAATGAAGTTGAATTTGTTATTCGTGATGTGTTAGCAGATCATGTGATAGAATGATGGGTCATTCCATCTCTTTCAAACAAAAGGTTAGCAAAAGTTATAAGTCCATCTTATGGTTAGATTAATCGTATATGGTTCAAAAAATGAACTTATACTTCATATATCATACCGCTTAATAAAATAAAACTAGTTTCTACTAACCAGGGACTTCCTGTAGGCCAGTGGTAGGTGATAAAGGCCAGTCGCATTTCGGTTGTGGGTTCAATTCCCACAGCCTTATCTGACGCGATGGGCTGTCGCCCGTCCTGCAGGTTGTCCTTTTTCTAAAACTATATTACTATAACATCCCATCAATAATATCGAAAAAAATTATATCCTTAAACAATGCTAACTTATGTACAACATAATCCATTCCAATCTTTAGGCTTATCCATAATACTACAGTCCACTCTCATAATATAGTGAAAATTATTACCAGATATTTAATACCATCGTTGATCCCCATATATCATAAGATATGTCTTGTTGGTCAAATTACAAACATGTGAATACCTTAATCATGTATTCTCTTGAAGAATGAATACCCATTGAACCTTAGTGAAAACATGAATGCAGTCAAAAGTTAACTCTTTCCACATACCAAAATCCAAAAATTCTATATACTCAAACCATGATATAACCTTCTCCTTATATCAGTCATGAGCTCATGAATACGGTCAAACATTTCATTTTCTCATTTTCCTTTCATTATGCGCATATCATATTTTTTTCCAAATATATCTCAATCACATTCCATGGTTACCGGTACCATTGAAAACCACAATATACCAATACATAAATATTCCAATATTCCACGATACTATATACAACATTATTTTGGAATCCCTTTACATAAACACTTAATCATTCCACCACATTGTTTTCATATTCAATATCGCCAATAGTGATCGCATGTGACTTCCCTTTGTCCTTTGCCTTAAGTGGTTTCTCATATCGATCATCACTAACCCTTGGATTAGGGCATTTATTAGAATAATGCCCCATTTCCTTGCACTTGAAGCATTGAAGTGTAGTAGGTTCATTCTGTGTATCCCTTCCTTTGTTTGCATCAGTAGACATCTTCTTCCCATCATTGCGGCATTCAAATGCCCGATGACCTTCCTTTCCAAATTTTAAACATTTACTTGTCCCTTTAAGACAATCTCCACCATGCTTCTTTCCACACTTTGAGCATATGGAAACATTCATCTTTTTTTTCACCATTATTCTGAGATTTCTCCTTGAACTCCATCTTTCATTTATTGTCAAAACTATGAGATGGATAAGTAAAACCAACTTCCATTTCTACCTTGATAGCACAACACACAATTTATTCATTGCTACTGAAGTCTCTTATACATAATTCCCTTCGAAGATTTGATTTTAAGCCACTGAAGAATCGATCAACTTTACTTTCAGGTTGGATGATAAATCCAGATGCATACCTGGAAAGCCTTGTAAAATTCGCTTCATATATACCAACAAATTCATCATCCTTTTGCTTTAGTTCAAGAAACTCCTTCTCCATCTTTGTTCGAAGAATACGAGGGAAGTACTTATTGAAAAATAAGTTCTTGAACTCATCCCATTCCATGGACTCAATTTCATCTCTTGGCCTTGTATTCTTGATAATATTCCACCATTGATCAGCTTCACCTTCCAAACGATATACTGCTAAGATGACTTTATCATGTTCAGAACATTGAAGAACTGAAAATATCTTTTCAGTAGTACTGATCCATTGTTCAGCAATAAGTGGATCAGAAGACCCACTGAAAGAAGGTGGACGTTTCCTCATGAAGGACTCAATAGAATATTGTTCCCTTCTATGCTCATTTGGAAGTCCAGAATGATTCATAGCTTGTGTAAGTATATCAATAAGATTTTGCACTCCATCTCCCATAACATTTGTTTGTTCAGGAGGACAATCATTGCATTTTCCATTACATTGATCAACACGGTTCCTTCGGGTTCCAGCCATCGTCTAAAACCCAAAAAGAATAGTGTGAGAGGTAAAAATCACACTAGCGAAAACAATATAATAAAGGGGGAGTACCTTCAATATATAACATCTTAGGTTAAATTCTAAGATCGTTACTGTTGTTCTAGGACTATATCCTATACGTATACTTATCCTTAGGGACATCCCTAGACATACCTTAGAAATATCTCTAGGGATATAACTAACGTTTTTGCATCCTAGTTTCCAAAGGTTGACTAAACCTTTCCTATGATACCAACTTTAGAGACCCGAAGCTTAACGTACATGGACATTACATTACTTTTGCAGAATAATTAATACATAACAAAAACAGACACACAAGGACCGTAATAGTTTAGTGTCTTTGGAAACTTGGAACATAATCTTCTAATCGTGGTGAAAGATCTTCAAAATCTCCCATAAATATCTTCCACTTTTTGTTTCCTTACCTAAAACCTTTATTTATATCCTGGGGAAAAGAAAAAATAAAAGGGTGAGATCAAATTCTCAGTAAGGGTAAACAAAAGAAATATCAATCACATCATATTCATAAGAACATAACAATTTGGAAATCTTACCCTGCAAAAGAGATCATAATTTCATAACATGGGATAAATCATGGTAGTGAAATGTAATCCCAATAATCATAACATAAAACATGAAACTTTGTGGAATGCACACATAATCATAGAGAATCATTTCTTATTAGTCAAGACTCATTTCCAAGACTATCATAGTGGATAAAGTCCATTTCTGAACCGAGTTCACTCCTCGTTTCAACCCTGTTTTACTGAACCGGTTTAACCTTACATTCCAACCATGTCTATCTCATGAGATATAAAATCTTTACCCAATTCATTGGAGGGATATATAGGTCCCACCCATCTCATAATGAAACCATTCTTATGTGTTCCACAAAATCGTAAATCATACATCATTGCATAACCCATGTAATAAAAATGGGAATCTTAAACATCATGACATCATAAAACAATTCATATAAGATAAAGAAATTCATAAAAATATTTCCATCACAACATAATCAAATCCATGTAATAATAGGGATAGAAACAGAACCCTATATTATCGTAGATGGGAAATAATTTTGATAAAACTCTTGAACTCCATTCTTGAGGAAAATATCCTTTCTACTTCAAAAACATTTTCCTTTCTTAACATGTCATACAATTCTAAACTAAAAGAAGTTTTTTAAAAATAAACTTGAAAAATTTTAAAGGAAGCTTCTTGGAAATAATGTTTTAAAAATCCATTCATGCCGTATAAGTTAAAAAAACATTCTTCTCGTACTTTTGTCGGAAAAGTCAAAAAGTACCTCGTACGAAAAACAACAAAAGATTCCTTTCATATCTTTTACTAAAACTCACCAAGGGGTAAAAATGGATTTAAATTTTTTTTAGGTGGATGGAAATAATATTACATATTGAGGAAACATGGATGTGGATGATAAAATACACCCCAGTAAATACCAAAGTATAAACAATCTCTGATAAAAATGAAATTGTGATATTTTCCCTTACCATAGGTCTGATTTGCTTCGTAAGTGTCCGAAACTCCTGTATAATGATTTAAATAATGTCATTGACTTATTCCAGAATCATACTCATTGTTATGATATCATATATGGTTCACTTATGACTTTATATTACCCGTTCTTTTGTAAATTCCATGTTAAAGAGCGTTTTGGGTAAAATTGTTTCATTTGTCGTCCGTGTTTTGACTTGTAATTATTCATATGATTACTTAGATCATGATTACTTAATTCCAGAATATAAAACATGATTTATATATAATATATATTCAGAATATTCATATATATAGTAAATCAGTAAATGGAAAGAAATACACCATTCATGGAGACGGTAGGCCGTACGTACGCATGAA
The DNA here is from genome assembly GCA_963277665.1 of Viscum album. Lineage (NCBI taxonomy): Eukaryota > Viridiplantae > Streptophyta > Magnoliopsida > Santalales > Viscaceae > Viscum > Viscum album. The sequence goes on from OY728151.1 coordinate 1,877,955,281, forward strand.
CGCTGTTTTCGTTTCCTTATTGAGTTGAATGGAATTAAGTAGATGACATAAATATATATAAACATAAATCCAGTATCATTATTATTTCATATATTTCATGATTACTTATTATATATACTTTATAATCATTCATGAATGGTTAACGTGGAGAATGAATCTCATCGCGTCGTGGAGACGGTAGTCCGTACGTACGCACGAGCGATGATATCGTTCTCATGATCGTGGGACTGTATTGGAGTGTATGTATACTATTTCAGAATCAATATCACTTTAAAATAATCATATATAGTTATTATTTACACCATTATACCCATCCAAGTAAGGTGGTGGTGGAAAATAGATTACACCACGGCGTTGAGACGGTATTCCGTACGTACGCACGCGTGGTGATTTCGTTTTCCGTAGGATGGATAGATGGTGAAATAGGGTTGTTTCATAATTATAATAACATATCAGTATATGAGTGATACTGATGTTATTACTTCATAATGAAACAACCTAAGAATAGGAAGTGGAAGAAGAAATAAAGTTGAAAGAATCGGTAACGGATATTACCTCTTCTTTGAAGCGGCTCTTTGAGTCCTCTTCTTAGGGCACTAAAATTGGTCTTTGAAGAATACCAGGACATCTAGGATGTTTTTAGGGAAGTGGGGAAGTGAAATGGGCAGGGTTTGGCCGAGCTTGAAGGCTCAAAGTGGTGTGAGGAAGAGGGGGAGGAGGTGACCTTTTATAAGGGAGGAGAGGGGCACCTTTGGAATAACTAAAAATATTATTTTATTATAAAGCCAAATTCTGTTTTAAATAGCTCCAAATTGACTTATTTAGAAGCTAAGGTGGGGATGGGTCGAAATCCTCTCATCAAATAGAATTTAGACAAGTTTAGGTCATTATACTAACCTTATCTTTTAGTTTTAACTCTTAGTTAATTAGATTGACATTTACCATGACACTTTGTATTTTTATATTATATAGTTAATAAACTTACCATATACATCCAAGAGACTCCCAAGTGGTCCATTAATGATACACCTATCATGATATAAGTATCTTTACCGAACCTTATATTTTTATGAATAAAATAACAATCAATAATATAACATTTGTTTTAAAAATCATTTTATATCAATTTTGACACTATTCAATAGTTGATTTTTGTGAAACTCATAAAAGAATGATTACTTCTACCAAAGTTAATTAAATCAATCATAACATGCCATATTAACCTAGAAAATTAGTGTAATTCATAAAAAGTCTGAAATTATATTTATTTGGGTATTTATAATATCAATTATTCTTATTTTTCACTATTATGGTAATTACTGAATCATCATTGTGTCATAAATAAATTTATTTATTTAATGTATTAAAATTATAAATAAAATATAATTATGTTGGAAATCTTATTATATTTCTAATGAATATTTACAATCGAATTTATCTTATGTGTAACCCTATATTAAAAATGTTTTAGTAAATAAACTTTGATTTTAACTCTTTTAACTCTTCTTTGAATTAAATAATAATAAATGTCCTAATCTAATCCAATTGGGCCTAAATGGTCATATTGTATTCCTAAGGTTGTTTTTGGTCGAATTAATCTTATCCAATAGAATTAGGACATGTGTTAGGGTAATAATAATATCATTTTTACCCTTAATTACCCTATTTAATTTTAACCGTCGTAAAAAAAAGTAAAAAGTTACTATTCACCAAAAATTATTTTCATCTCATTGAACCAAATTTTACTTACTGACATCAACCGTGTCTCTCGGATTTTTGAAATTCCACTCATAGAAGCGGTAAAATTAAGTTTTATGAAAAATTCATTTTTTTAACTACCACTTAGTGGTTTCACTATTCACCAAAAAAATGAAAGTTTCCAGAAAAATACAAAAAATTAGGCCTAAGATATATTCGATATTATGAACTGAAAAATTATGTCTATTTTACCAAATTCAAAACATATCAGTTGCATTAATTAATTTAAAAATTAATTCCTGTCGTCAACACAAATAGCGTGTTCTTAAGAGATAATAACTATCAAAAGATTGACACTTGTTTATGTCTGGTTTAAATGTGAAATTACATCCAATGACCAAAATTGTATTAAATTGTATAAATATATTCTAAATATACTTTAAAACCACTAAAATTAATAATTTATCACTATTAATTATTTCAATTAAAAAAGTTGTTTTTAATTAAAATTTAGTAATTTTCACTATTCATCAGAATATGAAAGTTATCCGAAAAGTACCAAAATTTCACCCTAAGATAATTTCGATATTCCGAATCCAAAAATGAAGTCCATTTTAAAAAACAAAATTTACAAAATTTCAAAAAGTGGTTAATACTATTCATAACAGCTAGTTTTAATAATATTTTAATAACATATCGTTGTTTAGCGAAACTTGGTATTGCGTACAACACACGCTATCGTGGAAGGTCGCGCTTGCGTGTAATGCAATCCAAGTCAGGGATGCGTGTTGTGCAAGCTACTTTTGGTGTAGCATACAACACAAGATATTAATGAAATTAAAAAGAATATTTTTCGTAAAATCTTGGGGTGTTACAAACTTAGTGGGAGACGATATAGATAATTTGTGAATTAGTTGTTTAGGTTTCCAAGTCTCAAAAGGAACTAAACCTATAATATTTTGGTGTGTATTTATATGTTATGAAAATAATATTTATCAATTTATATGTAATACCGATGTATAAAAAGTATGGGTCACTATAAGCATGGTAATGATAAGGATTGATTTGTAATACCAAGTCATCTTGCCTAAATAATTTAGAATTATACTTACCATAGATACATTATATGATCATATTATTTGGAATTGTATGTAAAGACCGCCTTTATTGGAAATTTTTGATTTGATACAACCATAATGATTTGATGACATCATAAAATGTTAATAAGGAGTGAAACTTATTGAAATCCAATTATGGAATAAAGTATGAAACAATATCATAGAATATTCATTTGTAATGAATTTTTACCAGGTGTCTATAAGATGTTAGTGGTATCACTACCATTTTCCAAGGAAAATATAATTGATAACGTATGGAAAACATATATTGGTCTTACAATTAGTTAAGAACAAAATAAAGAAACTCTCTATAGATTGAATTAAGGTAACAACTTAAGTTCTAGGTAGTGAGATCTACTAATGTAGATAAAATGGGTTTCTTAGACCAACTAAAATCACGTATTCTAACAATGTATTTAAAAATACATGTTAGAAAAATTAAAGAGATAATTTCTACCATTGTCACATGGAATAAATCTCTCCAAGAATTCATGTATGATACATAAGAGGAGATTAATACAGTGAGTACAATTTCACATTCTTCTATGTTGGATCAATCACATATTCCATGCTATGTACTAGATTTAATATTTCTAACATATACCATATGGTAGGAAAATATCATCTAAATCCTAAAAAAATTCTTGGGAAGTAGCCGGAACTATCCAATTGTAGTTGAGAGAGTATACATGATATGTTCCTAGTACATGAAGATGAAGGGACACTAGTTATAAGAGGATACAAAATAGTATTCATTTAGATTAACATGATCTAATATCATAGTTAGGATAAGTTAATAAGTAAGAGGATCTCATTAAATATGGTGGTAGATATATCTAAAAATACTGTGTATGTTGCGGCTTCTGATGTAGCTGAAGAAGAAGAAGTGTAAAATTCACAACATTTTTTTTCCGGTTCATGTAATCATACGTTGTAATTAAAGTATTGTCATAATTATTATAAGATTACTATAATGGCACTATCTAAGATATAAATTTTAAATAGAGGATGCAAAGAATATACATGAGGATATAATCTATTTAAGAGTCTTACTTAATGAGGTGAAGTTATAGATAATATAGTAGCCACATAGAAGAGGCATGATAAACCCAATGACTAAATCCATAACTCAGCATAAGCATGATATCATCATGTGAGAGATAACAAGTTGATCATTTTCAAGTTGGATATAGTGAAAGTGGGAGTGTTGTAAAAGTGGGTTTCCTAGACCCAACTTGTAAAGTACTTTTAAATTACCATATCATTTATAAAGTGAATTATTAATGATGCACACTTCCCATAATAGTGATGACATTTCTACATATACTATTTACATGGTAACATCTAAATATTATTTATCATATCAAAAGGTTATAACAGTTCTTAGGATATAATGAGAACCTATAGATACCATGATGGTAATATCAAAATTTGGTCATATGGTCTATATATATCATGTTGTCAGGACATAGATGATGTGCGACCATTAGGTGTTAGGGGATCAAAAACATCGAGACTTCTTCTCATGAAGTTTTCACTTGGCGATCTCGAGTAGATGAGATCATGATAATTGACCTGCCAATAGGAACACCACATTTTTTATGTGTCATTGGTAGTTATTATTTTTGAACACATGTTATGGTCTCCTAACTTGATATTATTATCAATTTATAATATTTTATTACATACTTTGATTCAAGATGAAACCATGAAATTTATGTCATGTAGAATTATCTTGCATTGGGTGAACCATTGGTGGTATGACATTGATTGAATAATCAAGAAAAAATTTGTTGCTTATGAAAGGAAGTGATATCTTGGGCTTAGTTGATCAAGATGGTATTACCTTCACTAAATCCATGGACTTGGTTGAATAAGGTAAGTCCTTCAAGTAATGTCAACAAATAATAAAACAAAGAAGAACGATGACACAAAGTGTACATCCTAATTTATGAAATTTTTGGTTGGATTAGGACACTCAAGGGGGGTGTGAATTGAGTTCCTATAAAAATTTATGTTAAAAACTTTATTTGAAAATCCCCCAATTTAAAAAAATAGGCCAGTTAATCAAAGAAGTAAATTTATAATAGTCAGACTGTTCAATTAATTTCTCAGAAGATTGATTAATTCTCAGTTATAACAATATGATATATTGATATAAATTTTGAAACCAATTTAATAAAGAAAAATATTTATAAATACTATCCAAGATCAAATATCAAAGTTAAACTTAGTTTTATGAAATATGAGTTAAAATAGAGTAAAATAAATTTGAAAACATAGCAGATTAAAACAAGTGGTTTAGTTTGAAGTTGAGACTTTATAAAACCCACTTAGTGATCACCTATCACCAAGAAATATATATATAAAACTTTGATCCACACCCTAGATCGAGGTTTACACAACAATATACAAACTTTATAGGTCACAATACCTATAACACAGTTCTTCATGGGAACTAAAATAGCCAGATCACACAGAACCTCTACCACAGTTTTATGTCGGATATAACAGGTGTAAAAATATGTTTGTGTGAGGATATCTTGTATCCTCTATTTTAGTATAGGATGCAATTTTTGTTTAACGGACATATACACACACTTCTAGAAATATAGTAAAAATGAACACAACAGAGTAGGGAATAAAGAGATAAAGTTTAGAAGGCTCTGTGTGTTGTGAAATGTGGCGATGGAATCTTTGGATGTAGAAGATGTGAGGACTGATTCCTCTTCTGTAAATAGACACTAAAATAGAGTGTCGTGAAGCATTGTGTTCTGGTTTTTAGGAAGATGAAGTTCTATTCCTTCAGTTATGTTTTGTTTTTTATAGGGGTGTTGGAACTTTGGTGAACAACAAGTTCTCCTTTATGTTCAGTCATCAAGAATGAGATTGCCTCGTGTGTTATTCTTCCTTTTTTTCATAGGTTCAATATGGGTGCTCATGAGAGTGCTTTATTGTATGTCTATTTCCCTCTTTAATCTCTCAGGATTTTCTCTTTTATATTTTACAACCCAATAATAAGCATGATTTGGGGTAGGTTGTATACCTTTTACTTCTGACATCTCAATTAATATTGTCTGAAAAAATCATTAATTTAATCAGTAGCATTAAAACACTCAAATATGACTGTTAGAGATCATTTTAAATAAAATAAAATTTAAATAGTATGTTAATGAATCTTATATTAGTGAGTCATTCTGTCAGTGACTCCTTCTATTGGTGAGTCCTTCTATCGGTATCAATAAATCATTCTATTAGTGATTAATTATGTTAGTATTTCCATGTTTCAATGACTCAATGCGTCAATGACTCATTTTTTTCTACCGATGAGTCATTCCTTCTGTTGGTGTGTCATTTTCACTGTCGGTGAGTCATCTATCAGTGAGTCAGTTTGTACTGCAGGTGAGAAATTCTTTTAGTTGGTGTGAAATTTCTTATATCGGTGTGACATTTGAACTGTCGATGAGACATTTACTTTATCAGTGTCTTAGTTGTTCTTTTAATGTCTCATTTGTTCTATCGATGTCACACCTATTCTATCGGCGAGACATTTTCACTATCGGTGAGTCAGACTTAAATGTCGATGTTAGTGACTCATACTTATCCAATTTTCTATTTTAACTATCTTACAACATGAATTTCAATAGAATTTGTTAACCATATAATGACACATAGATAATCATAATTAAACATAACTAAACATGATTTAGTATAGATAAACATGATTGAAATGAGTGTACATGATTTGACATAATTTTTGATTATTAAACTCATTAAAACGAGAGAGGGGACAACAATATCCCCCTTTTTGATGATAAAAAATCATGGAATTATGCTGTGAAATTAGTTAATGATTAATATAATAATTCCACTTACTATCTCCCATTACTAATTTTCTTAAAAAAATGAAATGAGATCAGGTTCAAAGTTAAAATAAATAATGCCTTATTTTCTCCCCCTTTATCTTAAAATAATGCCTTTCTTTTTCTCCCCCTTTTGGGATTATCAAAAAAGCATAAAAAATGAAATAATATAAATAAATAAATACAAAGAAACAACACATAGATAGAATTGAAAGATCAGTGAATTTCATAAATAATGTAAAGTACAGTCAGTGGAATACAACAAAAGTACATGAAACTAGACATATCAAAAAGTGATCCACACTACTCCTTGAGATCTAGTTTTTCCTTTACATTGTTATAAGGATCATTAGTAGGTTTAGTGGATGGAGGATGAGAGATTGGAGGTTCTGAATGAATTATCAAGGGAGTAATAGGTACTCCTTTAGGAACAGAAGGTATAAGGGTAGGTTTGGATGAAGTACATGGCTAGATCTTCTCAGTGATGATAGGCCAAATCTTGCTCAAAGCCTGAGAAACTGACATAGACTGTGGAGGAGGTGGAACATAGGTACTAATAAAGGCTTAAGAGGTGAATGGGATGTCCAGGTGAGCTGAGATGGATTAGAGCATCATGGGATGTGCAGGATGATATCCTAGACAAATAGTTTATATCTGGATGACCAGGTAATAAGATAGGTTGAATTCCCTTATGTAGTGGATCATTTTAGAGATGTTTTCCCAGACTAATTCTATGGTTTACCTCATGAGAGAGGTGGATATCTCCATCGACCTAGTTCTAGGAGATACACCTGTATCCATTCCTCATTACAGGATGGATACTATGGAGTTACAAGAGCTAGAAGACTTGGAGGAAAAGAGGTTTATATGACCTAGTACTTATACATGGGGTTTTCTGGTCCTTTTTTAGAAAAATGTGGATGGTACCCTTAGGATATATGTGGATTATAAGAAATTGAACCAGTTTATAGTTAATAATTGGTATCCATTTCCATAGATAGATGATATCTTTGACCAGCTCTGAGGAGCTCAAGTTTTCTTGAATATTTATTTGAGGTCAGGATATCACCAGGTACATGTTTGACCTACAAACATATCTCGTATAGATTTTCATAGTAGTTATGGTCTATATGAGTATTTGGTTATACTGTTATTTCTCATGAACACACCAACCATTTTTATGGTGTTGATGAACCATGTTTTCCATCCTTATTTCGATTTATTTGTGGCGGTTTTCTTGGAAGATATCTAGGTGTATTCTCATAATCTACAAAACCAAGACAAAAATTGTGAGATCATTTTGGATACACTAAGAGGGAATCAGTTGTATAATAATCTCATAAAGTGACACTTCTGTATGGATAATATTCACATCTTGGGTCATATTATCTCAGATACAAGAGTATCAGTTGACCTAGAGAAGGTGAGAACTATAGTTTCTTGGGAGAATCCCAAGAATTTATTTGATATACAAAGTTTCTTGGGGATATTTGGTTATTACCGAAGTTTCATACCAGACTTATCATGCTTAAAAACACCTCTTAAATTCTTGACTAATAAGGGTGTGAAGTTTATATGGTTAGATACCTATGAGATAGACTTTCTAGATATGAAAGGGATATTGAATTCAACACTAATCCTTATTATTCCAGATCTAGGGAGAAGATATACTATGTATTATGATGCACCAGGTATCAGGATATGATCAATTTTTTATGTATGGGGATAGAGTCATGGTTCACAGTTCTCATCAGTTGAGTTCACATGAGAATAATTATATGATGTATGATCTTTAGTTAGCTACTGTTGTACATGAATTAATCTATTAGAGATACTATTTACTAGGATAGAATTTTGTGGTGTACACAGACTACAAAAGCCTGAAGTATATATTTACATAGTGTGATCTAAATATGAGGCAATGAAGGTGGGTTGAGTACCTATAGTCTTTTGACTTTGAGCTTTCCTATATGCCTGGTAAAGGCAATGCAGTTACCGATGCATTGAGTAGGACTCAGATACAGGTAGTTCAGGAGGCCAATAGTGAGTGTAATCTTATGATCTTGTATTTAGAAATGAAATTGAAGGTTCATGAATGTTGTGTATATACTTTTCTCTCATCCTTATTGGTTAAATCCACTCTTCTAGATAGGGTGAGGGTGAGATAGTTATCTGATGCTAAGGGACTTGTCCTATGGGAGGGTGTGGCTGGTGAGGACCCACCTTTTGGTTGGACTATGGGAGAGGATAAAATTCAGTGTATTCATGTTCTATTTTGGGTTTTAGTAGAAATATGTTAGAAGATGATGTGGGATTTTCATCCCTCATATTGGGTAGTGCATCCTAACATTACCAAGATATATCGTGACTTGCACCGTCAATATTGGTGGCTGAGGATGAAACATGAGGTAGCTAGTTTCATCACTAGGTATTCCACCTGTTAGTTGGTGAAGGTGGAACACTAATGAACATATGGTATTTTACAATAGTTAACCATTTATGAGTGTAAATGGGATGATGTTGTAATGGATTTCATGATTGGGTTACCAAGGTCATCTCGAGATAGTGATGCTGTTTTGATTGTTGTGAAAAATCTCAAAAAGGTCACTCATTTCCTACCAATCTGGGAGACCATATTAGTATATGATCTTGGGATATTTTATATTCATGATATTGTGTTCCTTCACGGGGTTCTTCATACCATTGTATCAAATAGGGACACCTAGTTTACATCTTGATTCTGAAAGAGCTTGCAGAGGGCGTTTGGTACATAGGTGTTTCTGAGCATGACATACCACCCTCAAACTGATAGTTAGTCAGAACAAAGGATTTAGGTACTTGTGTAAATTCTGAGAGAATGTGTCCTTGATTTTAGGGGCTCTTGGGAGAGGCATATACCCCTAGTCGAGTTCCCCCACAATAACAACCATCAAGAAACTATACAGATAGAATCTTAAGAGGCTTTGTATGGTAGGACATACCGATTGCCTCTATGTTGGAAAGAGGTAGGTGATGCAGCATTTCATAGAACTCATCTCATTTAGGAGACTTTGGAGTAGGTTCGGTTGATTTTGAAATGGATGGCTATTGCATAGTCTAGACATAAATCCTACGCCGATCACCGTCGACGACCTCTAGAGTTCAAGGTCAAGGGTCGAGTCTTTTAATCTATCCCACCGAGGATGGGACATAGACAGATTAGGAGATAAGTTAAGCTTTTATCATGATATGTTGGTCCGTTTGAGATTCTATAGAGAGCCGGTCTAGTTTCTTATCGGTTGTAGTTACCTCATTGGTATTGAGCCATGCATGATGTCTTTCGTGTATCTTAGCCACAAAATTATCATTCAGACCCATATCACACTCTACATATGATTGAGGTTTAGTTATAGGTTGATTCATCTTTTTAGGAGCATCCTATTCATATCATTGATAGGATCATGAAGGTTTTATAAGGTTGATCGGTTCCTCTAGTATGGTTTCTATGAAAACATAGTTTTTTATTGGATAAGACTTGGGAGCGGGAGGTCGACGTACATGCTTAGTGGTCAAAGTTATTATCAAACAGTGCTTTACCACCCTTGGAAGGGAAATTTGGGGACAAATTACTTTAAGGGGAGATATTGTAAGATACTAGGTTTTTCGATGAGGTATGGATCCTTTTTTGTTCTGGTTACACTCTTATTTAGGTTCTCTTTTTGGCATAGAACCTAAAGCTGTCCTTGAGGGATGGTTGGGTTTTTTTATAATAGAAGATGAAAGAGGGTTGTAGGTTGGATAAATCCAATTAAAAAACATGTATTTTACATGTATACAATACACAATGTGTAATGGTTCGGGTAGGAAATTCATGATGTGTAAATGGGTTTCTTAGGGGGAAGACCCTAAGTTTTACATAATGTGTAAAGAATTTACATGATGTGTAAATTCCCGAGGTTAGTTTTTAAAATAAGATACAAGGGACTCATTTTTTATAGAAGGGATCACCCCTCCCTTATCTCTTGCACCAGAGCACCAAGGAAGCATAAACTAGGATTGGGTGTCATTTTGCGATTCAGAATTCGTTTCTTCCACCATCAGTCTCATTGGATGCATGCTAGTGAGTTCCTTATTCCTATTTCACCTTTCTCCATTTTTATACTCCTTGACGAAGTTATTTTGGTGAAAGATAATATGCCCTATTTTTAGGGTTTTGATTCATTATTCATTTTTCTCATGATATGAACCAAATCAGAGTTCGATACTGGACGAGTGTTCAAATATAGACCTAAGGTAGTTGGTTTATACCTTTACCTAAAGGTTTAGTGTTTTATATACCCTATTGTAGTTGTGATGCATTTCTAACATAACAACATTACACCTAAAATGAATTTAATTATTTTATTGAATGAAATGGAACCTATTTAGGTTTCCCACTAGTATCTTTGAGATCATTAGAGGTTGTTAGTCCCAATCTAGTTTACCCATGAGGTGTGTCTTTGTATCTATCCTACTTTATTCCACCATGGTGGGTGAATGTGATTTTTCCACTTGTTTTGGGAGCCTTAATAAATTGAATATAATTAAATCATTATTTAGGATAAGGTTATGCCTCCTTTGAAATGTCATGACATGATATGAAATGTTTAGAATGATTAAATGTATTTTATGGAAATTGTGGAAATGAGTTAGATTAGATCATGAAATGTGAATGTTTATGAAATGATGAATGTAATGAGATGATGAATTGATTATGGTAGTGGATACCTTGGATTAGATCCCTGGATCCTGATTTCATAGGAAGCCATGTAAATTTCTACTCCATGGGTCTTGAATATGGTAGTGGATACCATGGTCCTATTTAATCCTTATATGGTGATTCAGTAGGATTCCAAGGAAATTTCTACCCATTGAACCTAGCTTTCTTGGACTCAAACTATACATGCTATGTTGACATGCTCTTTGGATTCCACCCAAGTATTTACCAAGTTTCCATCGAGATGCCCCTAGGACTTGGTGTGGAAGCCTTGGTCTTCTATACGTTGGATCCAACCCTTTATGTTCTAACACCTGATTATACTACTTGGATATTGTGGATGTTATACACTTTCTTACATTCTATGGACACTGTGGATATTGACATTGGTTTACAAAATTTGGTCATTGTGGATGTTATAAATTTGATTATAGGGAACTAGCATTGTGGTTATTTTTCTATTCTTATAGATAACCCTGGTATGAGTATCATATTATAGTGGTTAGACTAGACTGTATCAAACCAATTTATTTTTGATTTACAACTTCCCTTGTTTATGGGATCTTGAATATTTTTTACAAGGAGCCTTGTTTGTATGGAAAAGATCAAACTTTACTTTATTTATTATTATAACTATGATATAATGCACACTACTTTTGTTTATATAACACATACTGGATTTTTTATAGACACCATTTGTGGTGGTCTACTGAGAGTTATATCACACCCTATCTGTGATGCCTTTGGGTACCCGAAAAAACTTCTTGGATGTAGGTAGGGACTAGGGTAAGCACCCAATATTCGATTCTTGTTTTGTTCATTTCTTGGGATAAGGGGAGCACATGACTGAGCTAGGATTGTGATGCTATCTAGAGATAGTTCCTTTTTGGTATTTTTGTAACTTTTGATACATGTATTGGACTGGATTCCTGAATACCTATTTTACTACTTTATAGAGACATGAAATATCATATTTTATATGATATTAACTTTTTATTTTTTTTATTCATCACTGTCTTAGATTCTTGTCTTATATCTGATTTATATTATGCTTCTACTATTGACTGATATGTTTATACCACTATGTTGCACTATAAAATGAGGGAATAGTCTCTCTATAGACACACCTTAGGACCTCGCTGCTAGTCAACAACCTCTAGCATATGAGGAGGCACGCTTGAGGCCATGTGAACCACCGGAACGGGGCACTGTTTAGTAGTTTCCGGGTCAGGACGTTACAGTTGGTGAGTTCATTTTTGTAATGTCAAAGAAAGAGACATTAATCACAGAGGTTGACGACACCTGTATACAACCTTCTTGATCACATGAAAAAGAGATTATATTACACGATAAGCATTCATTATAAGTTGAATATTGTTTTGACATTAACTTCTATATCTATGGGAATATTAACATGTTTCTAGATGCTAACCTTGGAATTCAGTAAGTTATGTCTAATTCCACTAAGAAAGAGGCCCAGACGGACAAACACTAAGTGTAGTCTCAATCTCAGTTAAATTTAAGTTTTGAATTTAATAACTTATAATAAATAATATTTATTTGGGTTTGGTTGATCACCAATATTTAATCATAAGTTATTATAAATAATAAGTGAGTTAAATAATAATAATAAATATTTGTTTTCATGTTTTTGTGAATATAATATTTATTATAATTATTGATGAATAGTTTAGTGATGTTTATTTATTAAATAAATAGTCATTATTCAAGGTTTAATAAATATCAATGAGGATAAGCAGACCGAGTTTAATGGTATGATTGGAAATGGTATAAATGATATTTATTCATATACTCTTAAAGTGTTGTATATTTTAAGTTACTAGTAATAATATTTATATTATTATTATTTTACATGGGATTAAATAAGAATTATAGAGTTTGGAAAGGGATTGTGTGCAATTTTTCAACCCTAAAATTTCTATTAAAAATATCTAATTATATCACTTTCTATAATCAATATTTTTGTGTACAATGAATAGATCAAGGATCTCTCTCAAAAACCCTATATGAAGATCAAGATATCTATATTTATCATCTATCATCCTATCTCAAGTCATCTATAGAACTTTAAGAGTTCTTCAACCTTTAAGAAGAATTCCGTTGCGATCAACCATGAACAACGCAAGTGATCAGGATCAGCTGTTCTAGCACCCAATGATTCTACGACACTATTAATAGATTTTAGTGCACATGTGTATCAACACTAGAGGTATTTTTTACTTTTATTCTATATATAAATGATGATATGATGAGATATAGTCAACCATATCATCAATGAAGATGGAATTACAAGGTAAGGCAATTCTATACCTGCTCATAAATTAATTATAAATTTCATGTGAAGATACTCCTTCTTATGGTTACGATGATTATCTAGTTATCTAGTAAATTAATATGTGATCTAAATTTAGTGGTCATGATGTTTTACCTCATGTAAAACAATGGTTTTCTTAAATTAAGACTAAAAGATGAGTTGTCCCCGCAATATAGGCTCTTTTTCTATACCCAGAACCTTCACCATGGAAACCTTGATCTTCTTCACTGGATAAGAATGTGGATATAGACCTAGAATAGTGTATCGATTCTTCCTAATATGATGAAATTTTAGTGAGATAAATATACTATAATTTCCTCCTCCATCACTTTTAATTTCCTAGCATATCTGGAAAACTCATGTACCTTCTTTCTATGTGAGCTCCTTCTTTTCTTGCCGAATATGTCTCATAATATCTACCCACAACTGTTGTGTGAAGTTGAGGAAAATATAACCAACTTGATTTTATACAAGGTTTAGGATCAATCAATTATTCCTTTCACTACTTTGGATCATTACATGTGTCCTCCCCACTTTAATGTAGTGATTAAGTACCATTAAATTCACATTAAAAGCCTCAAAACCTAAGAAAAATATCCCTATAAAATTTCTAGGTTTTTTACTATAACTACTAGGCTGTAGAATGATTTCAAATTTTAAAAAATATAATCCTCTAACCAGAGAAACACTATGATGTACCCCCCTACACTATAACATAGAATAGGGCTTCAATCAATTTATCTGATCATGATCTCTTATTTTTTATGTGGATTCCTTTGACTAGGTTAGTTTTCCACATGAAAAAGGATTCTATGAATATTACCCACGATCACATCATGATTTACTCTAAACTCTAGAATCATTGAAATAATTGTGGCATGGACTTCTCTTATGATGTGACTTCCTATAGGTTTGGAAGAAATTAAAAAAAACTTGCACTGCCAAATCCAGACTCTTCATGTTTCAAGGTGTAACTATGGCATGATGGTCTCCTTATATTTAAACATATGTGGTGTAGCCTATCCACAAAAAATAAGAATCCTTAAAATTCTAGAGTTGATGAAAAATATATGGCCATACCTATGCATCTTATCATGACATATCCTTTCTTGTTGTGGTGTAGCCTCTTGTAGGCATAAAGAGATCACCAAAACTTTTGCCCTGCCTAAAAATCACCCTCCATGATAAAAAGATATCCTATGGTGTAGTAACATTTTCTAAAACTAGACTATGACATAATATCTTCTCCACAACATAGAATCTACAAATCTGATAGAGTGAATGGAATATCTAAACATATCCTATAATGTATCTTCCTAGGTTGTAGTGTGGTGACTATCTTCCATACATTTTTCTCTAACATCACAATGATGTAAAAATGGGTGCCCTATACCCTACTTGAACAATATTTTTTGATTACTATATCATTTATACAATGATTTATGGATGATGTAAACTTACCAGAATAGTGTTGATATTTATGCATCCACTTTGTACATGGAAATTTCCATAGATTATTTGTTGTATTAAAAGGTTATAACAGTTCCTAGGCTATAATAATAACCTAGAGATACCATGACAGTAATCTTAAACTTATGTTCTATGATAAAAATACAACATGTTGATTGGACATAGATGATGTGTGACCATCAGGTGCTGAGGGCTCATAAGCATTGAGACTTCTTCTCTTGAAGTTCGTACTTGGTGATCTAGATCAGATGAGATCTTGAGGACTTACCTACCAATATGAACCTCACATGTTTTAGGTGTCATTGGTAGTTACTATTTATGAAAACATGTAATGGAATCCTTCCATTAGATTATTATCAGTGTATACTATTTGATTAGATACTTTTATGAAAGATGGAAACCATGACATTTATGTCGTGGTGAGGTAGTTTTCATTGGGTGCTCCATTGGTGGTATGCCATTTATTGAATAATAAAGAAATAATTTGTTGCTTCTGAAAGAAAGTGATACCTCAAGCCAAGTTGATGAGCATGGTTTTAATTTCATTAAATCCATGTCCATGGTAGAGGAAGGTAAATCCATCTAGTAAGGCCAAAAAATAATAAAGCAATAAAAGATGATGACATAAAGTGTGTTTCATGATTTATGAGATATCATGAGAAAAAGATATTATATTAAATGATGTGTGATAATAAGAGTTTTTCATTGCTATGAATATTACTTATCTCCTTAGGGACCTTGATGGGATTCTAGACACTTCTCCTAGTTTTTGAATAGTATCCACTACTATCGAGATATGGTCTTAGAGGTTCACACACTTAGCGTATTAAAAAATCTTTCCTATTATTATGAATAAGAGTTTAGGACATGGTGAGCCCCACCACAGGGTCTAGGTTATGTCTATTTTTGAAAGATCACCATGAAATAAATAAATTCATATTATTTGAGTTTAGAATAATTGGTATTAAATTAATTTTTTTAAAATAATTCACAAGATATTAAGTGAATACATGGGAAAATATTTAATGAATGAATATTATCTTAATATTCAAGATTCATTTAATATTTTTTTTGAAAACAAGTTAAGTTAATAATTATATTTTCTCATGTAATATATTTATTATATTACAAGTAAATGAAAAAAATATAAATGATATTTATGACTTAGTAAAAAAGTACTAAGATGATGTTAATGTTTTATTTAGTAGGTAAAACATATTTTTGGGTTGAGGATCCATTTCTAGGTATTTCATACCTCTCTATATAAGTAAGAATAGTCTCTCAATTAGGGTACTATTCACTTCATGAATTTTATAACCTCTCTCTCATATCTTCCGCATCAAAGAGAGATACTTTTTCAATCCGAGAAACTGATCTGAGTTATCCTTCATGGATTGAAGGATTGATGTTGTGGTTATCATTGAGATGTTGAAGGATTTTTTAAATATCCACACTAGCACCCATATTTCGATGATCAATGTTCCCATAGACCTTCAAAGCACGTGCATATGATCTAGAGGGATCCGACCTCAGTTCCTTTGAGAGATGATCTCCAAAAAGAGTGAAACATGTTTCTAAACAAAATGGAAAGATGAAGTATTTAGATTTAAGTTTTCATGATTAATTTAAATTTCATGGGATCCTTGGGTTCTAACCAGGATTTTCTAACACTTTTGATGATGTCACGACAATGATCACAACATATTTTTTAAATTCCTTATTTTTCTAGCTTCCAATGCATGCCCAGTACCAATAATTGGTATCAAAGAGAATGTTTATTTAATTAAGTAAGATTAAAATTATTTTTTCATAAATTCAAGTAGAAGGTATCACAACGATCCCGATTCCACCAACGATGTATCGATCAAAGATTGGATGACCGAGTTATGGTCATCCGAAGATTGAAATTACAAGTTTAGGTTGAATTAGAAGAATAAATGATTATTGGGTTGTTGATATTAAAATTTGTTTAATTTTTTTAAGAATTGGGCAAATAATACCCGGTATACTATTCATGTGAATAGTAGCTAGATGTTATTCACATGAATAGTGGTGTGAGTGTTTTCCAAGTATTTATGGAAAATAAATAAAAATATTAGTATATATATTTTGTATTATATATATAATATATAAGTTCATGAATATATATGGGAACATAATTATACATACATACACAATTTATAGTCTCAACAATATTCTTTCCATGCTACAAAATTATTTCCTCAAACCTTACTTAGGATTTTTGAAAAGGTTAAATAAAAAAGCAAAAAAGGGGATGTTAAGGGGGTGATTTCCATACATTGAAGAAGAAAATAGGTATCCCCATTTTAGTGGGAGGAAAAGGGCAGTGCTACATACAAAAAAATTAAAATTAACCTTTTTTATTTTACATTTTAGGAGTGGAACCCCAAGAAGGGGATTTCCCCCTATCCATGCACTAGTACCGATCCACCCCCCTACCAGGTTGGCCCAACCTTGGTCAGGCTAGGTTGGGTTCTTCTCAACCTGTCTAACCCTTTTGGGTTTTCCCCCATAACTTGAAAAGTCTATGAGGGGTTTAAAAATACCTTGGAAGCCCGGATAAATCCAAAAAATATCTTAAATATTTAAATAAAAATTTTGAATTTAATTGAACATTTTTAGGGACTATGTGATAAATATTTTTTCAAATTAAAATTAAATTCAATTTATTTTAATTAATGAAAAATAAGCTCAAGATAAATTCATCAAAAAATTAATTCATATACACGAGCATAATGCGTTTAAACTGATCACGAGTCATAGACCAATCGATACTTGTATGTTTTTATTTATTTATTTATTTTATTAATGTAATGTATTGGTTTGTAATAATTATTTAATAAATTATGATCTGTGTAACGTATTTTTCATCATTATATGTATAAGGGTCTATGCACATAAAGAAAAGTTATTTATCTATATTCTTCACTCTCGAGACCCCCTCGCCTACATGAAAGTATTGTTATATACTTATGTTGATGAAAAGTGACTTAGTTTGTAGTAAGACTTGAAGAGACACTGTATGAGACTTTTTTTCATTGGATGGGTGAGTGATGCAACTCGATTCACATGAATAATTACTAAAGTAGTTTCCCCTAGGGTCAATATTGATCCATTATTCACTTAATAGACCAACCATTAGAATTATCTCATTATCACATCGTTTAATTTTATTTATTCATGGTTTTTTTATTTTAGGTATGTGTAGTTTTTACACACGATCACATAAATTAATAAGTGATCCTACATAGATAAAATGAATATTCATGTTGATTTTTTTTCAATTTATATCATTATAACTAAGAGAGTGAGTTCACATAGAAAAATTAAGTGTTAATAGAAATGGATTAAATTTGTTGAGAATAATAAAAGCCCTCAAATAAATATTAATTCATAAATCCTTCCAACACTTAATATTGAACAAAATATATTGTACGAGGTTATCATAATACCTAGTTGAGGGTGTCTCCTACTATTGGGGAGTTCTTATTAGAGTGATGGGTCAAATTAACTAATTTTGGAAGCAAGAAAGTATTCATAGCTCGCTTGTTAAAACTTAATAGGAAAGTTTTGATCAATTCAAGGTAATCGTTTACATGAGAAAAGACTCCACTTAACATATCAAGTATTCATGAGTTAATGTGGTTGTCCATCTGAAAGCCTACATTTAGAATCTTTGAGTAGCGGTATAGCCATATCTTGTAATATGATTCTATGTTTTAAGGATCCTTTCCACTAGAATACTAAAGTGATTGAGTATTCCAAATCTAGTGTTTGAGGGCTACTAGAATTCAATAAAATAATGGGTGACATTTAAGATATTAAAATCAATAATTTCTAATAAATGGTAATCAAGATAAAAGTACTAATCTATATAAGTTTTATTTTGTAGAAGAAAGTTAATTAATACCACAAGTTCACTATGATTAGTTCTATAAAAAGAACATGTCCAAACCGGCACCAATTTCTAAGTGTAGTATAGGTGCTTGTTCAAATTTCTATGATATGAAAGGAAATCCAATGTGCTGGAGTCCCCACTACCTGTTGAGCCACCTTAGGAAGAGAGGGTGTGAAAGATTATTATAGGAGACTCATGTATGAAACATTTTATGTTTACATTATAATGCTGTAATCAATGAATGATGTGTTGTGAAAAGAAACATTAGGACATGGATGGTTTCACACGTGGTCTCATCCTCGAGAATCCTGTGAGGAGAAAGTGAAGTGAGATGTGAATGAGATGATGATTATACTAAATATGTTTAAATTGAAATATATATCATGATTTTTAAAAACATCACATTCATATATCAACATCACCCACTTACTCCAATTTCATTTAAGATTACATAATGAATTGTTTAGAGAAAATGATTCATTACCTTTTGGGTAAAGTTTTAAAAACAAATAAAAACCTAAATAAATATTAATATTTAGTTCTTATAGTGATCAAGTGGAAAGTCAAGGAAAAAAATTCCAATGGTTAGTGTGGCATCAAAGGCACCTTTGCAACGTCCTTCAACAGAAAAGATAAAGATCATCATATATGAGGCTATTTTCTTCGCATGTTAGGAGATAATTATATGGAGGATTAAATGCTATGAACTAAATTTAAAAAGAAAGTATTTGATTATTATTTAGGTATATTCATCAATTATATATGATGTTTATATTATAATTCAATGGTATTAAAAACAACACGCCTATTACATATGTGTATTTAAAAATAGTAACAAAGTAAGAATAGAAATGTTACAAGAAGTAAGGTGAACCATCCAAGTGGATGAGAAAGGGTGATTTCTAAGTCATCGGTGATAATTACATGACTTATAATTTCCAATATTAATGGTTATAGTTGAAATTTTATTAATAATTATAAAAAATTTATCTTACATGTCCATTAAACACAAGGATAAATTATTCCATTTTATAATGAATGTTGTTTTTTGTGTCTAAATACTCAGCTAATAGTTCAATAAATATCAAATCATTATCAACAACTGAGGAATATAAAATTTAAGACTTAACTATACCCTGTTGTGGAAAGATTATTCTTTTCTAGTATTACTAAGTAGTTTTCAAGGATATACCTAATTTGGTTTTTATAATCTTTGGAATTAAAACTCTTAGTTATTATCGACACATTTACTTGTCTATTTTTGGACAAAGAAACCTTTGTAAATTAAGGTATTCCACAAATATTTTTGAATTTGTTCAATTAGAGAGTATGTGTAACACCCTGAGGTTTTATGAGATTTTTGTTAATTTATTTGTTGTATTGTGTTGTACGCTACACCAAGATTAGCTTGCACAATACGCAACACCGTATTAGTTTGTAGTATACACAAACACTATTCTTGGCTTGTGTTGCACGCAAAGGCGACCTTCCTCGATAGCGTATATTGTACGCAATACCAAGTTTCACTAAACAATGATATATTATTATAATATTATGAAATAGATGTTATGAATAGTATTAACTGAATTTTGAATTTTATAACATTATAATTCATCTTAAACATTTTCTATAATGAGGTCTGAAAAAAAATCAATTTTTAGATAAAAGAAGTATTTTTCAAAAAATGCAGTTTTACCGCCTTTTGATGGTGCACCCATTTTAAATCTAATTTTTGAAAATTTTATAAGTTCAATTTTACAAAATAAAATTCTTATTTTGAATCATGACATAAAAATTTACATTGGATAAATTTTTGATACTTTTCTGATAAATTTTATATTTTGATGAATAGTAAAAATACGCTAAATTTTTCTTAAAAAAAACTTTTTTCATCAAGATGATTTATATGTTTAAATGATAAAATTTAATGGTTTTAAAGTTTAAATATAATATATTTTTATCATTTAATATAATTTATGTCATTACCATTAATTTTACATTGAATTCCTAGGTAAAAAAATTTCAATCTTTGACAATGTTTTAACTTTTAAAACCCATTTTCTTAACAATGGGATTAATTTTAAATTAATTACTACAACTGCTGTGTTTCGAATTTTAAAAAATGGATTCAATATTTGGATTCAGTGGGTCCAAATTATTTTAATAGGTTACTTTTACTTTTTTGACATTATGAATAATAACTACGATATTTTTTATTTACTACAGTTAAAGGTAAATCAGGTAATTAAGGGTAAAAATAATATTATAAAATTACCCTACCACCTGCCAAAATTCTATTGCATAAATAAAAGTAGACCCATATCACCTAAGGGTTGGAATTGATTCGTTTCATGGACTTTGGACCATGAAAATGATATATTTATTATTAAAACTAAAGAAAGTGACAACATGTCACTCTCTTATATCTTATAAGTGTAATAATTTTAATTTAGTGATAAAATTTATAAAACTTTTAATATAAATAGTCTACAGAAATATAATAAAATTATATATATCATGAGAATTTGTTTAGAATTTTTATGGATTAAATAATTATCATTAATGATGAAACAATAATGATGTAGAAATTATTTTATTGATTGAAATATCAAATAAATGGTATTAAAAATATTAAAATAAATATTATATGAAATAATTAATGTTCTAAAAAATTTTTATAGATGAATATGACATAATATAAATCTATTAAATATTTTGGTTTGAATATATTATCTGTCTATATTTTATTTAATTGCAAATAAATGAATAGTGTCAAAATTGACACTATTGTTATTTTATAAAAATAACATATTATAAAATTTTTTAAAAATCACAAAAATATTGAAAAATTATAAATTGAAATTTATATAGTCTAAAATTTCATAAAGTACCCAATTATGAACAATTCACAACACATAATTAATTATTTATAACAATTTAAAATTTATAATATTATTACCAAAAATAAAATTAAATAGATTAAATAAGGATAAATCAAGTTGATAAGGTTTAAAATAAATTCACAACATGTATAAATTTTATTTGTTGATGAGATTACATCACTATATCATCTAATCTTAGAAATGAGTCATTTTTGGAGGGTTTTAAGTCGTGTTTGAATTTATTATAAATTAATATTTTTTATGTTTCCAAAGGTGCCCATCTCCTCCCTTATAAAAGGGAACCTCCTCCCTCTACTCTTCACAACATTTTAAGCCTTAAATCTCGGAAAAAACCTGTCCATTTCTCTTCTCAAATTCCCTAGAAACATACTAGAGGTCCTGGTCTTCTTCAAAGACCAACTTTAGTTCCCTAAGAGGAGGTTTAGAAGAGGCACGTCAAAGAAGAGGTAATATCCTTTACCGATTCTTTCAAATTTATTTCTTCTTCTATTTCATCTTCTTTATTTTCTTCATTATAAAGTAATAACATAAGTATCATGAATATACTGATATGTTATTATAAATATGAAACAAACCTATTTGAACTTCTATCAATCCTACGAAAAACGAAATCACCGTGCGTGCGTACGTACGAATTACTGTCTCCACGCTGTGGTGTAATCTGTTTTTCCACCACCACCTTACTTGGATGGGTATAATGGTGAAAATAATAACTATATATTATTATTATAATATCATACTGATTCTGATATATTATATCATCCACTCCAATTCCATTCAATAATTATGGGAATGATATCATCGCTCATGCGTACGTACGGATTACCGTCTCCACGATGTGATGAGATTCATTCTCCAAGTTAACCATTCAAGAATGATTATAAAGTATATATAATAAGTAATCATGAAATATATTACATAATAATTACACTGTAACTATGTATATATATATGTCATTTAATTCCATTCAATTTAATAAGGAAACGAAAACAGCGTTCATGCATACGTACGACCTACCGTCTCCATGAATGGTGTATTTCATTCCATTTATCAATCTATTATATATATTATATATTATGAATATATATTATATATATAAATCCTTTTTTATATTCTCGAAGTAATTAATCATGATCTAAGTAATCATATGAGTAATTATAAGTCAAAACATGTACGACAAATGAAACGATTTTACCCAAAATGCTGCTTTAACATGGAATTGACAAATGAACAGGTAATATAAAGTCGTAAGTGAATAATATATGATATCATAAATATTATTAGGGTTCTATTACAAGTTAATAATATGTTTAAACCCACTATACAGGAGTCTCGGACACATACAAAATAAATTGGACATAAGTTAAGGGATAATTTTGCAAATCTCATTTTTATCTGAGATCGCTTATACGTGAGTATTTATTGGGGTTATATTTATCATCAATGTCCATGTTTTATAAAAATGTTTTCATAAAGTGTTTAATATTATTCCATCTATTTTTAAAGTCATGTTTACCCCCTTTTTACTTTTACTATGTGGTATGGAAGGAATCTTTCTTTTGGTAACCATACGAGGTACTTTTTGACTTTTTTGGCAAATGTACGAGGAGAATGTTAATTTAACTTATACAAAATGAATGGATTTTTACAGTTTCATAATGAATTATTTTCATGAATATTCATCTACAATATTTCATTATTATTTTCAACAAAATCCTTTTCTTTAAAAATTGCATGGAATTTTGTGAAAAGAAAATGATTTTGAAGAAGAAATAATATTTTTCTCAAGAATTCATTTAAAGTGTTTTATCAAAACTATTTTCCATATAAGATGACGTTATTTAATATGTTTATGTTTCAAGTATAATGTCTCTATTATTTACATGGTTTTTTTCTTCTTATGATGAAATGATATCCATTTGTTTTATATAGATTATGTTATGATGGGATGATGTTTACGAAACCCATTTTATTCTTTGGGTTATGATGAATGATTTATGATCGTTTTGTGGAACACGTAAGAATGATTTAAATATGAGATGGTTGGGACCTATATCTCCCTCCAATGCATTGGGTAAAGATTTATATTTCATGAGATAGACATGGCTGGAATGGAAAGTAAAATCCGGTTCAGTAATACAGGGCTGGAATGACAAGTAAACCTAGTTCAGTAATGGACTTTGTCCACTATGATGGTATTGACCTCAATGCCTTGTATACTATGGAAATAATAACATGTGATTAATAGATTCCACAATTACATGTTTTATTACCATGATATTTTATCATTATTAATGTTCCTTTATGACCTATGCCTTATGTACTGCCAAGATTTATGTCATTACTCATGATTTTGATGTTTAATGTTTATGTTTTTACGTTCAAATGTTTATGGATTGTTTTATGTTCTCCATGCTTACCCTTACCGAGCATTTGAGCTCACCCTTTATATGTTTTATTTTCCCCAAGATTTAAATAAAGGTTTTAGGTAAGAAAACAAAAAAGGGGAATATCTTTATGGGAGATGTTGAAGATCTTTCACCATGATTAGAAGATTATGTTCCGAGTTTCCAAAGACACTAAACTATTACGTTCCTTAGGTGTCTGTTTTTGTTATGTATTAAGTATTCCACAAAATTAATGTAATGTACATGTACTTAAAGATTGGGTCTCTATAGTATGAAATATTCCAAGGTTATGATAGTGGTAAATATACTTAATAAGTGTAATGTCCCGTGTTTTTTGATTGGGTATAATTCCTCTCTTGATTTGAATTTTTGGAGTTTGGTGCACATTCCAAATATTTTATTGGTTAACGGAACTTAATTTCAAATTTTCCTTTGAGACAATTACTTATTTTTAGTCATGTTTTAAGGATTGACAAGTGGAATGGGGGTTTGGTTGGGTTTCGAGTTCTTCAGAAGCAAAAAACCCAAGTTTTCTAAGTGCGCAGACTGAGGCGCATGGTTTGGGTAAATCATACAGCCTCCAAAGAGAAACTATATTCCCTCATTTTTTCAATAATCATGGTTTGGAAAAACATGTATGAGTGGGAACATGACCATGCAATATCTCTATAGTTTTTAGCAAAGGGCATCCATATGGTATGCGCATTGTTTAGGAAAACCGTGTGCAATCCATACACTTAGTACCAAATGGGTAGTACCTATGCCCTATAGAGCGCATGATTTATATATAGTTTGTCCTAACCATGTGGGCTAACCATGCAGGGGTTGGATCTTAAGCAACATGATCCACACGATTTGTGCATGGTTAGCCAAACCGTACGAGCTAACCATGAATCCCATTAAAGGTGTGAATTTATGTTTTTTCCATTCCATCCTTTTTCTCCTTTATTTCTCCTTTCCTAATCTATTGGTAATGTATACATTGTAGGGGCTAGTTTTTTTCCTCCTCCCTTAGTGATTGACCCATATCCCTTATCCAAACTCCATTCTTTAAGCTGTGAGTTGTGTTGGATTCATCTCGGTAAGGCTCATCATCCTCTTGTTTATATTCTTCATTTCCCTTTCCATATGGTGTGATAAACCCATTCAAGTGGGTTTACCCTATTTTCAGGGAATTTGTCTAAAATTCCATTTTATTCCAAATTGGACTAAGTTAGAGGCTAAGATCGAATGTGGGGGCATCTACCTACACAAGGTAGGTTGTACATACCTTTCTTATAGAGTGTTTTTGGGGAGAAACTTTTAGTGCGCCATTGTGTTGACTGAGAGAGACCCCATAATTTAAATGGATGCCTTTAATTAATTAATTGAATCTTATGAGATGCCTACATAATCCTCAATTGAGTCTAGAAATGGTTGAGGCCTAGTGAGAGGCTTGAACCTTGGAAGGATTTGGGTTGAGGTGTTTATATTTATATCAATTGAATTATTTTAATTAAATTTAATTGAATTATCTATATGAAATGCTTATGAGATCCATGTGATCGAGATGGTCTTGGCCTAAGGATTGAGATGGATTTGTTAATCTGAAATTAGGTGACATTGATCATCAGGTTGGACAAGACCTAGATTTTATGGGAGAAGTTGATCACTAGTTGGGTGACTTGGTCATCAGATTGAGTCAGATAAGCTGTCAGGTTATGGGAATGTACTAGGATATATGGGATGACATGGACATCAGATTCAGTGACATGGTCAGAGGGACATGTGGTGCTAGATTGGTGTGGATTAGGTTCTATTTGGTGATTTATGTTCACCTGTTTTGTCTAATGTGCTATTTAGAGTCATTTGTACATAGGATGAACCACTCGTGTGGGTATATGCCTTCAGTATTTTCAGAATAGGGAATTGGTTGGATATTCTTACTGTAGAAATCCACAAGTATGGTGAGGATCCATCCGATTATAGTGTTGAGACTATCAGTTGGGGGATGAGTCTCACCATGCTTGAGGCCATTGGCCAAGACATATTTGGGAGGAAGGGAATCACCACTCCTCAGTATGTCAGTTGTTGAGCTGATAATGAAATTATTTTTGAGGAAAGGCAACACTGTGCCTCAATACATTGATCTTTGAGCTAATGGGTGATTTCAAGCAGGGGTATGAGGGGCCAGTTTCTTATTTATTGGGCGTTCCTTTGGGGTTTAGGTGACTTTACTTGGACATGAGGTGTCAGTTGGAACATGTTTCTAGGTGATTTTAATAGAGGTGGAAATTGAGTGTTCACTTATACTATTTTATATCAGGGGATTCCTTGGGCTATGAACTAAGGATCCTCTCCTCTACAGTATACCATCATTGGCTGAAGTAGGTGATAGCTTCCCGGTGGCTATTGAGAACCAGGGAAGCTTGTGTTTAATAATTTCATGTCCTAAATTTATTTATTTCTATATACACATGCTAAATCACAAATTTAAGATATGCACATATTGGTGGTGGCCTACTGAGACTCATTCTCACACCCTACTTAGGCCCTTTAGGATGCATGTAGATTTCATGCTTTTGCATTCAGGTAAGGGTTTGAGATCTAGAGATGGATCCTAGTGATTGAGTTAGCATGGGATGGATGTAAAGGGACCTTGAGGTTCCTATATTAGTTGGAGTGTCTCTTTTGTTTCTCTCTTGTATCATAATGATACTATCTATGTATGTACTATGGTTGGCCATTGAAGACCCTTTTGCTTATTGTATTGTATGACTTGTATTGTTATGCACGTTTAGCTACAAATGGCATGTTTGGATTGTATATTTTATTCCATTAATGTTGTTTAGTTATGATTCTACTATTGTATATTATTGCTATGCTTCCTCCATGGGAGGGTTACTGGTTCAAGTCATTATGGTCTTTCTTTCTGCTGCTTAATATTTATATATTCTCTTATTATATCATTACCAGAGGGTATAGTCTCTCCAATATCACCTATTTACACCCTCATTTAGAGTCAGTAGCCTTTGGTGTATGGGGAGGTGCGCCTAAGGCCAGTGGAACTCAGCCCGAAGTAGTGTTTGGGTGGATAATCAATTTGGGCCACTACAAATGGTATCAGAGCAGTTCTTGATTAGGAATTAGTAGCATCGTTCGACTGGATACTAATGATATCACATGTTTTTTATATTCTTTAGGTATTACTCTTAGGGATATGGTAGATCAGAGATTAATATGTTATCGGAACTGGGTTTAGAAATCATGTTTGGGTGCCTAAAGTACCATTCATGAGGGACATACCAACTTTACAAGGGTGGAAGTTTCTATTCTTCTTTGATCTTTTTACAGTTGATTTTATTTCTACCTTGAGTGGTACACTTGGAATGTGATTGTTACCTATTATGATATGTGATCCTTGGCCTGGTACAATAAGGGGATTTGGACCCTTGGTCTGGTATGAAAAGGGGTGATTGTTTATGATTTTGATTGGAATATAAGATATTTAAAATATATATATGCATGTGCCTATGATAAATGTTTGTGATTGTCATTGGAGAACAGGATTGTGCTAGGAGGGTTTGGATTTTCTAAAGTGTCTAAAAAGGAAGCTAAGATGTGTTTTACTACCTAGCTTCTCTTTGGTGTCATCTTACTCAACTATCCTAGGAAAGGGGGCCCAATGAAATCTACTTTTGATATTTAATACATGTATGTATGGACCTGGATCTTATAGAAGAAGGAAGGGATGATGACATGGAGTGAATTTTATCACCAGGTTTGGTGACAAGGTCATCAGATTAAGGTGATATAGTTCATTAGGATGGGCATGTCCAAAGGAATATTTTATACTCGACTCTATTATGGATGGGTAAAGAGCCCATGTGGCTAGGATGTCGTCTGACATGGTTACTCTGGGGAAGGGTAAGGGTAGTGATGTTTCACTTCCTATTACTATTTTCCCTATCTATGTTATATATGTATATTATCTGGGCTATTTGAACATGTATTAGTATTCAACGGGATGCCACCTAGATGGGATTTAATGGAGATTTAGGTGGGTGGTGATGTGGTTCCATAGGAGCACACATAGTTTGATCCTCTGAGGGTGAAGATGAGGCCTCTAAAGGATAGGCGTATCATGAGATGCAGGTACATGCATAGTTACGGGCTCTAATTCAGGTGGGGAAACCACTAGATTTGACTTCTTTTGGGTCGTGGGTTGATAAGAGGCTTAGAGAAATTTTGGTATGTTTCATATATGGGATTGATAGGGGAGCTCATAGAGAAAATCCTTCTATGGAATATCTAACTTAGGAGTTCCAGTTGCAACACCCACTCCTATTTTAGCTAGAGGACATACCGCGAGTGGTTGAGAACTGAATCAAGTCAATGCAGATGATCTTCAAGTAGCTAGAGACGCCTCTAGGTTGGAGGGTAATGTTAGATACGTACTTGCTCAGGGGACCTACTAACCACTGGTGGGACATATATGTTTAGGAAGGAAAACCCAAGATACTAACATGGAAGGAATTTGAGGCCAGGTTCTTCAAGCACTTCTTCCAAGAGACACTGAGGGTGTAGAGAGATTGGGAGTTCTTGAGCCTTTAATAGGTTGACATGTCCAACATGGACTATGTAGCGACGTTCATTGAGTTATCTCACTTCACACTTGACATGGTGGGCGACGAAACCTCAAGGTTGAGTCATTTCAAGGATGGTTTACAACATTTCATTCAGGTGTAGGTAAACATATTCAGGTTGGAATCATTATCAGAGGTGGTTAATTAGGTGCTCATAGCCAAAGGAAAATTGAAAAATAGATCTTAATCAAGTTGGGTGACGACTTTAGGTGATTTTGGCAGCGACACATCAGATAGTAGGAGTCGAAGCTGAGTGGATTTTTAGCAGGGTAGTTAGGCCAAGGACTTAGGTAGACCACCTCAGAGTGGATCATTGATGGTGTTCATCTAGTGTGGGAAGATAGGAAATGTCTCGACTCAGCACAACTGAACTCCAAAGGAGTATTGGGAACATGGATAGGTTGGACATCATGATAGGTTCTGCAAGAAGCCTTCTTGGACAACCGGCAATCAGGGACTGGGGAAAACTCATGGTTCTGTGATTAGATCGAGAGTGGTGCTAGGTGATGGTAGTCAGGTTTTAGCTGCATATAGAGGTCGTGTCAGAGACAGTGGGACCTAGTAGTGCAGTCAGTGTCTGGTGGCTAGTGTATCACCACAGTGAGGACAAGATTTAGGCTAGATTCATTCTATGGAGCTTCTATGGTCAGAGAAGGATGCTGAGTTGATGAAGGTCATAGGTATATCATGGGCATGAATAGGGTTAAATTTTGTTTTAGTTTGGCATGGAATTTTTAGAGTCATGTCCATTTTGGGTGCATAAGGTGCACATGATGTAACTATAGATTAACCAAACACTGGTTAGTAGGTTGAAATCGATTCATATGTTATATATATATATATATATAAGGCATGTAACACTGGGGTTACTTTAGGTGTGTTGGCATTGGGGCATCAGTGCTTTGTGGGATTACTTGAGGTGTGCAGGAATCTGGGAATCATTGCGATGCATGTCTTGATTGAGGTACGAGAAACAAGACTATTTTTGGAATCTGTTGACATGTGGGACCAAATAGGTTCCATTTGAAACATGGTCATGAGGTAGTCATCAATGTAGTGTAGGATTATTATTGATGTCAGATATGACATGAGAGCATATGATGAGGTGCATAAGTGATGATGCATCACAGGATGACTTTTGAGTCTCGGGATGTCAATGGACCTTCATTTTTATTCTGAGTTTTGGGTTAGGATGATACCGAGGTAGGTAACTCCTAATGTGGGGATACTTGAGTTAGTTGAACTATCCCTTTTTGATAGGGGTAGTCTTGGTTAATTATAATGATATGGGTATGTTCAGTACCATATTTGGATTTTTTATAGCTTAGGGATGATCTATGTTAAGGTGGGGAGATTGTAATGTATCAGGTTTTTGGAGTAGGCCAAATTCCTTGACTGATTTTAATTTTTGGAGTTTGGATCATGTACTAACTATTTTATTATTTAATTGAACCTAATTCCTAGTTTTTATTTGACCCAATTCCTTATTTTTATTCATAGTTTAAGTCTTGAAAATTGGCATGGGGATTCAGTTGGGTTTTAGATCCATCAGAGGTCGAAAACACTAGTTTTATAAGTGCGTAGACTGAGGCACATGATTTGGGTAAACCATACAGCCTCTAAGGAGAAACCATGTGACCTCCTTTTTCATTGAACACAGTTTGGAAAACTATGTAAGAGGGGTTTCACAACCATGGGAGACCTCTGTAGTTTTTAGTAGAGGGAATCCGCACAGTTTGTGTATGGTTTGGAAAAAATGTGTATAAGACGCACATTTAGTACTAAATAGACAGTACCTATACACGGTAGAGAACATAATTTTTTCATGGTTTAGCCTACCCATGTAGGCTAACCATGCAGGACTTGGCTCTTAAGTAGCAGAAGCCGCATGGTTGGCACACGATTAGCCAAACCATGTGAGCTAACCATACATCCCATTAAAGGGGTTAATTTATGTTTTTTACCTTCCCTCATTTTCATTCATTCTTTCTCCTTTCCTCCTCCTTAGTTCACATACACATAGAAGGGGCTCATTTTTTCCTCCTACCTTAGGGATTGATCCATCTCCCTCATCCAGACTCTGTTCTTCAAGCTGTAAGTTATATTGGATCCATATCAGCAAGGCTCATCATCCTCTTGCTTATATTCTTCTTTTCCCTCACCATATAGTGTGATAAATCTATGTGAGTGGATTTAACATATTTTCAAAGTGTTCATATATAATGCTAATTTATTCCAATTTGGTTTGATTTAGAGGATAAGATCAGATGTGTAGGGATATACC
Organism: Viscum album; assembly: GCA_963277665.1. Taxonomy (NCBI): domain Eukaryota; kingdom Viridiplantae; phylum Streptophyta; class Magnoliopsida; order Santalales; family Viscaceae; genus Viscum; species Viscum album. Next base: position 1,877,986,639 of record OY728151.1, read on the forward strand.
AAGAGGAAATAGGTGGTTCATACCTTTCTTTATGGTTTCTCTAGTGTTTTGGGGGCGTGAATTTTAGCGCACTATTTTTTTGACTGAGAGAGACCCCATAATTTTAATTTTTTCCTTTAATTAATTAATTAAACATTATGAGATGCCTATGGAATGATCAATTGAGTTTACAAATGGTTGAGTCCTAGTGATAGGCTAGAACCTTGGGTAGATTTGGTCTAAGGTGTTTATATTTATATCAATTGAATTGTTTTAATTAAATTGAATTAAATTATCTGTATGAAATGATTGTGATATCCATGGAATTAAGATAGGCTTAGCCTAAGTATTGAGATGGCATTGGCCATCTAAAATGATGTGATGTTGGTTATCGGGTTGGGTGAGGTCTGGAATTTATTAGAGATGTTGATCACTGGTTGGGCGACTTGGTCATTGGATTGAGGTGGATAAGCCATAAAGTTATGGGAATGGAATGAGATATATGGGATATCATGGCCATCAGATTGAGAGACACAGTCGTAGGTGCATGAGGTACCAAATTGGTTTCACTTAGGTTCTATTTGGGGATTTCTTCTCACTTGTGTTGGCCAATGTGCCGTTTGGATTTGTGTGCACACATGATGACTCCGTTGATGAGGTGGTATTAACCACTCGTATGGGTAGAGGCCTTTGGTAGTTGTTTCTTAGGGAATTAGTTGGATATTCTTACTATAGAAAGCCACAGGGATGGAGAGGTTCTATTAGATGATAGATTTAAGACTGTCGGTTGGGGGCTGAGGCTCTCCGTGCTTGAGGCCACTGGGCCATGACATATTTGGGAGGAAGAGCATCACTGTTCCTCAGGATGTTAGATTTTGTGACGATAGTGAAATTATTTGGAGGAAAAGTATCATTTTTTCCTTAGGAAATTGGTGTTCGAGCTGATGGGTGCTTTCAATCAGGGGTCCAAGGGACCAATTATTATTTCTTGGGCATTCCTTCAAGATGTTGGTGACTTGAATTGGACATGATGTGTTGGTTGGAACATGGTGCCAAGTGATTTTACTAGAGGTGGAACCTGAGTGTTCACCTGGACTATTATATATTTGGGTATTCCTTGGGATATGAGATAAAGATCATATCCTCTACAGTATACTGGCATTATCCAAATAAAGTGATAGATTCCTGGTATATGTTGAGCACTAGAGAAAATTGTTTTAATAATTTCATGTGATAACTTTATTTATTTCTATATACACCTTCTAAATAAAAAATTTAAGATAGTAAGAAATTGGTGGTGGCCTACTGAGACTTATTCTCACACCTTATACAGGCCCTTCAGGATGTGTGTAGATTTCAGGATTTTGCATTTAGGTAAGGGTTTAGGCTCTGGAGTTGGATCCTAGTGATTGGATTGGCATGGGATGGATGTCAAGGGATCTTGAGGTTCCTTTATCAACTAGAGTATCTCTTTTGTTTATTTTTGGTATCAACATGCTACTATCTATGTATGTACTAAGATCTTCCATTGGAGAACTTTCTACTTATTGTATTATATGACTTGTATTGATATGAATGTTTAGTTACAAATGGAATTTTTGGATTGTATAATTTATTATGTTGTTGTTGTTTAGTTATTATTACTCTATTGTATATTATTGTTGTGATTCCTCCATAGGTGGGTTACTAGTTCAGGTCGTCATGGTATTTATTTCTGATACTTATTATTTATATAAACCATTATTATATCATCACCAGAGTCTATGGTCTCTCTAATATCACCTATTTACACCCTTTCTACTAGTCTATAGCCTTTGGAATACGGGGAGGCACACCTAAGGCTAGAAACACTCAGCCCGAAGCATTGCTCAGGTGGCTAATCAGGTTGGGGAGCTACAATAAAATTTCTTTAAGAGTTTTTTAAGGAACATAAAAGTAAGGTATGGAATATGGATGGCTAGAAGATATGAGTTTCTTTGTGATCATGTGCCAAAGAATATCTTGACCAAACATTCATCAATCATTAAAATATAGCATGGATTAATTCTTAAATGTTGATTTTTATACACATCAGAGTCATGATGGTGTTCCAAGAGTCACGTCCTCGTTGGATTTTCTCCTTCCCTTGGGGTCCTGCTGGCGACGGTTTTCCTTATCGTTGGGTTGTTCGCTGTTGTTTCTTCTGGTGGTTCTTCATTCATGGTGGTGTTTTTGTAGGTGTGTTGTTCATTTGGAGGTGGCCTGATGGAAGTCGATTGTGGTCCTGACGAAGGTTAGTCTCTCCGTTGAAGCCTCTATCCACTCCTACTCTGCTGTGGCTTCATGTTCCCCCACTTCTCTCCCTGTCCGGACTGGTGTGGTGGTTACTAGGAAGTTTTGGGATGTGCTATTTGAGAGGTCGATGGTGGTCCAAGAGGCGCATCCTCGTTGGATTCATTCCTTCCCTTGGGTTCCTGCAGACGAATATTTTCCTGGTGGCTGGTGTTTATCGAAAATGGTGTTTTGTTGCATTGAATTACAATGGTTGTTTTTTAGAAGTCACAAGTGGAGAGCAGTGTGGGTCTTTCCTCGACATTTTGGACGATTTGTTCTATGATGGTGATTTCGTTCTCTGGTTTTGGTTGTTGGTGGCGAGAAGACGTGTCAGTTTCGAGTTTGATGCTGTTGATGGCTTCGTCATTCTGGGAGGATGTTTTAACAATGATGATAGTGTGGTTGTGGAAAGAGAAGGAGACTGGCGGCAAACGTCAGAGAAGTTGTCGATAGGGATGACTCATTGATGACGATGTCAACGATGATTGATCGAGGTGATGGTGGTGTCAGTGCCATAAGGATCAGGTTGGCACGTGCGACGTTGGCGGTAAGGTGAGGGTGGCGATGACATCGAGTTCCAAGGTGATTTTGATTTTGGTGTTCTGTCGATTGTATGATGGTGATGATGGAGTTGGGGGTGAAGATCAAGGAGGTTGATCATGGTTTCAAGTCCCAAAGTGGTTTGCTATCCACTATTTTGAATTTTGAATTTTCATCTACGTGGTTTTTGGACTTCAGTGATTTGGTATCTCGTGTATGGTTAGGTTCCCACTCACCCAAAAAGTGATTTTCAAAAATCAAATAAAAATAGAATTTTAAGGTTATGCCAAGCATGGAGATGAAAAAATAGTTGGCATAAGAATAAGTTCTATAAAGATATTGTGGAAAATAAATATTCTAGAGACACATATTGTGTAGGAAATAAGAAACCTTAGTGGTGGTTTTATATTAACCATGTTTGGTGATACATTATTCATTGAGAATAATGGATACCCTAAGGAATAATTAAATGAAAATATGTTATGATTGAAAAGTTTATATGAATTGAGGAAATGGATTCCATATACCAAAATAAAGTCAGCATTTTGGTAGTTTCTTCAATTGATGTAAAGATTTTGGTGATAATTCAAGAGAGAATATACATGGGTGGTAGAATAATTTCAATACACCAAGATTTTTATGAAATATTTCTCTTTAAATAATTATATTTCATTGATATCTTGAATTACACACAACACTGAGTTTAAACGAACCATGAAACATTTTAAAATATTATGTGTCTATTATCGCCTAGCTGTTGTATTTGTGAGTATGAATAGTAATGAATAAAATTTTAAAAATATATGGTCGACACATTTATAAAATTAATTCATTAGTTATCAAATAATTATAATGAAAAAAATATTTGTAAATAAAAGTGATGTTTTTTTTGAAAAATTAATTTTATGCGCTCAATATATTTTATATTAATAAATTAAAATTATTCACTATTAGTGAATTATTTTAATGAAAATTTTATATTATTTACTTTATAATGTTTTTGAAAATTCAACAAATATTTTTCTAGGCATATGATAAGAAGAAATCTAGTTTTATGTTTAAAAATGCGTTTTTTATTAAAATCAGTTTATATCACATTTTGTGCACCTAATTTAAAAATAATTTTTTTCCATTTATAGGTATTGAATTATATAAAATGAATTAAATTTTTATAATCACGAGTTTTAAAATTAAAATAGGACCCTTTTATTTTTTGTCAAAATGAATAGTAACCGTGGTAAAATTTATCACTTCAGTAAAGGGTAAATCAGTTAAATCTAGGTAAAAAATAATTGACAAGGACATAATTATTCATCATAATTCTTAATTTATGAAGTAAATTATACCCTAAACACCTTATGTTTTAAATTTAGTTTTTAATGGAAATGTTTCAATGAAAATTACTTATATATTATTTAAATAAAAGAAAGTGAAAAAATGCCACTCTCTTTGTTTTTAATATCTCTTATGTGTCCATATGGGACAAAAAGTGAATTATGAACAAATATAAGTGTCTATTTTGAGATTAATAAAATTATTTTCATGATATAAATTTATTTTTAATTTTTAGTAACTATATAATGGACTTAATTTCTTATGCAACACCGATGAAATATTTCTCCATTTAATAAAAATATACAATAAATGATATTAAGAATATTAAAAGTGACATAATTTGAATGAATTAATGTGTCCCACGAATTTTATCAATATATGTGATATATTATGGAGTTTTGAAATCATTATTTTAAAATTCCCCATTTTTTGATGTATTTAAAGTTAAGTTAAGTAAATAATGTCAAAATTGAAAATAATGATATTTTATAAAAATAGTATTTAATTAAATTATATAAAAATTATAAAAAACTTTAAATAAAAAAGGTGGATATTAAATTATATAAAATTTCATAAATTTTACATTTATGGGACAACTTTCACCTTATAAGTGAAAATTATGATCCTTTAATATTGGATATGTTTTTACCATAGTTAAAATTAAAATTGGTTAACTACGGGTTAATAAAAATGTTAAGGTTTAAAATTACAAAAAAACTTATCTAAATTATATTTTTTCATGGTATTACAAACCTATCCAATCTTATATTCAAATACCTATTTATTTGGTGGTATTTTTCTTGATAATTAATTTATTATAATTTAATATTTTGAGAAATTATAAAAGCGCCCCTCACCTCAATTATAATTGGGAACCTCCTCCCGCACTTGTTTACACCATTTTGAGCCTTATATATTGACCAAATTTTTTCAATTTATATTATAAAATTCCCTATAAAAATTATTGAGATTATGGTCTTCCCAGAATTCTAACCCTAGATCCCTTTAGAGGATATTTAAAGGAGTTGTTTCCAAGAAGAGTTAATCGCTTTACCCAATCACTTTATTTTGTACTATTATTTAACTCCTCTAAATCTATGGTATTTATCATTGAATAAAAAAATAAGTATCCTAAATATTATTAAATATTATTATTATTATTAAGAAAACAATTATAAATTCTCTTTCCCATCAAATGAGAAGTGAAAGTATCACTTGTGCATACGTACGACTTACCATCTCCACGTAGTGATACAATTTATTTTTCATTACCATATTTTATGGATTTGTAATATTATGTTTTTAATGTTTATTTATTATATTTATGACATAATTATGGTTTTTAAACAAGATATCACATATCCCTTCTTAGTTTCCATTCTATGGGGATAGGATAACGTCGCTCGTGTGTACGGAGGACTACCGCCTCACGAAGTGATGCGATTTATTTTTCACTTATGATTTACATGGAAGGTAACAAGGATAATTTTAATGAATATATGTGATATATATAACATCATAATTAATATTTAAAGTTTATATATTATTTAACTTCATTTATTTCAATCCTTCAATAAAAATGAAAGCAATGTTCATACGTACGTACCTGTCTCTATGAACGGTGTAATTCATTCCTATATATCTAAATTTTATGGATGACTATAAGTATGTATATAATGAATATATATGATATTTATATCATTATTAATATTATTTATATGATTTAACGAATATAAATTTACAAGTACTGGAACTACTGGACTGAAATACCAATGATAAACGAAATAGTTAACACCCAAAAATAACAATTTTATTAAGGAATTTTTGATAAAAGGGGGTGTTTTAAATGTTATAAATGGATAATATATGATATTATAATTATGAAAAATACTATTTTTTAGAATTATAATAAATTTATGTTTTTTATATAGGAATTTAGAGTGCTTTAAAATCAATGAAAACTCAAGGTAAGGGATATTCATCTCACTTTTATTTATGTGGGACATAAATATTATATACCACATATTTCATTTATATGGTATATATACTGACCATGAATGTATTTTATGATCCTTATCATGAAAATTTTGGTATTTAAATATCAATATAATTTTCTTTATTTCATTGGGATCACGATTCAAATGATACCAAAGCTGTAAGGGTTTTATTTCACAATCACATCAATATTGAAGATTTTTTATGTTTAAGTATTCATTGGGAGAATTATTTTATATTTCCATTACATATAAATGTTTTATAAAAATTTATTAAATAAATTTTTTACTATTCTCCTATGATTTTTTAACGTCATTTTTATCCATGTTTTATTTTTTTAAAAATCTTTTAAAAGGAATATTTTTATCATTTTCTGAATGAGGTGCATTTTCAAATTATGAAAGGAATGTTATTTATACATATAATGCATGTATTTTAATACATTAATGAATAATATTTTCTATTAATATTCCTTTACAAGTTTAAAAGGTTATTTTTGAAGAATTTTTTTCATTTATAATTACGCATGTTTTAAAAAAAGTGATTTCAAAATAGAAAGGTTATTTTCCTAAAGAATTATTCGAAGTGTTCTTTAAAAATAATTTTCCATCTAAGATGACATCCTTTTATGTTAATTAATATTTAATTGGATAATATCTAATTATAACATCTTTATTCTTTCTCTGGATGGTTTATATTTATGATTAAAAGATGAAATGTTTATGAAACCTGTTTATTTTCCATGGGTTCTGAGGTGAAGAATCTTTTATGATCTTGTGGAACAAATATATATGATTTTATTTATGTGTTGGGTGGGAAATATGTATCCATATAATGAATTGGGTAAATATGGATAACTCATGAGGTAAATATGTTATTTGTGAACCTTATTTCATGTTCACAATTTTTTTCATTGACCTATTTTTCATGTCCATAATTTTATTCATGGACCTGGTTTTCATGTCCATAAGTTTATTAATATATCTATCTTTAATGTCCATAACATTATTCATGGTCTTGGTTTCATGTCCATATGTTTATGTGTGTACCTAGACTTCATGTACATAAGATTATATGTGGACCTGTTTTCATGTCCATAAGTTCATGTGAGGGCATGATTTCATGTCCTTAACATAATTAGTGAACCAATTTCTATTTATACATGTTCAAAAAGTTATAATTTTATGTGTATGAAACAATTATATGTATTATTCCAATGTTATTCTTTCATAGAACTTTTTATTTGATTTCTTTATGATTCTTTTATAGGAACTAAAAATATTTATGTAATGAATTAAGATTATTATCTTTGATGTGTATGGTTTTAAAATGTTTAAATCATGTTATTATACACTTATTCTCATGTTATGTTTATGTGATCATTGATATATCCCTTGTTTACCCTGACCGAGCATATAAGATCACCCTTTATTATTTTTCCTTTCCCTAGGTTATGAAGAAAGGTTTTAGAAATGACATATCTAAGAAGGATGATAGTTATGAAGAACTTAGCGGGAGATGATACAAATTATTTATGAAACAATTGTTTATGTTTCCTAGTTTACAAAGGGACTAGACCTATATGGTTCTATCCTGAAACATTATGTTATTTAAATAATGTACATCAATTTATATATAATATATATATATATATATATATATGAAAATCATGGGTTGATATAGTTGTTATTAGAGAAATGTTTAGTTAACCTTTGAAAACCAAGATTATAAAACTGTAGTAAGAACCTTAGGGATATGTCTTAGTATAGGATAACATCCTAAAGTTTTGGTAACGATCATGGATTACCTAGGTTAAACCTAAGGTGTTATATATTGAAAATAGTATGTATTGATTTAAATATCCAATGAATGAAGTTTCATGATTATGTGGTTTTACACTATGATTATCATCAATCAAACTATTATTTTTGGTTTTAGTCAATGGGTGGAACCCAAAGGAATCATGTGAACAAAAAATGTGGAAGAAAATGAAATGGATGTCCTCATGAGAAACTAAATTGCTTATGATATTGGATAAAATATATTGTGACTATGATACCTCAACTCTCTCAAGCTATTGATGGTAACATGGATCATGTTGAACTTATGAATGCACCAAGGAGGGAGAAACATGCTATTGAATATTTTATGTTACAATGATCACCATACTTCTATGGGTATTTTGATCCAATGATTACTAACCAATGGATTAATGATATGGAAAAGATATTTTCTGTTCTTTAGTGTCCAGTCTATGAAATTTTTTTCATAGTTATTTATCATTTTGAAGGATAATAAGATAAATGGTTTGATATTATTAAGAATACAAGGAAATAGGAATAAATTGGATCCATTTAATGGGATGAATTTAAGGGAATATTTTTAGTAAGTAATTCCCTCATATTATACATAAAAAAATAGATAAATAATTCCTATATCTTAAGAAAAAGGAGGGTAAATCCATTAGTACCTATGAAGAAAATTTTATAGGAATTGAAAGGTATGATTCATGTTTAATCATGATACTTGAAAGAAAAATTTATCAATTCATTAGTGGTTTTAAACTAAGTCTTCAAAATGCATTATCCATAAGGGAATTTGGAAGCTATGAAGAAATATTTTGATGTGCACTAAAAGTGGAAATGGAAGCTGGAAACCCTCATGGTTATGGTGATAAGAAAAGTAAGATGGAGCTTCATGGATGATCCAATGGGTTGTCACATGGAGGGAAGAAAGATATTCAACCTCTTACTTTCAAAAAATGTGGGAAGGAGAACTCAGGTGAATGAAAGAAAATGAATAAGAAAATTTTTCAAGTGTGGGAAGCCTGACCATCGAGAAAAATAATTCCAAAGTGATTTAAAGAGGCTAGTCAATGAAATTAATAGAGAGAGATCTCAAAAGAATGTACCACCCAAACTTTAATGTTTCAAATTAATGAAGCTTGGGAATTATGGGAAACAATTCCCTAATCCAAGGTCTAATGAGGATAATAATCCACAAAAACCTTTGAAGATGAATGATAAAGGAAAAAATTCTGCAATCATAGAAACTGAAGTGAATCATGATAATTAGGGAACACTTATACTCTACTCTAGAGTTGAGAATTTCATGTTGGAGTTTATATGAATAATCCCTATAAAAATATTATTATTTATCCTTTAGTGAAATTTGATGTGATTCTGTGCATTGACTATCTCCCTCTACATGGATTCTGGAATAATGAAATCACATTTGATATTCTATCAATGTGAGGATGAACCCAATATTCTAATAGATTTTTTTGACTAAGATAAGATATTATTTTAAAAATAAAGGGTGAATTATATTTTGAAATAATATGTGTCTCTATGTAAGATTAACTCAATATTTATAGATACCTTCATTATTTTTGGAGTTTAAGTTTGTTCATAAGTTCAAAGTTATAGACAAACCACTTGAGGTTTTATGTTATGGGATTTTCTTAAGATTATGTATATTTTGGGAGACACTTATAGAAATAAAACCCTTTTTTTTATAGTGAAAAAGTTATTTGAGGAGGAATATATTTACATTTAGTTGAAATAAGATTAAAGGTATTGGTAACCTTTAGGGTTTATATTATCTTTTATTTTGAGGTAATTAATGGTTATTGAAATTTGGGGATGTTGTAGGAATTATATTAATATAGTTTTAGAAAAAGGATAACCAAAATTTTAGGTTACAACCCATCTCATTTAGTATGGCTGTGGGGGTTGAACCCATAACTGAAGGGAGATAAGGGTATAACACCTACCACTAGCCTACATGAAAGATTATTTATTGTGGGAAAATATGAAGAGATATATTACTGAGTATTTATCTTGGTGTTTAATAGGTCAAAAATTCAAGGATGAGATACAAATGTCTACAAGTGTATCACCCCAAGAATTTAACATATTTTCCTTTTAGAATAAATTTATTTTTGTTGATAGCCTTACAAATACACACAAAACTTAATTTAAACAAAAAACTATTTAGTTAGGTTTTGAAAAATAAATAAAATACTAGCAATTTTGGAGAGTTTATATAGTAAATTTATATATTATATTTCCACTCAAATATTCTAACACTCATATAAAAAACCCAATAAAACATATAAAATACTATATTTTTTATAAAAATAGTTTTGCCTCCTTTTGATAGTGAAATATTTTTTAAATATTTTTTTTACCCTTTTATATGTTTAATATGTAAAAATAAAATTAATATTTATAATAGTAACATAAACATTAGCTTAGGGTGAAGTTTTGATACTTTTCTGTGAAGTTTCATTTTTATTGAATAGTGAAAAATACGTAAATTTAATTCAAAACCACTTTTTATCTAATTTATTAATATGGTTAAATTATATTTTAAATTGTTTTTAAAGTTTAATTAGATCATATTTTTATTAAATTATCCAATTTAGTCCATTTTAATCAAATTTTATTTGAAATTGACTATAAACACATAGCAAACTTTTGGATGTTTTTTACTTTAAAAATCCGCATTGTCATTCCGTCTCTGGGATTAAATTTAAATTAATTTCTGCCACTTATGTGATTGGAATTGGAAAAAATTGATTAAATATTTGGAATCAGAATAATTTATAATCTCTAATAAGGTCAACTTAGTTTTTTACCAAAAATATTAGTGAATGTAATTAAAATTAATTACAATGATTAACGTTAAATTATGCTTAATAAAGAACTAAACCATAACCTTAAGGCCTAAAATGACCTATAAACTTGTCCAAAATACATTTTATGGACATATTTAGACCCTATAATATATTTTATCTACCTTTTACCATTATTTATCCACTTTGAATAAAAAAATGTGGATGAGATTCCTTTTAAAATATTACAAGAGTGCCACTCCTCCTCCATTATAAAAGGAATCCTATCCTCCCACTTCACCACACCACTCAAGCCAGTTAATTTTGGAAGAAATATGCCCCAATAGATTCCCAAAATCCCTACCTTCCTCTTTGAATCCTCCATTTGGGTAGAAATCAATCCAAGGAATCCTTTTGGTGCAAACCAAAAGGAGTTACCCGATTAAGTGGTAACATCTTTCCTAAAGCTCTTTAATATTATTTCCACTCCCACTCCATAAATTATACTTATTCCATGATAATATAACAAAAAAAGTATCATAAATATACTAGTATGTTGTTATATTAATGGTTCAGCCTCTAATTACACACACTTACATCTAATGGGTAACGAACATACTGTTTACGTGTACGATGAACTACCGCCGCACGAAATAATGATTGTTCATTTTTTTCTTTACCACCTATCAGGGTGGAAATTATGATGGAAAATATATTTATATATTTTTTATATAATATTTATTATTTATTTAATATTATGTAATTATATTACAACACATATCCTTATACTTTCCATTTTTTTGTAAAAATGATAATATCATTTGTGAAAGTGTGAACTACCACCCCCTCAAGCGATGTGACTCATTCACACTATACATGGAACATATTAAGGATAATTTAAATAAACCTATGTAAAATATATGAAATAAATATTATTATGGAATTATAATATACATATGTATCATTTACTCTTCATCCTTTTCATATGAAAAAGGAAATGAAAGTAGTATTCATGCGTACGTACGACCTACCGTCTCCATGAATGATGCATTTCATTTGTTTTCTCAAAAACCTTATAGATTATTATAAATACATATTTACTAAATATATATGATAATTAAATCACGTTTTATATTAGTTATATTATTAAATCATGATCTATGTAATAGGAACAACAAGTAAAAAGTTAAATCATACTTGAGAGAACTAGGGAATTATCACCAGAAATAGGGGTTGAATCTTCTCTGGGAATCTCATTGTTTTGTGTTGCGTGACGGTGGGAAATTATCCTCCAGCCTTCTAGGATTGATGATTTTCTTTATAGATTGTTGGAACTGAATTTCGACATTGTTCCTACTCATTCTGAATCTTTTTTCCTGGGATTTTCTCTTTGGAAGAACTTATGATGGTTTGCAGTGGGAAGAACTTGTGATGGAAGTATAAGTTATGATGTTGAAGTAGTGTTATTTATTTTTTTATGAAGTGGTGGTGATCATTTTCAATGAAGAAGAATATCCTGTAGTTTAGGGGTTGAGTCTCTTGGACAGTGGTGGAAATATGGAAGTTCTCAGACTGGAGTGGAATTATGCTGAAACCGTTGGAAATGGTTGGTTTTGTGATTTGTCACTTTTGCATTTGATGATTGGTATTTTGGATGTCGGATTGGCCCAGAATTTCTACTAGGAAATGCTTCAGATGTGGTTTCAAAGTAGGTAGTTTTCACTATGCATGGCTACTTGGATTTGGAATATTGAGAGGGTATAGCCAAGCCATCGGTTCCAGGCCCATGCATTTTTTGCATGGGACAGCTCGCTGAGTAGCCATGTTTTGGTGGAGGCTTCCCATAAAGATGTTCATGCTGGGGAGGGGCATTTTTAGTAGTTTTGTTTTGGACCAGGTTATGTTTATGTCTATATCTTTGAAGTCATGTGAGGTTTCCCCATTTCTCCTTAAAAGTTGGTTTATCCAAAAATAAATAAAAATTAAGGCCTTCGGGCCATTCAGTCAGTCAACACCAGAAATAGTGAAAATAATGAAAGATTGTTAACAAAAGGGTAATAAGATATTATAATACGATGATATATGATATTATAAACATTATTATGGTTATTTTATAAGTTAGTAACATATTTTTAACCACTATACAGGAGGTTAAAGACTACACAACAAAAGTAAAGTTAAGGTAAGTGATTATTGTCTCACAGTGAGGCATACTTTATTATTGTGCACCTAATTTATTATATATGGTGTACATACTGCCACATTGACATATAATATCATGAATTATATTATCTTAATGTTATTTAAATGTTTTATTTAATGATTATTACCATTGTGTTTTCCAATTCATTTGTTACCACATTGGTAAGGTAATTTCATCTCAATTTACATCCCATTGAGACTTATTTGTAGTAATGAACCTAGTTTATTTTATATGGTGTATATAATCCACTTTGACATGTGATATCATGAATATAATTATTATAATGACATTATAAGTTTAATTTAATGTCATACCTTCATGGGGATTATTATTTAAATGTTTCAAAGAGGTATGTGACACTTTGGAATGTTTAAAGATCATTATCCTCAAGAATGTTCTTAATTATTGTCTTTGCAATCTCACTTCCTTTTTTGATTATTAAATTTATTTTGAAACAATCACTTTATTGTAATCAATTTTCATTATAAATTTACTTTAATATCCATATTATTATACAATAAATATTAGTATTTCCTAAACCATATACCATTTTACATACATTGTCTACTTTGAAAGATATTTGATTATTTTGAAGAAATATTGATAATTTAGTATTCTTTTTTCAATAAAGATATTTGATAAGGCATATTATTTATTTCAAATATTCAATATGAGGAATGATTTTGATAGGAAATTAAGGGAGGATCCCATAATTTATATAGATCCTCAATGCATCGACATGTTCTAATGAGACAAATAAGTTGGCCAAATTAAACGGGTTTCTATCCATAGTATTAACCATCTTGTGAAAGGTCTTGATGTTATAGGTTTTAATATACCTCACACATGACATCCATTAAAAAATAATTTCCCTCATTTAGTTTCATTTATTATTCATCCATGACATTTTAAATCAATATATCTATAGATACATTCACTTTCTATTCATTGATTAATTGGCATGTGTTTCAGTTTCTTACCTTGCCATATTAAGTTTTCCATATCTAGTTATTTGAATAGAATGTGTTATCAATTATTTACCTTTCTATTTAATTTATTGATTCATTATTTATTCCATTTTACTTACCCTTAATGATCATTTGAGATTATCCCTATTTTGTTTCTTTTCCCTAGGTTATGAATATGAATCCTTTGAATGAGTTTCAAGGATGCAGTTTATTAGTATTTTCTATGTTTTATATTGTATTTTATATTTCCCAATGTATTATGGGTATCATGTATGTAATCTAGATTTCCAAAATTACGAGACTGAGCAGTCCTTCAGGATTTGATTCCTTTTAATTATTCTAATGCAATAAAACAATGCACCGGCCCTGGGCTTCTGGGGTCGGAGAATTATAGTTAGTATCAAAGGAAGTTTAGCAGTAATCTTGGAAACTATATTTTGAAAACATAGATTAGATAGCACAACTCTAAGATAGAAATTGAGGATAAGTATACAAAAACATCCTAGAATTTTGGTAAGGTATTTATTATGTGGTTATTCCTAGAAATACATCCCTATCTATATACTACAAGTAGAAATGGTTCTGGCACAAATATACCTAGGAGTAACAACTTTGACAAGGTGTATCGGGCTTAACTCAAGGTAACCAGGTACACAAAAATGGGACTTACTACACACTAGATTTGACCCTCCTGGGGTACATTCTTAGAATACTTCACATTCACTTTACCTACCATTATGAAGGATTTAAAAGTAAAAATGTCCTCAAAGTAAACAAAGTTATGATTTACTATAAATAAAATTTTAATTTATGTTGAGTGTTATGCAATATTTTAAATTTATGATTTTATGAGATAATCCAATATATTCCATTTTTTTAGAAATGGTTCTTGGAAGGATGAATAGTATTAATAATCATAAAAAATTTATAGATTTTCCCATTGAGGAAACTAATATAGATGGTATTGGAATAGAGAAAATCATGGCAATATTGGAGAAACATAACCAGGTTATGAAAAATAACCTTTTCTGAATGGAGAAACCTATTCCACAAAGAGACTCTCCTATGCTAGAGAAATTTATGTAAAATAATCCCATAACATTTAGTGGGACTACTAATACAATTGTAGCTGAGTAGTGGATTAAGTCTCTGGAGAAGACATTTACAGCCTTAGAATGTAGAAAAAAGGAAAAGGTTACACTTATGGTCTATTGTGTCTAAGGTGTTGCTGATCAATGGTGGTCTATAATCCAGAATAGAAGGTAGGAGGAAGAAATTGAACTCACAGAATGGAGGACTTTTAAGGAAAAATTATTTTATAAATACTTCTCACGTGTTCAATAAATTGAGATGAAGAGAAATTTAATTAGCTTAAAGTAAAAGGAATAAGAGAGTTTCATGGATTAACAAGATACCTTTACAAGTTTATCCAAGTATTCTATAGATTATATTCACAACACTGAGGGAAATATTGACCACCTCTTTGAAAGACTTAAGCTAAGTCTCTGAAGGACACTGGTCTCCCAAAAATTTTCCTCATACAAATATATAGTTTTATGTTCCATCAAGACATAGAAGTAATTTTATAGAATCAATAAATTCAAGGGAAACCAAGAAAATAATAGGTCATTATAGAACCATGAAAAAGGTAATACATCAAATAAGAATAAGTTTGAGCAATTTCCATCATGCGAAAACTTTGGAAAAATCACCCTAGGAAATTTATGAAGGGACTGGGTGTTTGCTATAAATGCAGAGTTAGGGGTCACCAGGCTCATGAATGCAAGGGTAAGAAGCCGATCAATGATGTACGGTGCTATAATTTTAAATATATGGGTCACTATGAAAGAGAATGCCCTTGACATCAAGGGATATGGAAAAGCTTACGCGATCACTACAACAGAGGTAGAAGTACCAAATGATGTGGTGGTAGGTACATTAATCCTATCTTCAAATTTAGCCAATGTGTCATTTGATTTTGGATCTTCACACTCTTTTATATCTACTCAGTTTTCCAAGAAAATTAGGCATTTCCCTTTTGATTTAATAAGATATTTTTTAGTCAAAAATCCTAAGGGAAGCATTATTAAAATAAAGATGTGTTGGTAAATCCCCATTAGGGCACATAAAACTGATTTATGTTCTGACCTTGTTATCATATCTATGTTTGAATTTTATATTATCCTCCATATGGACTGGATCTCGATATATGATGAAAAACTTTATTGAAAGAGGAAGGAAATTACAATTTGTTAAGAATATGTAGAATCCCTTATATTTAGAGAATAATCTTCCTTACCCAATTATTATTTAGATCCACCCTAAGTAGCTCTACTGAATTAAATTATTGGATAAGAAGTGAAAAAGATGTCTAGTGATAAAGGAGGTAATATCCAAATTTAATACATACCTATTGTATGAGAATACATTGATTTATTTCCTGAGGAATTACCTGGACATCCCCCAGAGCGTCAAGTTTAATTTTCCATTGATTTAATTCCTAATGCAAGGATAATATCAAAGTCTCTCAATAGAATGACCATGGTGGAATTATTGGAGTTTAAGAAACAACTAGAGGATTTGGGTAATAAGGGATTTATCCTCTCTAGTGTTTCTACATGGGCAGCCCCTATCCTCTTTGTTAAGAATAATGTTGGATCCATGAGGTTATGTGTTGATTATAGGGAAATCAATGCCATTACAATAAATAAAAAGTATCCTCTACTTCACATTGATGATTTTTTTGATCAAATTCATAGAGCCCAATATTTTTCCAAGATTGATCTTTGTTTTGGGTATCACCAATTATGAGTGAAGAATAAGGACATTATGAAGATAGATTTTGATACATGGTATGGACATTACGAGTTTACAGTAACTCCGTTTGGATTGACTAATGAACACTATGTTTTTATAGACCTAATGAATAGATTATTTAAGGAATATCTTGATGATTTTTTGTGGTATTAATTGATGATATTATAGTGTATTATAAAAGATATTAGGACCATGAGAATCACTTGAAGATCATTCTTGAGACTCTTAGAAGTGAAGAGTTATATGGAAAATTTAGAAAGTGTGATTTATGGATTTAAGAAGTTCCTTTTCTTAGCCATATTGTCTCCAAGGATGGGATATCAGTTGATACTAGAAAGAAAAAGGTAGTCAGAGAATGGCCTACGCCAACAAAAATAACTGAGTTACATAGTTTCATTGGTTTGAAAGGTTACTATCAGCGATTCATTCAGAATTTTTTCTAATTGGATAACCCCTTAACCAAGCTTACACGTATAGGGGTTAAGTTTTTTTTTGGAAAAAGTAATGTGAAGAATGATTTGAATAACTAAATATAATATTAGTCAACTCTCTAATTTTAACTCTACCATATGGCAGTGATGGGTTTTTTCATATATAGTGATGCATCAAAGAAGGGAATTGGTTGTATATTAATGAATAATGATAAAGTTATTGCATATCAATCAAGGAAATTTAAGAATCATGAACAGAACTATCCAAAACATGATCTTGAGTTAGCAGTTTTAATATTCACTATGAAAATATGGAGACATTATCTCTTTGGTGAAAGATGTGAGATATACATGGATCATAAAATCCCGAAATATATCTTCTCACAAAAAGGGATCAATATGATATTAAGGAGATGGATTGAGATACTCAAGGATTATTATTACACAATACACTAAAAACTAGGGAAAGAAAATAAGGTAGAAGATTCACTAAGTAGAAATGATCATGGAGTTCTAACCCAGATGAGGATTGAGAAGGATCCTATGTTCATGGATCTAGTAAATATAGATATGAGAATTTCTAAGGTATGGAATAGATCAATAATTTTTCAAATGATCACAAAACCATCTTTATTAGAGAGGATAAACAATTTTCAATATGACAATGAGGAATTTCATAATAAAATTAAATATGTGAATGATGGAAAATTAGTAGAATTTATTTGTGAAGATGGTGTTCTAAAGTTGGGAAAGAGGCTATGCATTCCATCGATACCTGATCTAGAAATATAATTGTTGGATGACTCTCATAGCTCAAATTTATCTATACACCTTGGAAGAAAAAATATGTATATGGACTTATAGGAACATTTTTGGTGGGATAAAATGAAGTGGGAAATTTCTAATTATGTATCCAGATGATTAGTTTTTCAATAAGTGAAATCTGTGAGGTAGCATACTAAAGGAGTCCTATAACCTCTTTCTATTACTGTATAGAAATGGAATGAAATTACTATGGACTTTTTATAGGACTACCAATGACTCCTAGAAATAATGATGTAATATGGGTTATTATTGATCACTTAACCAAATATACATATTTACTTGCCATAAGAGAAGACTTACCTATTGAGTGCCTCACAAGGATCTATATTAATGAAGTTGTAAGAATTCATGGTGCACCTCTATCAATTGTTTCTGATCGAGATACCTACTTTACCTCAAAATTTTAGAAGTGTCTTCAGAAGGATCTTGATACTGAGCTTTATTTGAGCAGTACACACCATCCTCAAACTAATGGACAATCTGAAATAACTATTTAAACAATGGAATATATTTTAAGGTCATGCTCACTCAACTTTCAAAGTATATGAGATTAGTACTTAACTTTGTTAGAGTTTTCCTATAATAATAGTTTCCATTAAAGAATTCAAATGGAATCATATAAAGCATTATATGGAAAGAGATATCATACTCAAACTTTTTGGGATGAGGTTATAGAAAGGAAACCCATAGGCCTAGAAATTTTCGAAGAGACAATGATAATGGTAAAGTCTATTCAATCTCATGTTAAATTAGTTCAAAGTAGGAAAAAGAGTTATGCCAATAATAGGAGAAATATTTAGAGTTACAAGTGGGAGATCATATTTCTTGAAGGTGTATCCATGGAATGGTGTTATAAGATTCAGTAAAAAAGGGAAACTGAGTATGAGGTATAATAGACCCTTAAAAATTCTTGAAAGAGTTGGAATCATTGCTTATGATTTGGAAATGCTTCCAAATATCTCAAAGGTACACGATGTGTTCCAGATATCTATGCTGAGGAAGTACATTCCTGACCCAACACATATACTCACCTGTGATAATATATAGTTAGAAACTTACCTTTCACAATTTGAAGAACCCATCAAGATTATTGATATTAAAGAGTAAGTATTGAGGAATCAGATGACTCGTCTAGTAAAGGTACTATGGAAAAATCACAAAATGGAAGAAGAAACATGGAAACCAGAGGATTCTATGAAGGAGAACTAACCAAATAATTTTGAAGGTAATGCCCCTGAAATTTCAAGGATGATTTTTTTAGGAGGGAAGAATGTATCACCCCAAGACATTACCATATTATCCTTTTATAATATATTTAATTTTTTTGATAGTCTTGCAAATACACACAATACCTGATTTAAACCAAACACTATTTAGTTACATTTTGAACAATAAATGAAATAATAAAACTTTTAGAGAGTTTATATATTAAATTTATATATTATATATCCACTTAAATATTTTTACACTCATCTAATATATTTTATAGGCATAAGATAAGAACAAACCCAATAAAACACATAATACTATATTTTTTTATAATGGTAGTTTTCCACCTTTTGATGGAGAACCCTTTATAAACCCAATTTTTTACCCTTTTATAAATTTAATATGTATAAATAAACTTAATATTTGGAATCATAACATAAAAATAATTTATGGTAAAGTTTTAATATTTTTCTGTGAAGTTTCATTTTTAAATGAATAGTGAAAAATACAGAAATTTAATTCAAAATTTCTTTTTCTTATAACAAATTTATAAGGTTAAATTATATTTTAAATTGGTTTTAAAGTTAAATTATATCATATTATCATCAATTGATCCAATTTAGGTTATTTAAATCAATTTCAATTTGAAATTGACTATAAACACATAGCAAATTTTGGATGTTTTTACTTTAAAAACACGCATAGTCGTCCCATATATGAGATTAAATTTAAATTAATTTCTTCCAATTTTGTGATTTGAATTTGAAAAAATGGATTCCATATTTGGAATCAAAATAATTTATAATTTATAATAAGGTCAAATTAGTTTTTGACCAAAAATATTAGTGAATGTAATTAAAATTAATTACAATAATTAAGGTTAAATTAAGCTTAATAGGGAACTAAACCATAACCTTATGGCCCAAAATGACATATAAACTTTTCCAAAATCAATTTTATGGAAATATTTAGAGCCTATACTTTATTAAAACGACTTTTTACAATTATTTATCCACTTTAAATAAACAAAATGTGGGTAAGGTTCCTTTATTTTAAAATATTATAAGAGTGACACTCCTTCATTATAAAAGGCCTCCTTTCCTCCCACTTCTCCACAAATCTCAAGAAACTTAAGTTTAAAAAAATAATACCAAAATAGCTTCTAAAAATACCTCCCTTAATCCTTGAATCCTTCATTTGGGCAGAAATCAGTCCAAAGATGCCTTTTGGTGCAAACCAAAAGGAGTTACCCTATTAAGAGGTAACATTTTTACTAATGCTCTTTAATCTTATTTCTGTTCTCCATTACCTAAATTCTCATTATTAAATTATAATATAAAAAAAGTATCATAAATATACTTGTATGTTTTTATGTTAAGGTTTAGACCTGCAATTACACACACATCCATCTAAGGGGTAACAAACATATTGTTTATGTGTACGACAAACTACCGTCTCACAAAATGATGATTGTTCATTTTCCTTTACCACCTATCATGGTGGAAATTAAAATGTAAAATATATTTATATATGTTATATATAATATTTTTTATGTCTTTAAACTTATGTAATTATTTTACAACACATATCCTTACACTTTCCAGTTCGTGTAAAAACAATAACATCATTTGTGGAAGTGTGGACTACCGCCCCCTTGAGCGATGTGACTCATTCACACTATACATGGAACATATTAAGGATAATTTAAATAAACCTATGTAAAATATATGAAATAAATATTATTATGGAATTATAATATACATATATACCATTTAATCTTCAACATTTTAATATGAAAAGTAAATGAAAGTAGCATTCATGCGTACGTACGACCTACTGTCTCCATGAATGGTGCATTTCATTTCTTATCTCCAAAAAATTATAGATTATTCTAAATACATATGTAATGAATATATATGATAATTAAATCATTTTTTACATTATTTAAATTATTAAATCAAGATCTATGTAAAATGAGCAACAATTAACAAGTCAAAACATACTTGAGAAAACTAGGCAATTAACACTCAAAATAGTGAAAATAATGAAAGATTGTTAACAAACGGGTAATAAGATATTATAATATAATGATATATGATATTATAAAAATTATTATGGTTATTTTATAAGTTATTTTTATATTTTAACCACTATATAGGAGGATAAATACCACACAATAAAAGGAAATTTAAGGTAAGGGATTCTTGTCTCACCTTGAGGCATACTTTATTGTTGTGTACCTAATTTCTTATATATGGTGTACATACAACCACATTGACATATAATATCATTAATTATATTATATTTTTGGTATTTAAATGTTTTATTTAATGATTATTACCTTTTTATTTTCCAATTCATCTGTTAACACATTAGTAAAGGAATTTTATCTCAATTTACATTCCATTGAGACTTATTTGTAGTTATGCACCTAGTTTCTTTTATAAGGTTTATATACTGCCATTTGAGACATAATATCATGAATATACTTATTATAATTGTATTATAAGTTTAATTTAATATAATAACTTTTTGGGGATTATGAATTAAATTTTTTAAAGTGGTATTGGACACTTTGGAATGTTTAAAGATTATTCTCCTCAAGAATGTTCTTAATAATTATTGTTGCAATATCACTTCATTGTGTGATTGTTAAATTTATATTGAAACAATCACTTTATTGTAATCATTTTTAATTGGAAATTTACTTAAATATCCCTATTCTCCTATATTTTATATTAGTATTTCCTAAACTGTATACCATTTTACATACGATGTCTACTTTGATAGATATTTGATTATTTTGTTAAAATATTAAAAATTCCATATTCTTTATTCAATAAAGATATCTAAAAAGTCATATTATTTATTTCAAATATTATACATGAGGAATTATTTGGATAGGAAATTATGGGAGTATCCCGGACTTTATATAGCTCTTTGATGCATTAACATGTTCTCATTAGACAAATAAGTTGGCCAAATTTAATGGGTTTCTATCCCTAGTATTAACCATCTTATAAGAGGTCTTGATGGTATATGTTTTCATGTACCTCATACTTGACATACATTAAGAAATAATTTGCCTCATTTAGTTTAAGTTATTATTCATCCATGATATTTTATGTCGACATCTATGGATACATTCATTTTTAGTTCATTGATTAATTGGTATGTGTTTCAGTTTCTTACCTTTCCATATTAATTTTTCCTTATCTTGTTATTTAAATGGAATGTGTTATCAATTATTTACCTTGAAATTTAATTTATTTATTCATTATTGATTCTGTTTTAGTTACCCTTACTAAGCATTTGAGCTTACCCCTATTATGTTTCTTTTTCCTAGGTTATGAAGAGGAATCCTTTGAATGAGTTTCAAGGATAAAGTTTATTAGTATTTTATATGTTTTATATTTCATTTTCTATTTACCAATCTGTTATTAATATCATGTATGTAATCTCACTTTCCAAAACTGTTAAACTGACTATTTCTTCAATATTTGATTCCTTATAATCATTCCAAAGTAATAAAATAATGCACTGGCTCTGGGATTCTGGTGCCGGGGTGTTACAAAAAGGATTCTACAACCATTATCCATACTTGAATGGAAATGGGAAAAAATAACCATGGTTTTGTCTTTAGACTCTCCAAAATGTTTAAAGGGTATAATGCTATATCGCCTTAAAAAGTCACTACACTTCATCACTATCAGATAATATTTCTCTCCGGATCAGATTTCCAAGATATATATTAAGGAAGTGGTAAGGTTGCATGATGTACCACATTCCTTTGTGTCTGATTAGGATTCTAGGTTTACCTCAAAGTTTTGGAGAAGTATTCAGCAGAATATAGATATAGAGTTAAGTTTTAGAACTTCTTATCATCATTAGATATATGATCAGTCTGAGAGGACCACTCAAACTCTACAAGACATGTTGATAGCTTTCTATATGGATTTCAATGGTGGTTGGGATCAACACCTTCCTCTGGTGGGATTTTCTTACAACAATATCTTTCACTCCAGCATTCAAATGACTCCTTATGAATACCAATATAAAAGTAAGTGAATAAATTCAACATGCTAGAATGAAGTTGGAGAAATAAAGATATTGGGACCATATCTATATAAGGAAATGGGAGATATGGTTAGATCCATTCAAAAACACATAAGACCGACTCAGAGACAACAATTTTTTTTATGCTGACAATCATTATAAAGATATAGAGTTTGAAGTTGGTGACAAGGTATTCCTAAAAATATCTCTATGGAAGAGGGTAATGAGATTTTTAAATAATGTAAATCTAATCCCTAGGTATATTGGTCTTTTTTAAATTGTTGACCTTATTGGGATAGTAGCTTATCGATTGACGCTTCCACTGAACCTCTCTCTAGTTCATGATGTGTTACATGCATCTCTCCTGAGGAAGTACATACCTAATCATTCACATGTACTAAAATCATAGGACATAACTCTAGATAAATATATTTCTTATGATGAAAAACCAGTAGATATTCTGGTTCATATATTGATAGTGCTAAAAAATAATACCATTCACCTGGTCAAAGTTTTTTAGCGAAACCACCAATTTGAGGAAGCTAGGTGGGAACTTGAGGATGTAATGAGGCAGAAGTATCCTTATCTTATTGTATCAGAGTGATGAATTTTGAGGAAAAAAATAATTTTAAGAGGGTTAGAATATAACACCCCTATAATTTTATGAAATATTTAACTTTAATTAATTTTATTTCTTTGATAGCTTGCATTACACACAACACTGAGTTTAAACAAACCACGTAATATTATTAAAATATTATGTGACCATTATTTCCTAGCCATTGAAATTAAAGGTATGAATAGTAATAACTAAATTATAAAAAATATATAGTCTATATATTTATAAAATTAATCCATTAGTTATTAAAAAATTAAAATTAAAAAAGATATTTTGAAATAAAAGTGATGTTGTTTTTTTCTGAAAAATTATTCTTATGCTCACAATATATTTTATATTAATAAATTAAATTAATCATTATTTTTGAATTATTTTAATTAAGCTTATATATTATTTCCTTGATCAAATGTTTTAAGCAGTCAATAAATATTTTTCTTGGCATAGGATAAGAATAAATCTAGTTTTATGCTTAAAAATGTGTTTTTTATAAAAGAAGTTTTTGTCACATTTTACAAAATTATTTTAAAATTAATTTCTACAATTTATAGAAATTTAATTAGATAAAATTAATTACATATTTATAATTATGATGTTTAAATTTGGTAAATAGTCCCTTTTTTTATATCAAAATGAATAGTAACCATGATAAAAATTTTCACCTCAATAAGGGTAAATCGTGTTAATATAGATTAAAAAAAAGTGATATGGGAATAATTATTCATCCTAATTATTAATAGATGAAGTAAATTATACCCTTAAAATATTATTTTTTAAATTTAGTTTTTTAATAGAATATTTTCAATGAAAATTACTTATATAATATTTAAATCGAAGAAAGTGACAAAATGTTACTCTCTTTGTTTTTAATGTCTCTTATGTGTGAAAATAGAAAAAAAGTAAGTTATGAAAGAATATAAGTGTCTATTTTAATATTAATTAAATAATTTTCATGATATAAAGTTATTTTTAATTTTTAGTAACTATATAACGGCCTTAATTGCTTATGAAACACCAATGCAATATTTCTCTATTTAATAAAAAATATAATAAATGATATTAAAAATATTAAAAGTGATATAATTTGAAGGATTTAATGTATAGAACGAATATTATAGATCAATATGAAATATTATGGAAGTTTTAAAGCATTATATTCCAATTCTCCCTTTTTCTTGATGTATTTAAAGTTAAATTAAATGAATAGTATACAAATTGACTATAATGATATTTTATCAAAATAATATTTTATTAAAATATTCAAAATTATAAAAAACATTGAAATAGGACAATGTGGATTTTATATTTTCCAAAATTTTAGAAATTTTTTATTTATGGGACAATTTTCCCCTTATAAGTAAAAATTACAACACTTTAATATTGAAAAAGTTGTTACCATTGTTAAAATTAAAATTTGTTAACTAAGGGTCAATCAAAATGATAAGGTTTAAAATTAAACCAAAACTTATATAAATTATATTGTTTATTGATATTAAAAAAATATCCCATATTATATTCAAATAACAAGCTATTTGGTGGTATTTTTCTAGAGAATTAATTTATTATAATTTAATCTTTTGAGAAATTCCAAAAGTGACCCTTACCTAAATTATAAAAGAGAACCTCCTCCATAATTTATTAACACAAAATTGGGCCTTATATATCAACAAAAATATTAAAATTTATATTATAAACTTCTCTACACACATTCTACATGTGACGGTCTTCCCAAAAGATCGACCCTAGAGCCCTTTAGAGAAATTTAAAGGAGTCATTTCAGAGTAGAGGTAATCACCTTACACTATCACTTTCTTTTCTAGTCATATTTAAATCTTATAAATATATGGTATTATTATTATTAAAACACCATTACAAACCCTCTTTCACATCAAATGAGATGTGAAAGTATCGCTCATGCGTACGTATGACTTATCATCTCCACATAGCGATACAATTAATTTTTCATTACCATATTTTATGGATGTTTATTATGATGGGTTTAATGTTTATTTATGAAAATTATTACATAATTATTATTTCTGAATCATGATATCACATATTCCTTCTTACTTTCCATTATGTGGGGATACGATAATGTCGCTTGTGTGTACAACATACTACTACCCCGCAAAGTGATGTGATTCCTTTTTCACTCACGCTTACATGGAAGGTAATAAATATAATTTTAATGAATATATGTGATATATATGAAATAATAATGATTATGTAAATGTGATATATTATTTACCTTCCTTTCTTTCAGTCCTTCAAGAAAAATGAAAACAATATTCATGTTTACGTACGACCTACCACCTCCATTAATGGTGTAATTTATTTATCTATCTCTAAATTTTATATATGACTATATATATATATAATGAATATATATTATATTTATATTAATGTTTATATTATTGATATTACGGAACCAAGATAAATGTACAAGGACTAGAACTAATAAACTGAAATATTCATGATAAATGAAATAGTTACCACCTGAAAATAACAATTTTAAAAAGGAATTATTGAAATAATGGAGTTTTGAAATGTTATAAAGGGATAATTTGTGATATTGTAAGTATGAAAATAACTCTATTATATAATTATAATAAATTTAAATTTATTATACAGGGGGTTAGATAACTTTTTAAGCAAGGAAAACTAGAGGCAAGGGATGTTCATCTCACTTCTATTTATGTGGTACATATATCTTATATACCACTTATTTATTTTTTATGGTGTATATACTAATAATGAATGTATTTCATGATTATTATCATGAAAATTATGATACTTAAATATCCATCTATGTTTCTTTCTTTCATGGGGTTCACAATTCAAATGATACTAAAGAGGTAAGGGTTTTATTTCACAATCTCATCAATATTCAATATTATTTATATTTATGTATATATTGGGAGAATTATTTTATATTTATAATCCATATACATGTTTTCTAAAAAAAATTTTCAAGAAATTTTTTACTGTTACCCTATGATTGTTTAAACTTATTTTTACCCATGTTTGACTTTTTATAAAATGTTTTAAAAGGAATATTTTTTTCATTTTTTAAACGAGGTACGTTTTACCTTTGTGAAAAGGAATGTTTTTTATATATAATGAATGTATTTTACTATTTTTATGAATAATATTTTATTTAAATATTCCTTTAAAAGTTTACAAGGTTATTGTTAAAGATTTTATTCCTTTATAAGTGAATAGCTTTAGAAAAAATTGATTTCAAAATGGAAAGGTTATTTTCCTCAAGAATTATTCCAAACGACCTTTGAAAATAATTTTACATATAAGATGACATAATTTTATGTTACTTAAGATTTAATAGAATAATATCCAAGGATACCATTTTAATTCTTTCTCAAGATGGTTTATGTTTAGGATGAAAAGATGAAATGTTTATGAAACCCATTTATTTTCCATGGGTTCTGAGATGATGAATGTTTTGTAATCATGTGGCACACATATATATGATTTTCCTTACATGAAGGGTGGGACCTATATCTCACTACAATACATTGGGTAAATAATGATAGCTCATGAGGTAAATATGCTATACGTAAACCTGATTTCATGTTCACAATTTTATGCATGGACTTGGGTTTTCATGTCTTTAACTTTATGTGTGGACTTGGTTTTCATGTCCATAATTTTATGCATGGACCTAAATTTCATGCCCATAATATTATGAATGGACCTAGTTTCATGTCCATAAGTTTATACATGGACTTGGATTTCATGTCCATAAGATTATTTGTGGACCTGGTTTCATGTCTATAAGTTTATGCGAGGGACTTATTTCATATCTTTAATATAATGAGTGAACATGCTTATTTTTATACACATTCACATAGTTATAAGTTTATGTGTATGATAGAATTATATGTCTTATTCCACTATTAATATCTCATGGAACAATTTAATTTTTCCCTTTATGATTCATGTATTATGAACTACCAATATTTATGTCATGACTTAATATTATGATTTTTTATGTATAGGGTATGGTTTTCAAATGTTAATATAATCTTCTTATACCATTATGATCTTTTCATGATTATGTGATTATTGATATATCTCTTTTTTACCCTTATTGGGAATTTTAGATCAAACTTTTTTATGTTTCATTTCCCTAGGTTATAAATAAAGGTTTTATAAATGATATATCAAATAAGGATGCTAGTTTAGAAGAACTTAGTGGGAGACGATATAGATCATTTTTGAATTAGTTGTTTATGTTTCCAAGTCTCCAAAGGCACTAAACTTATACTATTTTGGTGTGTATTTATATGTTATGTAAATAATATTTATTAATTTATATGTAATACCTATGTATAAAAAGTATGGGTCACTATAAGCATGGTAATGATAAGGATTGATTGGTAATACCAAGTCATCCTGCCTAAATAATTTAGAATTATACTTACCATAGATACATTATATGATCATCTTATTTGGAATTGTATGTAAAGACCGCATTTATTGGAAATTTTAGATTTGATACAACCATAATGATTTGATGACATCATAAAATGTTAATAAGGAGTGAAAATTATTGAAATCCAATTATGGAATAAAGTAAGAAACAATATCATAGAATATTCATTTGTAATGAATTTTTACCATGTGTCTATAAGATGTTAGTGGTATCACTACCATTTTCCAAGGAAAATATAATTGATAATGTATGGAAAACATATATTGGTCTTACAATTAGTTAAGAACAGAATAAAGAAACTCTCTATAGATTGAATTAAGGTAAAAACTTAAATTCTAGGTAGTGAGATCTACTAATGTAGATCAAATGGGTTTCTTAGACCAACTAAAACCACGTATTCTAACAATGTATTTAAAAATACATGTTAGAAAAATTAAAGAGATAATTTCTACCATTGTCACTTGGAATAAATCTCTCCAAGAATTCATGTATGATACATAAGAGGAGATTAATACAGTGAGTAGAATTTAACATGCTTCTATGTTGGATCAATCACATATTCCATGCTATGTACTAGATTTAATATTTCTAACATATACCATATGGTAGGAAAATATAATCTAAATCCTAAAAAATTTTCTGGGAAGTAGCCGGAACTATCCAATTGTAGTTGAGAGAGTTTACATGATATGTTACTGGTACATGAAGATGGAGGGACACTAATTATAAGATGATACAAAATAGTCTTCCTTTAGATTAACATGATCTAATATAATAGTTAGGATAAGTTAATTAGTAAGAGGATATCATTAAATATGGTGGTAGATATATCTAAAAATACTGTGTATGTTGCGGCTTCTGATGTAGCTGAAGAAGAAGAAGTGTAAAATTCATAACATTTTTTTCCAGTTCATGTAATCATACGTTGTAATTAAAGTATTATCATAATTATTATAAGATTACTATAATGGCACTATCTGAGATATAAATTTTAAATAGAGGATGCAAAGAATATACATGAGGATATAATCTCTTTAAGAGTCTTACTTAAGGAGGTGAAGTTATAGATAATATAGTAGCCACATAGAAGAGGCATGATAAACCCAATGACTAAATACATAACTCAACACAAGCATGATATCATCATGTGAGAGATAACAAGTTGATCATTTTCAAGTTGGATATAGTGAAATTGGGAGTGTTGTAAAAGTGGGTTTCCTAGACCCAACTTGTATAGTACTTTTAAATTACAATATCATGTATAAAGTGAATTATTCATGATGCACACTTCCCATAATAGTGATGACATTTCTACATATACTATTTACATAGTAACATATAAATATTATTTATCATATCAAAAGGTTATAACAGTTCTTAGGATATAATGAGAACCTATAGATACCATGATGGTAATATCAAAATTTGGTCATATGGTCTATATACATCATGTTGTCAGGACATAGATGATGTGCGACCATCAGGTGTTAGGGGATCAAAAACATCGAGACTTATTCTCATGAAGTTCTCACTTGGCGATCTCGAGTAGATGAGATCATGATAATTGACCTGCCAATAGGAACACCACATCTTTTAGGTGTCATTGGTAGTTCTTATTTTTGAACACATGTTATGGTCTCCTAACTTGATATTATTATCAATTTATAATATTTTATTACATACATTGATTCAAGATGAAACCATGAAATTTATGTCATGTAGAATTATCTTGCATTGGGTGCGCCATTGGTGGTATGACATTGATTGAATAATCAAGAAAAAATTTGTTGCTTATGAAAGGAAGTGATATCTTGGGATTAGTTGATCAAGATGGTATTACCTTCACTAAATCCATGGACTCGGTTGAATAAGGTAAGTCCTTCTAGTAATGTCAACAAATAATAAAGCAAAGAAGAACGATGACACAAAGTGTACATCCTAATTTATGAAATTTTTG
Organism: Viscum album; assembly: GCA_963277665.1. NCBI lineage: Eukaryota > Viridiplantae > Streptophyta > Magnoliopsida > Santalales > Viscaceae > Viscum > Viscum album. The sequence goes on from OY728151.1 coordinate 1,878,016,954, forward strand.
GTTGGATTAGGACACTCAAGGGGGGTGTGAATTGAGTTCTTATAAACATTTCTGTTAAAAACTTTATTTGAAAATCCCCCAATTTTAAAAAAAATAGGCCAGTTAATCAAAGAAGTAAATTTATAATAGTCATACAGTTCAATTAATTTCTTAGAAGATTGATTAATTCTCAGTTATAACAATATGAGATATTGATATAAATTTTGAAACCAATTTAATAAAAAAAAATATTTATAAATACTATCCAAGATCAAATATCAAAGTTAAACTTATTTTTATGTAATATGAGTTAAAATAGAGTAAAATAAATTTGAAAACATAGCAGATTAAAACAAGTGGTTTAGTTTGAATTTGAGACTTTATAAAATCCACTTGGTGATCACCTGTCACCAAGAAATATATATATAAAACTTTGATCCACACCCTAGATCGAGGTTTACACAACAATATACAAACTTTCTAGGTCACAAGACCTATAACACAGTTCTTCATGGGAACTAAAATAGCCATATCACAAAGAACATCTACCAAAGTTTTATGTGGGATATAACAGGTGTAAAAATATGTTTGTGTGAGGACATATTGTATCCTCTAGTTTATTATAGGATGAAATTTTTGTTTAATGGACATATACACACACTTCTCTAAATATAGTAAAAATGAACACAACAGAGTAGGGAATAAAGAGATAAAGTTTAGAAGGCTCTGTGTGTTGTGAAATGTAGAGATGGAATCTTTGGATGTAGAAGATGTGAGGACTGATTCCTCTTCTGTAAATAGACACTAAAATATAGTTTCGTGAAGCTTTGTGTTCTGGTTTCTAGGAAGATGAATTTCTATTCCTTCAGTTATGTTTTGTTTTTTATAGGGGTGTTGGAACTTTGGTGAACAACAAGTTCTCCTTTATGTTCAGTCAGCAAGAATGAGATTGCCTCATGTGTTATTCTTCCTTTTTTTCATATGTTCAATATGGGTGCTCATGCGAGTGCTTTACTGTATGTCTATTTCCCTCTTTAATCTCTCAAGATTTTCTCTTTTATATTTTACAACCCAATAATAAGCATGATTTGGGGTAGTTTGTATACCTTTTACTTCTAACATCTCAATTAATATTGTCTGCAAAAAGCATTAATTTAATCAGTAGCATTAAAACACTCAAATATGACTGTTAGAGATCATTTTAAATAAAAGAAAATTTAAATAGTATGTTAATGAATCTTATATTAGCGAGTCATTCTGTCAGTGACTCCTTCTATTGGTGAGTCCTTCTATTGGTATCAATAAATCATTCTATTAGTGGTTCATTATGTTAGTATTTCCATGTTTCAATGAATCAATGCGTCAATGACTCATTTTTTTCTATCGGTGAGTCATTCCTTCTGTCGGTGTCTCATTTTCACTATCGGCGAGTCATCTATCAGTGAGTCAGTTTGTACCGCCGGTGAGAAATTCTTTTAGTTGTTGTGAAATTTCTTATATCGGTGTGACATTTGAACTGTCGATAAGACATTTACTTTATCAGTGTCTTAGTTGTTCTTTCAAAGTCTCATTTTTTTCTATCTGTGTCACACCTGTTCTATCGGCGAGAAATTTGCACTATCGGTGAGTCAGACTTAACTGTCGATGTTAGTGACTCATACTTATCCAATTTTCTATTTTGACTGTCTTACAACATGAATTTAAATAGAATTTGTTAACCATATAATGACACATAGATAATCATAATTAAACATAACTAAACATGATTTAGTATAGATAAACATGATTGAATTGAGTGTACATGATTTGACATGATTTTTGATTATTAAAATCATTAAAACGAGAGAGGGGCCAACAATCTCTCCCTTTTTGATGATAAAAAATCATGGAATTATAACGTGAAATTAGTTAATGATTAATATAATAATTCCACTTACTATCTCCCATTACTAATTTTCTTAAAATAATGAAATGAGATTAGGTTCAAAGGTAAAATAAATAATTCCTTATTTTCTCCCCCTTTATCTTAAAATAATGCCTTTCTTTTTCTCCCCCTTTTGGGATTATCAAAAAAGCATAAAAAAGGAAATAATATAAATCAATAAATACAAAGACATAGCACATAGATAGAATTGAAATATCAGTGAATTTCATAAATAATTTAATGTACAGTCAGTGGAATACAACAAAAGTACATGAAACCAGACATATCAAAAAGTGATCCACACTACTCCTTGAGATCTAGTTTATCCTTTACATTGTTATAAGGATCATTAGTAGGTTTAGTGGATGGAGGATGAGAGACTGGAGGTTCTGAATGAATTATCAAGGGATTAATAGGTACTCCTTTAGGAACAGAAGGTATAAGGGTAGGTTTGGATGAAGTACATGGATAGATCTTCTCAGTGATGATAGGCCAAATCTAGCTCAAAGCTTGAGAAACTGACATAGACTGTGGAGGAGGTGGAACATAGGTACTAAGAGAGGCTTAAGAGGTTAGAGTAAGTCTGAGAGGTTTTGTAGATGGAACCACAATGGCTTCACTCTGAACATGGAGATATGAATTCAATATATTGATGGAATATGTGATTATATCCCCACCATATTGCATTGCCTTTTCAAAATTATCCTTGTTCTCCATAAACTTGTCAAGAAGAGGTGTGCAATCCTTTGTTTTTTGAACTTGATCTTTAAAATATCGAGTAACTAGAAGAAAATTCATATTCTCTACCAAATATTTATAGAGACTTGTCAATTAATTTTTGGTATAAATCCTTTTGAAGTAATAGTCCATTTTCTCTATGATTTGAGCATTAGTAGTTTCAAAAGTTTTTGAGTAGAACCTAACCATATCATGAACATGGTCTCTATTTTTCATAATCTTTTCAAGTATCTCCTAATTTTTTCCACCCAATAAAGCCTGAAACTCTTCTCTAATCACATTTATCACTTCCTCAACATCTGGTGAGAGAGATACAAGAGCTTCTAAGCTAGATTTCCCTTGTACAATGTCTCTATCATCCTATCTCAACTGGGTGAAATTAAGAACTTGAAAGTGGGAAATAATATCCTCATGTCCTTTCATTATTATGTCCAAGGATATCCTATAATCAAAGATCAAAATGTTGACAGTGGAAACCAGTCCAGTCAACTCATTTATCAACTTCTAATTATCTGTCACAATAGCTTCAATGAGTGAAATTATCTTGGGTTCAACTTGATCAATAATAGTGTTAGAGAGAATATTTTCATCACTTTCACTCTATATTAACATGGTAATAGGAAAGGAAAAATTCTTAATGGTGTAGAAAATTTATTCCTTGAAACTGTCAAAATCATCTCTAGTGACACAGTCACTAGGAGGTATTTGAGGCAATGATTCTCTTGCAACAGGTACAAACACCTCATCATTTTAATCTTCATAGTCCAAACCAAGATCTACATATATAGGATTTCTTTCCCATTCATACATAACATTATCATCTAAAGGGGTGATAGTATCAATTCTCACTCTTCCAGTTTGATGCTCCCCCTCAGCTTGGCCTCTCCTATCTTGAATCTCCCCCTCAACTGGATATCCTCTCACTTGATGTTACCCCTCATCTTGAGATATTCTTCTAGAAAAAACCAACTGAGGCACTGGGATAATTTGAGCTTTCACTTATCTTTGAACTTAAACCACTACCTCTTCTGTAGTATCAACTACCGAAGAACTAGGATGGTCTATAATGGGTTCCTAATTCACAGTAGCATCCAGCTCTACAGTATCATATTGATTATCATCAGAATGATCAAAGCCATTTTCACTTCCACTTCCTTCACCTCTTTAATCATATCCATTATTTCCATCATTTATAGCATCCTCCTCTTCCTCACTTCTAGAGACACTGCCTTTTTCTTCTTCTTCACTACCTAAGACTCTTTCTATTGCTGTTTATTCTTCTTCTTTACCTTCTGAAACCTCTTTAGAACCACTAGAATTACTTTCATACTCCACAATTCTTGACACTTATATCTCCTCATCACCATTTTCACCAAGAGTTGGTTCATCTGAAGGTAAGGCCATAGGTGAAATGGGAGGTCCATATGACATTCTTCTTGGAACTTCAATCATATATGGGTCACTACTATCATGAATAGAAGACCCTTGATATTTATCAGGAGTAGCAGACTCTTCATCATTAGAATAAACAGGCTCAACATCTTCTGGTCCTAGACCAGGATCCACTAAATCTCTCGTCCTAACAAGATGGTCCACTTGGTTGAATTTTTCATGAATCTTAACCTCATCACCAACCCATTTTATCTTCCAGGGATTCCAATAAATCTTCATTCTCTTGCTTATCTTCTTAACCAAACAAATTCCACTACAAACTGAAATAGTTTCTTCACCTTCATCTACACATCCTTTCACTTGTAGCATGGCTAAGATCATCATTGGGTAGAATAGGGAATCAGTCTTATAGTAGGGATTAATAATTTCACTAATATGAACTATAAGGTATCTTTATAGATTCACTTTGATTCCTTTATTCAGTAAGTACAATAGGTACACATCTTGGTACTTCAAGGATGAAAAGTCTCCTTTCCTAGGACAAAGTTGGTGCTAAATGAACTTAAAAATTATCCTACTTTCACTATATAGCTCAGTAGCAATAGGCCTCATGTGCTCCTCATTTCTACTTATCTTCTTATGAGCTATATCATAGAAAAATATGTCACTTGTAGGTGGAGAATTTGTTTGGTAATCATCACACACACCTTCGTGTGGAACCTTATGGCATTCAACCCAATGACTAGATGAAAATGAAATTCTCATTCCTTTAACTATAGATTTGATCCAACATACTTCACTTCCTTATAAAATAAATTCAGAATTTGTATAGAACTCATGCACGAGATTAGGATAGAATGGACTTTCATTATTTGAAAACTAGTCCAGCCAACCTTGAGATTTCAATAACTTTAATAGCAGACTTACTCTCTAACAACCATTCAACAAGAACTTCCTTCTATGGAATTACTACATGATTATAAAGAGTTATATTGAGAGGATGAGACTTACTAGATTCTCCCTTCTACTTCTTAGTAGGTTGTGACACATCTCCAGATCCTCCTTCAAGTGTGTGCTTCATCCTTTCCATTTATGATAGTTCAGTTGAAGGTTGGAAGGTTAAAGGATGAGGTTAAAGTGAAATGAATGAAGAGTGTAAGGGTTAAAGTGTGAGGGTAATTAGTAGAGTGGATCAACTCAAATTTATATCATTTAGGTCATTAGAGATCATAAATTTGTGAACCAGGTTCCAAGAAATAAATAAAACAATGTCAATTTGGTTAAAACATAAAATATATAAAATAGTGGGTTCTATCGGTGTCGGTATGAAAATATCAGCATGAAACTATTGGTGTCGGCATGATAGCATCGATATTACACTATCAATGTCATCATGACAATATCTACATGACACTATTGGTGTTGGCATAATAGAGTGTCGATATCAACATGACAATGTGACGACATGAAAAATGTGTCAGTGTCGGCATGAAATTTTCTACATGACATTGTTAGTGTCAGCATGAAATATAAACTTATTTTACGCAAAGAGTTATCAACATAATTTACCTAAAAATGAATTATCCCTAATTCATGTTTGATGAAATTTATTCTTTCAAAGTTCAATGGATTTGTAAATAAGTTAGCAAGCTGATGTTCAGTGACAATAAACTCTAGTGTTATATCACCTTTTTGATAATGATCCCTCAAAAAGTGATGTCTTACATCAATATGATTTGTTCTAGAATGAGAAACATGATTATTTGAAATGTTAATTGCACATGTATTATCACAGTTTATAGGGAAATGTCTAAATCTATATCTATAGTCTATTAAAGTATGTTTCATCCACACAATCTGAGCACAATAAGTACCAAGAACTATGTATTCAGCTTCGGCAGTAGATAATGCAACGAAAATTTTCTTTTTACTACACCACTAAACTAGAGACTTTCCCAATAAGTGATATGTTCTATAGGTTCTATTTATATCTAACTTAAAACCACCAAAATCAGCATCAGAATAACTAACTAAATCAAAAGTTTGTCCTTTAGGATAGAGGAATCCTAATTTGGTAGTATATTTGAGGTATTTGAAAATTATTTTAACAACATTTATATGATATTATTTATGGTTAACTTGAAATGGGAACACATACACACACTAAACATAATTTCATTCCTACTACTGGTTAAGTAGAGTAAACTCCCAATCATTCCTCTGTAAGTGGTTTGATCAACAGATTTACCATTTTCATCCAGATCCAAATTACATGTGGTACTCATTGGAGTGTTACTACTTTTTGTACTATCAAAGCCAAACCTTTTTAAAATATATTTAGTATATTTACTTTTATTTAAAACAATACCTTCTTTATTTTGAAATATTTGAAATCCAAGAAAGAATTTGAGTTCCCCCATTAAACTCATTTCAAATTTACTTTGCATTATTTTTGAAAAATCAACACATAAAGAATTTTAGAAGATACAAAAATAATATCATCAACATAGGTTTGAAAAACTAAAACATCTTTATAAATTATTTTTATAAAGATAGTAGGATTGGCTATACCCTTTGTAAAACCTTTGGAAATAATAAAACTACTTATTCTATCATACTAAGCTCTTGGATCTTTGTTTAAACAATATAAAGATTTTGTTATTTTAAAAACATGATTTTGAAAATGAGGGTTTGTAAAACTAGGGATTTTTTTAAAAAAACATCCTCAACTATATACCCATTTAGGAATGCAGACTTAACATCCATTTGATATAGCTTGAAATTTAGATGTGCTGAATATGTATGAAAGATTCTAATGACCTCAAGTCTAGCAACTGGTAGAAAAGTTTCCTCACAGTCAATCCCTTCTTTTTAACTATAACCTTGGGAAACCAATCTAGCTTTATTTATTACAATATTACCACCTTCATATAATTTATTTCTAAATACCCATTTAGTGCCTATAGTCAAGGTGTCTTTAGGTCCATATACAAGTTTCTAGACTTTATTTATTTCAAATTGATTTAGTTTTTATTTCATATCCATTACCCAAAATTCATCATTGATTATATAATTAATTCTTTTATGTTCAAGCTATAACAAAAAGGATTGATGCTCAACCTGGTTTCTAAGGGAAGCTCTAGTATGTGTTCCCTTATCTAGGCATCCAACTACAACGTCTAAAGGATGGTTCTTAAGAGTTCTTGTGGGTCTAGAAAAATAAGGACTAGTTATTTTAGGTTCATTAGTAGGTTCAGGTTCAACATGACTAGAGTCTAGAGAATTTCTAGAAATGTATTATTTAATAGATTACTTAATAGTAAGGTCATATGATTTTTCATTTATGTCCATATTTGAAAAATAATCCTCAACATTTTCTAGAGTGGTCTTGGGTTTATGTGGATATGTTTCATCAAATTTGACATGTACAGTTTTTTCCACACACTTATTTATTTTATTAAACACTATATAGGCTTTTCTAGAGATTTAATAACCTAGAAATATTCATTCATCACTTTTGGATGAGTTTTTTTTCCAATATTGTCCTTTGTATTAAGGATATATAATTTTCAACCAAAGAATTTGAAGTAATTAACCTCAGGTTTTCTGTTGTTTCATAGATTATAGAGAGTTTTCTTAAGAATTGGTCTAATTAAGTCTCTATTAATAATATAACAATATGTAATGACAGATTCTGCCAAAAAATAGACAGGTAAGTCATATTCATTAAGCATAGTCCTGGATATATCTTGTAAGGTTCTATTTATTATTTCTACAACACTATTTTGTTGAGGTGTCCTAGGAGAAGAGAAGTTATGACTATAGCCATTTTTTGAGTAAAAAGATTCAAACTCTTGGTTTTCAATTTCACGACCACGATCACTTAAGGATTTAATTCTAATACCACTTAGATTTTATATTGTTCTAGAATACCTAGTGAAATGAGAATAATATTCACTTTTTTTGAGAAATAAAGAAAGCCCAAGTATATCTAGAATAGTCATCTACAAGAACATAGACATAGTGATTCCAATTTAGACTTGAAACTCTAGATGGTAAAAACAAATCCATGTGAACCAACTCAAGAGGTTGATAATTTTAAACTTTTTTCTTTGGTTTGAAAGATATTTTATGATGTTTACCCTTTTTACAAGGATTCCATACTTTTTCATTTGGAAACTAAAGTTTAGGTAGATCCTTAACTAGTCCTTTCTTAGTAAGCTTTCTAAGTGAATGAATATTACAATGTCCCAATCTTCTATTCTAGAGCCAATACTCTTTATGAAAGTCCCTTAAGCATGAAATTTTATGAGAAACTAAGGAATCCAAGTTCACAACATAAATTTTATCATTTCTAAAGGCAGTAAATACTAACTCATTTTTAGAATTAAAGACATTGCATGCATCATTTTCCAATTTAAAATTAAAACCATCATAAAATAACTGAGAGATACTAAGAATATTATACTTTAATCCATCAAAAAAAGTACTTTGGAAATTAAAACTGAATTAGAGTTACCAATTTGGCTAAGGACACTGATTTTACCTTTAGCATTGCCACCAAAAGTGACATGCCCACCATCAATATTTATTAGATTTTTGAAGCATGAATACTCTCATGTCATGTGTCTTGAAAATCCACTTTCCAAGTACCATATACTTCTACATGATATCTTCAAATAGCTTTCCAACAAAAAAAGATTAGAAAAGAAAATATTTTGGTTCCCAAATTTTTTTGGGTCCAGTAACATTAGTAATAAGAGATTTGGGAACCCACACTTGTTTCATGGGTTTCCTATACACAGTTTATACAGTATTGAAAAAATAGACTTTATTTGGGCCAAGAAAACTTAAAATAATAGAATATGTTTCATAGATGGAACTTGAAAACTATTTTATAGAACTAGGAATAAAACTGGATTTTCCAGATCTGGATACAAAATTGGTTTTGAAAAAAATTATTTTATTAGGTTGATAGACAATACCACTAGTGTATTTAGGTGCAAATTGTTTACCAATAATTTGAACCAAGATATATTTTCCATCGGTAAAATTTTCTAAATTCCTTTTTAATTGCTCATTGGAAAATTTAAGCTCATTATTTTCTTTAAGCAATTGAGCATTCTTTTCCTTTTTATGGTAAGCTTAGATTTAATAGTAGAGGTAAGATAATGTTTTTTCTTTAAAGCTTTATACTTATATTTTAATTCATTTCATGTATCTTCAAGATTTTTTTAGTATTCAAACATTTCCTCATTAGTCATATTTTTAGAATCAATTTTATCTCCATAATAATAAGAATTATATACAAGAGACTCAAGGGTTACCTCATATTTGTTTGTCATGATACACACATTTTCCTTGTCACCTTTCTCATCAGGTGAGGGTTCAGACTCACTTGGGTTATCCTCAAAATCACTCCAGGTGGCCTTCATTTCCTTATGGTATCTTTTATCTCTATTATCATATTTCTTCTTATATTTTAACTTAGGATAGTCAACCTTTACATGTAATCTCCTCTTAAATTCATAATAAACTATTTCATTTGAGTTATCATTCCTTTTCTAATCCTTTTTCTAGTTTCCCTTATTATCATATTTACCTTTGTATCTAGGATTCCAAAATAATTTCTTCCTTATATAAAACTTCTTAAAACTTATGGATAACTGATCCATTTCCTCATCACTGTCTGATGGTGAATCTTTATCACTTGTACTATCAGAATGATTTTGTATCCTTTCCTTTTCTTTATGTTTGGAAGTATGAGTTTTGAAATCCACTGAATTTCTCTTTGGTTCATTCTCCTCTTATTTTTTGATCTTTAATTATTCCTCATACATCATCAACTTACCTATCATCTCCTTAATTGGAAACTTACTAATATCACACGATTATCTAATTGATACTGAGGTTACTCTCCATTTGTCTGGTAGACATCTTTGAATTCTCACGATTTTCTCCTTAGCAGTAACTTCCTTTCCCAGAGAAATCATAGTATTTACAATTTCATTGAACCTAAGATACATATCAAAGATAGGTTCATCAGGATTTATCTTAAAGTTATCATATTTAATAGTATATGTGTTAAGTTTCATCTATTTGACATTAGTGGTTCCTTTATGTGAAACAACTAGAGTATCCCAAATTTCATGGGCTATTTTACATGTAGAAATCCTATTGAATTATTCATCTCCTAAGGAATAATATAAGGAATTAATATATTTATAGTTATTATTATAAGTAGTCTTGGTTGGGTCATCCCAAGTATTTATTGAAGTAGCAGGAATATTATATTCATCTACAATGGAAAACCAAATTTCAAAACCCACACTTTATAAATGCATTTTCATCTTAATTTTACAATGATAATAATTAGTTCCATTGAAAAAGGAAGGTCTATTAGTAGAAAACCCTTCACATCTATTATTCATAATAAAAGATAAATACTAGAATTTAAAGAGATAAAAATTTAAAACTAATATAAATTTAGAGATCTTTAAAACACAACTAAAATCATAGTTGAAAATATTTGAAAATAGAAGGTTAAAAATAACCACCCCATAATACCAAATGTTGGTCAGAGTAGGACACTCGAGAGGGGTGTGAATTGAGTTACTATAAAAATTTATGTTAAAAAATTTATTTGAAAATCCCCTAATTTAAATACAAAACAGGCCAGTTAATCATTGTAGTAAATTTATAATAGTTTGACTATTAAATTAATTTCTCAGAAGATTGATTAATTATCAGTTATAGAAATATGAGATATTGATATAAATTTTGAAACAAATTTACTAAACCAAAACAATTATAAATACTATCCAAGATCAACTATCAAAGTGAAACTTAGTTTTCTAAAATAGGAGTTAAAATAGAGTAAACTAAATTTAAAACATAGCGTATTAAAAAAAGTGGTTCAGTCTCAAGTCTATACTTAATCCACTCCACTTGGTGATCACCTGCCACCGTGAAATATATATATATATATATCTTTGATCCACACCCAAGATCGGGGTTTACACAGTAGTATACAAACTGTCTAGGTCACAAGACCTTTACCATAGTTCTACATGGAAACTAAAATAGCTAGGTCACACAGGACTTCTCCCATAGTTCCACGTGGAATATAATGTGTGTAAAAAGATGTCTATGTGAGGATATCTTGTATCCTCCAATTTAGTACTGGAGATAGTGTGTGTTTAATAGACAGATACACACACTGATCAAAATGTAGTAAAAATGCACACAACAAAGCAGATAATAAAAAGATAATGTTTATAAGGATATGTGTGTTGTGAAATGAAACTCTAGACTCCTTGGATGTAGCAGATGTGAATATTGAGTCCTCTTCGGGAAAAAACACTAAAACAGAGTCTTGTGAAGCTTTGTGTTCTAGTTTCTAAGAAGACGAAGTTCTATTCCTTCGGTTCTATTTTGTTTCCTGTAGGGGTGTTGGAACTTTGTTTCACATCAAGTTATCCTTTTTATTCAGTCATAAAGAATGATAATTCCTCGTGTGTTATTCTTCCTTTTGTTAATAGGTTCAGTATGGGTGCTTGTGCAAGTCCTCTACTATATATCTATGTGTCTATTTCATCTCTCATGTTTTCTCTTTTATATTCTAAATCCTGACAATAAGCATGATTTAGGGTAGGTTGTGTACCTCATACTTATGAAATCCCAATTAATATTGTCAGAAAAAAGAACTAATTTAATCAGTATCATTAAAACACTCAAATATGACCATTAGATATAGTTTTAAGTAAAAGAAAATTTAAACAGACTGTCGGTGACTCTTCTGTAGGTGAGTCATTTTATCAGTGACTCCTTCTATCAGTGATTCCTTCTATTAGTATCAGTGACTCATTCAATCGGTGAGTCATTCTATTAGTATTTACAGGCATCGGTGACTCAATGTGTTAGTGACTCATTTTGTTCTATCGGTGAGTCATTCCTTCTGTTGGTGTCTTATTTGTACTATCAGTGAATCATCTATCGGTGAGTCCATTTGTACTATCGGCAAGACATTCCTTGTATCAGTGTAATATTTCTTCTGTCAATGTGACATTTGAACTGTCAATGAGATATTTACTCTTTAAGTGTCTCAGTTTTGCAGTCAGAGTCTACTTTTTTCTATCGTTGTCACACTTGTTCTATCTGTGAGACATTTCCACTATCAATGATTCATACTTAACTGTCGGTGTCAGTGACTCATAGTTAGCCAATTTTTTATTTTAACTGTCTTGTAACATTAATGTCAATATATTGTGTTAAAAATATAATGTCACGTATATAATAACAATTAAATATAAATAAACATGATTTAGTATAGATAAAAATGATTGAAATTATTGGACATGATTTGACATGATTTGTGGTTATTAAAACTATTAAAACTAGAGAGGGGCCAACAATCGCCTATTAGGCCAATAAAAATATTATAAGATAAATAGATTATATTACATGGCATGTGTTTGTAGGAGGTTTTCATTGATATTACTATTCATCATCTCCTTAGGGTCCTTGATGGGTTTCTAGATTCTCTTTTGATCTATGAATAATATTCACTCCTATTGAGATAAGGTCCTAGAGGGTTACGCACTTAGCATATTCAAAAGTCTTGACTATCCTTATGAATATTAGTTTAAGACATGGTGCACCCACCACGAGGTGTGGGTTATGCATATGTTTGAAATATCACTATGAAAAAAATAAATTCATACTATTCGAGTTCAAAATAATCAGTATTGATTTTATTTATTAAAATTACTCGCAATATATTAAGTGAATACATGGGAAAATATTTAACAAATGAATATTATTTTAATATTCATGGTTTATTTAATATTTTCCAGAATAAAGAGTAGATTTAATGACTCACTTTTATCACATAATATATTTATTATATCACACATAAATGATAAAAAATATATATGATATTTATGACTCATTAAAATGGTCATAATATGTTTTTATGGATTATATAATAGCTAAAACATATTCAGGGGTCAAAGATCCATTTTTCATTATTTCATACCTCACTATATAAGTAATAGGAGGCTCTCATTCATGATACTATCCACTACACGAATTTTAGATCCCCTCTCTCATCTCTCCCATATCCAAGAGAGAGAATTTATCGATCTAAGCAACCAATCTGAGTTATCCTTCATGAATCAAAGGATCAACATAGTGGTAATCATCAAGATGTATAATGATTCATCAAATCTCCATGATATCACCTATATTTTGATGATCGAAATTTCCTTGGACTTTCGAAGCATGTGTGGATGATCTAGAGGGATCCGACCTCAATTACTTTGAGTAATGATCTCCAACAAAGAGTGAAATAAATTTTCAATCCAAATAGAAAGAGGTATGATTTGGATTCAGTTTTCATGATTAATTTAAATTATATAGGATCCTTAGGTTTTAAAAAATATGTGATGACACTAGTGACAATGTCATGATGTCAATTGCAATGTAATTTTTTAATTCTTAATTTTATGGGTTTCCACTCCATGATTGGTACCAAAAAAAACCTTATGGATTTGTTGATTCCATAACAATATTCCAAGAATCACTTTAAATATACAACCATTATAAACTTCAATACTCAAATTTTTTTATCAAAAAAAAAATCAATGAAAAATACCAAATGGATTTGTGCTAATATAAAAAAGTTTCTGGATCTAGTAGGAGTTACTGGTGGGTGAATAACCCTAAAGGTTTTATCAGATTCTATGGATCATTATACAATTGTGAAAGATGTAAATATCATGGATAATGAAACTTTTTCATCAAATACTAGCATAGAAAATTCCAAAACCCATAAAGAGAATGTTTTTCACATTAAATTTTTAATTAGATTAAATATGTTCAAAAGAAAGATTAAATCATATTAAGAACTTTATTCGATGAAGATGTTTTTGATCATCTGGAGAAAACATTTTTAGATTATTGTCATCATGCATGTAGGATCCAAGTATAGAATTACTCCAGTAGTGATCGAAACATGCTCCTTTTACCTCTGAACAACATCAATGGAATGTTGGGTGCTAGAGTGACAAATCTATCATCTTTAATTTTTCATATTGACCGATTCAGGATCCTTCATGATTGAAGGATTATATCTTATTCTTCTCATTATTGAGATGGTGGAGAAGGATAAATTTAAAATAGAATTGCATTACGAGTAATGATTTTCAATTTTCAATTAACACTACAAAATAAACATAACCATCTATTTTAAGAGTTAGGGATTATGTTAAAATATTTTTTTATTTCACAATAGACCTTAAATACTATAATAAACATACTCTTACTCCATGATATATAAAAACAATAATAATAATATTTTATAGTGTGTTCTAACTGGAATAATGATAAATATTATTTTACTGGCTTGAAAATTAGTATTTATCACCAAAGACGATCATGGTATGATCCTCCTCCTCAAAACTTAATGAATACATGTATAAATATTTAATTAAATATTTTATTCATAAATAAAAATTTTATTCACAATAAAGCGAATAAATATTAATTTAATTTATGAGATTAATAAAATTTGAATAAAATTATTCCTCAGTATTGAGAATATTATTTATTCTAGTAATTAAATTCAAATAGAATTTAATTTTTATCATTGGAAAAAATTAGTGTTGACCCTATAAGATACTTTCTCATTGGAATTAGTTGGGCTTTCATAAATTCCAAGATTACAATCTAGTAACAGGTCAACTCAACAAAGAGAAAGAAATTAATGTCACATCATCAACAACCACATATAAGCACTCTCCATGTAATATAATCCCTTTTTCAAAATATCTCATCAAACATGTCACACAAATGTGTCATCAAACTATGGGATTGATACATCTTTATTTGACTATTTGAAATAAACTCATCATTACACCATGACCATGTAATTTAATGTGATAGTTTCATTTTAATTAAAGGTCCAAGATATCAACTTACATAAAGAGAGAAGGGAAAAATCCTTCACTGATTTATTTTTAATAACATGTCATTCATGAAACACTTAACATACCCTACTTCCCATGAACATATTGTGTCATGGTTTTGGTATGTAAATATATGTACGCAATTCATGAAATAAATTAATAATAATATTAAATTCTAAGGACTATAACAACCCAAAATTCTAATACATAAGTATTATATCTTAATTAATGAATACTCATTACATAACCTAATAATTCATTCCAAAATCATTTAGGTCTAGTGCCTTTGGAAACTTGGAAACATAAACAAGTGGTTTATAATAGTTTTAAATCATCTCCCACTTAGTTATTAATAAATATAACCCTTAATAGACTTATCATACATAAAACCTTTCTTCATACCCTGAGGAAATGAATCATAATAAAAGGTGAGCTTATATGATCAGTAAGAGTAAATAATGGAGATATCAATATAACATGAGTATAAGGTTATGATAACATGATAATAACATTTAGAAACCATACCCTATATATAATATTTCATAAAATTGAGTCATGGAATAAATATTGTCATTTAATAAGACACAAATCATAAAGAAATCAAAGAACATAATACATGGAAGCATAAAATTCATATAAGACATAGATTTTTGGAATACACATAATCATAGAAAATCATTTCATCAGTAGTCAAGTCTCATTTAAAAAACTATGATAGTTGAAAGGGTTCACTCCCCAAACCATCATAGTAGTCAAGGCTCACTCCCAAGACTATAATAGTGTATAAATTCCCTTACTGACATAGGTTTTCTCCCCATTATAGTCCTGTTTATCTCATGAGATATCAATTTTTACCCAATGCATTGGAGGGAGATATAAGTCCCACACATCACATAATTAAAATAATACATATGTGTGCCACAAGATCATACAAAATTCATCATATTAGAACCCATGAAAATTAATGGGTTTTATAAACATTTTATCATAGAACAACTTGTGGAAAATAAACAAGTTTCATAATCATTTCATCATTTCATCAAAGCATAACCCATATAAAAAGATGCAAGTTTCATAAGAATTTTTTCATAGTATAAGCCATGGAAGAGAAATGGGTTTCATAAACATCTTGATATCATAAATATAAACTATCCAAATAAAGAATAAGAATGGTATCCTTGGATCACATCCCTAATAAATTGTAAGTAACATTAAAGGATTATATCGTAAATGGAAGATTATTTTGAAAGATAACTTGGAACCTTTCTTGAGAAAATTATCCTTTTAACTTTAAAATAATTATATAAAACATAAAACATTTTTGAAATAATTTATTCTAAAATAGCTATAAGGCCCCAGCCTTAAAAAATTACATAATATTGAATTAAATGAATAATTTACATTGAGTATCATTTCAGGTTTAGAGTTTTAGAGAATTAGGACATAACTATTACATCTCACAAGATTACAAAGTAGACACTTCTACTCAGTTTCCATTTTTTTCATAAAATAAAAACTCTTAAAAAGAAACATTTCCAGTTCCATGTTTTAGATATCATGTCTTTCCTTGATCCCATCCTTGACCCTATTCATCTTTAAGTCCTATGGAAAACATTTCAAAAACTTGGGATGAGCATAAAAAGCTCAGTAAGGGATATAAAAATACGGAAAGAAAACATTAGTCCATGTATACATAAGAATAAATGAAATCATAATTTACTCATAAAACATAATCACATTAACATACCTCATGAAAGCATAAGATTTATGAATAACTCATAGAAATCATAATACGTAAAGGTAACTTGATGCATTCATAACATTCTTACGTAGGGAGCAACCATCATGGTTACGTTTGGAATACCCATCACAGTATATTCCCTAAATCTCTTCAGAGAAAGCTTAGCGTTTAACTCCTTCGTGTTACCCAATACATTGGAGAGCTATCTTGGGCTCACCCTCCCATAGTTTATCACGGAACCAACCGCTTTCATAAACATTTCCCAAGAACCATAACATAATCATAACACATAACTTAAGCATAAAGAAAAGATAACATTCCCATATTGTAATAACAATATAACATTTTAAGATATTGAAATAATAAATCCATTCTAAAAAACATTTTCAATAAAAAAATATGTAAAAAGAGTATATGGTATTTATTTTTCTTTTGAAAACATTACGACTTGTTAAGGAAGCCATAGATCAAATAATACTCACAGTGGTGGAAAAGGTCATTGTCACCGGTTATGTTAAAAAAGAAACATTCCTTTTTGTCATTTAGTAAAATTCTTCATAGAGAAAAGATTCCCTTTGAATGAAATGAAAAGTAAAAAGGGTTTTATACACCGTATAAAATAAAGTCATGTAGAAATAAAAAGATGCCTCATTGAAAGGAGATTTAGACGAAGTCCCGTACAAAGACGATATCCTTAGATTAAGGATAAATCAATTACATAATTATGTGTGACAAATATAAATACACCCAATATAAGTGGATATTAAGTGTTAAAAAATCATAGGTAATCCACACATATTCATAGCACGACATAATCAATAAGTATAGATTTAACCCAAATAATTGAAATTGGGTTAAGAAGTTCCCTTACAGAAATTCGACAGCCTAACGACGTCACTTTAAAATTCAGAAAATGAGATGATGAGAGATAAAAAGGGTATCTCATCACTTTTATATAATATTTACAGAAATAAGGATATATAATAACATATTCCAACATAATAATATGTAAATTAAAAGACCTAAAAAAGAAGTCTTTTAAAAAGAGGAGGGTGAAAGGTTCCCTTACCGATTTGGGTAACTTTCGAAACGTACACCCCAAGAAAGAAGGGTCATACAATGAAGATGTAAATGACCATAAATTAATTTATATTACACAAATAATACAATCATGGGTAGTACATACCCCACATAAAATGAAATAGTGGCAAATGTAGTATGAATCTCACAGGAATAAAAAGTGAGATAAAAACCCCTTACTTCGTTGTGATACATCGAGTCATATGACCAAAAGATAATAAACACCAAATGAATCACATAATACCATCAATATAAATAGAATCATGATAATATATATGAAATTTCAGTACAAAATACACCACATGCAGTAAATAAGTGGCGAACAATGGAAATCTCAAGGAATTAAAAGTGAGATAAGAAATCCCTTACGAAAATTCGGCAGCCTAACAGCCCCACTTAAAACTTTCAAAAATGGATTTATGAGATCAAATAGGGTCTCTAATCATAGGAACATAAAAATTACAATAATATTAATATAAAATAATATCCCCCAACATAATAAATAGGATCTTAAAAGAAATGACATAAAAGAGAGTACTTAAAAAGAAAGAGAGGTAGGATCCCTTACCTCAAGTCCGACTTGTCTTGTTCATTTATTTATATTCCTGAATAATAAACTTTGGTCAATTTATAATTTATTAATGACCTCATTTAAATTTTATTATTCAACTCATATCACATATTATAATGTTATAATAATTAGTTAATTATGTGAGCTCATATCAGACGTTTTTGTCGATGTTCGGGACATGAGTAAAAAAATGAACTTGTTTGAAAAGAATTGTCCATGTAGTTATAAGTACATAATCTAAAGAATAGTATTAATGATTTAAATATCATATATATCCAGTATATATTCATTTTATACCATTCCATAACATTTGGAGATAAAAAATGAAATGAACTGTTCATGGAGACAGTAGGCCGTACGTACGCATGAACACTACTTTCATTTCTTTGTCATATTAATGGAATTAAAACTAAATGAGAGATATATATATTATAATTCCAGTATAATATATATGTTATATAGTTTAAATACGTTAATTAATTTCATTATTTATACATTCCATGTATTGCATGAACGAGTCACATCACTTGAGGGGGCGGTAGTTTACACTTCCTCAAATGAAATTATCGCATTTTCACAACATGAAAAGCATAAAGGTATGTTTTAAATATAAAATAAAGAAGAATAGAGAGGAAATAAATATAATATATATTATATATAAATATAGTTCCATTATAATGGCCACCATGAGAGGTGGTAGGAGAAGATTGAACAATCATCATTTCATGAGGCAGTAATTCACCATCCACAGAAACAGTATGTTATTTACCCATTAGATGGAGGTGTGTGTAAGTGTATATCGAATAATACTCATAAAAACATCCTAGTATATTGAATATACTGGTGTTTTTACAAAATAAATTGATAAAAATAGTTTAGGGGGTTGGAGAAGCAAAATAAAACAAAAGAACATAAGAGAAGACATTACCTTTAAATCAGGTAACTCCCCTTGGTTTGAACCAAAAGGGTTTCTTGAAGAGCTTTCTGCCTAAGGTAAGGCTTCTTGGATGAAGAGAGGGATATTGGGAGCTTATTTGAGTATAGGTTGGATGAGACAAAGGGCTTTAGAAGTGTGAGAGATGGGTAGGAAGTGGGGTCTTTTTATAAGGGAGTGGAGGGGCTCTTTTGGAAATCATGAAACTATTATTTTATTATATAATGTTTTTTGGTTTCTAAAGGTCCCAAAATCATTAAAGTAGAATATAAGATGTTGTAAAAGTGTTGGATATTGTTTTAAACTTTATCTTATTATTTATTTAAATGATTCATTAATGATGTAAACACTGCATCATCATTGAGTCATAAATAATTTTATTTATTTGATGTCTAAAAATTATAAAAAAATTACCATATTGTAGGAAATATTTTTAGAGTTCTAATGAATATTTATAGTAAAAAATATAACATGTACAAACCCATGTAAAAAAAATTTTAGTAAAAAAATACATGTTTGTGACATTTTTATTTTTACTTTAAATAAAAGGTATTGATGTCATTATCTTACCTAGGTGGCTCCATGGGGTCCCAAAAATTGACCCATGGATTATCATGGTCAGCCATGAATCAACCAAAAAGGGTAGGACAAGTGTAAAGGTAATTTAATATTATTTTAACACTATATTTACCTTAAATTACACTAATTACCTTTAATCACGATTAATAAAACTTAAAAGTTACTATTCACCAAAAATTATTTTCATCCCATTGAACCACATTTTACTTACTAATGACAACCATGTATGTCAGATTTTTGAAATTCAATTCACAGAAGCGGTAAATTTTCATTTAACGAAAAATTCAGTTTTTTAACTACCACTTAGTGGTTTTACTATTCATCAAAAAATGAAGTTTTTCAAAAAAAAATACCAAAAATTTGCCGTAAGATATATTTGATATTACGAATTCAAAAATGATGACTATTTTACAAAATTTAAAACATATAAGTTTCATTAATTAATTAATTAATTCTCGTTGTCAGAACAATTAGCGTGTTTTTAAGAAACAATATCAATCAAAAGATTGACAATTGTTTCTGTCCAATTTCAAAGTGAAATTAATTCAAATGACCACCATTTTATTAAATGGTAAAAATATATTCAAATTAAACTTTAAAACCAATTAAAAAGATAATATAACCATATAAATAAATTAGATTAAAAGGAGGTTTTGAATTAAAATACAACATTTTTCACTATTCATTAAAAATTGAACTTTATCGGAAAATAACAAAAACATACAAAAAGTAAATTTTGATGTCCCGATTATAAAGAAGGATTTTATTTGGTCCAAAAGAATGTATAAGAGTGACCAAAACTATTTTTGAAGAGGGTTCTCCACCAAAAGGTGATAAACCGACCTTTTAGTGAATATTAGAGTATTTATGCCTAAAATTGGATTCATCCGCATTTTAAGCCTCTATCATTTATTGGGTAATTGTTAAAATATTTAACAAACATATATAATCATTTTGTAGTTAGTTATGTTCATTACCGCCATTACAACGGCTAGGCGTTAACTACCATTTAAAATAATATTATTATATTATTAGTGTGAAACGTAAGATTTCAAAGAAACTCATTGTTGCGTATTGGGTACGCCATCGAACATAGAATTAAATTTAAATTAATATTAACATTTTATCCACAAATATTAATAAATATGAAAATTTCACATTCTTTATTTACCTGGGATGTTACATCCTTCCTCCCTTTTGGGAATTGCGTCCTCGCAATTTTAAAATTGGGCTCGAAAACTTCATTGAAATCCCCACATCGAAAAAGGAGTCAATAAAACTATCACTTTAAAATAAAGAAAGAGAAGTACAAAGGTAACTCGAGACAACATATACTATAATTACATGAAAACATGTATATGGAGGAGAAAACGAACCATCAAGGTCTGATGGAGAGTGATAGAAAACATGATTAGGAGAAAGTTAACCACCAAAAAATCACCATCTTGTGATGGGTTAAATAATATTTGATTCCCCCGTAGGAAAAGTTAACAAAAAATGTTTTTGTTTTAAGTTACATTTCATTGAGGATTTTTTTTATGATCTTAACTAAAACATAAGGAAACATACTTACTTGTCATGTGGACTTTTAACTTTTACTAGATTTCTTATACAAACTTATATTTTCTCCAAAATATGAGTATTTAGGATAACTTGTTCACATTAAGAGTTCTATAACCAACTTCTTGAGAATCACCTAATCCAAAAAAGAGAACTATATATTTCCCATGTCTTTAGACATGAACCAAAACCATAAAGGTTAGTACAAGATCAGATAATCCCCAAAAAGGATAATCTTTTATAAAAAGAAAAACTACTCTTAATCTCCAAAATTTGTCAAACAAAACCCAAAGTTCATCAAAGACCATTCAATAAATATCTATCCATAAAATTAATCAAAGTAATCCCAACTAAGATTGAAACCCAAATCTCTGAAGGATTTAATCACATAGTCTTCCAAGGTAAATATTAACATTTATCTTCAAATAACATCAATTACTCTTAAAGTCTCATATTGAAAAGTAATTAACCTAATCACATATCTTCCATGATAGGTTAATGATTTCCATAGATAATACAAAATCAACTTATTCCTGATTCGTAAGATCATTTAACTAAAAATAATTAGTCAAACTAACCAGGGACTTCACGTAGCCTAGTGGTAGGTGATAAATACCAGTCACACTTTGGTTGTGGGTTCGATTCCCGTATCTTCGTCCGACGCGACGAGTTTTCACACGGTCTGCGTGTTGTCCTTTTTCCAAAACTATATAATTCTTAAAAAATTCCCCCAAAAAATATAAAATCTTCAAAAATAGCCATAACATAATTTAACCTCAAGTTTATCTCATGCCTTTCATTTTCCATCATAACATATAGTAACCCATAATTATCTCAAAAGTAAGGATCATATAAACCCTAATGGTTACCTTTATAATTATTACCTGAACTTCCACATCGAGTTGGTTCTCTCATACATGATGCATTAGATAACTCACCAAGGTTCAAGTAGTTAATCATGACTCCTGGTAGTTGGTTTAGAATAACCACAAGATTTCTCATTGAATATCGCATTTCATCTAGTCTCTTAATCAGAGAACCACCACAGTTTCCTTCAAACCCATTGTCACTTTGGTGCCGGCTAGATCCATCCATTTACTAAAACTAAAAATGTCAGTGTGAGTATATCAAAAAAATTATCATGTACTAATGAGGAAGATAAACACTAAGATATACTTAACCAAGTTATATCAAACTCATTCCAAATTTCAAAAATAACAATGACTCCATCTAATATACTAAACATTGTGGTTATACACAACTTTTCACTTAAGATTAAACAACACTCTAACCTCTAAAGTTATCTAAACCTCCCTTTGATACCAAATATAAGGCCCCAGCCTTAAAACATTACATAATATTGAATTAAATGAATAATTCACATTGAGGATCCTTTTAGGTTTATAGTTTTAGAGAATTAGGACATAACTATTACATCTCACAAGATTACAAAGTAGACACTTCTACTCAGTTTCCATTTTTCTCATAAAATAAAAACTCTTAAAAAGAAACATGTCTAGTTCCATGTTTTAGATAGAATTTCTTTAATTGATCCCATATTTGACCCTATTCATCTTTAAGTCCCATGGAAAACATTTCAAAAACTTTGGATGAGCATAAATAGCTCAGTAGGGGATATAAAAATACAGAAAGAAAACATTAGTCCATGTATACATAAGAATCAATGAAATTATACTTTACTCATAAAACATAATCACTTTAACATACCTCATGAAATCATAAGATTTATGAATAACTCATAGAAATCATAAGACGTAAAGGTAACTTGAGGTATTCATAACATTCTTACATAGGGAGAAACCCTCATGGTTACGTTTGGAATACCCATCACAATATATTCCCTAAATCTATTCGGAGAAACCTTAGCTTTTAACTCCTTCGCATTACCCATTGCATTAGAGAGATATCTCAGGCTCACACTCTCTAAGTTTATCATGGAACCACCTGATTTCATAAAAATTTCCCAAGAACCATAATATAATCATAAAACATAACTTAAGCATAAAGGAAAGATAACATTCCCATATTGCAATAACAATATAACATTTTAAGATATTGAAATAATAAATCCATTATAAAAACCATTTTCAATACCAAAATACGTAAAAAGAGTATATGGTATTTATTTTTCTTTTGAAAACATTATGGCTTGTTAAGGAAGCAATAGATCAAATAATACTCACGGCGGCGGAAAAGGTCGTTGTCACCGCTTACGTTAAAAAAGAAACATTCATTTTTGTCATTTAGTAAAACACTTCGCAGAGAAAAGATTCCATTTCAATTAAATGAAAATTCAAAAGGGTTTTATACACCGTATAAAATAAAGTCGTGTATAAATCAAAAGATGCCTCAATGAAAGGAGATTTAGACGAAGTCCCATACAAAGATGATATCCTTAGATTAAGGATAAATCAATTACATAATTATGTGTGACAAATATAAATACACCCAATATAAGTGGATATTAAGTGTAAAACAATCATAGGATATCCACACATATTCGTAGCATGACATAATCAAGAATTATAGGTTTAACCCAAATAATTAAAATTGGGGTAAGAAGTTCCCTTACAGAAATTCGACAGCCTAACGACGTCACTTTAAAATTCAGAAAATGAGACGATGAGAGATAAAAAGGGTATCTCATCACTTGTACATAATATTTACAGAAATAATGATATATAAGAATATATTCCAACATAATAAGATGTAAATTAAAATACCTAACAAAAATAAGTGTTTTAAAAAGAGGAGGGTGAAAGGTTCCCTTACCGATTTGGGTAACTTTCAAAACGTACACCCCAAGAAAGAAGGGTCATAAAATTAAGATGTAAATACCCATAAATTAATGTATATTACACAAATAATACAATCATGGTTAGTACATACACCACACAAAATGAAATAGTGGCAAATGTAGCATGAATCTCACGGGAATAAAAAGTGAGATAAAAACCCCTTACCTCGTTGTGATCAATCGAGTGGTATGACCAAAATATAATAAACACCAAATGAATCACATAATACCATGAATATAAATAGAATAATGATAATATATATGAAATATCGATACAAAATACACCACATGCAGTAAATAAGTGGCGAACAATGTAAATCTCACGGAATTAAAAGTGAGATAAGAAATCCCTTACGAAAATTCGGCAGCCTAACGACCCCACATAAAACTTCCAAAAATGGATTTATGAGATCAAATAGGGTCTCTAATAATAATAAAACAAAAATTACAGTAATATGAATATAAAATAACATACCCCAACATAATAAAGAGGATCTTAAAAGAAATGACATAAAAGAGAGTACTTAAAAAGAAAGAGTGGTAGGATCCCTTACCTCAAGTCTGATTTATCTTGTTCATTTATTTATATTCTTGAATAATAAACTTTGATCAATTTATAATTGATTAAGGACCTCATTTTAAGTTTATTATTAAATTCATATAACATATTATAATTTTATAATAATTAGTTAATTATGTGAGCTCATATCAGACGTTTTTGTCGATGTTCGGTACATGAGTAAAAAAAAATGAACTTGTTTGAAAAGAATTGTCCATGTAGTTATAAGTAAATCATCTACAAAGTATTATTAATGATTTAAATATCATATATATCCAGTATATATTCATTTTATACCATTCCATAACATTTTTAGATAAAAAATAAAATGCACCGTTCATGGAGACGGTAGGCCGTACGTACGCATGAACGCTACTTTCATTTCTTTGTCATATTAATAGAATTAAAACTAAATGAGATATATATATATATATATATTTTAATTCCATTATAATATATATGTTATATAGGTCACATAAGTTAATTAATTTCATTATTTATATATTCCATGTATTTCTTGAACGAGTCACATCACTTGAGGGGGCGGTAGTCCACACTTCCTCAAATGAAATTATCGCATTTGCACAACATGAAAATCATAAAGGTATTTTTAAATATAAAATAAAGAAGTATAGAGAGTACATAAATATAATATATACCATATATAAATATATTTCCATCATAATTTCCACCATGAGAGGTGGTAGGAGAAGATTGAACAATCATCATTTCGTGAGGCAGTAATTCGCCATCCACAGAAATAGTATGTTCTTTACCCATTAGATGGAGGTGTGTGTAAGTGTATCTGGAATAATTCTCATAAAAACATCCTATTATATTTAATATACTGGTGTTGTTACAAAATAAATGAATAAAAATATTTTAGGGGGTTGGAGAAGAAAAATAAAACAAAAGAACAAAAGAGATGACATTACCTTTAAATCGGGTAACTCCCCTTGGTTTGAAACAGAAGGGTTTCTTGAAGAGATTTATTCCTAAGGTAAGTCTTCTTGGATGAAGAGAGGGATATTGGGAGATTATTTGAGTATAGTTTGGACGATACAAAGGGATTTAGAAGTGTGAGAGATGGGTAGGAAGTGGGGTCTTTTTATAAGGGAGAGGGGGAGCTCTTTTGGAAAGCATGAAACTATTATTTTATTATATAATGATTTTAGGTTTCTAAAGGTCCCAAAATCATTAAACTATAAGATAAGGGGAAAAAGTTTCGAAATAAAATCATCCAATAATAATTTTACAAGTTTTGGATATTATTTTAAACATTATCTTCTTATTTATTTAAATCATTCATTAATGATGTAAACACTGAATCATCATTGTGTCGTAAATAATCTTATTTATTTGATGTATAAAAATTATAAAAAAATTACTATGTTGTAGGAAATAGTTTTACCTTTATAATGAATATTTATAGTCTAAAATATAACATGTATAACCTCTTGTAAAAATTGTTTTAGTAAAACAATACATGTTTGTGACATTTTTATTTTTACTTTAAATAAAAGGTATTAATGTCATTATCTTACCCAAGTGGCTCCATGGGGTCCCACAAATTGACCCATGGATTGTCGTGGTCGGCCATGACTCAAAAAATAAGGGTAGGACAAGTGTAAAGATAATTTCATATAATTTTAACATTATATTTACCTTAAATTACACTAATTACCTTTAATCACGATTAATAAAACTTAAAAGTTACTATTCACCAAAAATTATTTTCATCCCATTGAACCAAATTTTAATTACTAATGAAAACCATGTATGTCGGATTTTTGAAATTCAATTCACAGAAGCGGTAAAGTTTCGTTTAACGAAAAATTCAGTTTTTTAACTACCACTTAGTGGTTTCACTATTCATCAAAAAATGATGTTTTTCATAAAAATACCAAAAACTTACCCTAAGATATATTTGATATTCAGAATTCAAAAATGATGTATATTTTAAAAAATTCAAAACATATACGTTGCATTAGTTAATTAATTAATTCTCATTGTCAGAACAATTAGCGTGTTTTTAAGAAACAATATCAATCAAAAGATTGACAATTGTTTATGTCCAATTTCAAAGTGAAATTAATTCGAATGACCACCATTTTATTAAATGGTAAAAATATATTCTAATTACACTTTAAAACCAATTAAAAAAATAATATAACCATATAAATAAATTATATTAAAAGGAGGTTTTGAATTAAAATACAACATTTTTCACTATTCATTAAAAATTGAACTTTATTAGAAAATAACAAAAACATACACAAATTAAATTTTTATGTCCCGATTCTAAAGAAGGATTTTATTTGTTCCAAAAGAATTTATAAGAGTAACCAAAACTATTTTTAAAGAGGGTTCACCATCAAAAGGCGATAAATCGACCTTTTAGTGAATATTAGAGTATTTATGCCTAAAATCGGATTCATCCGCATTTTAAGCCTCTATCATTTATTGGGTAATTGTTAAAATATTTAACAAACATATATAATCATTTTTTAGTTAGTTATGTTCATTCCCGCCATTACAACGGTTAGGCGTTAACTACAATTTAAAATAATATTATTATATTAATAGCGTGCAACGTAAGATTTCAAAGAAACTCTTTGTTGCGTATTGGGTACGCCATCGAACATAGCATTCCCTTTAAAGTAATATTAAAATTTTATCCAAAAATATTAATAAATATGAAAATGTCATATTCTTTATTTACCTGGGATGTTACAATAACCTTGGAAACTTATAAAGTAATATTGAAAGATCATTTAAAACATTTCTTGAGGAAAATATCATTTCAACTTTGAAAAAAACTTTTTAAAACATAATTTTTTTTTTCAAAATTATTTGATTTTAAAATAACCATGGAAAATTATAATGGAATCTTTAAAACATTTATTGTTCATGATAGTTGAAAATTCCATTCATGCCATACAAGTTAAAATAAATATTCCTTTAATATTTTAAGTTAAAGACAAATGGTCCTTATTTGGAAAACGACATGAGGATTCCTTTTAAAACATTTCCAAAAAAGTAAAAATGGGTAAAAATTACTATAAAAAATCATATAATAACAATATTTTTTTTTTATTTTTTTAGAAAACATGGATATAGAATAAAAAGGATTTTCGACCGAAGAGATAAATAAAGTTGTTTTTTATTAAAAAATATTTTGAACTCTTGAGAAAATAAAGAGATGAAAATGAATGGAAAACATGTATTCTAATGAAAAAATAGGATAAGAAAATTAATTATTTTATTGATAAATGGATCATAATATTTCATCGTTGAAAGCATAAACATAAAAAATCTCAATAAATAATGAGATTTTATCATAAAACCCTTACCACTTTGGTAGCATTGAATTATAATCCCCATGAAAGAATAAAATTAAATGAGACATAAACTATATTGAGAATAAATAAATTCATGATATTACCTATATAAGGGTATTTATATACACCTTATAAAATATGATATTCACATAACATAACATATGTCCCAAAGAAGACAAATTGAGTCAAAAATCCCTTACCTTAAGTCTCAACTTAGTTCGTACACTTTAAAAAATTATGTATAATTAATATAAGTTTATTATAAATATATTAATGTATAATACTTATATATATAAAACCATAAATTTTTTACTTATGAACTTTTATTACTCATTTATTAACAATTCCTTGTTAAAATAATGTTTCAGGTAATAATTGATTTATTTTTCATGTATGTTTCGATTTGGTATTTTCGATCATTTTACTTTGACCATGGTTCCATAATATCCATAATTTTAAACATGATTTAAATATCATATATATTCAGTATATATTTATTTAGATTAATCCATAAAAGTTAGATATCGAAAATGAAATACACCGTTCATGAAGACGATAGGTTGTACGTATGCATGAACATTGTTTCCATTTTCTTGACCGATGAAATGAAAGGAAGGTAAATAATAAATTAATTTTATATGATTAATTTTATATAATATATATCAAATATATTCATTAAATTTACCATTATTACCTTCCACTTAAAGTTTAAGTGAATAATTAATTACATCGCTTTGTGAGGCGGTAACCCACCATACACACAAACGACATTATCGTATTCCAAAAGAACGTAAAGTAATAATTTATATGTGATATTACCATTAAATAAGTATAATAATATCATAAATATCATATAAATATGTTAAATCCATCATTATTACCAACCATAAGAGGTGGTGGTAGAAAATGAACTACATCGGTTCACGAGGCTGTAGTCCTTCGTACACACGATCGATGGTTTTGTTTCCAATTTGGTGGAAGAGGTGATGGATATAGGTTATTAAATAAACATAATAAACTATCATTATATTTTATATACTATTTTTATTATATTTTAATTAATATATCTTTAATTAAGGTGGTAAGAGAAGAAGTAAAATGAAAGAGTTTAGTGAATATAACTACATTCGCTTAGAATAACCCCCTTTGGATCACTACTTAAGGACCATAAGGTTGGTATTTTGGGATGGAAAAAGATCTATAAAATGTATAAGTATGATGGGGAGGAAATTTTTCAAGTTTTTTAATCCATACGGATTAAGAGATGTGAGTAAGTAAGGGGAGGATGTTGCCTTTTATAATGATAGAGTGACATTTTTGTAAATACCCAAAACTATTCATTAATGGGAATTAAATCTCACCCCAAGTCCCTCCAAAATTGATAAATAATTTATTGGAGTATTGATATGGTCACACCACAACTCCAACATAAAAAAACACTAATTTTAAACATGTTATTCCTTAGCCTTTATATTTACTTAATTTTACCATTTAAGTTTTCACCACGGTAACATGTATATTTTTATTTACCAAGATAATTTTCCATTTAAGAATAAAATTAAAATGATAAATATTATATAATTTTACCCACTGATTATAAATATTAAATATAATTTATTATATAAATATTTTATGTGTGTTGAAAATTTATTTTAACACAAACTCATGTACTGTGAAGTTTTATTGTCTTTATTAATATTCATGAACATAAATTAATTTGAAATAATTATATAATATAAATTATTTTTATTCCAAATATAGAATACATTTTATCATATTCAAATCATATCAGTGTCAAAATTTAATTTAAGATTAATCCTACAGATGCGATGAAAAAACTGTTTTCCAAAGAGAAAATTCTCAAAAGTACAGAAAGTTTTAATATAAAAACTCAATATTAAATTGATTCTAATGAACTAAATTGGATTAATAAATATGTAATTTAACATATTTTAATTTTAAAACCATTTTAAAACAAAATTTATCCTTATAAATTCTTCAAACTAAAAGGCAGTTTTCAATAAAACCTAGTATTTTTCACTATTCATCAAAAAATTATTCTTTTAAGAAAAATATAAAAAATTAAACCTAATAAAAATTTTAAATATTGATTAAAAAAATAAAGATATTTTTTACAAATAATTTTTCTAAAAGTTTTAAATATTAATTTTATTATTTGTTCACAAAAGTAATATAATTCATTTTTTTAAAAATAATATTTTCAAAGAATATAAAGATTTTACAAAAACGTTAAGTACCTTTATGTAAATATTTTTTATTTATATAAATACATTACACTTAATATTTAAAAGGTGGTTATTTCTATTCATACCACTATGTTTAATGGCTAGGTTATAATGGTCAAGTTTAAGTAATAATATAAATAGTATATTACAGTTCCTTAAAACTCAGTGTTGCGTGTAATGCAAGATATAGAATAATTTAAATTTAATCGATTTTTTTCATAAAATATCAAGGTGCCACATTATACCCTCCTTAGAATAAATTTTTCATTTGAAATTACATCACTTTGGCTAAAAAATGAGGATACTTTTGCCTCACTACATCCCTAGGTTCCCACATAGCTTTCTTAAGATGGTGGTTTCACCACAAAATTTTGACCAGGTGAGTGGTCTTGTTTTGTAGAACTTTCTCTCTATGATATAAAATATCAACTAGTTACTCCATAAAAGAAAAATCACACCCTAATGGTATAACCTATGAGTTCATTACATGTGATGGATCATGTATTTACTTCCTCAGGAGATATACATGGAACACATATTGAACCTGAGAGAGGTTCGATGGAAGAACCAAATTGTAAGCTATCTTCCCAATATGATAAAGAATTTCATAGGGATAGATATACCTAGGGATTATTTTTTCCTTATTTATTCCATAGAGAAATATGCAGGAAAACATTCTCACCAACTTAAAATTCCACATCACGCTAACGATTTTCATCATTACTTTTCTATTGACTATGAGTGGCCATGTTGTGCTGATGAATGGATATAACATTCTCTTCCATTTATTTAGCTAACTTAGCCCCCAATATATTTCTTTCTCCAATTTAATCCCAATACATTGGATTTATACACTTCTTCCTATATAGGGATTTATAAGGATACATCTGTATGCTCGAGTTAAATCTATTGTTGTAGGAAAACTCAATTAGAGGAAGATGTTAATCCCAACCAAATTTGAAAGATTTATAATAATATTTAAGAATATCCTCTAGGGATTTAATTATTCTCTTATAATGACCATATTTTTGAGGATGATACACAGTTCTTAAACTAAAATCCATATCAAGATCTTACTGAAGACTTATCTAAACCTTTGAGTTCAACCTCATATCCTGATTAGATACAATTGAATGTGGTACTCAATGCAACCTTATTACTTCCTTAATGTATATCCTAGAATGTTGATCTAGCGATAAATCTTATTTGATAGCGATTAAGTGTTAATTTTTTAAAGGTGATTGAATTCAACCCATATACCATTACCCCTTTAGATGTTTTGTGGATTCCTATGACAAAAATCTATGGTGATGTTTTCTCATTTCCATTTTGTTATGGATAATGGGTGTAACATCCCGTTAGTCATTTGTCTCTCAGTATTAATTTGCTGACATACCAATAAATATATATCTTCATGTTTCCCCACTATAAATACTCTTTTACATAGGACAGTGGTAGGTGATAAACCATTTTCTCCCTTTGATTATGGGTTCAAGCTCTATCAACTTATTGGATGCAATAGGTTGTCACCCAACATGTGAGTTATATTTTTCCAAAACTATATTAATATAATTACTATAAAATCACCAAATTGAAATAACCCATAATTACCTTTACATAAAATATAAGATAAAACCTAAAGGTTACCAATTATTTTAGTATTATATCTAAAAAATATAAAGGCATCCCTCCTCAAATACATTTTTCACCAAAACATATACAAAACGAAAGAGTTTTATTTCATTAAATGTCTCCCAAAATATCCTTAATCTTGATAAAAAACCATCACATAAAACCTAAAAAGGGGTATCTAAGACTTTGAAATTATGAAAAAACTTAAACTCATGAACCCATGATGGTACCCATAAATCTTAAGTTAATATTACATGGAGACTTATATACTTCCAAAATATAATTCACCCTTATTTACTTAAATAAGCTCTTATCTTATACAAAAAAATTTCTATTGGAATATCGGGTTTATCCTTACACTGATAAAATATCAAATGTTATTTAATTATTCCAGAATCCTTGTAGAGTAAGATAATCAATGCTTATAATCACATCAAGTTATACTAAAGGATGAATATTAAGGTTTTCATATGACTCCTTTATACAAATTCAAACATGAAATTCTTAACTATGGAGTAGAGGATATGTGTACCCTAATTATCATGATTCACTCCAGCTATTGTGATTATATAAGATTTACCTTTTTTCCTTTGTCTTTAAAGGTTTTTGGGTCTTATTATCTTCATTATCCCTTGGATTATGTAATTAATTCACATAATTCCCAAATTCCTTTAACATGAAGCACTGTAGTGTGGGTGGTAAATTTTGTGGGGATTTTTATCTATTCTCATCATTAGAAAACTCCGTCCCACCACTAAAGCATTCAACTACATGATGACCTTACTTTACACTCTTAAAACATTTATTAGTCCTCTTAAGACAATTTTATTTGTGTTTGATTCCATAATTCAAGTGTGAAGGAAAACCCATCTTCTTCTCTCCATGGTTTTTAGAGTTTCCTTTGAATTCCATCTTTATTTTCTTATCAAATCCATGAGATTAATGAGTAACTATTATCTCCATTTACACACTGATATCACATAGAATTATTTATTAATATCTACCAATGTTACTTATGTCTATATCCCTTTGTATACTTGGTTTTAATCCACTGAATAATTGATCAACCTTACTTTTAGGTTGGATGATAATACTAGAAGCGTACCTCACAAGTCTTGTAAAATATTCCTAATAAGTACCAAAACATTCATCATCATTCTTTTTTAGCTTAAGGTATTCCTTTTTTATTTTCATATGAATAATATGAGGAACTAAATTATTGAAAAATAATATCTTAAACTCCTCACACTCCATGGAGTCAATTTCATCTTATTAGCTTGTATTCTTGATAATAGTCCACCACTTATCTGATTATACTTCCAAAAAATGGATTTCTAAACTGACATTTTCATGATACAAACACCGAATAATGGAAAATATATTTTCAAAGGAACTGATACATTATTGGAAAACTAGTGGATCAAAAAAACCACTAAAATAAAGTGTAAATTTCCCCATGGATGATTCAACAGAATGTTGTTCCCTCATTTTCTCATTTTGAGGTTCAACATGATTCATTTATTAAGAAAGTTGTGTGAGTATAGACACAAAATTTTTCATTATAACTCCTATAACATTTGTCTATTCATAAGGAAAATCATTACATTATCCATTATATTCATTATTAATATGATTCCTTCAGGTTCCAACCATTTAATAAAACCAAAACGAATAGCGTGAGAAACTATAATAATAATAGTAAAACACATAGTCATGAAAAAATATATAGGATGTATAAATCAATGCACCATAAATTCAATATATGAAACCTTAGTTTTATCCTAGGTTATTCATAATCGTCATCTATTAAAATACTTCAATATGGTTTGTAAAGAGTTTGTGAATTTCTGAAGTATATCACTCAGAAGTGTCAAACAAGGTGTGTAGTAGGGCACAATTTCATGAATAAGGTGATGATTGAGTCCTGCTCAATGTGCCATTTTTGGAGTTATTACCACAAGATACCTCTATTTCAGATCCACATCCACTTGTAGTGTCTAGATGAGGATGTAATTTCTTGGAAACCACTCACTCTATCATTTACCAAAAAAATAAGGGAATTTTCGTATATGTTGACTCATCCTTAGAATTATCCTTAGAAATATATCTAGATATATACCTAGGTATATCATTGAAATTTTTCTAATAATAGTTTCATAATATTAACTAAACCTTCCTCTGATACCAATTATAAGAATCCGAAATTCTCATACATAAATATTAAATCTTAATATAAAATTATTCATTATATAACATAATGATCCACAACAAAATCATTTAGTTATAGTGACTTTAGAAACTTGGAAACATAAAAAATGGTTCATAAGAGTTCTACATCATATCCCATTTAATTCTCCATAACTAGAATCCTTCTTTGACATATCATACACAAAAACTTTCTTCATACCCTAAGGAAAGGAAATATAAGAATGAGTGAGATTAGATTCTTAGTAAGGGTCAATAAGGGAGAAATCAATATAACATGATCATAAGGGTATAATAACATGACAATAACATTTAAAAACCATACTCTATATATCATAGATCAAAAAATAAATTCATGGAATAAATCTTGGAAGTTCATTAGACAAGAATCATAAAGTAATAAAAGAACAAAATCCTTAAAATCATAACAATGGAATAAGAAATGAATTTGTGACATAAATGTAATAATATAAAATAAATTAATTAGTAGGAAAGGATTATTTCAAAAACCATTATAGTGAAATGGGTTCACTCCCTAAACCATCATAGTAGTCAACTTTAACTCCCCAGACTATCATAGTGGAAAAATTCCCATATTAAAGCAGGTTCACTCCCCATTATAATCCTATTTATCTCATGAGATATAAATATTTACCCAATGCAATGGAGGGAGATATAGGCCCCATCCATAACATAATTAAAATCATACATATAATATCATAAAAAATTAATCATATTAGAACCCATGAAAAGAAATGGGTTTCATAAACACTTCATCATAGAATAACCTATAGAAAAGAAACAGATTTTATAATCATTTCATCATTTTATCAAAGCATACCCCATGAAAAAATAAGTGGGTTTTATAAGTACTTTATCACTGAATAACCCATGGAATAAAAAGGGGTTTCATAAACTTATTTTTATTGATGTTCACCTATCGTAAGGCATGAAAAAATAAAATTTATTTTTATAATGCAACATAGATCTTGACTAGGGTTGTCACACTTGAGGATATTCATAGTTGTTCACCTACTTAATATAATTCACTTAAATTACTTCTTTTTGTTTGTTTTTATTTATTCTATGAGAGAATTGGATTTTTTAATGATAAATTAAATGATTAAATTTATAATAACATGTAATGAGAGAATGTGATTAGAAAAAAAGAGCATTCCCTTTGTGGTTTGGTTTATGGGTTTCACCATTCTTCTTATTGGTGTTTAAATTTAGTTTGATAATTTAATTCTGAGTTATCATGCATGAATTGTTATTATTTTATTTAGTTGTGTGAAATATAAAATGCATTTATAAATATTAATTCCACCTCCTCCTATAATCAAGGTTGATGACACATCTTAATTGAGAATGTGACACCTTCCAGGACCCTAATCCATCGTAAGTCATTTCATCCACTAAATGGATCAAATTAATCGAATAAAGAGTTTTTGTTCAGTGTAATGGAGGGAAAATACTTAAATAAATAATATAAATGAGTTTGAGTTTAGTGTTGTTGTGGATAACCTCTACTCTTATTCACTTCACTATTTCTCACCCAAAAATTAAAAAAACTTACGAATTAAAGTACAAAATGAATAGAAAACACTACTTACCTCCCCCAAGCCAAGACTTGAGTTAACCCCTTATTTTTAAGGGTAAGAGGTCACAGGGTAAGATGCCAAAGAAAAGAAGAAAATAAAAATATAATAAAAATAAAATAGAATAATAATGAGAAAATAATAATAACACATACACAAATGAAATAAATAAAAATAAAAATAAAATAAGAACATATAGAAATAAAATAAAATAAAATAAAAAATAAGAGAATAAGAAAATTAAACACATAAAATAACTAAAATAAAATAATAATAAAAAGAAGAAAATAATTAGATGGAGAAAAATAATAATAAGTGGGGTATGTGTTGAAAATTTTAATTAAATAAATTAATAAATTATTTATTTATCAACTAAATTAAAATTACATGAAATAAAAACTAAAATAAAAATAAAAATAAAAGAAACATAAAAATGGAAAGGCAGCAAAATCCGCCTTCTATTTCCTCTTCTCCAGCGGGTGTAGACTCTTGGTAGTGGGATACTGATCCTCTATTCATAGATGAGGAGTGAATCACCTTTCCTTTGGTGGTCAAGGGATCTCCAAATCTCAATTCAAAGATTTACTCAAGAACCATAAGGTCTTCAAAATAAAACCTGAAGATATTGGGTGTTTACCATTTTTTTGGTGTAGAAGAGTTCCACAGAGGTAGAAAATTTGTATAGCGAAATGCATGAGGTGAAATTTGGCATTTATATGTGGCAGTGGCTCGAGCAGTAGTGACGAGTAGTGAAGAAATCATAGTGAGAAACAACATCAGTGGACGTTTCTCCCTCAACACCTCCGA
Organism: Viscum album; assembly: GCA_963277665.1. Taxonomy (NCBI): domain Eukaryota; kingdom Viridiplantae; phylum Streptophyta; class Magnoliopsida; order Santalales; family Viscaceae; genus Viscum; species Viscum album. Next base: position 1,878,053,625 of record OY728151.1, read on the forward strand.
CTTTTAAAGTATATGGAGAGAGTTCTAATTGATCTTTATGGGGGTAGTATGAGGTTCCAATGTTGATCCAAGGAGGTTTTATTCTTAGGAAGTGGGAGATGGATCGACATTGAGCTTCAGGGGTATCAATAATGGTGTATTCTGATGATTTGTAGTGATGATCAGTGATCTCAAGCAACGGATGACCGTGGAGTTGGGCGACACGGGTGTCTAAGCATGTGTGAGGATAGATTTTAAAATGATGAACAACAAAACTTAAATCACTATACAAAATTGAATGAAATGATAGCTCATATTTCCTACAGCAGGTATGATATCTCGTATAACACATGCACACACACAATTCATATTCACTGTTTGGTCCATAAGGGCCTTGGCCCATGTTATACTACCTACGGGATTGACCCCCTATGGGCCAACACATAGGCTTCATTCCCCCATACTATGGCAGATTTAGTTGGCCCTCCTAGTGGGTTGTGTGGCCGAATGACCCTATTAGGATAGCTAAGTGGTGTGTGGCCCCTAGTTGAAGGCTTTCTTATGCCCATCCCATTTTCTTAAAAAAGTAAACACCTGAAAAAAAGATAAATAGTTAGAAAATATTTGAAACATAATATATAAAATTTCAAAAACAAAATAAATACTCAAGACACAACAATATTAATTCATTTAAAATAAATTTATTTCCACATGAATAAATACCAACTTTTGAATAAAACATTTAATTACATGTGAATTATCATTGAAAAACACTAGAAATCGTTAGAATATGTTTAAAAAAGTGCATGAAATATGAGTATGTCAGTCATAATAAACATAAAACATCCAAAGAAAGAATAATAATGGTTTACTTAGATCATATCCCCCGTAAATATTAAGTAACCTAAAAGGATTCCATCTTAGATAGAAAATTATTTTGAAAGATCACTTGGGAAATTTCTTGAGGAAAGTGGAATTTTAACTTTGAAAATCACTTTGAAAAACATAAAAAAATTTAAAAATAATTTTCTTTGAAAATAACCTTAGAAACTTATAAAGGAATATTTAAAGATCATTTAAAACATTTCTTGAGGAAAATATCCTTTCCAATTTGAAAAAAAGTTTTAAAACACAAATTTTGTTCAAAATCCCTTTCTTTTTAAACAACCTTGGAAACATATAAAAGATTATTTAAAACATTTAATGTTCATGATAGTGGAAAATTAAATTCATGTTATACATGTTAAAACAATGATTCCTTTAACATTTTTGATAAAAGATAAACATGCCATATTTAAAAAAATACAAGATGATTAATTTTAAAATATTTTTAAAAAAATAAAAAAGGGTAAAAATTAATTTAAAAAATCATAGATTAAAATTAAAATATTTTTGAAAATATTTTCAGAAACCATGGATATGGAAGAAAAATGGATTTCGATCGATGAGATAAATAAAGTCCATTTTTCTTAAAAACATTCTTTTGAACTTTTGAGTACATAATGAAAGGAAGATGAAGGGAATACATGTATTACAATGAAATAACCAGAGGATAATAAATTTCATGAGATATTAAGAGATGTATCATAATATTTCATCATCATAAGCATAAAAATAAACAATCTCAATAAACAATTAGATTGTATCATAAAACCCTTACCACTTCAGTATCATTGAAACATAAGCCTCATGGATGACTAAAATTAAATTAAAATTAAAACATCATGATAATAAATAAATTTATGTTATTACATGTCAAAGGGGTTATATATACACTTCATAAAATGAGTTTGGTTCATAATATAACATATATCCTAAAGAAGAAAAATTAAGATGGAAATCCACAACCTTAAGTCTTAACATGCTTCGTAAATATTTAAAACTCATGTATAAAGAACATAGGTTTATTATAAATCTATTATAGAACCATAATTATATATATTATACCATATAATATTTACTTATGACATTTTATTACCCATTCATTAACAATTCCTTTTTAAAATCATGTTTTAGGTAAAAACTATTTTGTTTTTCGGGTATGTTTTGATTTGGTATTTTCGACCCTTTTAATTTGATAATAGTTCCATAATATTTAGAATGTAAACCATGATATAAATATAATATATATTAATTATATATGTATTTATAGTAATCCATAAATTTTATAGATAGAAAATGAAATACACCATTCATGGAGACAACATGTCGTATGTACGCATAAGCACTATTTCCATTTTCTTGAAGAATGAAATGAAAGGAAGGTAAATAATATATTAATTTTAAAGAATAATTTTTATGTAATATATGTCACATATATTTATTAAATTTACTCTTATTACCTTCAAAGTAAAGAAAAAGTGAAAAATGAATTGCATCGCTTTGCGAGGTGTTAATCCTCGTACACACGAGCGAAGTTATCGTATTCCCAAAGAATGGAAAGTAAGAATGTATATGTGATATTATAATTAAATATATATAATAATATCATAAATACCATATTAATATGTTAAATACATCATTATTCCCACATGTGAGAGTTGGTGATGGAAAACTAACTACATTGGTTCGTGAGGCGGTAGTCCGCTGTACACAGGATTGACGGTTTCGTTTACCATTTGATGGAAGAGGAGATGGATATAAGTTATTACATAAAAATAATAATATCTCAGTATATTTTATATAATGGTTTTATTATATTTTAATTAATATAACATGAATTAATGTGGTAAGAGAAGAAGTAAAAAAGAAAGAGTTTAGTGAAGACAATTACCTTCCCTTAGAACAACCCCTTTTGGATCTCTTATTAAGGACTATAGTGTTAGTATTTTGGGATGAAAAGTAGATATATAACACGTATAAGGATGTTGGTGAGGTATTTTGGTAGTTTTTTTTGATTAAAATGGCTTAAGAGGTGTTAATAAGTGAGAGGATGAGGTGACCTTTTATAATGGTGGAGGAGTGACATTTTTGTAAATACTAAAGACTATTCAATAATAGGAAGACACTCTCCCTCCAAGTCTCTCAAAAATTAATAAATAATGAAGTGGAGGTTTTATATGGTCTATATAAACCCCCAACACAAAAAAATGTTTTAAACATGGTATTCCTTAGCCTATAAGTTTACTTAATTTTACCATTTAAGTTTCCACCACGGTAACTTGTATTTTTTATTTACCTAGGTAATTTAACCTTTAAGAATAAAATTAAAATGATAATTAATATATAATTTGTACCCAATTATTATAAATATTGAATCAAATTTATTATATAAATATAATTTGTGTGTGGAAAATTAATTTTAACATAAACACATGTAATGTGAAAAACATCGTTTTATCCTTAATCGTGGTAATTAATTTTTATTATATTTATTAATATTTATGAAAAAAATTAATTTTAACTTATTATATAATATTAATTATTATTATTTAAAATATAGAATCAATTTTATCAAATTAAAAAAAAACTAAAGTGGAATAATATAATTTAATATTAATCCCAAAAATGCGACGAAAAAGCGGTTTTCCATAGAGAAAATTTTCAAAAGTACAGAAAGTTTTAATATAAAACTTCAATATAAAATTGATTATAATATCTTAAATTGGATTAATAAATATATAATTGAAATAATTTTACATTTAAAACCAATTTAAAACAACATTTAACCTTATAATTCTTTAAATAAAAAGGCAGTTTTCAGTAAAAACTAGTATTTTTCACTATACATCCAAAAATTAATCTTGTCAGAAAAATCCAAAAATTATCAATAAGATAATATTAACATTTTGAATAAAAAAATGAAGTTATTTTTCTTCAATTAAAGTTTATGAAATTTTCAAAAATTAATTTTATTATTATTTCACAAAGGCAATAATTTTTTAGAAAATGTATATTCAAAGCATATAAAACTTTACTAAAAATTAAGTACTTTTCTATGAATATGTTATTTATATATAAAAAAATTAAAAATTAATATTTAAAAGGTGTTTATTCCTATTAATAACACTAATTTTAATTTTATAATGGTAATGTTTAAGTAATAATATAAAGTGTATATAATGGTTTTCTAAAACTTGTTGTTGCATGTTATAATGAACCAACCTTGGAAATCCTTCAATCAGATTCCTAAGATAGACCACCACATACCTGAGGAGCATCCCAAATCCCTCTAAGATGACGATGAGAATCAGGGGTATCATACATAAAAATTGGGGCTAGTTTTAACCTCAAGGAACCAAATAAAAACATCCAAACAAGTCATAATAGTTTAAAGACATTATAAATTCTGAGAAACATATCATATAAGTAAACAACCAATAAGAGATAAAAAAACCAAAGTGGAAGATAAAAAAATAAAAGATCAAATAATTCAATAAAAATCTTGATCCAACCATTTCCATGAAATCAAAGGCCCAATCACTAACTCTGTGTGACTCTCCGATCACCCACATCATATGTACAACACCCAATTCCAAAGGAAGATAGAACCATATACAACCTAAAAATTGAAGCATATAAGAACTTGCACAAGACATGAAGAATAAATACCCACCAATGTGAGTATTCAGGGAGTGATATAAATCCAATTGGATACCACCATGACTCTAATTAATTTATTTTATAAAAGAAACTAAGATAACTGGTTTGGAAATAATAGAAAAAAATTGGTTTTCATTTTCCTTTACACAATACATAAATGGAAAAAATTGGGTACATGAACTTTCTAAAATAACCAATTTCATAAAAAAATCCATGAAAAGGTTTTACCAAATACCAACACATTTCAAATTACTACCCAATTCTCTTAAAAAATGCCATACTTTTGAAAAATAAACCTACACATGGTTTAAAACACTTGAAAAGATTTCCACCCAAGAATTACACTCTAACAACCATTTCTCCCTTTTTCCTCTAAAATAATTTACACACCCAATATATTGGGAAATAATGAAACATGTGAAAAAATAATGAAACACAACCATATTAGGTTATAAATAAATCCAATAAAGAGATGAAATAAAACTATTCAACAACATGACTAATCCATAATAGGATCAACACATAAAATAAGTTTATCCAAGAAATAAACATCACACATTCCAATATATAAAATAAAATACATAACATAGGATACATATCATGAGTCAACACTATGAGGTATAAGGATACATCACATGACACATTAAAATGGACATAATTTTCGATAAACTAATAGTCACACATCCATCCACTTAATCTCTCTAAGGAGTATCCTCAATGAAAATCTCCTAAGCCAGGAATATGTACAACTTGGGAGGACTAGCCAGTGATAAACATCAACTAACCTATAAATGTCCCACTACTTCCCACTTAGAAACCTTAGTCTCCTCATGTAATAACAACAGAGGCGGTCCATGAAAAATAACATCATCAAATGAAAATAACAATCCCCTATGGATAACACCACAAAAACATCCTTCCCACCTCCTGAACTACCCTTAAAATGAGCCCCAACATATAAGCATGATATGAATCGCATCACAAAGTATCCATCACATTGATAATAAAATGCATCTACAACAATAAAGGGGGGGGTCAATAATGGTACAATCAATATCACATCAAAAAGTGACAACTAAGCCTTCACTTATCATATATAATACATATAATTTTGGAAACACCTTTTTAAAATACTTTATAATTCACAAACAATTCCAAAATAAGGCATGAACCCTTACAATAATAATTCAATTAGATCAAGGGAAACTTTATTTTCACTTTATAAAACCAATCCACCCCTTAAAAACAAAGAAACCCTTTAAACACAAAAGGGATACTACTTTGAAAACCTCACATAGAATAAATATAAAACAAAAATTTCATTTCAAAAAGAAAACCATATTTAGAATTTTAGAAAACATGAAGAGTGCATAAAACGCTATTTAAAAACAAATTTTCATTACCCTAAAAAAATCACCCACTTTTGACAAAGGAAAAACACCACAATCTTGGAAAACCTTTTGAAAAATCCAAAATATCTATCATATAAATCATTGATTTAAATCCAAAATACATTTAAAGAATCAGTAAATAATATAATTCTTAAACAAAAGAAATGAATCAGAAACAACTCCCTTAAGAGGTGGAACCTTGTTGCCTTTGATGAAATCCATCGAAAATGACTCAAAGTATGTCTCAAAAACATTATAAATAAAAACAAAAAATTTGGAACCACCCTAGTCTTGAAACTCATCCAATCATGTCCACTGGGGTTTGAGGAGAAGATTAAAGTTGAGTAAAACCAAATAGGAAGAAGAATAAGAACCCTACCTCTTGAATTGGGTGAATAATCACAAAAACACACACTATAAAATCACCTTGGAGGAGAATTAGATGAGACAAAAGGGATGGGAGAGGCATACAAGGAGTGGGATATCAAGTGGGTATTACAATGGATAAAACCCCAATTAAAATGAAAAATAAAGTAAAAAATACCCCTCTTTGGGCGGGTTGTATGGTTTACTCACATGGTTAAACAAACCATACAATAACCGTGTAGATCTCCACTGTTCAGAGCTTCATGGGATGAAAAATTAAGCTTCTTTCTTAGTTTTACTATTCACTAATTGTGTGTCTTGGATAAAGCCACTGCAAGAGGCTATACTCTTAGGATGCATGATTAAACTAACATCGTACCTTAACTATACGACCAGAAAAAAGTCCCCAAAAGTCCCCCTTTTCAACCCAAAGCACCCAAAACTCATGGTGCTAAACTATCTAAAAAATACCCCAACATAAAAGTGACATTAGGTGTGTCAAAAACTAATCACTATGCCACTTACCCCCCAAAAAATATTGAGTTAAGAAAGAAGTAAATAATAACAAGCAACAACACACCCTCTGCAAAGAGAGGTGAGTTAGACTATAAAGCACTAGATAATTCCCTAGGAAGAAACTCTAGATCAATGGATATTTCTCAAAACCAAATAACCAAGTATTAAAGGCTTCAAAAAGCCTCTAAGAAAAAAATAACCACACTTATCGGTAAAAGACCAAAATGGAAATAGAGACCAGTCATGGGTCTCCCCACTATCTATAAATCTCCTAAATGATGTAACAAAAGATAACACCTCAAATATAAACTTACACTATGGGAATAATATCCAAAAGGCCCCCAATAACACTTAGAAACAAATTATCAATTCCTAAAAGGAAAACCATTCCAAATGAATCAATACCCACATGGTCTAGCCATCAAGAATCTTAACACTCACATTAAAAAGGGAAAACTTTAAGGAATTCCTCAACACGAGATGACATGGGACATTGACCCAAGTCACTGTACTCTAGGGGTAAACTAGTTCCTCAATACAAAACAACATACCATGGACATTACCACAAAAATATCCCCTTTAAGTGCTCCCAAATGCAACATCTATCCAAATTACCCACATACTGACCCAAAATTCACTGACACCCACATCAATAAGAAACCATACTTAAAATAGGACATTAAATAATAAAACACTAGAGGCTTAAAAAGAATACAACTCAATAACAAGGCATTCATTAAATCTCAAAACCCATTGCACCACACAAGTCAAAAGATAAACACACAAACCACAAAAATTCAAAATCCAAAAAATACAGAAGCATTTCACAAAATTCTCCCAATTGGTTTTAACAAATAACCACTTGAAAATCACCTTTAAGGGCCTTAAACCATTTTGAAAAACACCAAAATAAAACATTTTCCCTAAATAAAACATGTAACTAACCAAAATTCATTTTGGACTCTTAAAACGTTTTCCCAAAAACAATTCAAAGCACAACACCTTTATTTTCCAAAACCACTTTCCAAATTATTTACACAATCCAATTTGAAATTGAATTAAAATACAAATCTCCCATTCCATTTAGGAAAACACCAAAATTTCCAATTTTAAATGATTTAAGTACCCCTTGAAACCATAATTTAAAAACCAAGCTCATGAAATTCATTTTTGAAAATATATTCCAAATGAGTTTTCAAAAACCCAAAGAAGAAAATTTTTAAAAACCAAATCAATTTCCTTTAAGACAATTAATGTGATTAAAACACCCCGTTTAAAATTTCACAACATGACCCAATCAAGTTCAAAATTTTCTAAAGTATCACACTCTTTAATTTCCCAAGAAAAACCTTTGGAAGTTGAAAACCACACCTCCCATTTAATTTTATGACCCAAACAAGGTTAAAATCCATTTAAATTGACAAATCCAATTTTAAATCAACATTTAAAATTTAAAACTACTTGTCATTTCAATTATCACTTCAAATAACAAGTGAAAACCATATTTCAAGAAAAAAAATTCACCTTGAACACCCTTAAAAAACCCAAACAACCCAACACACAAAGGTTAAACCTTAACATTAGGGCATTTTAAAACTATTTAGCACTCAAGGGATTTAATCAAGAAAAAAGGAGTTTTAAAAACTAGGAACAAAACCAATTAAAGATAAACCCTAGAAACAATACTCTCTCTTATAACAAGAATTTTATAGGAGGCACTTAAAAAACAAAAAAAAGACATGATACCAACCACCCATGATCCTCAAACAATGAAATAATCCCTATAATCAAGGTAATTAAACAAAGCACTATTTTAAAAAATCCTTTAAAAAAATTCAATCCACTTTGAAAATATCATTATAAAAGATCAACTTATCACTAAGACCCACTGGTCTAAAAATACATTTAAAACTAGGTTCAACACCCATATATTTCAAAATAATTACATAACTTATCATAAAATAGAAATATCACACTCCTTTCTAAAAAAATTTCAAAACTCCTATTTAAAATAAACTATCTCTAGGAAAACAATTTCCTAAACCAATTCTTAAAACATGCACTTTGAGAATTAAAGTGTTTCAAAAAATTTAAATTTTTGAAAACAAGTACTTTTAAACTCTAAATTTTTTCCTTAGCCCAGTTTTAAAACAAAACACACATGGTTTTAAAACTACCATAAAACAAGTTTTTAAAAATGAAACATCTTTTCCATTTATAAAGGAAACTTTTTTATCACTTTGAAAAACTAAGTCCCCAAAGGAAAAAACCAAGCACAATAATACACATATCATATCAAACCACATTAACCACATAAATTCCAATTAGAATACAAATTAAAACTTCCCTATAGGATACCACACTAAGGGAAAACTCCATTAAAGTGAATTTGAGAAGAAAGTGAGGAAAAACAAAAAATATGAAAGAAAAAACGCACTATGCATATTTTGGATGTACGGGCTGGTAAACTATGCACCAACTATGCAACAGGAACTGGCATGGTTTGATGAACCATGCCACATAGGCACCATATAGTTTACCAAACTATGCTTGCTAACCATGTGACCCTGGCCCATTCACTATTCTGCCACCAAAACCCAAACCCCCCTGAAATCATTGATGCACTCAACGAGGATCAAAGAATAATCTCAACACATAGAAAATACATCAAAACATCTAAAATACTATTTTAATATCAATACTCAAGCCTGATACACCTATGGAAACTAGATATTCGATGCCACAAAGAGCTGTCTAGGCCCTTGACTTCCCACTCTACCTGATCCCTGATGATAATCCTAGTCTCTAAAAAACACAGATACACCCAAATAACAAAGAGTGTGTTTCTATGATATCATTTTGTAATGAACCAACCTAGGAAATCCTTCCATCAGATTCCCGAGCTAGCCTACCACATACCCAAGGAGAATCCCCGACCCCCCTAGGCTGACAACAAGCATCGAAGGTATCATACATAACCGTTGGGGAAGGTTTCACCCTTAAGGAAACATATAAAAACATCCAAACAAGGCATAATATTAAAAATACAAGATAAATTCTAAGAGACATATCATATAAGTAAACAAATTATAAGAGATAAAAAACCATAATAAAAGATAAATAAATAAAAAAATGAATAATTTGATACAAATATCGAGCCAACAGGTTCCATGAAACTGAAGGTCCGATCACCAACTCCATGTGACTCTCTCGTCACCACCATTATCCATAAAACACTCACTTCCCAAGGAAGATGGAACCGGATCCAACAAAAAAACTAAAACTTAGAGGAACCTACACATCACATGAAGACTAAATACCCACCAACATGAGTATATAGTGTGTGTGATGAATTTAGTAGGATACTGACATGATTCAAATTCCTTCCTTTTATAAAATAAAAAAATCTCACTAGTTTGGAAATTGTTGGACCCTTTGTGAGATGATTGTTTTAATAATCACAACTCATGCCACTTTACAAATCATGATAATCCATACATTATGTTTTAAGTAATGTTAATCATGTCAATGAATATTTATATACGAATAACTTATGTAAAATATTATAATAAATTTCAATAAGTCAATAAATTATATATATTTATGTTTCAATATGTTTAGAAGTGTATATTTTCTTGTAACTATGAATCTTACATAATTTGGAATTTTTATGTATAAGATAGAAATTTTGTATGTTTTTCAACATCTCTGACACTGATAGTTCAAAGGATCCACCGATGTCTGACTCATTGATAAGGACTCACCGATAGAAAAAACGACACACCGATGGATGACTCACTGATGATCGGTCACACCTATATTTCTAGCGACTCACCGATGGATGATTCACCGATGGGAGAGACACCGATAGTTCAAAATGGGTCACCAATGGTGACTCACTAATGATCGGATAGACCAATAGTACAAATGAATCACCGATGCTCAGAGTCACCGATACCAATGGAAAGGACTCACCGATATAGAGAGTCACCGATGCTAACATACTGATGCTATTGACTCACCGATACTTATGACTCATCGATAGTCATAAAAAATATTTTTAATTTATTAATTCAAATTTATATATAATGGTAATATTTATACCAATTAATGTTTCTTACATTATTTAATGTTGTATATAAAATATTCAAAGGATAGTATGAGGTACATGAACATGGGAAGATCATTATGTCTGCTGGACCTCGAAGTTTAAAAGAATTAAAAGATGCATCATTCACGATATGAGGAGAAAACTCATAGAAGAATAGAAAGAAAAGAAGAACCTGTGAACTCCTGCAACTCTCGAGCATACTTCAAAAACCCAATAGCTCAAAAGGAAGAACATACGGGGAGAACAACAAGACAAGATAAACCTACTAAGATGACCTAAACATCTTACCAACAATAAGATGAACATTTCACACTCCTAGAAGCCAGACCACGGAGACTATGCTACTCTATTTTAGAGTCAACTTCCAGAAGAGGACTCAAAATTCAATTTCACTATTTCAAACGATTACAGAGATGCATTTCATATCACAGAGAGACTTCTAAACCTTACTCTACACCCTTATCTTTGTTGTGTCCATTTATTTACATTTCTGAGCAATGTGTATCGTTCTATTACACACACACACACACACACACACTATCTTCTATGCATAACTGGAGGACACTTGATATCCTCAATATCACACTATTTTATCCTTTTGTATCCCACGTAGAACTGTGGAAGAGCTCAAGTGTGACCTATTTGTTGTTCTTCCCACATATAACTATTGTAGAGATCAAGTGTTACCTAGATAGCCTTGTGTGCTATTGTGAACACCAATCCAGAGTGTGGATCAATTTTTTTTTTATTAATTTAAACTTCTTGGTGGCAGGTGATCACCAAGTGGAGAGGACTAAGTCTCATCTTGAGACTGAACCTCTTGTTTTAATTTTCACTGGGTTTATTTTTATTTTATTTTACTATTTTATAAAAAATTTAATTCAAACAAAGTCAAACTTTTATAATTTGTTTATAAAGGGTTTATAACAGTTTTGAACCTGTAGGTTAGTTTCAATAGATATATTAATCTTTATATTAGTATTGATGAGAACTAATCAATATTTTGAGATATTAATTGAACATTCAGGAATCTTATAAATTTACTATAAACTGACCTGGATTATATATTTTAATTGGGGGAAATTTTCAAAGAACCAATTTTTAAACAAATTTTTTTATAGATACTAAATTCAACCCCCTCTTGAGTATTCTACTCCGACCAACATTTGGTATCAGAGGTATTTGGGAATATTTTAGTTTTCAAAGATTTTTCAAAAATTTCAACTATGATTATAGTTGTATATCAAAGATCTTAAAATTTATATTATTTCTAAAGTTTTATCATTTTGAAATCCTTTAAAAAATTATATTATGGAGAATAGATTAGTAGGAGTTGCTACAAATAGACCACCTTTTTTCAATGTAACAAATTATGCTCATTGGAATCTTAAAATTAAAATACATTTAGAAAGCATGGGATTTGAAATCTGGAATGCTATTGAAAGTAAATATAAAATCCATGAAACTGCTAGAAACACTTGGGATGAAGCTATAAAGAATTCATATAACAATAACTGTAAAGAAATGAATGCTATATAGTGTTCCCTATAGGATGAATATTTTAATCACATTTCTTCTTGTAAAACTGCTCATGAGATTTGGGATACTTTAGCTATTTACCATGAGGGAACTTCTAATGTGAAAGAAATGATATTAAATACATATACTATTTAATATGATAATTTTAGAATGAATCCTGATGAATCTATTTTTGATATGTATCTAAAGTTTAATGAAATTGTGAACACCATGATTTCATTAGGAAGAGTTATCACAATAAAGGAGCAGATCATGAGGATTCTACGATGCTTACCAGAGAGATGGTGAGGTATATCAGTATCAATAATAGAATCATGCGACATTGATAAAATTACAGTAAAGAAACTAATTGGAAAATTAATGATGTTTAAAGAGGAACTAAAATTGAATCAAGAGGAGTAAGATATAGATAGGAAATTTATATCCTTCAAGACTACCACTTCTAAAATAAAAGACAAAGAGAAATTTCAAGATACTATTGAGAGCACAAGTAATGAAGAATCAGCTTCAGATAGTGATGAGGAAATGGAAAATATGTCCATGAGATTCATAAAATTTTATAGAAATATTTTTCTTTCAAGAGATCAAACTTTAAAGGAAAATATGACAATAAAGGCAATTGCAAAAAGGATTATAAAAAGATTGATAAATTAGAAGAAATAGTTTTCTATGAATAAAAAAGGAGAGTTCATGTCAAATCTGACTGTCCTAAGTTAAATTATAAAAATTCGTATGAGAATAAAGATAAGATATATAAGAAATTAATGAAGGACACCGAGAGTGCATCTGATTATAGTTCCCGTGAATCTTATTCTTCTTAGAATGAGAAATAAGATATGGAAAACATGTGATTTATGACAAATATCTCATAGGTACTCTTAAACACTCCTGTACCTAATGACTATTATTCTAGAGATGGATCTGACTATGAAAATATGACAAATGATGAATTGTTTGAGTATTGTAATATGCTAGAAGAAACTTGTAATGAACTAAAGGATATGTATAAATCATTAAAGAAACATCATGCTCTTACTGTAACTATTAATTATGAACTTATTACTGAAAAGGAAAATAATTCTCAACTGCTCAAGTAAAACAATGAATTAAAAATTTCTAATGAGAAATTGAAAAAGGATTTAGAAAATTTTACCAATGGAAAAAACACACTTACTCAACTACTTGGTAAACATATAGCTTCTAGGTATACTACTAGTATAGGATATCATTTAGGACAAATAAATTTATCTAAAACACATTTCATGACTAAATATGAAAAATCTGCTTCATTGTCCAAAAATCACAATTTTACTACAAGTTCCAATTCAAAAAAACTTTTACTGCATCATGTTTTTCTAGACCAAATAAAGTTTATTTTTCAAATACTTTATATTATACATATAGGAAACCCATAAGAAAATTGTGGGTTCCTAAAGCCTTAATACTAATGTTTCTTGACCTAGACAAGTATAGTTACCAAAATCTTTTATTGGATGAATTGTTTTGTAGATAAACTGTCTAAAGAGTTCCTGTAGAAATATTTGGTACTTGGACAGTGGTTGTTCAATACACATGAAAAGATACTACTCAATCTTCAAGAATCTCATCAATATTGATGAAGAAAATTCCATATTTGGTGACAATGGTAAAGTAAAAATCATTGGCTTAGGCCAGATTGGTAACCCTAACTCTATTTCAATTTCCAAAGTACTTTATGATGATGTATTAAAGTAGAACTTGATTAAAATATATCAATTGTGTTATGATGGATTTAATTTCAAATTTAAAAATGATTCATGCCATGTTTTTTATGCCAAACATAACTTAGTTTTTACTACTCTTATAAATGATAATGTATATACTATAAATTTAGACACACTAGCCTCACAGAATGTTTCCTACCTAAGTGAATTCGCAAAGAGTCTTGGTTCTAGTAAAAAATACTAGGACATTGTAATGTAAACTCCCTTAATAAATTAACCAAAAATGGTTTAGTTAAAGACCTTCCCAAACTATAGTTTTCAGATAATAGAGTGTGCAATCCTTATCAAAAGGGAAATAAACACAAATTCTCTTTCAAGCCAAAGAAAGATGTTACAACTGCTCAACCTCTCAAGTTGGTTCACATGGACTTATTTAGACCATCTAGAGTTTCAAGTCTCAATGGGAAGCACTATGTTTATGTTCTTGTAGATTACTTCTCTAGGTACACTTGGAACTTTTTCTTATCTCACAAAAGTTAATATTTCTATCACTTTATCAAGTATGCTAGGGATGTGGAAAATATAAGTAGACTTAAAATTAAATAATTAATAAGTGACCATGGATGTGAGTTTGAAAATCAATACTTTAAATATTTTTTCTCAAAAAATGGCTATATGAATAACTTCTCTGCCCATAGGACACCACAACATAATGGTATAGTAGAAAGAAGAAATATAAACCTACAAGAAATATCCTAAACTATGCTCAATGAATATAACCTACCGATTTATTTTTGGGCTGAAGTTGTTAATATATCTTGTTACATAATAAATAGAGTCTTAATCAGACCTATCCTTAAGAAAACTCCTTATGAGTTGTGGAATAATAGGAAACCTAAGGTAAATTATTTTAAAGTGTTTGGATATAAAGTTTATATTCTTAAAACTAAAGATAATCTAGATAAATTTGCCTCCAAAAGCGATGAAGGAATATTCCTTAGATATTCAACATCAAGAAAATATTATAGAGTCTTTAATAAAAAAACCAAATGTGTAGAGGAATCTGTACATGTCAAGTTTGATGAAACTAATCCTCATGAACCTAAGACCTCACTAGGGAATCTTGAAGAGGATATTTACAATCTGGACATCAATGCTAAACCCTCTAACCATCCTATTAAGGAATCTGCTAAAACTTACAATTCTAGAAATTTCCATATTCTACCCATAATGAACTCAAACCAATTAATGAACCTAAAGTAACTAGACCTACTTTTACTAGACCAACTAGAACCCTTAAAAACCACCCCTTAGATGATGTAGTTGGAGATTTAGACAGAGGAACACAAACTAGAGATTCCTTGAGAAATCAGGTTGAACATAAAGCATTCTTGTCACAACTAGAGCCTAAAAATATCAATGATTCTATCAATGATGAATTTTGGTAGATGGCTATGCAAGAAGAGCTCAATCAGTTTGAGATAAATAAAGTATGGAAGCTTGTTGATAGACCAAAAGATACCTTGACTATAGGAACTAAATGGGCTTTTAGGAATAAAGTATATGAAGTTGGAAATATAATTAAAAACAAAGCTAGATTGATTGCACAAGGCTATAATCAAGAAAAGGTAATTGATTACGAGGAGACCTTTCCACCAGTAGATATGCTTGAATCCATTAAAATTTTACTTTCCTATGCAACACACTTGGATTTAAAACTTTATCAAATGGATGTCAAAAGTGAATTCTTAAATGGTTATATAATTGAAGATGTTTTTTTGAACAAACCATAGGTTTTTAAAATCCACATTATCCAAATCATGTTTTCAAATTAACTAAAGGTTTATATGATTTGAAATAATCTCTAAGAGCTTGGTATGATAAATTAAGTAACTTTCTTGTCTCTAAAGTTTTTACAAAAGGAGTTTCAGATCCTAATTTATTTATAAAAAGAATTTTTAAAGATGTTTTAATATCTCAAATATATGTAGATGATATTATTTTTGGATCCTATAAAAATTATTTATGCAATGATTTTTCAAAAATATGCAAAGTGAATTTGAAATGAGTTTGATGGGTGAACTTAAATATTTTCTTGGATTTCAAATTTTTCAAAAAAAAATTAGGTATTATTATAAATCAAAGTAAATATACTAAATATATTTTGAAAAGACATGGATTTGATGGAATTAAGAATAGTCAAACACTTATGAGTTGTACATGTAAGCTGGATCTTGATAAAAATGGGGAATCTGTTGATCAAACTACTTACAGTGGAATGATTGGGAGTTTTATTTACTTAACTGCTAGTAGTCCAGACATCATGTTTAGTGTGTGTATGTGTGAAAGATTTCAAGAAAAATTAAAAGAGTCACATTTAAATGATGTTAAAATAGTTTTCAAATACCTTAAATATACAACTAATTTAGGACTGTTCTACCTAGGAGGATATCCTTTTGATTTGGTTAGTTATTCTGATGCTGACTTTGGTGGATGTAAATTAGATAGAAAGAGAACCTCTAGAACAAGTCACTTTTTTGGAAATTATCTAATTTCATGGTGTGGTAAAAAGAAAAAACTGGTTGCTTTATCAACTGCTGAAGCAGACTACATTGTTGCTGGTAG
Source organism: Viscum album (assembly GCA_963277665.1). Lineage (NCBI taxonomy): Eukaryota > Viridiplantae > Streptophyta > Magnoliopsida > Santalales > Viscaceae > Viscum > Viscum album. The sequence goes on from OY728151.1 coordinate 1,878,070,397, forward strand.
TTACTGTGCAAAAAATTTGTGGATGAAACACACTTTATTAGACTATGGATTTCAATTCAGACATATCCCCACAAACCGTGACAATACAGGTGATATTAACATTTCTAGGAATCTAATTTCTCATTTGAGAACAAAACATATTGATTTAAGACATCACTTTTTGAGAGACCATTATCAAAAAGGTGATATAACTCTTGAGTTTATTGGGACTGAACATCAACTTGCTTACATTTTCACCAAACCTTAAAACTATGAGAGAATGATCTACATAATTCATGAATTAGGTATGATAAATCTATAAAGACCATCCAAACTTATCCCCTTAGAAAAATATGTTTTCATGTGAAAATGATCATGTGAAACCGATTAGATGAAACCGATCAGTGAAACCAATCAAGTGAAACCGATCAGGTGAAACCGATCAGATGAAACTGATTATGTGAAACTGATTAGATGAAACCGATCAGTAAAACCGATCATGTGAAACCAATCAGTGAAATTGATTGTGTGAAACCAATTAGATGAAACTGATCAGTGAAACTGATCTTGTGATACTGATCAAATGAGACCAATACCATTATACTAAAACTGACACCGATATGGACTTTTTAGTAAATTAGTCTCTTTATACATTTTAAGTAAAACTACATAGTTTGTTTCTTTTTTTTACTATTATTATATTTTATATTTTTACAATGTACAATCCCTAAATGATAAAATTAATTCGATCCACACTACTTATACCCTTCGACCCTTCACTACCCTCACTCTACCTTTGAGCCTTCGACCTTTTGACTTCCTTTGAACCCGAACCTTCAGAATGGAATGGAAAAAGCATGAAATGTAAATAATGAGTGAATAATCATCAACTAATTTCCAAAAGGGATAATCTAGTAGTTCTACAGGTTCTAAGAATACGATGTTGGGAAGTCACATAGTGACTTCAGAGAAGGAAGTGTCTGTCGAGTGTTTGTTGTCAAGCAAGTATACCTTATTGAGAGTTTTTGAATCTCAAGGGTGGATTAGCTAGTTTTCAAACAATGAGAGATATTTCTATCCCCATATGGTACACCAATTCTATCTCAACTTGAATGTGTCTTTGGAAGGAGCTGAGGAGGCTCGGATGAAGTCTATGGTGAAGGGAAAAGAAACTTCATTTTCTTAAAAGGAATGGACTGAATGATTAGAGATGCCTCATGAGGAGATATATGCTGACTACCAGGGTAATATTCAATAATCCTCATATTTATTTTCATATGAAATTATTTGAAATAATTGACTAGAAATGAGGAGTCAAGGAGAGACATAACTACTGAATTATATGGAGAGTCTAGACTTCTTTTCAAGTTCATTCAACACCAAATCTTCCCAAGGAAGGGAAATTTTTATTATTTGAAGTATCAGAATGTTTACCTGATTTATTTGTTGAATAATGGGTTGAAAGTGAATTTATGAAAGTACCTTACGGTATAAATTTCTAATATGATCAAACCGTCCAAGAATGAAACCTGTTTATACTTCTCAAGGATGATTTCTACAATGCTGAATAAGCTAGGATGTGTGGAGGATGGAGATGAGGTGATCACTGCATGTAGTGTCTTTTTCCTGCACAAGGATATCTGTAAAAGAATTTAAATCTTTTTAAACCCATGGAAGAGATGTTGGGTAGAAGATAAAGAAAAATTATATGAGGATTATAAACCCATTGATCATCCTAATAGACCAAGGGATCAAGCTAATCCAAGTCTTAAACCTGGTGAGCAGGTTGTATATTCAGATGAAGAACAAGGTGAGCCTGAGCTTCCAAGAGAAGAGGGGTCTCCTATAGATGATAGGAGTGAACCAGATATTTCTGAAATCCCTAAGAACATGACATATGGACCTGCCAGTCCACCTTTAGAATTAATTTCTTGAGAACCTTTGTTGGGTGATAAAGATAGGGAAGATATTGAAGTATATAGAGTTTAAGGATATGTGAACAAGACTGATGGTGATGGTGAGGATGATGTTGATGATGATGCGGATGATGAAGGTGAGCATGTGAGTGACTCATTGAAAGTAGGACAATAAGATGTTAGTTCTGGTGGGGAGTCTGTACATAGAGATGATGATGAGGCTGGTAGACAGGATGATGCTGATCCTATTGGACAAGATGATACTAATCATGATTGATATGCTAATGGAAATGATGGAAATGAGGATAGACATGACTACCCTAATTATGATGTAGGTATCATTCAGGAGCTTAATGATATTATGGTAGGAGGTCAAGAGGAAGAGGATGAAGCTCAGAATGCACCTGTGCCTCAGAATGAGGGAGAGCCTCAAGAGGTTGGAGTTGTTGGAGCTCAAGAAGAATAAGCTCTAGTTCAGTTTGTACCAATGCCTCACAATGTTGTTTTGGATAGAGATCAAGAAGATGAAGATGAAGCACAAGTTTAGGGGGAGCCTCAATGAAGAAGAGTAAGGATTGATACTATGGGGCCTAGAGATTGGACCTGTTCTAGTAAGTGAAATAGAAATACAAGATATATCTTGTTTGGACTTGATTATGACTTAGATGAGGAGATGGTAGCTCCTCCTACTCCACATGTTAATGTGGAACTGATTTTTCCTCGTTCACCTATTCTGCCTACCAGTGATGAGTCAATTGTACCTTCAGTGCCTAGTGACTTTGTCACCAAGGAAGATCTTAAGCAATTCAAAGCTGACATATGTGAATTTATAAGATCCTCGATTAGATTCAGAACTGAAGCTTCTACTTCTATGAGTATTTCAAAGGAAAATGCTTTTAGTATTTCAAGAATGATGATTCAGAAGATACAACCTGACCTAATCACTACAACCGAGACCATAGTTAGAAATAATATAATGCTGAGAGAAGAAATGAAGAGCATGAGTAATGAATAGGAATATCTAACCAATGATTTAAAGACCACACTTGGTGGTGTTATGGAGGTTCATAGGAATATTTTTACACATCTACTAAGTGAATATTTGAATAAGCTAAAGGAGGATATTGGAAAAATGATTTCTGGTGCATCCAGTTCTAAAAGTACCAGGCCTGCTACAGATATGGAGTCCCTCATGCCTATGATGAGAGAAGAGATAAGGTCTATTCATAATCACTCTGATAAAAATACTCTTACCAAAGTGAACAGGAACACTGACCTTGTTTATAACATAGTGATATAGTGTACAAATGAGGCATCTGCTGCCCAAAATGTGATCAGGGAAAAAGTGGAAAAGTATTTTTCTAAAATATAAACCAAGAATGATATGAATAACAACTTTAAGTACTAGGATGAGAACCTCAAGATCCCACCAGTGATTGAGGCCTTCAAGAGGAAAGTTATCCAGTTGAAGGATTCCACAACCGCTTTGGAAAATTTCATGGAGAATAAGGAGGATTTTTAAAAGGATATGCAGTATGGGGGTGAAATCATTAATGATTTTATCAAGCTTTTGAAGCCCTACCTGCATGTGCAAGATGAAGCTATAGTGGTCCCAACAGCTACTTCCATCAGACCTGGTACTCTGCCTCCTACTCAAATGTCTGTATCTCAATCCTTATCTCAGATCATGCTAGTAATATAAGAGAATCCTCAAAGTCATGTTCTGTCAAAGAGGAGACCAAGTCAAGAAGAAAAGTTTCCTACAGGTGTTACTTTAATTGGTGTTGCCATTCGATCAACCATTCATAAATCCACAACACCACATATTGAACCTTTTATTGACCCTTAAGACAAAGGGAAAGTTCCTAAAAATCCGAAGCCTTAGTTTTGGATCAATCTTTGATATGGCTCTGTACTTTTATTTTGATGACTGTATTTTGATGTTTGTACTCTTTGTACCTTAATTAATATAATTTTGACTTCCATATGTTTCAAATTTAATTGAATTATTTTTTCGTTATTATTTTTATTCCTTTACACCTTTTTTCTAATCCCAAAAGGGAGAGAAATATATGGATGACATAATATATTACCCTAGGGGGGAGGCTAACTATGTAATAGGAAAGATGGCATGTCCCACCTCTGATATCAATTTCTAATACTAATCCCATACAAATTACTAAGGGAGAGCATGAAAGTGCTCTGATATACCTCTCTTAAAAGGAACCTTCTATATATATCCTTTGATAAAATTTTTGAGAGGGATATTAAAAGTAAAGACGTTATAGTTATATTGAGAATTCACATTCTCTATTGGTATGCTAAGTCAAGTAATTCTTCTTCCTTAACATCTTGTATAACTCATTAATGCCATGATTTGTGATTATCAAAAAGGGGGAGATTGTTGGACCCTTTGTGAGATAGTTGTTTTAATAATCATAACTCACTCCACTTTAAAAATCATGATAATTCATACATTATATTTTAAATAATGTTAATAATGTCAATGGATATTTATATATGAATAACTTATGTCACATGGTATAATACATTTCAATAAGTCAATAAATTATGGATATTTATGTTTCAATATATTTACAAGTGTATATTTTCTTGTAACTATGAATCTTACTTAATCTGATATTGTTCTATATAAGATATACAATTTAGGTTTTTCAACGTCTCTGACACTAATAGTTTAAAGGAGTCACTGATGGATGACTCACTGATGAAGACTCACCGACCAAAGAAGACACTGATGTAAGAATCACCGATAGAACAAATGACACACTGATGGATGACTGACCAATGATCGGTCACACCATTAGTTCAAGTGACTCACCGATGGATGACTCACTGATGGGAGATTCACCGATTGTTAAAAGGACTTATTGATGGACGAGGCACCAATGGGAGACACACTGATAGTTCAAAATGATTTATCGATGATGACTCACTGATGCCCGGACAGACCGACAATACAAATGAATCATCGATGCTCAGAGTCACCGATACCGATGGAAATGACTCACTGATACAAAGAGTCACCGACGCTGACAGACTGATGCTGACAGAACGATTCTGTTGAATCGCCGATACTTATGACTCACCGATAGTCATAAAACTATTATTAATTTATTAATTAAAATTTATATCTAACGGTTATATTTAGAAAAATTAATGTTTCTAACATTATTTAATGTTTTTTGTAGGATATTCAAAGGACAATACAAGGTACTTGCACGTGGGAAGATCATTGTGTCTATTGGACCTTGAAGTATAAAAGAATTACAAGTGGGATCATTCAAGATAGGAAGATAAAAAGTATAAAAGAATAGTAAGGAAATAATAACCTTCAAACTCCTTCAACTCTTGAGCATACTTCAAAAACCCAAGAACTCAAAAGGAAGAACATACAGGGATATCAACAAGACAAGATAAACCCATTAATTCAACCTGAACAACTTATCAACAAGAATCTAAACATTTCACACTCCTGGAATCTAGACCTTAAAGACTACAATGCTCTGTTTTGGAGTCAACTTCCAGAAGAGGACTCGAACTTCAATTCCACTACATCAAATGAGTCCAGATCTGCACTGCATAACACACAGATACTTATAAAACTTACTCTATATCCTTATCTCTATTGTGTCCATTTATTTACATTTCTGAGTAGTGTGTGTATCTTTCTATTACACACACACACACTATTTATTGTGAATAACTAGAGGATACTTGATATCCTCAATCTCACACTCTTTTGTCCTTTTGTATCCCACGTAGAACTGTGGAAGAGGTCAAGTGTAACCTATTTGTTGTTCTTCCCATGAATAACTATGGTAGAGGTCAAGTGTGACCTGGAAAACCCTGTGTGCTATGGTGAACCTCGATCTAGTGTGTCGATAAAACTTTTTTATTAATTAAAATTTCTTGGGGGAAGGTGATCACCAAGTGGAGAGGACTAAGTCTCAGCTTGAGACTAAACCTCTTGTTTTAATTTACACTGTGTTTATTATTATTTTCTTATACTATTTTATAAAAATTTAATTCAAATATTTTCAAACATTGATATTTAGTTTAGAAAGTTTTTATAATAGTTTTAAACCAGTAGATTAGTTTCAAAAGTTTTATTAATATTTATATTTGTATAGCTGAGAACTAATCAATATTTTGAGAAATTAATTAAAAATTAATGACTCTTATAAATCCACTATAAACTAACTTGTATTATATTTTTTAATTGGGAGAAATTTTCAAAGAACCAATTTTTAAATAGGTATTTTTTTAGATACTCAATTCAACCCCTATTGAGAATTCTACTCCAACCAACAGAAATAATAGACAAAAAATAGGTTTTGATTTTCCCTTACACAAGTAGGAATAAAAAATCATGGTAGATGCATTTCTTAAAGAACCACTTTCATAAAATAATCCATGAAAAGGTTTTACCAAAAAACCAAGCCATTTCAAAGTGATAACCATTTCCCTTTAAAAATACCACTCTTGAAAAATAAGCCGACACATGGTTTAAGAAATTACAAAATAATTCCAACCAATAATTCCACTCTGAAAACCATATCTCCCTTTTCCCTCTAAAATCATTTACACACCCAATACAATGGTAAAAAGGAAACAAGGTAAACAATAATGAAACACAACCATAGTAGGTTATACAAAAATCTAATAAACAGATGGAATAAAACTACTCAACAACATGACTAATCCATAAGATGATCAACATATCAAACATGTAAATCCAAGTAATATACTTCACATATTACAACATATACAACAAAATACATAACATATGATATATAGAATGATTCAACACCATGATGTCTAATGGGAAATCACAAGACAAGAAACAATGGACCTAAATGCCGACAAGCTAATAGTCACACACCTATCCACCAAATCTATCTATGAAGTATCCTCGATGAAAAACCCCTAAGATAGAAATACATACAACCCGAGGGCACTGGCTAATGCTAAACCTCAACTATCCTAGAAATGTACCACTACTACCAACTTAGCAACCTTAGTCTCCTCATGGACCAATAATGGATATGTGATCCATGAAAAATAACTTCCTAAAATTAAAATAACAATCCCCCAAGGATATCATCATAATCACATCCTTCCCACCTCCTGAACTGCCCTTAAAATAATCCCCAATACATAAGTACCACATGAATCTCATCACAAATCAACCATCACATGGATAAGAAAACACAACCACAACAACCAAGGGGGGTCAATAAGGGTAAAATCAATATCACATCACAAAGTTCCAACTAATCCTTCACATATCATATATAATATATATAATTTTTGAAATACCATTTTTAAACACATTAGAATTCACAAAAAATTATAAAATAAATCATGAACACTTCTAATCAAAACTAAATAAGATCAAGGGAAACTCTATTTTCACTTTATAAACCTAACCACCACTTAAAAACAAGGAATACCTTTAAACAAAAAAGGCTGACCACTTTGAAAACCTCATTTTTTCTAAATCATAAAAAAGGTGAACTTCACAAATAAAACCCTCTTTATAATTTTATCAAACATGAAGAGTGTATAAAACACCATTTTAAAACCAAATTTCATTGAACTAAGAAACACCGACTTTTTGAAAAGGAAAACCCACCCAATAAAGGAAAACCTTTGAAAAATAAAAATTAGATATCATATATATCATTAATTTAAATACAAAACACATTTAAATAATCAAGAAATCATGGAATTATTAAACATAAGTAAATGAATCAGAAACACCTACCTCAAGTGGTGGAACCTTGTCAAATTCAAAAAAATCTACTAGAAAAGGACTCAAAGGATAGATTATAACCATTAGATAGAAAAAACCTCAATTTTTCCTCACCCTAGGCATGAAAATATTCCAAGAATGTTTACTAGGGTTATAAGATAAGTGAAAATGGAGTAAAACCAAATAAGAAGAAGAAGAAGAAGACCCTACCTCTTGAATCCGAAGAAGAATAAATAAGATACCACTTTGAAATCACCTTAGAGGAGATTTTGAGGAGCCAAAAAGGGTGGGAGAGGCATAAAAGGTGTGTAAAATCATGTGGGGAGTCTAATGGAAGAAAAACCACTTAAAAAGAAAAATAAAGAACAAAAATACCCATCTTTGGGTGGGTTGCATGGTTTAATCACATGGTTAAACAAACCACGCGGTAACTGTGTTGATCCCTAGGGTTAATATCTAAAATAGATGTATACTTATCTTTCATGGTTAGTTTAATTATGTTATAATCATGTGACCTGGAGAAAACCACTACAAGAGGATTCACAGTTAAACTAACCATGCACCTTAACTGTGTGACCTATAAAAAGTCCCCATACTTCACCATTTTCATCCCAAAACACCCCAAACTCAATGGAATAAACAATCCAAAAAATAACAACACATAAAAGTGACTCTAAGGGTGTCACACATACAATGAAACCTGTCAAATAATGTAAATTTAATCAAAAAAATTCATAAAATCTCAGGGTGTTACATGGACCATTAAACACACTAATAGATAGGAATATCTCATGGTACATTAAAAAGTGGAAATTATAATTATGGGTCATTTCTCATTGTAACACCTCAAAATTTTATGAAATATTTTTTTATAAATTTAAATTTTTTCGATTGCTTAAATTACACGCAACATTGAGTTTTAATGAACCATGATATATTATTATTATTATTATTTTAAAAAGATCATCATAACCTGGATGTTAAAATTAGAGATATGAATTGGAATAACTATTATTTAAATATTAAGTTTAATTATTTTATATAAATAAAACATATTGATAATAAAATTACTTAGTTTTTAGTAAAGTATTTATATGATTCAAACATTCTATTTTCTAAAAAAATGTTTTTTATTTCTGTTTGTGAAAAAATAATAAAAGTAATTTTTTCCACTTTTAAAAAATGTATGTGAAAAAATAATTTTTTTTAATCTATATTTAAAAATCATCTTTGAGTTCATTTTGATAATTTTATGAAATGATTAATTTTTCGATGAATAGTAAAAAATACCGATTTTTATTAAAAACTGCCATTTCGTTTAAAGAATTTACAAGATCCATTTTATTTTAAGATGGTTTTAAATGTAAAACTAGTTCAATAATATATTTATTAATATAATTTCGTTCATTTGAATCAATTTCATATTGAATTTTGATATTAAATCTTTTTATACTTTTGAAAAGTTTCCCTTTGGAAAACCACCTTTCCATCGTATCTATGGGTTTAATTTTAAATTAAAAATTTCAAATTATGTGAATGGAATTTGAAAAATTATATTACATATTTGGAATAATAATAATTAATATTATATAATAAGTTAAACTTATTTTTTTTAAAATTAATAGTAAAAAATAGTAAAAATTAATTACCGCTGTTAGGGTTAAAACGAGTTTACTAGGGGGTTAAAATAAAAATATAAAGGGTAAAATCACCTATAAACTAGTCCAAAACCAATTATAAGGACATATTAAGACATTATAAACTATAAGGTTTGATAATTACCTATTTTTATCCTTGTGTCTTGTGAAAAACATGGGTACACTTTATCTTATTCAAAAATTCGACATATGTACTCTCTCCCACTTATAATAGGCCACCCCTCTCCTATCTTATTCATAGTTTGAAAAAACATTGTTTCATAAAATACCTACAAAACTAACTTTCTTAATTACCTAAAAACATCACAGAGGACTTATTTTTATTATTAAACTCTCCTATGAAGTCTTAAGGTATAATTCTAAAGAGGTTCTCCAAATAAGGGATAAAATTCTCAAACTTGTGTTTTTGTTTTATTTCTTCTCCAAACTCCTTAAAATAATATTCAATTATGATAATATAATAACAAAAGTATCTCCCATATAATTATATTCTATTATATTAATTTCATGACCTATGTATTTTTCCTTTTCTATCAAATGGGAAATGAAACTGTCTATCCTATCTGGGCATACTACCGCCTCACGAAGTGATGTTATTTATTTTCCATCACCACCAATCATAGTTGTATATAATGATAGATTTAATATTTATATATTATATTTATGATATTATAATACTTATGTAATTATAATATCACATATACCTTCTTACTTTCCATTCCATTGGAATACAATAACGTCGCTCGTGTGTACGGAAGACTACCGCTTCACGAAGTGATGTGATTCATTTTTCACTTATGCTTTTCATGGGAGGTACTATGTGAAAATTTAATGAATATATTTGATATATAAAACATAAAAATGATTCTATAATGATAATATATTATTTAACTTCCTTTCGTTTTCATCTATCATGAAAATGGAAATAGTGTTCATGTGTACGTATGACCTAAAATATCCATGAATGATTTAATTCATTTTATATCTTTAAAGTTAAGGATATTATGGACCCATGATCAAAATTAAAGGAATTAAGAGACCAAACAAAAACATACATGAAAGGCGAAACAATTATTACCCAAAACATGATTTTAACTAGGAATTTTGAATAAAAGTGTAATAAAAGGTCATAAGTAAATAATATATAGAGTGATACATATAAGTATGAATCTTTACTATATTTATAATAAACTTATATTTATTATACAGAAGTTTTTAATGTTAAAAAAATAAGTTAAGACTTGAGGTAATGGATTTTTTTCTCAATTTTTCTTCTTTGGGACATATGTTATGTTTATTCCCCTATTTTATTTTATGAGGCATATACACAGACCATTTTCCAGGTAGTATAATGAATTTATTTATTCTAATAATATTTCAAGTTTCATTTAATTTTATTATTTAATGGTTATTATGGTTTAATGTTACCAAAGTGGTAAGGATTTTATGATATAATCTCATAGTTTATAAAGATTGTATATGTTTATGATTCTGATGATGAAATATTATGATCCAACTATCGATAAACTCATAAATTTTATTATAACATAGTTATATAATGATAATACATGTTTCCCTTCATATTTATCTATTTATATACTCAATATTTCAAAATAATGTTTTTTTTAAAAAATACACTTTATTTCTCTCTTCTGTTGAAAATCTTTTTTCTTCCATATCCATGTTTTCAAAAAAAATTTAAAAGAAAGTGTTTAATAATCTATAATGATTTTTAAATAAATTTTTTACCCTTGTTTAAATTTTTACAATTTTTTTTAAAATTAATCTTCATTTCATTTTTGAAACAATTCATATTTGGATTTTATTGAAAATGTGAAAGGAATATTTGTTTTAACGCATACAAAATGAAAAAAATTCTTTTTATCATGACCACACAATGTTTAAAGGATTAATTTATAATTTTAAATGTTATTTTCAAAGAAAATGATTTTGTAAATGTTTTATTATATTTTAGTTTTAAAAAATTTATTTCCAATGTGAAAAGGTTATTTTCATCAAGAAATGTTTCAAGTGATCTTTCAAAATCATTTTCCTTATAAGATGAAATCTTTTAATGTTACTTATTCTTTATTGGGGATATGATACAAGGATGAGATTATTATTATTTCTCTGAATGGTTTATGTTTTTGATGGGAAGATGTTTATGAAACCCTTTTATCTTCCATGGGTGATTCCATGATAAAATTCTTATGAAACCCATTTATTTTTCCATAGGATATGCTATGATAAAATGATAAAATGATTATGAAACTTGTTTATTTTTTACAAGTTATGCTATGATGAAATGTTTATGAAACCCATTCCATTTCATGGGTTATTATATGATGAATATTTTATGATCTTATAGAACTAGTTTGTATGATTTTCATTATGTGATGGATGGGACCTATATATCCATCTAATGCATTGGGTAAATATTGATATATCATGAGATAAATAGGACTAGAATGAGGAGTGAACCAAGTTCTGTAAGAGATATTGTCCACTATTATAGTCTTGGGAGTGAACCTTGACTACTAAGATGGTTTGGGGAGTGAAACCATTACACTATGATAGTTTTGGAAAAGGGCCTTGACTACTAAGGAAATGATTTCCTATACTTATGTGTATTCCAAAATTCAATATCATATACCAATGCTATGATCTCATTGATCATTTTATTTTATTCTTTTTAGATTCCTATCTTACAAACTCCTATATTTATGACATGAATCAAGTTTATGATCTATGATATACATGGAATGGTTTTAAAATTTTAACTCATGTTATAATACCCTTATGATTATGTTATTATTATGTTATCTTTGATATCTCTCTTTTTTTACCTTTACTGAGCATCTGAAATCACCATTTCTTATATTTTCTTTTCATAGGATATGAAGGAAGGTATTATGTATGATATTTCTAATAAGGGTGATAGTTATGAAGAACTTAGTGGGAGATAATGTAGCTCACTTATGGACCAATTGTTTATGTGTCTAAGTTTTGGAAGGCACCCGACCTAAATGATTGTAGTGTGGATCATTATGTTTTATAATGAATATTATTCTATTATGATATAATTTTTTTGTATGATAATTTTAGGTATTTATAGTTGTTATCAAATAAAGGTTTAGTTAAACTTCAGAAACTAGTATGAGAAAAAATTAGTGAGATCCATAGGTATATTTATAAGGATATGTCTAGGGATATGTTTAAGGATAAGTATAAGGATAAGTCAAAGTATAATAAAATGTCATGGAATTTTGGTAAAGGATGGAGCAAGTGGTTTACAAGAAATTACATCCCTGTTTGGACACTATAAGTGCATGTGGATCTAGTATAGTGGTACATAGGGATAATAATTCTAAAAAGGCTGCAGTGAGCAAGACTTGATCATCACCTAGTGAACAATAATGGGCCTTTCTACACAACTAGTTTGAAACTCCCAGGAGAGATGCTTTGGAAATTCACAAACTCTTTATCAACCATCATGAAGTATTTAAATAATGACCATGAATAACCTAAGTTAAGTATAAGGTGTCATGATTTAGACATCCTTTAAGTTATTTTTCATGATTATGAGGTTTCCTAATATGATTTTTTTCTTACACTATTATTTTTAGTTTTTAGTCAATGGATAGAGCCTGAAGGAACCATGTTAATGTCGAGTGTGATAAAAAATGAAATGATTTTCCTCCCAAGCAACCAAATTTTATGTGTTTTGGAATGAAAATATCATTTCTATGCTCACAAAACTTTCTAAAGATATGAATCATGGTGAAATTTCAAATGAGAAAAAGATGGAAAAATGTTCTTTCAAGTTATTCGTGAGGCAACACCCACCATCTTATAGGGGTTCTACTACTCCACTAGTTTCTGAGAAATGTATCAGTACCATTGAAAAGATATTTTCCATCTTCTAGTGTTTTGATCTTGAAAAATTCATTTTGGTTGTCTATCATTTGGAAGGTTAAGAAGGTCAATAGTAGAATCTTATCAATAATACAAGTCAACAAGATAAAATTGTCTCCATATAATGGGATTAGTTAAAGTACATATGTTTCAGTAAGTATTTTCCTTATATTATTCACATCAAAATGGAGAAGTAATTCCTAAAGTTAAATAAGAATGATGATGAATCTTTTGGTACCTATGAGGTGCATTCTTCAAGACTTATGATTTACTCTTCTGGTATTATCACCCAACTTGAAATTAAGGTTAATCGATTATTCAATGGATTAAAATAAATTATTTTAAGGGTGTTGTCAATAATGGAATTCAATATCAATGATGAAATTTTTTGTCGTTCTATCAAGGTAGAAATGGAGATTATGGTTACCCATAAATCACATGGTTTTTATAAGAAAAGGAATATGGAATTCAAAGGAAACTCTAAAAACCATGGAGAAAAAAGATGATATTTACTTTATGCTCAAAGTGTGGAAGGAATCATGAAGGAAATTGTATTAAAGGGTATAATAAAATTTTTAAGTATAGGAAGTTCATCAAGAAATTGATTTCTGATATGATGGGAAAAAGTTATCTAATGATAAAAATAGAGACCAAAAAACCCAAAGGTTAATGATGATGATTGATTTAAGAAACCTCTAAATTCGAGAGAAAAAGGGAAATCCCATGCGATCACTATTTCAGAGGATGAGTGTGATAATGACATGGTGAAGTTACACTTATGATACACTCTACATATGATAATATTTTATTTGAATCTATATTTTCCCATTATTTCATATTTTTGAGAATTTTATAAGGGTATAAATATTCTACCCAAATTATTAGATGTGGAAATAATAGTAAAAATCCCTAATCGTATGATGATCACATCCCAAGTCTATGATTCATCTCCGATCAATTTTTTTGGGAATGTTTTTCCCATAAATATTATTATTCTTCATCTGGTTAAATGTTATGTTATCTTAGGTGTGGATTAGCGTTCTCTACATAAATACCACATCAATTTACAAGTAAGGAAGTCACATTTGATATTCCAAACCAACCTAGGATTATATACAAGTGTGATGATAAGTATAAACATACAATGGAGATCACATCAATTGTATGGGTTTTTATTCCCATTCATAAAGAATTTTTATCTCATATGGTTGGGGAGAAACTTAAAATTGATGATATACCTATTCTGTGGTAGTTTTTTTGATTTCTTTCAGAAGAGTTTCCTAGTCTTCCATTGAATCAGGAAGTTTATTTTTCAATAGAACTCGTACATGGTTCCATACCAATTTCAATGTCTCTATATAGAATAATCCCAATTGAGTTGTAGGAATTGAAGAAGAAAATATAACAGAACCTTGATAATGTATTTATTCAGCCAAGTGTGTCACCTTGTGGTGTTTCTGTTATTTTTTTAAGAATAAATATATATCAATGTGACTCTGCATTGATTATTGGGACCTAAAAAAAATCACAATTAAGAACAAGTGTCCTCTACCCTGTATTGATGATTTTTTTGATCAAATGCATGGAACTCAATACTTTTTCAAGATTGAACTTTGTCCTAGATATCATCAATATAGGTCCAATATGGAGGATATACCCAAGACCACATTCTATACAAGGTATGGAAACTATGGGTATATAGTGATGCCATTAGGTCTTACTAATTCCCTCACCATATTCATGTATTTGATAAATAGAGTCTTTAACGATTACCGTAATCATTTTTTGGTAGTTTGTATAGATTATATTCTTATATATTCAAAGAGAACATAAGAGAATTATGATCACTTAATAATGGTACTAAATACCCTAATAAAGGATAAACTATATGAAAAATTTATAGTTTAAATTTTGGTTACAAAAAGTTTCATTTTTGGGTCATATAATCTAAAGAGTGTAGGTTCCGTGTGCAACAGAAGCATGTGATGGGCGGTGCCCAAATTTTGTTTTTGTAATAATCAAGGATCCATCTGAGATATATACAATGATGAATGCCATGATCCATATAATTAAATCAAAGAAATTGACAAGGAATAATTATGTCGGAACTAGAGAGAGTATCATCACATATTATTTATAATTAATTTAATTAAATAAAAATTTCCTTTAAGAAATTATTTCTTTGTTGATGAATATAGTGATAGATCTTTGATCCACTATTATTTTGTTATAGAAACCAAGTATAGATTTATTTTAGCAGTGATCCACATGTGTTCCATGAATCTCCAGACATTTCTGAAGGAATCTTCGAGTGCTTGAACAACAAATCCTTGCACTTTTGTTGTCCACCTTTGATCGCTTCGAGAACCACTTACAAAGCATTTTCCTTAATGTAGTGGAGGATTATTTCTCTCTGTTCTTGGGAGAAATCATGGAGAATGGATCTCTCTAGGCTTGAGAGGATTCTCCAAATCCATTGTGCACAATCAGGACAAATGAATTGACTCGTTGTAAAAATAAAATAATTGAGTTTATATATTACTAGGGTTAAAATAAAATAATTACACAAGTGATATTATTTATTTATTTAATCCTAGAGAAACCCCATGTTAAATAATAATAATAATAATATCATTATTTCTCAATATGTGGTAACTTGAAAATTATAATTAAATATTATTTAATCAAATAATATTTAATATTATTAATTCTCACTGGACCATTTAACTTAGTCCTCCATTCCTACTATATATCACTACATTATTGACCGATAAATAAATAAATCATATATTCACTAAATTAGAAAATAAATAATTATTAAATATTCCACTCACATTATATTCTCTCGACTAACTGGTGAAGGGATATATGTGATCAAGCATACATGAATAATTATTAAACCACATGTAGGGATAATATTTATTCAACTTGTTAAATAATAAATAATAATATATTTTTTAATTGAGATTATGGAAACACTTAGTGTGTGATCCTCTAGGCCTCTTTCTCAAGGGTATTAGGTAAAGAAGCATAAAGTCCAAGGTTAGTATCTAGTAACATGCCAAGGCACCCATAGAGAAATAAGTTAATGTCGAAACAACATGTTACCTCATAAAAATGATTACTATGTAATATAATCCTTTTATTGTGACATCTCTAATCAAGCAGGTTTCATGTTGGTTCCATCAACCTATGTGCTTGATGTATATTTCTTTGACATCCTAGAAATTGAATTTTCCTATAAAAAACCATGGCCATTTATTTATTTAGGATATAACATTTTCATCAAAGGGCCAGAGATATAAACTTCTATTAAGGAATAGAAGGGGAAAATCCTTTCACACATTATTCATTAATGAAATATTACTCGTGATGCACCCAACGTATCCCACCTCACCGCGATAATATGTCATCATAGTTTTCATCAATACATCAAAGTACGTAACTCATAATACTCATTAATAATATTATTAAAGTTTAAGGACCAATACACATGTCTGTAGATAGAAACATCCAATGACACATATAAATGTGGATTTCCTACTAGTGGGTCTCGTTCTCATAATATCCAACTAGATATTACCAAGGGAGTACTCCATGAGAAGGTTCCTCAAAGTCATATAAGTCTCCACCGTTGATATCTTATATCATTTTTATCCCTCAAATGATATCATATGGATATAGAAAATATATTCAAGAATAGTGTCGTAGAACTTTCAGGTTCTCATTAGAGCAGGGAACTGCTATGACCTTTTAGTGAGACAACTACTCTTTGGAAATTATCACATACTATGTCATGCATAAGATCTATCATGATGTGATGATTAGTTTATTAATATTAAAAATCATGAATACATGTTATCATAAAGTACACATAAGTTGGTTCTAGGGCACCAACTCAAACAAACTCCCAATTACACTAGATCTGAATGCTAACAAACTTCAGTCCGCTAGCTATCACATGATACTAATGTTTCTAATGAGATAAAACTTTAGTTAAGGGGTCAAACACATTCTATTCCATGGGTACTCTTCTTACTACAACTTTACACCTCTGATAGAAATCCCTTAAGAGGTTATACTTTTATAGTATGTGCTTTTTCTATTGGTGTGACCTTGGCTCTTTTGAAAGATCCACCACAATAGTATTATCACAATATAATGTTATAGGGTCTTTAATACTAGGAACCATATCAAGCTTCTGGACAAAGTACAGAATCCAAATGACTTCCTTAGCTACATCGGAAGCTGCTATGTACTCAGATTCCACTGTAGAATCAATGACAACTAGTTGCTTTGAACTATTCCAGCTCACAACTCCTCAATTGAGATAGAAAACATATCTTGATTGTGACTTTAGATCATTCTGATCTATCTGAAAACTAGAATCAGTATAACCCCTGATGAATAACTCCTCATCTACTCCATACACCCAGAACACATCCTTAGTTCTTCTCAGATACTTAAGAATAGCCTTAACAGTAGTCCAATGCTGTTCTCATAGATATGCTTAATATCTTCCTACCATGCTCAATACATAGGAAAACATCAAGTCTAGTATATATCATGGCATACATGATTGATCCTTTCACTGAAGAATATGGAATATTACTCATTTTCTCTTACTTTTATTGTGTATTGGGACACATTTTTTAGAAATATGTAAACCATGTGACACTGGAGCCAATTCACTATTAGATTATTCTATACCAAATTTCTTTAGTATCTGGTCAATATATGTACTTTGACTTAGTCTAAAAATCCTCTAGGATATGTCAAAAATGATCTTGATCCCTAGAATATAGGCTTCTTCACCTAATTACTTCATGGAGAAAAACCTGTTTAACCATTCCTTAACTGACTGTAAGACTGGTATGTCATTTCCAATAAGTAATATGTCATCAACATATAATGCTAGTATAATGATCGCATTTACACTAAAAATATTTTAAACACATGTCTCACATTCATTCTTAATGAAACCAAATTATTTTATGGATTTATAAAATTGAATGTTCCATGACCTAGATTCATACATCAATCCATAAATGGATCTATACAACTTGAAAATCTTCTTGGTATAAAATGGAGTCAAAAAACCTTCTGGTTGTGTCATATAGACATCTTCCTGAAGGTTCCCATTAAGGAATAAACTTTTCACATCCATATGCCAAATATCATAGTCATGGTAAGCTACTATAGAAAGTAGAATTCGGATGGATTTAAACATGGAAAATTGTAAAAAGGTTTCATCATAGTCTATTCCTTGATGTTGTTTAAACCCTTTATCTATTATCATTGATTTATAGGTATTTAATTTACCTTCCATGTCCAGTTTCCTCTTAAATACCCATTTTCACCCAATAGTCTTTACATCAACTAGAACATCAACCAGAACCCAATATTGGTTTTGATACATGGAATCTATTTCTGAATTCATGGATTCTTCCCATCTTGCAACTTCTGAGATCTCTACTACCTCCATATAGGAAAGAGGTTCATCATTTTCAACCAATAACGAGTCACCATCTTTTGTGACTAGAAAACTATATCTCTTTGGTTCTCTTTCCTCTCTTGAGCTCATATGTAGTACTTATGTTTCATGAACTACTTATTCCACAGGGACCTTTGGAATCTATTCTTGTACCAACTCTTTTGCATCTTGAGCATCAACTTCATCTAAGTCAATCATTCTCCCACTATCCATTTTGAGGTTGTTCCACCTCTTAAGAAAGATGAATTGTCTAGCGATAATCACTTTTTTGTCTTAGGGGTTGTATAGGTAGTATTCACTTGTTTCCTTGGGATACCCTATAAAGATAAACTTCATGTCCCGAGGTTCTATTTTCTTGCCCGAGAAGTGCTTCAAAAATTCCTCACAACCCCATACGTATTCTACAAAACAAGTTTCTTTTCACTTTATATCTAGAAGGTAATTCCATTTTATACTTTAGTTGTAACTCATTTTAATGTGTATACCACAGTTTGTAATGCATATCCCCAAAATTATAATGGAATATCTGGATGACTCATTATCGACCTTACCATGTCTCACATGGTATGATTCTTCCTTTCACTAACACCATTCCACTATGGTGTATAAGGTTGATTGATATGAGATAGAATCCCAAAATCCCATAAAAATTTAATGAAATTTTGGTTGAAATATTCACCACCTTGAACCGATTTAAGCTTCTTTAACTTTTTACCAAGTTGATTATCTACTTCATTCTTGAATTCCATGAATTTATTAAAGGAATTTGACTTATAACTCATGAAGTAGATATAGACACATCTACTCAAGTCATCAACAAAAGTTATGAAGTAATAATATACACCTATGAATTCTACCATAAATAGTCCAAACACATCAGTGTGTACCAATCCTAGAAGATCTATGTAATTTTCACCCTATCCACCAAATTGTGGTTTGATCATTTTTCCTTGTAAACATTCATGACATCTATCATGTGGTTTCAACTTATAATAGTCTAAATAACCATATTGATAGAGATTTTTCAAACACTTCTCATTAGCATGACCCAGACAGTGATGCCAAAGTTTGGTGTTATATGATTCATGTGAACATGATTCATTATCAATTTCCAAAATTTGGTTTTCATAATTTAATACTTAAAGACCATTATTTAAATTTTCAATAATATAACATATGTTTTCCTTATAAAAGAAACAACTTTTATTTCCAAACTTGAAAATAAACCCATCTATATCTAGGCATGATATAGAAATTATGTTTTTGGCAATTTTAGGTTTATAATAATAATATTTCAAAACCAAAATCATTCTAGTTATAAATGAGAGTTGGTAGTCACCAATGGACAGAGCATCCATCCTCAAACCATTATCATCTCTCAGATCCACCTCTCCTCTTTCAATCTTTTGGAATATACTTCATTCCTATATTTGGATACAGATGTGATCCCCAAAAGCTATATCTAATAACCAATGTATATATATTGAAATATTACACTCAATAAAAAATGAGCCTTTATCTTCCCCTTGATTCTGGATGCATTTCCTCTTCTAGTGGCCTAACTTTCCACATGATAAACATACTGGATCCTTTTCCTTACCCTACCTCTAAATATTATTCTTCTAGGAAGGATAGTGCTCAGGAAGTTTATACTATTTATATATCTTGGCACCCTTTTACTTGTTCTTCCTTTTCTTATTCACCATAAGGACTGTGGGTTTTTCTTGCTTTATGTCCTTATCCACTTGGTGAATTAAAGTAAGAAGTTCTGAAAGACTCTTCTCATTATTTATCATATTTTAATTAATAATAAAGTTGGAGAAGGTCTTGGGTAGTGATTAAAGTATGATATTTGTACACAACTCATCTAGGAATTTAATCCCTAAGATCTCCAAGCATTCAATGTATCCAATAATCTTAACTACATGAGGCCTAACTGGTACAGACTCTCTAAGATTAGTTGTGAACAAAGCATTGGAGATATCATACCTCTCTTGTCTCTTCTTCTCTTGATAGAGATCTTGAAGTTGAGACATCACGCTATAGGAATCCATATCCTCACGTTGCTTCAAAATATCATAGGACATGGATGATAGAATAAATAATTGAACATCTGTATCATCATCCAAATGTTTCTCATAGATATATAGTTCTTAATCACTTACCTCATTACCAAGCACAACTGGAAAAGGTTCTTCTAACACATATAATTTCCTTTCATAACAGAGGATGACACATATATGCCTTTTCCACTCTTATAAATTTGTGCTGGTGGGAAGGTTTTCCTTATCAAGTATGGATCACAATGATATTTTTTATGCCATTTTAATACCATTTCAACAAAATAAATTGAGAATAGTTTTTAGTAGTTTTTTCTGAAAAATTTAGGAAAATAAATAAATATTATATTTATGAGTCTCCCACTATTTTATTGAAACCCAATATCCCTCACAATTGACATCAAAATATCCTATTTCTTAGACATTCGGGTGACAAGGATCCGGATTCCCCTTATAATTAACCCAAAATGGTTTGGTCAATCAATTTGAATGGTTTTTATCAGGCATTCCAAAGGCCATCTACATTAACTCATAGTTCCTTGATCTATTGAGTGGACTCCCTATTATAAAAACCGTTAATTGTATTTCCTCAACCTTTTGATCTCAGTTACACTAAGTCATTATTTGGTAGTCAACCCAAAACTTCCAGTCAGAATTCTCCAATAATTGAAATCACCTCAAATTGGGTTGGTCAAACACTTTGAATAATGGTTTGATTTTAACTTAAGTAGTGTAAATCTATACCGACATAATATATAATTGAGTGATTTTATCCATTATGCTTAAATTTACAATTATCATCTTTCTTACATTATTTTTAATATTAAGTGGATTTACTTAAGTGATTAACCATATCTTAGATAATATTTACACATAAACTAGTTTATTTTAGTTCTATCTTTCATGTTTGTTAATTCATTAATTATCTGATAAAAAAACATCCATAATGAAATAACCATGAAATGTGATAGAAATAAAATAATATATCGGTATGATCATGATCTTATACTAATGGTTAGTTTATCTAGTAGTTGATAAACTAATAGCTAACCTAGGGGAAAAATACCTTGAACCGATTAAGGTTCATGTTACAACTTTCCAACTATCCACCTATGTATCTTATTGGATTTATTTTTCCTTGGCTCCAAATATGATCCACCAGTACTATATTAGGAGATCCATCCTTTACATATGTATTTTACTCACACGCATGTGAGGGGAAAAATGGGTTTACATAAAATAAACCACGGGTACACAGGCCCTACATAATAATATGATAAAATACACACAAACCTATAATTTAATTTAATAATAAATGAAATGAAATGAAACCAATCACATAAAAAGTTCTATTATAGCTCATGATCATCCACATGAATGCAACAAATTACACATTTAATAAAACTAGCATTCAATATAACAACCCAACTCTTTATTTCACACTTAAACATAATTAATTACATAAAATTTTAACTTGATACAACATAGAAGATCTAGAGGTCTAGTGTCTTTGGGGATTAGGAACATTACATAACAACTTAGAACATAAAACACAACATCTTTATTAAAAACTTATTTTAGATGACCTCAACATTCCTTTGTACTTAGCATTGCAATAGACAACCTGAGGATATGCATAAGAAAAGAATGAGATATAAAGCCCGGTAAGGGAGTAAGCAAGGCATAACATGAAGAATATAGTACATGTTAGGAAATAGGCATATCAATGGAGCACAAGAGAAACATGAACATCAAGACATGATATAGCATGATTATCATAACTTGGAAACGTGGAAACAACATTTAACATGATATTAGCATGATCTAAGGATCATTTCACATGGAGCATGAGTAAACCCTCATTTACCTTGAATTAGAATGAGTAAACCCTCATTGCACTTGACGTATCATGATACAAATCTTTACCCAATGCATTGGAGTGCTATCAGGGCGCACCCTTTATAAACATTTTATTTCATGCATAAGTGTGCCACATTGATCATACAACATGGATTAATTAAACATCATAATTTATTCCATGAATAAAAGATGTGGAATAAATAAATGTGATTCCTCAATAAACAAGTACATGTTCATAAAGGTAAATACCCTTGATAGATAAATGGGTATGATATTCACTTCAACGATGATTTTGGTATGGGAAATTCTGGTGTAACTTCAGTAGTATAACGACGTCAAATAGAAATCGTAAAATGGGTTGATGAGAGATAAAGGGTTCTCTAATAATTTATACATGAAATTTAAAGTAAGGGGGTCATGTAACATAACATCCCAACATATTTAATGGAGTTTATATGCATAATGTAAAATAATTTCTTAAATGTAAATGAGGAAAGAGAAATCCCTTAAAAAATTTCATCATGGTAACACTTGTACATGGGAGGCATTAATTATAGAGAAAGAGGTCTATAATCATCCAAAAATTTGGAGGTCAGTATGTGGGAGGTTAGAAATCATACCCCAACATTTTTAATTGGAAATAAAATGGAATAACATCATAAAGAAACATGGAAAAAAATGAGAAAGGAAGAAATACCTTACTTGGAAGTGTGATCCCAAAGGCTTGGGAGAGAATTGGGAGACAATTATTGGGAGCCTGGGGAACCATGGGAGGATTATAGAGAGAGGAGGTCAGGGTTTGGTCGAGATACAAATGTTTTTACTGAATAGGAAAGGGAGATTGAGTGGGTTTATACAGGAAAGGAGAGGGAATTTTTTATTATTTAGGTTTTGGACACCACACATTAAAATAATCAAAAACACTAACCAAACCATGGGTTTTTTCCCATGGTTTTTACCAAAGGATAGTGGAAAAAATTATTTTATAAGTCCAATGTACAAAATTATTAAAATATTAGGCTTGTTTATGTAGAGGTGAGTTACTCTCTCAAGAAAATCATTTTAAAAAGTTAAAATATTTTATAAGTCTTGGAGGGTCTACTAAGGCTTTGTAAAATAAATAAAACAAACCTAAAATCACATTATTTTAAAGTTAAAACATATATTGTCTGAACAAACCATTTATAGTATTTTATTACATCACTATTGGGTCATTATGATGTCATAAAACACATTATATATTTAAATGGTATTTAATTTTTACCCAAATATTTGACTGTGTTGGAAAATTATGAAAAATTCACTATTTCATAATTTAGAAATCATGATTCCAAAAATAATATTCATTCTATCTAAATTATTTTCTAAATATGTTAATTTTTACTTTTAAAATAAAAACTGTCATTTATTGAAAATTCATGGGTTTTGACAAAAACAACTTTGAAACCTTAATAAAAATTAAAATTTTATTCATAAAAATTATACGATCATTTATATGTAATAAAAAATAATTTAGTAATAATAATTTATTAAAATATTATTTAATTAAAAAATCCATTTATTCATCAAAATAGATTTCTTAATTGAATATTATCTAAAAATACTATTTGTGCTTTAAAAACTATTTACAAAGAAACAATTATAAAATGAATGTATATTATTTATTCTATACTAAAAAATGCACATAATCATAGTGTTAGGGTCTTGTTACATAATCCCTTATAACACCCGTATAATACCTAAGGGTAAAGTGTGCGATGGTGACAGACTCTTGGGGAGGCTCAGATAACATCACTCAGGTGGTAATCGCTATTAACTTCCACTTCTCCCATAATAGGTTCTATTAAAGCTTAAGGTGTTGAAGCTCGGTTTGGTATTAGTCAAGAGAGAATCCCAGTGATGCTAATTCCTTTACAATCTCTAACAAATGTGATTCACATGAATAAATTCTACTAGATGAGGCCATAAATTCCTTTGTGTGAGTAAATTGGATTGGTTAAAGCCCTATATTTACACTAATCATGTGGTCACTATTCAAAGACTATATTAGCAATGATAACAATTATTATTGGTATTTTAAAATCCAAAAACATAAAACCAAGGAAGTGAAATTTTTTTACATAACCATTTTACATAATAATAAATTTAATTAGATTAAGAGGAATTTTCATTAATAAAAGTTTGGGTCATTACAATCTTCTTCCCTTAAGAAATTTCTCCTTCAAAATTTCCTTTTCCCACACTAAAAAAATGAGGGTAACTCTACTTGATCAATTCCTCTGATTCCGACGTTACTTCTTCAAACTTGTGGTTTCGCCACAACACCTTGACGAGGGGCATTTTCTTATTTCATTGAAATTTTTCTCTATGATCTAAGATATTCACCTGCTTCTCTTTATAGGAGAGGTCATTCTCTAATGGACCACATTTGTATTGAGTACATGTGATGGATCAGGTATGTACTTCCTCAAGAGTGATACATGGGATACATCATATACTTGAGACAAGTTTTGTGGGAGTGATAGTCGATAGGCCACTGCTCCAATGTGATCAAGGATCTGAAATGGGTCGATGTACCTTCGACTAAGCTTACCCTTATTCCCAAATATCATAACTCTCTTCTACCTCGATATGCAGAGGAATACCATGTCTCCAACATCAAACTCTAGGTCTCATCAACTATTATCAGTATAACTCTTTTGTTGACTCTGAGCTGCTTTAATGTGATATTGGATGGTCTTAACATTCTCCACCATTTCTTCAATCATTTTTGTACCTAGAATTTTTCACTCTCCACTTCATCCCAACATGTCGGTGTTCTGTACCTCTTCCCATATAGGGATTCATAAGGAGCCATTTGGATGCTTGAGTGGAAACTGTTATTGTAAGAGAACTCAAATAGAGGAAGATGTTGATCCCATCCTCCTTTGAAGTCCATTGAGAATGCTCTCAACATGTCCTCAAGTGTTTGGATAGTCTACTCAGATTGGGCATCAGTTTGAGGATGACATGCCGTACTGAAGTTCAACTCAAAATTCAGATCATGTTGAAGACTCTTCTAGAACTTAGAGGTGAATCTTAGATCTTGTTCAGATACAATAGAGAATGGTACTCCATGAAGCCTTACCAATTCTTTGATATATATCTATTCTAGTTGATCCAATGAGAAATCCTCTCAAATTTCAATGAAGTATGTAGTCTTTTTAAGATGATCCACAAAAACCCAGATATCATTTTTTACTTTGTATGTCTTCATAAGTCTACATAAAAAGTCCATGGTGATGTTCTCCCATTTACATGTTGGTATGTGTAATGGTAGCATCATCCCCTTGGACTTCTGCCTCCCATCATTCACTTTATGACATACTAGGAACTTTGATGTATACTCAATGATCTCCTTCTTCATGTTATCCCACCAATAATGATATTTGAGATCTCAATATATCTTTGTGTTTCCTGGGTGAATGGAGAAATTCAAACTATGTGCATCATCCAAAAGTTCATTCTTTAACTCCAGAATTGATGGAACACATAGTCTTGTCCCAAATCTAACAATTACTTCTTCATTAACATTGAACTCTAAGTATTTTTATTTTATGATAGTTTCCACTTTATTTTGAATTCCCAAATCATCCTTTTGATCATCCTTTATCCTTTCCAAAAGAGACGGTTGATCAATCATTTGTGAAAGTATTGATGATGTTCCATTATTTATGATTCCCATGTCCATCTTAATAAAATCTAAGAAGATTGGATCCTTTTTAAATTCTCATTAATGATAGAATCGCTGGGTCCTTTATACTTAGATCATCCACCACCTTGTTCTATTTCTCAAGGTGGTAATGGATTGAGCAGTCAAAGTCTTTGATCATCTCTAGCCATCATATTTGGTACATATTCAACTATTTCCGTGTGAATATATACTTGAGGATTTCATGATCCGTATATATTTTACACTTCTCCCCAAATAGGTAATGCCGCCAAATTTTCAAAGTGAATTTTACTACATCCAACTCTAGATCATGTGTTGGATAGTTTTTCTCATGAACATTCAATTTCCTTGAAGCATAGGAAATGAATTTGTCATTTTTAATCAACACACAACCCATTCCCTTCTTCGAAGCATCAATAAGTACCACAAAATTTCTCCACTTGTGGGTAGTATGGGTACGATCTCAGTGATAAGACTCTTTTTCAACTCCTTGAAGATCTTTTTTCATTCATCACTCCAAGAAAACTTGACTCCATTCAAAGTTATCTTGGTAAGAGTGTTTTACAATCGTGATAAATTTCTCACAAATCGGTGATAATATCCAGTTAACCCCAGGTAGCTACAAATATCCATCACCTATGTTGGCCTCGACCATCCCTCAATTGCAGCTGTCTTAGAGGGATCAACAGATATCCCATTTCATGTGATTATATGACCAAATAATGGTACTTCATTAAACTATAACTCACACTTGATGTACTTTTCATAGAGCTTCTCCTTTTGGAAGGTCTCTAGTATAGTGCTTAAATGATCCTCATGCTCCTCCTTGTTTTTGGAGTATATTAGAATATCATCTATAAAGACTACCACAAATTTGTCAATGTAATATCTAAAGACTCTACTCATCATGTCCAGGAATATTTCTAGAGAATTAGTGAGTCCGAAAGTCTTTACTATGAATTCATAGTGCCCATACCTTGTACGAAAATTAGTCTTGGGGATATCCTCCTGCTTCACCCTTACTTAGTAATATCTCGACCAAAAATCCACCTTGGAGAAGTATTGTGCTCCATGTAGCTGATCTAAAAAGTCATCAATTCAGGATAAAGGATACTTATTCTTTATTGTTATTTTTTTGAGATCACGATAATCAATGAAAAGGCACATTGGACCATCCATCTTCTTGACGAAGAGGACTGGTGCACCCCATGGTGAAGCACTTGGCGTATAAAACCTTTATCTAGATTCTTCTGTAGTTGTTTCTTCAGCTCATCAAGATCCACAACATCCATTCTATACAGAATCTTGGATATTGAAAATTCCCTAGGTACAAGATCAATCGATAATTCAACATCTCTTCTAGGTGGAAAACTAGAAAATTCCTCAGGAAACACTTCAGCGAATTCCCTCACAATAGACATGTATTCAAGGATGGTTACTTCCTTTGACTCCATCATTTGAGCAAGATATGTGTGCTCATAGGGAAGTAATATATACATTTGAGATGATGGTTCTAAAGAAAATTCATCCTCATCCTTACACTTGTACATAATCGGGGGTCGATTCCCCATATAGAGAGTGATTTCCAACTCATGGAAATTTATGTTGGCTATATATAGGTAAATCCAATACATGCCAAGAATTTCATCAAATTACACCAGAGGGAGTATGACAAGGTTCTCCAGGAAGTTAAATCCACAAATTATTATAGGGGAGGAGTTATATTCATAGGATGCAATAATTTCCCCATTTGATGTTCTCACCGACATCTTTACTTCCATGATTTGTGGTGGTGTTGAGATAGTTCTACTAAACTTTTAGGATATAAAATAATGTGTAGAACCAGAATCAAAATTAAATTCACTATTCTTGAATTAATAACTAGAATAACTATAACCAATTTGTTTTTAGGGTTCTATTCGGCGGTAGTGATGGAAAAATATCACCCTTGCTGCCTTAGAGGTTGTTGGTTGCCTCAAAAAACCCTTGGATTAGGGAACTGGTTTGCAAAGTTCCCTGGTTCTTTGTAGTTGAAGCAATGAACAATGCGCTGAGAATCTAATAGAGAATTCCTCTCCTCTGTCATAGAAGGAGGTTTTTCTTGTTGGTAGTTAATGGCCATGAGCCCTTCTCTTCCATACCTAAAGCATTTCCTCATCCCCTTCAGGCAATTTCCGGGGTGCTTCTTTCCACACCTTTGGCAAGTGGGATGCTATAATTTCTTATCACTATTTAATTTATCCATAAGAACACAAAAATTAAAGTCCACTTTCTGCTTCATATCCCCATGATACCCCTAATATTCACCGATATCCATTTCAACTTTAAGGGAACATCATAAAATTTCCTCATAGCTATCAAAGTCGTAGATCGCTAGGGATTTCCGTAGGCTAGGTTTTAGCCCACAAAATAAACGATCAACCTTGAATTTAGAGTTAATGACAAAGTTGAAGGCATATCATGAAATCCTTGTAATGTTTTCCTCGTCTGATATGAAGGATTCATCATCTTTTTTACCTGAGGGCAAGGAAGTCCCTTTCCATCTTAAGTTGGAGGGTGTGCGAAAAATATTTATCGATTTTTTTCCCGGAAATCCATCCATTCCAACACCTTGATCTCCTCCCCAAGCTTCATATTTTGATAAATTTCCACCATTGATCAACTTCACCCTCCATATGATAAGCAGCCAGAAGAACCTTCTATTATTCAGAACTTTGAAGGATGGAGAAGATATTTTCAATGGAGTTGATCCATTGTTCAGAAATTGAGGGATCAGATGATCCATTAAAAGTAAGAGGCCTTTGTCTCATGAAGCTCTAGATTATGACTTGATCTTTCTTAGTGGGGGGTTGAACGTTCCTATTGACCCTTGTTTCTACTCAAAACTTGAGTTAACTGAGAGATTATCATGACAAAGTTTGCTATTCCCGCCCCCATAGGATTGGGAATCTCATTAGAACAACCATCACATTGGTATTCACATCATTTGTTAGCCTGATTCCTCTTATTACTAGCCATTGGATGGAATAAAAATAACTTAGGGGTAAAAAATAAAGGGGAATCCAATGAAAAAAGGGATAACTTATGAATTAAATTTATTTCCTTAACTTATCTATGTTATCCGTGATCTACTTCCCAACATATATTCTTAGGGGATTTTTTTTAATTCTTTTAATAATGGTTCATACTAAGCATATGAATTTACCAAATCATATCCCCAAAAAGTTTCATAACTATGAGTGAAACAAGTCCTATTGTTGTGCACCAGTTCTCGTTGGAGTCTAGCTCAAAGCAGTGTTTTTGGGTTTTACCCCTAGATACATTTGTGCTAGAGCCTCCTCTACCTGCTCGTATCTAGACAGGGATGTATTTTCTTGATAAAACAATTAATCAATACTAATCAAAATTTATGTATTTTTTTATTATACTTAGTCTTATCCCTATGTCTTTCACTAGGGTTTTTTATCCAAGATCCCAAAAATAACTAAATCTATCCTCTGATACCAACTATAACAACCCTTATCTTTATTTCACACTTAAACATAATTTTTTACATAAAATTTTCACTTGATACAACATATAAGATTGAGTGGTCTAGTGTATTTGGGGCTTAGTAACATTACACAACAACTTAGAACATAAAACACAACATCTTTATTGAAAACTTCTTTTACATGACCACAAAATTTCTTCGTACTTAGTATTGCATGGGATAACCTGAGGACATTCATAAGAAAAAGGGTGAGATATAAATCCCAGTAAGGGAGTAAGAAAGGCATAAAATAGAGAATATAATACATTTTAGGAAATAGGAATATCAATGGATAGCAAGAGAAACATGAACATAAAGGCATGATATAGAATGATTATTATAACTTGTAAATGTGGAAACAACATTTAACATGATATTAGTATGATACAAGGATCATTGCACATGAAGCATGAGTAAACCCTAATTGACCTTGAATTAGCATGATTAAACCCTCATTTCACTTGACATATCATGATACTAATCTTTACCCAATGCATTGGATCGCTATCAGGGCACACCCTTTATAAACATTTCATTTCATGCATAAGTGTGCCACATGGATCATAAAACATGGATTCATTAAACATAATAATTTATTCCATGAATAAGAGATTTGGAATACATAAATTTAAGTACTAAATAAAAAATTAAATCTGTATAATGGTGAATACCCTTGATAGAGAAATAGGTATGGTATTCACTTACACAATGATTTTGGGATGGGAAATTCTGGTGTAACTTCAGTAGCATAACAACGTCAAATAGAAATCGTAAAATGTATTGATGAGAGATAAATTGGTATCTAATAATTTATAAATTAAATGGATAGTAATGGGGTCATGGAAAATAATATACCAACATATGTAATGGAATTTTTATTCATAATATAAAATAATTTTTTGATTGTAAATGTAAAGAGAGAAATCCCTTACGAAATTTCGGCATGGTAATGTGTGTACAAGAGGGTAATTAATGAGAGATAAAGAGGTATATAATCATTAAAAAATAAGTATGGAAGTATGGGGGAGGTGATAAATCATAACCTGGTATTTTTAATTTAAAATAAAAGAGAATAACAACATAAAGAAACCTAGAAAAAAATGAGAAAGGAAGAAATCCCTTACTTGGAAGTGTGATTCCAAAGGCTTTGGGGAGGCTTGGGAGGGGATTCTTGAGAGTTTGGGGAACCTTGGGAGGACTTGAGAGAGATTAGGGAAGAGTTTGGTTTACTCAAAATGGTTTGAGTGAAGAGGAATGAGAGATTGAGTGTGTTTATATAGGAAATAAGAGGGAATTATTTATTATTCAGGTTTTGGACTCCACACATTAAACTAATCAAAACCACAAACCAAACCATGGTTTTTTGCTTAGGGTTTTTTCCAAAGGGGAGTAGAAAACATTATTTTATAAGTAATGTGATATAACTTATTAAAATATTAGGATTGATTATGTGGAGGTGATTCACACTCTCAAGGAAATCATATTAAAAAGTTAAAATGTTTTATATGTCTTGGAGGGTCCTCTAAGGCTTTGTAAAATAAATAAAACAAACCTAAAATAACATTATTTTAAAGGTAAAAAATATATCGTCTGAACATACCATTTATATTATTTTATTACATAACTATTGGGTCATTATGATGTCATAAAACACATTATATATTTAAACAGTATTTAATTTTTACCTAAAAATTCGACTGTCTTAGAAAATTATGAAAATTTCACTATTAGATAATTTCTACATCCTGATTAAAAAAATAATATTCATTTTATCTAAATAATTTTTTAAAAATTTGAATTTTTTACTTTTAAAATAAAAACCAACATTTATAAAAAATTCACAGGTTTTGACAAAAATAGCTTTCAAACCTTAATAAGAAATACAATTATATTCATAAAAATTATACAATAATTTATATTTAATAAAAAGTAACTTAGTAATAATATTTTATTAAAATATTATTTAATTCAAAAATCCATTAATTCATCAAAATAGATTTATTAATTGAATATTAACTAAAAATACCATTTGTGCTTTAAAAACTATTTACAAAGTAACAATAATAAAATGAATGTATATTATTTATTCTATACAAAAAAATACACATAGTCATTGTGATATGGTCTTGTTACATAACCCTTTATAACACCCTCATAAGACCTAAGGGTAAGGTGTACAATGGTGACAGACTCTTGTAGAGGCTTAAATAGCATCACTCGGGTGGTAATCTCTATTAACATCCACTTCTCCCACAGCCAGTTCCGTTTAAGCTTAACTTGTTGAAGATCAGCTTGGGCTTGGTCAAGAGTGAAGCCAAGTGACACTGCTTCCTTTCCGAGCTTTGACAAATGAGCTTTTTATGGAGAAATTCTACTGTATGAGGCCATCGTTTCCTTTGTCTGAGTAAATTGGATTTGTTAAAGCCCTATATTTATACTAATCATGTGGTCACTATTCAATGGATATATTAGAAACGATTAC
This sequence comes from Viscum album, assembly GCA_963277665.1. Taxonomy (NCBI): domain Eukaryota; kingdom Viridiplantae; phylum Streptophyta; class Magnoliopsida; order Santalales; family Viscaceae; genus Viscum; species Viscum album. Next base: position 1,878,102,784 of record OY728151.1, read on the forward strand.
AATTATTAACGGTATTTTAATATCCAAAAACATAAAACCAAGGAATTTTATATGTTTTACATAACCATTTTACATAATAAGACATTTAATTAGATAAATAGGAATTTTCATTAATAAATGTTTGGGTCATTACATTCAATTCCCAATCGTTCTTATTTAAGATTAATCATGATAGAATAAATTAATTATTATATTTAATTAATCAATTATTTTATCTTAATTCCTATATGAACTTCCTTGAGATTCTCATCCATTATCATTTTAAACAAATTAAATAAATTCATTTAAAATTAATTATGTACATAAATTTAACTTGGAGGCAACACGATGAATACCCATCTAATTATACCCAACATATATTATACATGTATACCATTTACTCTTGTGACATATGGCATACATCACTTATAACATACTTTCATGATGTGGACTATCAACTAAATGATTACAAAAATTACATGATTTTCAATCACATGTTATGCTTCAATGCATGCAGAGTAACAACTATAATATTACTCATACATGATATATAGATCTGAACATTACATAGATATTAATTAAAAACACACACACACATACATACTTACATACATACATATACATATACATATACATATACATACATACATACATACATACATACATACATACATACATACATACATACATACATACATACATACATACATACATACATACATACATACATACATACATACATACATACATACATACATACATACATACATACATACATACATACATACATACATACATACATACATACATACATACATACATACATACATACATACATACATACATACATACATACATACATACATACATACATACATACATACATACATACATACATACATACATACATACATACATACATATATTAAAACCGATCACATGGAATGTCTTATAAAATAATGACCACATGAAAGAATATTTCTCAAGGTTTACATAATATAATAAATTTTAAACATGCATAATTTGGTATAAGTATAACACTTGTACATCTGAGTAAATGACATGTACGAATCTCACTGTCTATCTGAGGAACACAATTAGGGACTGGGCGTGTAAATAGTTCCTTGGGAACTATAGTACACTATGTGTCCAATGGGCCACACAATGTGTTAACTCTGAATTACATGGTTACTAGTCAGATAGACCGTGTATAGAATACAAGACCTGTATGTAACTCAAAGGGACTAAACACTGTGTACATGTGCTACACGCTGTGTACCCCAGCTGACCATTTGCCACCCTGTCCCGGTTAACACATGATGTAATAATTAACTACACTGTACATCATTAATGAATACACATTGAATTAATTGTCCAATTAATTCCGAATGCATTGAACACAAGTACACGGTGTGTAAATCCAGTTACACGATGTGTAATCTTGTGTTACCTATCCAAAATCCTTGAAACCTCTGGATGAGTTCCTCAATTTTATTTTAATCATAAAATTAATCATCTAGATTAGATCTATGAGAAATGAGGGAGGAATAATAAGATATCACAATTTAGATTAAAATAATGATTAAAATTGAATTGAAAAACTAAATTACAAATGTATAAATCACCAATGATCTTTAAATAATTATAAATAATTATTTGACCCCTCTGATACCACTTGTAGGTTTCGGGTGCAGTAGAAGCATGTTATGGGAAGTGCCCAACTTTTCTTTTTTTTCCATAATCGATGATTAATCCAAGATCTATACAATGATGAACTCTATGATCCACAAAGTTGACTAAAAGAAATTGAAAATGGATAATTATGCTGGATCTAGAGAAAGGATCATCATATATTATTTATAATTAATTTAATTAAATAATGAATTACCTTTAAGGAATTATTTCTTCATTGATGAATCCGGTGACAGATCTGTGGTCCACTATCATTGTGATGTAGAAAAAAAGTTTAGATTTTCTCTAGTTGTGATCCACATGTGTTCCAAAAATATCTTGATTCTGCCGAAGGAATATTCAGGTACTAGCATGACAGATCCTTATACCTGCATTGTCCACCTTTGATCGCTTCAAGAACTACTTCAAAATCATTCTTCTTAATCCACTGGAGGAGGATTACTCTCCATTCTTGGGAGAGTTCCTAGAGAATGGAGATCTCTAGGCTTGATAGGATTTTCCAAATATATTGTTCACAACCAAGACAAATGAATTGGCTCATTGAGAAAATAACATAATCAAGTTTATATATTTCAAGGGTTAAAATAAAATATTTGGACAAGTGCCCTTATTTATTTATTTAATCCTAGAGAAACCCCATGTCAAATAATAATTATAATATAATTATTTCTCGATATATGCTTAACTTGCGAATTATAATTAAATATTATTTAATAAAATAATATTTAATATTATTATTTCTCAAAAGACCATTTAACTCGGTCTTCTATTCCTCCATAATATTTATTAGGCCTTGAATAATGAATATTTATTTATTAAATAAATATCACTTCATTATTCACTGATAAATAAATAAATATTATATTCACTAAATAGAAAATAAATAGTTATTAAATATTCTTCTCACATTATATTCTGTCGAATAATAGGTGACTGGATATATGTGATCAAAAATACACGAATAATTATTAAACCACATGTGGGAATAATATTTATTCAACTTGTTAAATAATAAATATAAATATATTATTTAACTAAGATTCTCAAAAAACTTAGTGTGTAACCCTCTAGGACTCTTTCTTAGTGGAGTTAGGTGAAGTATCCTAAAGTGCAGGGTTAACATCTAGCAACACACCAATAAACCCATAGAGAAATAAGTTAATACTGCAATGAAATGTTACCACATATAGACACTTATTGTGTAATATAATCCCTTTATAGTGAAATCTCTAATCAAACAAGTTGCAGGCTAGTGCCATCAACCTATGTTCTCGATGTATCTTTCTTTTACATCCCTAAAATTGAAATTTCCTGCAGAACACAACATCCATGGATTTATTTAGGATATATCATTTCCATTAAAGTACCTAAAATATCAACATCTATTAAAGAAAATAAGGGAAAATTCTCTCTCACATTATTCATTAATGCAATATTACTCATGATACAACCAATGTATCCTACCAGGTTATGAGCATCTGTCGTCATAGTTTTCATCAATACATTAAATTACACGATTTTTAATACTCATTAATAGTAATAATAAAGTCTAAAGGCCAACAAACACAACCACAGATAGGAATATCCAATGATTCATATTGTAGCACCCCGACTTGAGAAGCCCAGAGTCGGTGCATTATTACGTATCATTAACATGATCACAAAAGATCAAGTCTCTAAAGACCGATTAGTTCAGTAGCCTTGGATGTAATAGATACATTCATAAGGTTTACATTACATCATAAAATAGAAAACTACACCAACATTATTTCCATAGACAACACTGAGATCCCATAGACTATCCCTACAGGTCAGTCATAATATACTTTTTCACATCCTGTGAAAAATAAAACATAGGAATGGGTGACCTCTGTTGCTCAGTAAGGATAACAATATAGAAGAATCTTTCATAAATAAGCATAAACATTTAAGGAAATGTATAAAACTAAAACAAAATCCTTTTCAACATAAACTTCATCATAATATGGAAAATATAAATCAAAATAATTCCATTTACTCACTCACATGGATATTCTACTAGTCGAATAATCACATGAAATATCAATAGCCACTTTCATAATGATGGAATACATAATGCCATACTTTCATAACCACATAGTCAAGGCCCTATGCCAAGACTACAAATAAGATTTCGTCAAGGCCTTGTTCCAAGACACTAGTTTGTCTCATGAGTCCTACCGATGCATCGAGGAGCTATAATGGGCTCCACCCGTCACTTACTAAGTCCAATTCATTCCTCATATGAAATGGTTTAAACATAACATAAACATTCATATTAAGACTAGCATACAAAATGTCAATACTTTATCCATAAACCATGAATGGTATGAAATAACACATCCACAGTCAAACATATCACAAAACCTTAAATACAATATGGAATTTTTGTATCATAATAAATATACTTCAAACAAACTTAAAATTCATCAAAGGATGTTGACATAGATGAAATAAAAACATTTTTAGAGAAATATCGCTTTCTATTTTGAAATAATTTAAAGGTCACATAATTATAAAAGAAAACATTTATATTTGAAAATATTCTTATAAGCTTGTAAGGGAAGCTTTTACTTTGTTACAAAAATGTAAAATAGCCGCACCCGCCGTATAAGTTAAAAAAACATTCTTACCTTAAATTTGTCGAAAAGGTCAAAAAGTACCTTATTTGGAAAACGACGGAAAGTTTCCTTTATAAAAATATTATAAAAGTCAAACAAGGGTATAAATTACTTTAACCCATGGTCTATAAAATAGTAATAATGTTTTGAAATACATTTTTAAGAAACATTGATGTGAATGATAAAGAGGTACCAGTTGATAATTACGTATAAACAACCTCGGATAATGAAGAGATTATAGAATTAACCCTTACCTTGTATTTTCCTTGGTCAAGGGTAGGTTAACCTCATGTATAATGGTGAAATAATTGTTATTAAATTATACAAGAATAATATACATTAATATGATATCTTATATAATCTTTTAACATTGCTTTGTTAATAATATCTTAGTATTATCATCATTTTGGGTCTTAACAGATTCGTTTACCTTTATATTATTTGTTTGGTGTGTCATATTTTTATGGATGAGATGTATCTTATTCATATACATAATTATATTAAGTATTTAAACATTATTTTTAATCATCAAATGAAAATTTGTCTTGAATGGATATGATGGGGAATGAATCTCATCCTGTTCGTGGAGACGATAATCTGTACGTACGCACGAGTGACAATTTCATTCTTTTGATATTAAAATAATATATAATTGGATGGTATATCATATATATAGGATCATTATCATGTTATATTTATTATTTACATCAATTTAACATCATTATTATACCCATCCAAATAATAATGTATTGAATAACAATTACCCCACGACGTGGAGACGTTAAGCCGTACGTACGCATGTATGGTGACATGCCATTCAAAGGATGGATAGAATAATGAATATGGTTGTACCATATTTATAATAACATAAAAGTATATAGAAGATACTGGAGTTAATATTTTATAATGGAAGCAACAATGAAAGAGGAAGTGGAAAAAGAAAGGAACTTGAAAGAGGTGATGAAATATTTACCTCTTTTTCAGGTTCTTCCTTTTGATTTGATCAAAAGGGATCCTTAGGTTGAATTTCTGACTAAATAAAGGAATCTATGATGAAGGGATGATATTTTAGAGGGTATTTGGGCAGAGTTTGGCTGATCCAAATGCCTTTGAAGGTGTGAATTAGAGAGAAGGGGGAGTTCCCTTTTATAAGAGGGGTGAGGGGCACCTTAGGAAAATCTAGAAATATTATTTTATAATATAATAATTTTCGGTTTATAATGGATCCAAAATGGATTATTTACAGGATAAGGTGGTTATGGGTCTATAACCACTCAACCAATAGGTTTTACAAAGGTTTGAGTCACTATATTAACTTTATCTTTTAGATTTAACTCTTAGTTAAATAGTTTGACATTTACCATGTCTTTTTTTTGTATTATATGGTTAATAAACTTACTATACACTTCCAAGAGAACCCCAAGTGATTCATTAATGATAAAACTATCATTATATAAGTCCTTTTTCTGAACCTTATATTTTTAGGAATAAAATATCAATTAATAATATAATATTTGTTTTAAAAACTCTTTTATGTCAATTTTTCCACTATTTGATATTTTGTTTTTTATAAATTCATAATAGCATTATTACTTCAAAAAAAATTCATCTAACCAACCCTATGATGTCATATTAACCTATAAAATTAGTGGAATTAATAAAAAGTCTCAAATTAAATTTATTTGGATATTTATAATATCAATTATTTTAATATTTCATTAGTTAGGTAATTAATGAATCATCAATGTGTCATAAATTAAATTAAATTATTTAATGTATAAAAAATATAAATAAAATACCATTATGTATTAAATATTTTTATCTTTCTAATTAATATTTATAGTCTAATTTATATTATGTATAAACCTATATTAAATTTTTTTTATTCATTAAACTTTGATTTTAACTCTTTTAACTCTTCTTTAAATAAAATAATAATAAGTGTCTTAATCTAATTTAAGTGGACCAAATATTTTCATATTTTATTCATAAGATTTTTTTGGTCGAATTGTACTTATCCAAAATAATTAGGACATGTTTTAGGGTAATAATAATATCATTTTTACCCTTAATTACCCTATTTACTTTTAACCGTGGTAAATAAAAGTAAAAAGTTACTATTCACCAAAAATTATTTTCATCTTATTGAACCACATTTTAATTACTGATATCAACCGCGTCTCTTATATTTTTGAAATTCCACTCATAGAAGTGGTAAAATTAATTTTTATGTGAATATTCAAATTCTCCTAGGAGGTGGGTAAAAGACGGTGAAAAGTTCAATAAAATTTTTATATATCTAAATTTATTATAAACTATCTTCAATGAATTACATTGAAATTATATAGGTATTATTTATCTATTTTGACCTAAAATAAATTTAAATAAAATAAATAATTATTTAAATAAAAAATCGGTTTTAAACAATAACTGAGTTTTTTTTCACTATTCATCAAAAATTGAAAGTTTTCAGAAAAATACCAAAAATTATCCCTAAGATAATTTTGATATTCCGAATCCAAAAATGAAACCTATTTTGAAAGATAAAATTTATAAAATTTCAAAAAGTTGGTATTACTATTCATAATTGTTAGTTTGATTGGCTGTGGTGTGTTAGAACTTAAATTTGCATACAACACACGCTACCGTATTATTGAAAGAGAAGCATACTGTGGAAGCTTGGGGTGTTACATTCTACCATTCTTCAAATAATTTTGTCTTCGAAATTTCTAGAGTATTACTACATAAAAAGACTCGGGTGGTTCTTCATCATAAGTTCCTCGGGTTCCCATGTTTCCTCTTCCATCTTATGGTTTCTCCATAGAACTTTTACCAGACGAGTCGTCCGGTTTCTCAACACTTGATCTCTTGTATCAAGAACCTTGATAGTATCTTCACAATAAGACAGACCAGGTTCCAGTTCTAATTCCTCATATGTGAGTACATGCATTGGGTTAGGCATGTATTTTCTCAACAGTGATACGTGGAATACATCGTGAACTTTGGTGAAACTTGGAGGCATTTCCAAATGGTAAGCTACAACCCCAATTCTTTCTAGAATTTAGAAAGGTACGATGTACCTGTGACTCATTTTTCCCTTCTTACCAAAATGCATGACACCCTTCCATGGAGATACCTTCAAGAAAACACGATCTCCTACCTGAATTTCCAAATTCTTCCTTCGGTTATCAACATAGTTCTTCTGCCTGCTTTGAGATGCTTTGATGTGGTTTTAGATTACCTTCACCTTTTCCATCATTTTATCCACCAGTTCTGGGCCTATGAGTTTTCTTTTACCAACATCGTCCCAACAGGTTGGTGTGAGACATCTCTTTCTGTATAATGCTTCATATGGTGCCATCTGAATACTTGAATGGAAGCTATTGTTATAGGAAAATTCCACCAGAGGTAAATATTAATCCCACATACCTTCAAAGTCAAGTGAGAAAGATCTCAACATGTATTCTAAGGTTTGAATAGTCCATTCTGATTGTCCATCAGTTTGGGGGTGATAGGCAGTGCTAAAACGAAGTTCAGTGTCTAAGGCTTTCTAAAGACTTTTCTAGAATCTTGGTGTAAAATGGGGATCACGATCATAAAAAATCGATAGTGGCACTCCATGAAGTCTTACAAATTAATTAATATATAGTCTTGCTAATATTTCAAGTGGTAAATCTTCTCTTATAGAAAGAAAATGTGCTAAATTGGTAAGACGATCAACAATGTCCCATATTGAATCATTCCTTCTATGAGTCTTTGGTAGTCCCATGACAAATTCCATCGTAATATTATCCAATTTCCACGCAGGTATGGGAAGAGGTTGCAAGACTCCTCCAGGATATTGACTTCCATCTTTCACTTGTTGAAAAACCATACATCATGACACAAAATCAGAAATCCCCCTCTTCATGTTGTCCCACAAAAAACGTTCCTTCAAATCTCTATACATTTTGGTGCACCCAAGATGTATAAAGAAATTGGACCTATGAGCATCATCCAAAAATTCTCTTTTTAGATTAGGTATATTGGGAACACAAAGTCTCTTCCCAAATTTCAAAATTCCATCTTCATATACGAAGTCACTCAACCTCCCATTATTCACAACTTTAATCTTCTTTTGAAACTCCTCCTAATCATCCTGAGAACTTTTTATCCTATCTAGTAAAGATGGTTTTGCAACCATTTGAAAAATTATTGATGTTTCACCTTCCATGGTTATTCCCATATCTATATTTACTAGGTCCATGTATATAGGATCCTTTTCAACTCTCATATTGTTCAAAACTCCATGATCTTTTCTACTCAAAGCATCTGCCACCTTATTTTCCTTCCCCGGGTGGTAGTGTATAGTGCAATCATAATCCTTGAGTAGTTAAAGCCATCTCCTTTGCCTCATGTTGAGTTCTTTTTGTGAGAAAATATACTTAAAACTCTTTGGATTGGTATATATCTCACATTTTTCACCATAGAGATAGTGTCTCCAAATCTTCAAAGAAAATATTATAGATGCTAACTCAAGACCATGAGTAGGATAGTTTTTCTCATGAATTTTTAGCTTTCATGATGCGTAGGCAATAACCCTATAATTCTGCATAAGGACACAACCAAGTACTTTCTTTGAAGAATCATTATAAATAAAAAACCCATCATTCCTTGATGTTAGAGTCAATATAGGAGCATTGACTAATCTTATCTTAAGTTCTTCAAAACATTCTACACACACTTTTGTCCAAACAAATTTAACCCCTTTTTGTGTGAGCTTTGTTAATGGGTTAGCCAACTGGGAAAAATTCTGGATGAAACCTCGATAATAAACTACTAAACCAATAAAACTACATACCTCAGTTATACTCGTCGGTGCTGGCCATTCTTGGATTGCCTTGGTCTTTGTAGTATCAACAAAGATTCCATCCTTAGATACAATATGTCCAATAAAAGATATATCCTGAAGCAATAATTCACACTTGCTAAACTTCCCATATAATTCATGTCTTCTAAGAGTTATCAGGATAATGTGCAAGTTATTTTCATGATCTTCATAGCTTTTGAAGTATACCAAGATATCATCAATAAATACCAATACAAAGTCATCAAGATATTCCTTTAAAACTCTATTCATTAGATCCATGAAGACAGAGGATGCGTTAGTCAATCCAAAAGGCATTACTGTAAACTCATAATGCCCGTACCTAGTTCGAAATGCTGTTTTCGGAACGTCTTCATTCTTCACACACAACTGATGATATCCAGATTGAAGGTCAATCTTTGAAAAGTATTGAGCTCTATGAAGTTGGTCAAATAAATCATCAATGCGAGGTAGGGGATGCTTGTTCTTTATTTTTATATCATTGATCTCCCTGTAGTCAATGAACAACCTCATAGATTCATCTTTCTTCTTAACAAAACGGATAGGGGATCCCCATGGAGAAGCACTAGGGTGAATAAATCCCTTGTTACTCAATTCCTATAGTTGTTTCTTTAGATACAATAATTCCATAGTGGCCATTCTATAAGGGGTCTTAAATATGGGCCTTGATCTAGGAATTAAATCAATGGAAAACTCAATTTCTCGTTCTGGAGGTTATCCAGGTAAATCTTCTGGAAACACATCAACATATTCTTTCACAATAGGTACATCCTATATTTGAACATTATTTTCCTCACCCATATTTATTTCATTATCTTCCTTTCCAATAATTGAATTTAGTTGAGCTAATGGGGGTAGATCTAGATAAGAATTAGGTGGTGATGATTCTGCTCTAAAGATAAGGTGTTATTTATCATCATCATCAAAAATTGTAAACTCCTTATTCTTACAATAAATCTTCACATAATGGTCCGAAAGACAATCCATACTGAGGATTATATCAAATTAAATCATGGGTATGACGATGAGATCAACAGATAAATAAAATTTATATGCTCTAATGGGAACTGATTCACAAAAATTTATTGCGATGATACTTCCCTTAGGAGTTTTTACTGACAACTCCCTTGTTAAATCAAATTGGAAATATCTAAATTTCTTAGAAAACTGGGAAGATATGAAATAATGCGATGATCCAGAATCAAATAAAGCATTTTCTAAACTTGAGGAAACCATTAAATTACCTTCCACTACGTCTTTCGGAGCATCAACCTCAGTAGTAGTGATAGTATAAGCTTGGCCTTGATCCCTTTTCCTTTTCTGAGTTAAGTTTCCCTGATTATTAGGAATTTCATTCGCACAATTCCCCCTTTCTCTACAACTGTATAATTCAACATCGACAACCTCTTTCTTCCCCTTTCAATCATGATCTTGGTGGCCTTTTTCACCACACTTGTAACAGACTCCCATTCCCTTCAGGCAAGTACCAGGGTGTTTCTTACCAAATTTACTACAGGATGGATATTCAACCTTTCCCTTATTCTATTTTTTCCATTTCTAGAGTGTTCAACAGATCTCTTCTTCTCTTTCTTTTCCTTAAAGTCGTAAGACTTAGATAATTCTTTTTCTGTCTTGATAGCACATGAGACAATATCTTCGTACGAAGAGAAGGATTGTGAGACTAATTCTTGATGGAGAAATGGGTTTAACCCATCAAAGAAATGATCAATCTTGTTTATTTGGTTACGTATATAATCTTCAGCATGCCTTGCTAACCTTGTAAAGTTAGCCTCATAATTTGCAACATTCTCATCATCCTTTTTCCTCAGAATCAGAAATTGCCTTTCCATATCTGCTTGATGGTCATGAGGAAAGTATTTTTCTAAGAAAATATCTTTAACTCCCTCCATTCCATATTTGATACTTCATCATCTTCCTTTTTGTTTTGAATCAATGACCACCATTGATCAGCATCTCCAGTGAGGCGGTAAAATTCCATGACAACTTTTTCCCTTTCACTACTCCCCAAGGCATGGAATATTTTATCTAAGAAATTTATCCATTGCTCAGCTACTAATGGATTCATACTACCATTTAATGTTGGCAGTTTTTACCTCATGAAGCATTCTAACATTGATCCTCCACGCTGTGGATCAGGGTTCTCCATACGGGTAAGGTTATTATTCATAACCTGAGTGAGTTGTCCCAGTATGGTGATTAGATGATCAGCACCAGTTGTATCACCAGCTCCACTATAATTATCTTGAGTAGGAGGGAAATATCTATATGGAGTGCGTGCATTTATACAGTTTCCATTCCTTCCACTAGGCGCCATTTCTAAACAATGGAATACACTAGATTAGTTTATGAATCGCAATACATAATTCCAAACTTGTAAAAGACTTAACATAAACTGAACAATTTATGGATATAATCCATAATCATAGAAATGTTTTCTTTGAGGAAGTATATAATCATAAACCATTCATAATGGTTTTTAAAGAAAATGAGAATTATCCTAAGCATATCCCCTGGGAGTTTCGTAACCAAGAGTGCAGCAAGACCTATTGTCGTGCACCAGTTCTCGTTCGAGTCTAGCTCAAAGCAGGTTTTTCGGGTTTTACCCCTAGGTACATCTGTGCTAGAGTCACCTCTACCTAGTCGTATCCAGATAGGGATGTGTTGCTTGGAAAACTCACAAAATCTCTACAATACCAAAATTCTAGGAAGTTATTCTATACTAATCTTCAAAGTATATCATAGGGCTATGTTCTCTAATCAGAGTTTATCTAAATCTAGTTTCCAAGGTTTGTACTAAAATTCCTCTGATACCAACTGTAACACCCCAACCCCAGAAGCCCAGATTTGATCCATTATTACGTATCATTAGCATGATCACAAAAGATCAAGTCTCAAAAGACTGATTAGTTTAGTAGCCTTGTAAGTACTAGATACATTCATAAGGTTTACATTACATCATAAAATGAAAAACTACAACAACATTGTTTCCATAGACAACACTATGATCCCATAGACTATCCCTGCAAGTCAGTCATAATATACTTCTCCACATCCTTGGAAAAATAAAACATAGAAAGGGGTGAGCTCATATTGTCATTAAGGATAACAATATAGCTGAAGTTTTCATAAATAAGCGCAAACATTTAAGGAAATGTATAAAAATAAAACAAATACCTCTTTCAAAATAAAATTCATCATAATATGGAAAATATAAATCAAAATAATTCCATTTACTTACTCACATGAATATTCTACTAGTCTAATAATCACATGCAGTATCAATAGCCACTTTCATAATGATGGAATGCATAATGCCAGACTTTCATAACCACATAGTAAAGGCCTTGTGCCAAGACTAAAAATAATATTTTGTCTAGGCCTTGCGGAAAGACACTAGTTTGTCTCATGAGACCTACTAATGAATCGAGGAGCTATAGCGGGCTCCACTCACCACTTACTAAGTCCAATGCATTCCTCATATGAAAAGGTTTAAACATAACATAAACATTCGTATTAAGACTAGCATACGAAATGTCAATACTTTATTCATAAACCATGAATGGTATGAAATCACACATCCATATTCAAACATATCACAAAACCTTCAATACAATATGGAAGTTTTGTATCATAATAAATCAACTTCAAAAAAACTTAAAATCCATCAAAAGTATGTTGATATAGAAGAAATCAAAACCTTTTTAGAGAAATATCTCTTTCTATTTTGAAATCATTTAAAGGTCACATAATTATAAAAGAAAACATTTATATTTGAAAATATTCTTATAATATTGTAAGGGAAGCTTAGACATTGTTACAACGGTGTAAAATAGCTGCACCCTCTGTATAAGTTAAAAAACACATTCTTACCATAAATTTGTCGAAAAGGTCAAAAAGTACCTTGTTTGGAAAACGACGGATAGATTCCTTTATAAACATCTTATAAAGGTCAAAAAAGGGTATAAATGAATTTAACCCATAGTTTATAAAATATTAATAATGTTTTGAAATACATTTTTAAGAAACATGGATGTGGATGATAAAGAGGCCCCAGTCGATAATTACATATAAACAACCTCAGATAATGAAGAGATTGTAGAATTAACCCTTACCTTGTACTTTTCCTTGGTCGAGGGTAGGTTAACCTACGGAATAATGGTGAAATAATTGTTATTAAATTATATAAAAATCATATACATTAATATGATATCATATATGATCTTTTAACATTGCTTTGTTAATAATATCTTAGTATTATCGTCGTTTCAGGTGTTAATTGATTCGTTTTCCTTTATATAATTTGTTATGTGAGTCATATTATTATGGAAGGGATGTATATTATTCATATATAGAATGATATTAACTCTTTAAACATCATTTTTAATCATCAAATGAAAACTAGTCTTGACTGGATACGATGGGGAATGAATCTCATCCTGTTCGCGGAGACGATAATCCGTACGTACACACGAGCGACAATTTCATTCTTTTGAAAATAAATTAATATATAATTGGATGGTATATAATATATATATATATATAATCATTATCATGTTATATTTATTATTTACATCAATTACACATCATTATTATACCCATCCAAATAATAATGTATTGAATAACAATTACACCACGACGTGGAGACGGTAAGCCGTACGTACGCACGTATGGTGACATGTCATTAAAAGGATAGATAGAATAATGAATATGGTCGTAACATATTAATAATAAAATCACAGTATATAGAAGATAATGGAGTTATAATTTTAGAATGGAAACAATAATGAAAGAGGAAGTGGAAGAAGAAAGGAACACTACTGGAAATGTGACCTTTACCAACACTTCTATACCCCCTTTCCCAACGGTTTGGCCAAACCGTTGGGAAATCCCAATTTGTGGCCACTTTTCCCAACGGTTTACCAAAACCTTTGGGAAAGGGAAGGCTTTCCCAAAGGTTTGGCCAAACCGTTTGTAAAAGTCCACTTTGTGGCCACTTTTCCCAACGGTTTTGCCAAACCGTTGGGAAAGGATAGGCTTTCCCAATGGTTTGGAAAAACCCTTGGGAAAGGTCCAATTTGTGGCCACGTTTCCCAACAGTTTGGCCAAACTGTTGGGAAAGGTCCCCAATATTTCAACATCCCTTCCTAGATTCCAGGGACCTATACCAACGGTTGTCAAAACCGTTGCGTTGGTATAGGTCCTTTGATTTTTTATCGGATCCTCTTAACCAGAACATTCTATAAATCAAAATTTAAAATAATTATGACAATACATATATATATTTATGAAATTATGTTCACAAAAGTCATGTTAGGTTAGTGGTTAGGTCGTTCAATGATAAAACAGAGGTCCTGGGATCAAATCCTAGTGAATCTTTTTTTTTGGAAATACATATACCAACGGTTTTAAGGAACCGTTGGTATAGATTTTCATATTACTTATACCAATGGTTTTCAAAACCATTGGTATAGACCTATCCCAACGGCTTACTTGCCTATGGTTCTCCAAACCATTGGTATAGGCTATACCAATGGTTTAGAGGCCTATAACAATGGTTCTAAACCGTTGGTATAGGTTAGTTTTCCAGTAGTGGAACTTGAAAGAGTTGATTAAATATTTACCTCTTCTTCGGGTTCTTCCTTTTGATTTGATCAAAATGGCTCGTTAGGTTGGATTTATGATTAAATAAATTCCTCTAGGATGAAGGGAGAATATTTTAGAGGGTATTTGGGCAGATTTTGTCCGATCCAAATGGCTTTGAAGGTGTGAATTAGAGAGAAGGGGGAGTGCCCTTTTATAAGAGGGGTGAGGGGCACCTTAGGAAAATGTAGAAATATTATTTTATAATTAAATAATTTTAGGTTTATAATGGCTCCAAGATGGATTATTTAAATTATAAGGTGGGTATGGGTTGAAAACCACTCAACCAGTAGGTTTTATATTGGTTTGAGTCACTATATTAACTTTATCTTTTAGATTTAACTCTTAGTTAAATAGTTTGACATTTACCATGTCTCTTCGTATTTTTTTATTATATGGTTAATAAACATACTATATACTTCCAAGAAAACCCCAATTGGTTCATTAATGATACACCTATCATTATATAAGTCCTTTTTCTGATCCTTATATTTTTAGGAATATAATATCTATTAATAATATAATATTTGTTTTAAAAACTCTTTTATGTCAATTTTGATACTATTTGGTATTTTGTTTTTGCTAAATTCATAACAGCATTATTACTTCGAAATAAATTCATCTAACCAACCCTAAAATGTCATATTAACCCATAAAATCAGTGTAATTAATAAAAAGTCTCAAATTACATTTATTTGGATATTTATAATATTAATTATTTTAATATTTCATTAATTAGGTAATTACTGCATCATCATTGTGTCATAAATAAATTAAATTATTTAATGTATAAAAAATATAAGTAAAATAATATTATGTAGCAAATATTTTTATCTTTATAATTAATATTTATAGTAGAATTTATCTTATGTATAACCCTATATTAAAAATGTTTTACTTATTAAACTTTGATTTTAACTCTTTTACCTTTTCTTTAAATAAAATAATAATTAGTGTCTTAATTTAATCCAAGTGGACCAAAGAGGTTCATATTTTATTCATAAGGTATTTTTTGGTCGAATTATACTAATCCAATAGAATTAGGACATGTGTTAGGGTAATAATAATATCATTTGACCCTTAATTACTCTATTTACTTTTAACTGGTTTAAATAAAAGTAAAAAGTTACTATTCACCAAAAATTATTTTCATCTTATTGAACCAAATTTTACTTACTGATATCAACCGTGTCTCTCGGATTTTTGAAATTCCACTCACAGAAGTGGTAAAATTATGTTTTATGTGAATTTGCAAATTCTCATAGGAGGTGGGTAAAAGAAGGTGAGAAGTTCAATAAAATTTGTATATATCTAAAATTATTATAAACTGATTCCAATGAATTACATTGAACTTATATAGGTATTATTTATCTATTTTGAACAATGATAAATTTAAATAAAATAAATAATTATTTAAATAAAAATTCGGTTTTAAACTATAACTCAGTGTTTTTTCACTATTCATCAAAAATTGAAAGTTTTCAGAAAAATACCAAAAATTCACCCTAAGCTAATTTCAATTTTCTGAAGCCAAAAATGAAATCCATTTTGAAAGATAAAATGTATAAAATTTCAAAAAGTGGATATTACTATTCATAATGGCTAATTCGATTAGTTGTGGTGTGTTAGAACTTAAATTTGTATACAACACACGCTACTGTATTACTCAAAGAGAAGCATACCATGGAAGCTTGGGGTGTTACACATATAAATGATCATTTTACTACTATAATGTCTTTTTATCATATTATCCTCTTTGATATTACCTGTAGAACCCCGGGACACCCTGAGAGGGGAGGGGTGAATCAGGGTGTCAACTTTTTCTTCTTAAAGTTGTGGATCTTGTTCCCACGTTGGTATGAACTACTCAAACCTGTATGACGGATATGATCAGAAATGAAGCATTCACATGCAAAGAGATAACACAACAATTTTACTTGGTTCACCACTAAGGGCTACGTCCAAGGAGCATACGCCGAAAAGTTGCCGCTCATACCAAATTCCACTAATCTTCACTAGTTGTGGATTACAATGGTTCAGGAACAGTCACTCTGTCCCAGGCTCACTGCCTTTACAAAAGGTTTAGGGATAGCTCACTGCGTCCCTCGGGTCACTCCCGTTGACTCCCCCTGGCTCACTGCCGTTGGTGAAGTCACGCTCAGTTTATAGACGTGAAGGTCTCTTCAATAGATTTGCATTGAAGTCTTTGTCTCCTGTTCAGCATGAGACTTTGCTTGCATCAGAGTCCTGAGTTGATGCTCTTTTGTATTCAACCTTATATTTTAGTGCAATAACTGAATGCACTATATCTTCTTCTTCTCTTCCTTTGATTCTCAATACTAACACCTGAGTGTATTGATATATTCCCCTCTTTCTGTGTAGATCTGAGTTCAGTTGCACGAACCGTTCTTATTCTCTTCACAAAGAACAATGAGGATGTTAAACACCAGTCATGTGTGTGCGGTACCACTTCTCTTCATAAAATCAGATTGTTCATTGCTCTTCCATCTTTGCAAGCAAATACATCATCTGTTGCACCGAAGGTATAGAGTAGTCTTTCAGCTTTCGTGCTGCTCCAAAAAGACGGGCGTACTCCAACAGCACCTGGCGCTCTTCTCCAAGCCTGGCGCGCAAGTCCCAATACGATGTGCAAGTCTTCAACGCGCAGGTCTAAACTGGCGCACAGGTATCACCAAACCACCTGCGTGACAATGTCTTCCTCAACTTCTAATATGCGCGACACACTTCCTTCCTCATCCAAACCACCTTGGGTGTGCAAGCAACAACCAGCGCATAGCTTCAAACACTGGCGCGCAAGTCTACCTGCGCGACCCCACACTACTTGTGTGACTTCCACACATGCGCGACGGAAGCTATGATTTTTCTAAGTGTTGAACTCCATAGGAAATGAGGAGGGGTGGTCCAGTATTTATAGGCAATTTGACCACCCTGTGCGACGGCGCGCAAGTCAACCATCGGCACACAGCTCTCTTCCCCTGCTAGTCACTTGCGCGACCAACTTCCAAACTTGCGCGACCAACTTCCAAACTTGCGCGAACCTCTTTCCTTTCCCAAATTTTGATCTTCTGATATCTAAAAACCATAGGTACGCAAGTTATTAAGCTTCCAAGGCATCAGCGCGCAAGTCTCTTCACGGCGCGCAAGTCACCTGCGCGACCTCACCAAAACTTGCGCGACCCTTATCCTTTTGCCATATTTTTATGATCTGATCTTCAAAAACATATGGTGCGCAAGTTTCCTATCCTCCAAGACCACAAAGCACAAATGCCTTTGCCAATAACACTTTTCTTTATTTTTCGATTTTCAGGCCCAAAAATTTGGCAAACACTGGGAAACGGCGCTACCTTGTATCTGCTCTTTTTGTCCGCCTCCAGATCATCCATTCCTTTGTAGATGTTACTTGAATAAAACATGGATCATTATCTATAGTCCTTGAACTCGACATGCCACCATGGAATCTCCCTTTTCAACAAATTTGTATGTCGTTTGTTTGCTTTGTCAACAAGCATGATCACCTCAAAAGAACTTCTTCTTGGTGATTTGTATCCTTCAGCAACTCTTCTGATTTTATCACAAACTCCACTATTGTGATATGTATTCTTTGAAGGAATAACTTTATCATCATCATATTCTATGATAATGTGATGTTCATGGCTATCTCATAATTCCAATCCCCGCACGACCATCTTAGAATTCCAATCATTTTCACATTGTCTTCTTCATCAACCGTCATGATCTACTTCATGCAAACCATATGATTCAATTAGTCAAGGAGTCTCTTGCATGGTTCTCATGCAATCATGAGTAATTGCATGGTCTTCATCAAAACCTATGGTTCTCATGCAATAATGAGGAATTGCATGGTATTCATCCAAAAACCCATTCTTCTTTAATCATCCTCAGATGGATTACACCTCACATTCTTCATTGTTGTAAACATTTTATCAGCTTTGAAACATGTTCTTTGAACTTATGATCAGTACAATAATCGTCTGAATTACCATTCCTCTACTTCATCGGAGTACTTCATGATCTCCTTCATTTTGATCTTCCATTCTTCCATTTAATTGGAGTACTTCTTTATCTCCTTCATTTTGATCTTCATTGACAACTGTTGACAACAAATACAAACTTATATACAAAGTGGTTCTAACATTACCAATGGCTTACATCATGATAAGGTAACTCAAAGTACTATGATTCTACAACCCTGATAGACCGTATCATTTGTGTCCCAAAAATGATATCATCTGGATATAGAACATATATTCAAGAATAGTGTCGTAACACTTTTGGGTTCTCATCATACTAGGAACTGCTATGACCTTTTAGTGCGATAGTTACTCTTAGGACATTATCACATACCATGTCATGTATAAGAACTATCATGATGTGATAAATAGTTTATTAATATTAAAAACCATGAATACATGTTATCATAAAGTACACAAAATTTGGTTCTAGAGCACAAACTCCAAAAAAGATAGGGTATATCTATAGATCAATCAATGATGGAGGCTATTGAGAGCTGGAATAGACTAACCATGGTGACTGATATCCTTATTTTTCTTGGTTTAGTTGGATATTATAAAAACTTTGTGGATAATTTCTCATGAATATATAATCCACTCACAAAGTTAACTCGGAAGGGAGACAAGTTCCTATGGACTGATGAATGTGAGGGAAATTTCAAGGAACTGAAGAGAAGATTAGTCAGTGCACCTATTCTTACATTACCCTGAATTGGAGAAGGGGTTTTAATCTATAGTGATGCATCCAAGAAGGGATTAGTACATGTTCTCATACAAAATGAAATGGTAATATCTTATTTCTCACAACAATAAAAGGTTCATCGGAAAAATTACCCAACTCTTGATTTGGAGTTAACTGCATTAATTATTGAATTAATGATATGGAGACATTATTTTTAAGGATAAAAGTGTGATATATATATACTCATCAAACAAGTTTAATGTAACATAATTTTAAAGTATATTTTCACAGATAAGGATTTGAATATGATCCAGAGAAGATGGTTGGATCTGATTAATGATTATGAATGCTCAATACATTACTGCCCTGGGAAAGCGCAAAAATTGACTGATGCTTTGAGTCAAAAGGATCATACTAGCTTATCTATGATCAGGATAAAAAATATCCAATATTTATATATTTTCAAAGGATGTATCTTAAAATATTTAAGGAAGGGGATAAATCTTATCTTTCTCAAATAAGTATTCAACCATCTATCCATATGAGGATAAAATATGTTCAAAAGGATGATATAGAGCTATACAAGTAGGTGAGAAATGTTCCTGAGTTTAAAATTCACCATGATGGATTGATAAGGTTAATGAAATATGCATGTGTTTTGTATATACCAAATTTTATGAAAGATCTGTTAGAATAATCTCATAATTCTTCATTATCTTTTCATCCTAGAAGTAAAAATATTTATAGATATTTAAAATAGTATTTCTAGGGGGGTGGAATAGGGAGAGATATTGTAGAGCTTGTATCTTAGTTCTTGGTATGTTATAAAGTTATGTCTAAGAGGAAAAATTATAAGGGTATGTTACAAACATTACCCATACCTTAATGGAAATGGAGGAACATCACCATATATTTTTTCATTGGACTTCCACAAATATCTAAAGGAATAATGTTATATGGGTTGTAGTTGATATCCTTACAAAGTTAGCACACTTCATCGCTATCAGATAATATTTCTATCTAGATCATATTTCCAGAATATACATTAATGAAATGTTAAGGTTTCATGGAGTACCACATTCAATTGTATCTGATTGGGATCCATGGTTTACCACAAAGTTTTGGTGAAGTCTTCAGCAATATCTTGATACAGAGTTGAGTTTCATCACTACGTATCATCCACATATAGATAACCAATCCGAGACAAAAATTAAAACCCTAGAGGATATTATAAAATATTTTTCTATGGATTTAAAAGGTAGTTGGGATCAACACCTTCCTCTAGTTGAGTTTTCATACCACAATAACTTTCAATCAAGTATTTAGATGGATCCATATGAATCCCTATATAGAAAGAAGTGTAGTACTCCAACACACTGGGATGGAGTTAGAGAAATATATATATATATATATATATATGTGTATATATATATTGGTACTTGAGCTGGTGGAAGAAATGGAATAGAAGGTTATACCCATTCAGCAACATATAAGGGCAGTACAAAGTTGGTAGAAAAGTTATGTTGATAATTTCAGGAATGATCTGGAATTTGATGTTGGCGAAAAGGTGTTTCTAAGAATTTATCATTAAAATAATGTTAGGAGATTAGTGAAACTAATACCTAGTTATATAGGTCCCTTTGAAATTCTTGATCATATGAGGACTGTAGCTTATCGATCTACACTTCCACTAAACCTCTCTTAAGTCCATGATGTGTTCCATGTATCTCTCCTGAGAAATTACATACCTGATCCTTCACATGTAATGAAATCATAGGTCATACTGATAGAGCTTGATCCTTTTTATGAGGAACAACTGATAGAGATTTTGTATCATACATAGAATGTTTTATGAAATAAGACCACCTACCTGGTCAAAGTTTTTTGGTGAAACCACCAGTTTCAGGAAGCTATGTGGGAACCTGAGGATGTAATGAGGCATACATATCCTTAGTTATTTATACCAATGTGATGGAATTTTTAAATTAAAAATAATTTTAATGGGGTTGTAATAAAATACCCCTATAATTTATGAAATATTTTTTTGAATAAATTTATTTTTTTTCTATAGCTTGAGTTATGCGCAACATTGAGTTCTAAAAAACCGTTATATATTATTAATATTATTATTTAAACAAGACCATCATAACCTAGCCTTTAAACATGGTAGTATGAATATGAATATTTTTTTAAAAAATATTAATTATAATTTTTTATATAAATAAAATATATTGATAAAAAAAGTATTTAATTTTTAGTAAAGTCCTTATATGATTCAAAAATTTAATTTTCTCAAAGAAATTATTTTTATTACTTTTTGTGAACAAATAATGAAACTATTTTTTTTTTAAATTTGAGAAATATTATTTGATAAAATAAGATTTATTTTTAAAATATACATTTCCAAATTATCTTTGAGTTAATTTTTACGAATTTTATGGAAAGATTAATTTTTCAGTGAATAGTATAAAATACTAATTTTTATTAAAAACTATATTTTTGTTTAAAGAAAATAAAAAATTAATTTTATTATAATATGGTTTTAAAAGTAAAATTATTTCAATTATATGTTTATTAATTCAATTTATTTCATTGTAATCAATTTTATATTGAATTTTTTTATTAAAACTTTTTATACTTTTGAAAAATTTCTCTTTGGAAACCCGCTTTTTCATTATGTTTGTGGGTTTAATTTTAAATTAAATATTTCCAATTATTTGAATTTATTTTGAAAAAATTAATTACATATTTTTAATCAGTATAATAAATATTACATAATAAGTCCAACTTAATTTTTGGTCAAAAGTAACAGTAAAAATTAATTACTGCAGTTAAGGTTGAAACAAGTTTATTGGGGGGCTAAACTAAAAAGATAAGGGGTAAAATGGCCTATAAACATGTAAAAAACAAAGTTTATGGAAATATTTTGATCTTATAACCTATAAGGTTTGATAATGACCCATTTTTGAGCCTTTTGGAATGTGAAAAACGTGTTACACTTTATTCTTTTCAAAAATTCCAAGTGTGTCATCTCCCCTACTTATAAAAGGACATCCCCTCTCCTCTTCTCTCCACACTTCAAAAAAACATTGGTTCAAAAAATAAATAATCAAATAACTTCATTTATTACCTATACACATACCATATTACTTATTTTTATTAGGAAACCCACCTCGGAAGTCTTTAGGTATAAACCTAAAAAGGTTCTCCAAAAAAGAGGTAAAATTATGAAACTTGTGTTTTTATTTTATTTAATCTTACAACTATTTAAAATCATATTAAACTATGATAATATAATGAAATTATTATCTATAATATAATGATATATTATTTTTATAATTTATTGACCTATATCTATCTCCTCTTCCATCTAATGGGAAACAAAATCATTGATCATGTGTACGACAGATTACTGCCTCACGAACCAATGTTAATCATTTTCCATCACCACCTCTCACGACCAGATATAATAAAGGATTTAATATTTATATATTTGATATATATGATATTATTATACTTATATAATTATAATATCACATATAACTTCTTATTTTTCATTCTGTGAGAATGCGATAACATCACTTGTGTGTACGGTAGACTACCTAGCGAAACGATGTGATTCATTTTTAACTTACACTTTACATGGAAGGTAATGAGATTAAATTTGATGAATATATATAATATATATGACATAAAATGATTCTTTAAATATAATATATTATTTAATATCATTATTTTCATCCATTGAGAAAATAGAAAGAACATTCATTTGTGTGTACAGTCTACCATCTCCAAAAATAGTATAATTCATTTTCTATATCTAACTTAAATGGATTAATATAAATGATTATATAATGAATATATATTATATTTATATAATTTTTAAAATTATTGAGATTATGTAAACATGGTTAAAATTAAATAACCAAAGACACTAAACCAAAACATATATGAAAAATGAAGCAGTTATTACCCAAAAAGTGATTTTAACAAGGAGTTGTTAATAAACGGGTTATAAAAGGTTATAAGTAAATAAAATATGGTGTAGTAAATATAAGTATGATTATTGAATATATTTATTATAAAATTATATTTTTTATAAAGGAGGTTTGAACATGTAAGAAGGAAGTTGAGAGTTAAGGTAAAGAATTTTGGTCTCAATTTATCTTCTTTGGGAAATATGTTATGTTATGAACTTATATTATTTTATGAGGTGTGTATACAACCACTTTGACATGTAATATAATGAATTTATTTATTGTCATGATAATTTAATTTTCATTAAATATTATTATTTCATGGGGATAACGATTCAATGTTACCAAAGTTATAAGGGTTTTATGATACAATCTCATCGTTTATTGGGATTGTTTATGTTTATTCTTACAATGATGAAATATAATTATCCATCTCCCAATAAACTCTTAAATTTTATTCTCCTATATTTATTCCATTAGAATACATATTTTCACTTCATTTTCCTCTCTTTATGTACTCAATATTTCAAATTAACGTTTTTAATAAAAATCAACTTTATTTCTCTCTATGATTGAAAATCATTTTTATTCCATATCCTTGTTTAAAAAATGTTTTAAAGAAAGGTTTTACTACTCTAGAATGATTTATAAATAAATTATTACCTTTTTTGATTTTTTTTAATTTTTTTTAAAAGGAATATTCATGTTATTTTCCAAACAATGACCATTTGGATTTTACCAAAAATATGAAAGGAATCTTTGATTTAACATGTATGAAATGAATGGAATTTCCCACCATCATACCATTTTTTTAAAAGATTAATTTATAATTTTTAAAGTATATTTTAAAATAAAATTATTTTGAAACTATTTTATGATTTTTTGGTTTTAAAAAAGTGATTTCAAAGTGAAAAGGTTATTTTCCTCAAGAAATATTCCAAGTGATCTTTAAAAATATTTTTCAATATAAGATGAAATCCTTTGATGTTATTATGATTTAATGGGTTTATGATCTAAGGACCATTATTATTATTTCTCTGAATTTTTTATTTTTATGATGATATGATTTTTAAGAAACATGTTTCTCTTCCATGGGTTATACAATGATAAAATGACTATGAAACCTGATTTTTTTCATAGTTTATGTTATGATTAAATGATGAAATGATTATGAAACCTGTTACTTTTCCACAAGTTATGATATGATGAAGTATTTATAAAACCCATTCCTATTTGTGGGCTCTTTTATGATGAATTATTTATGATCTTGTGAAACATATATTTTTCATTTTCATTATGCGAAGGGTGGGAACTATATCTCCCTCAAATAAATTGGTTAATTATTGATATCTCATGAGATAAATTGGATTAGAATAGGGAGTGAACTGATTTTAGTAAGGTAAATTATCCACTATAATATATTTGGGTGTAAACTTTGAATACTATGATATATTGGGAAGTGAACTTATTCCACTAAGATATTTTTGGAAAAGAGAATTGACTACTAAGGAAATGATTTTTTATGATTATGTGTATACCAAAAATCTATATCTTATGAAAATGTTGTGATCTCCTGGATCGTGTTCTTTGATTCCATTATTATTCGAATCTTATGAACTACTAATATTTATTCCGTGACTCATGTTTATTATCTATGATACACAAGGCATGGTTTTAAAATGTTAAGATCATGTTCTCATACCCTTATGATCATGTTATTCTAATGTGATCATTGATATCTCCCTTTATCACCCTTACTAAGCATCTGATCTCACCCTTATTTTTTTTCCTTTCCCCAAAATATGAAGAAATTTATTATGTATGATATGTACAATAAGGGTTATAGTTATGAATAACTTAGTAGGAGTTGGCATAGCTCACTTATAGACCAGTTTTTTATGGGTCAAAGTTTCCAAATGCAAGAACCTGTGTTTTTTCAGACTGTCATTTTGAGAAAAAATTTGAATTTTTGCATCCAGATGCGCATGAGTGGTAAAATGGTCCCTTTTCCCTAGTATATGATCTCTTATAATTTTTATGACAACTCTATTGGTCTTTAAACAGGGTTTTTACCCTAGGGTAGGAGTTTGGTGGAAATCTGAGTTGTTCAAATTTTAGTGGAATATTTAATATTTAATATTTAATATTATTAAATTAAATATTAATTTATTCATGTAGGTTTTTCAGCAATAAATTTTAAACTGATCATCGTATTGAGATTATGTCTCCACCGTTGAGTTTGGAATGGGTAGTTTAGCCTAAGTTTGGCATAAACTTGAGTCTGGTGCTGGGGCCGGCCTGAGCCCCTTTTTATTTTCTTTTATTTCCTTTTCTTCTTTTATTTTTATCCTACTTGCCTACTCCTCCTTGCACACAACTCCTATGTTTTACTCCTTGGCATTTCCCCTTGGTATAAATGGAGGTTGAGAAAGATAGAGAGATGAATGGAATGAGAGGAACCATTTTGAAGCCCTCAACATGCTGAGTCGGCGTACAACATCCGTGGACGGTGAAATCAACCGATGCTTCAGAGGCTTCCCCCCGAAGGTCGTCCCATTTTCATTTTTTCCATAGATATCATTTAAAAGTTTTTTTAAGTTCCTAAAGCCTTATATTTCTTTCTTGTGGCCTCTTGATCCTTGATTTTTTGTTTCGAGGATGAAAATGGGTGTTTCAGGCGATCTGAGGGTTTTCTTGTTAGGGAACCCAGGTTACACGGCATGTGATCTAGGGTAACACACAATTCCTTATTAACATTTGGGGACTAAGAAGTTTTATTAAGTAAATTACATGTACTCTAAGTACACACCATGTGGTGGCATGGTCGTGTGTCCAACCGTGTGAGAAAGAACATGAGTTTTTGGTTTTTAAACAGTACACATCATGTACTTTGAAGTACATGCCGTGTAATTTTACACAGGAAGACCCCACGTGTTCTGTCCATGTATATGTAGACATCTAGGGGGATAGATAAGAGTACACATTGTGTACTCTGAAGTACATGCCATATACTTTTTCCAGCTTAGTGGTTTGGGGTATTTTGTGCCCTGGAATTCGGAATTAGGTGTGTGAGTAGTCCAATTTGAGAATTTTTTCACATAGATCACAATGGTGGAATCTTAATGAAATTTAGAGGTAATATAAATGGTGTTTTATGGGTTTTTATCTAAATTGAAAGGTTCTTCCTCCGGTTATCAAGTTCAGTTGTCACCTGAGAGTGAGACTTGATGTGGATGATATGTTGGGTGTTTGGACCAACCTAGTTGAGACCTTTGAATTGAGATGAGATGTGAGATATCTCCCATGACCTATGTTTTTTAGGAATTTTTCCTAGTGATACATGCCCTTATGGCCTACGATGTTGTGCGACTGGATGCTTCCAAGGATCTGTTGAGGGATGCCTTTACTTATGTATGGACCTAGGGAGTCCCTTGTAGGATCTCTCTCATGTTTTTCTTTGTGAGGATCCCTATTGTAGGATTCCTCTTCTGTTCTCGTTTTGAGGATCCCATAGAGGATTCCACCCTTAATTTTTTCTAAGGATCCCCTGTAGTATTCCTTCACTCATTTTTACCTGGAGGATCCCGAGTAGGATGCCTCTTTGTGTTTGACTTGTGGTACTTAGCAGGTGCCTGTGGTTTGACTAACCATGAGTTGTACATAGGTTTTTGGTAGATATGGTGTTTAGGTGTCTCCTAGAACCTGTGCTGAACTTTCAAGCCCATGTGGCTATGACTGTAGTGTTGGGGGTGGCATTCGAGCCACCCTCACTCTTTGTTATGTTTAACTTGTTATTGCTGATGTAGTGATGTGCACCAGAGGTGCTTCCTGGTTGGTAGATCTTGAGCTTGATGCGAGGAATCTTTCTTCTTTTGGGGTGCCTAGGTGTTCTTCCTGGGATCCATTTTTCTTATTGGGATGTACATACATGCTTATCTGGTATCTGGATTTTGAGCCATGTTATTTTTGATATTTTACTGGTCCCTAGAGGTATTACCTAGGATTTGTCTTTTTATCCTGTTTATATATATATATATATATTGTGGGGATGACCATAGGTGCTTCCTCGTATCCAACTGTGATGCTTTTGGTTATATAAATTTTTTCCCACATGAGTTGGTTATTGTTAACCATATAATAGTGTAATTTACATGTGTTGTGAAACATGATTAAATGCATATACACCGGGCTTGGCCCTGAAAAATATTGAAATTATTATACATTGGGCTTGGCAATGAAATATGTTGAAATGATGATACATCGGGCTTGGCCCTGAAACATGCTAAAATTCTTATACAACTGTCTTGGCCCTAAAACATGTTGAAATGATTATATACCAGGTTTTACCCAAAGATATGATGATATGATGATATACCAGGCTCAACCCTATTTGACTTATATGACTGTAGGAAAGGTTGTGCTATGCTTGCAAGTGAGGTTCTGATATGCCTATGGGTGAGGTTTTCTAAGTCTCGGTTGGAATCATGGGATTATGATATGTGTTTTCCAACATGTTACCTTTTACAAGATTGAATATCGGTATATGTTATCCTAGTTAGTGACTGGAGGCGACTACGGGTAAAACCAGGTGTAGGAAGAGCATCCCCCTATGGTGATGTAGCTTTCTCAGAGATATAATTCCAATGTTGGATGAAGAAGGTACATGCCAATGGTATTATAGACTCAGAGATCGACTTAATGATACACAACTTGAGTGGCATGACGTCTAGCTTAATGCCCTTGCACCGGATGTCCAGGCTATCGGGATTACAGACCCAAGGATTGACTACTAATGTGGTTTCATGTTTTTTGATACATATACCAATGAATATTAATATCTATGTATATATGTATAGTTATGTGACTATACATGTGTACGTATATAGTTATGTACATCCATGGTGGCACTTTCCAAGTTAATAGGGATTATGGACCCTGAGTTTGACTGTGTTTTCACGTTTGGTTTACTTATATTTGTTGTGTTCCAGCTAGGCTGAGCACGTTGTTGTTGCCTACAATCTTAGTAGCAGAGTTAAAGGTTGCTTGTCGGGGTGGCATACTGAGATTATTTATCACCCCTGAACAATCACCTCGGTGTACGTGTAGACCTTATGACTGATTTTTAGGTTGAGCATGAGTTTCATGGTGGATAGGGCCGAGGCCTAGTGTTTCTTGATCAGGTAGTGCTGCTCGAGTGGTTCTACTAATCGGGCTGCTGCAGTTCGATAATGTCTAAAGATCGAGTACGTGGGTTGGCTCGAAGTTAGTTGTTGAGACCTGTGCTTTTGCTTTCAATTTCTTTTGTACTTGTATTTTTATGGTCAACCCAATGGGTGACCGGTGTTGGATTTTATTGCATAGCTATTCATGATTTTACTGCATTTTACTATTATAACTTGTTCTATTTCCGTTGTTTATTACTTACACACTCTATTTACTTTCTATTGTGTATGGTGATTATTTATTTCTACTATTTTCTCACTCTGGAATGATATAATAGTCTCCCCACTATCACACCCTAGGCCCTTGCTTCTAGTCAACAACCTTTCAAGTACGGGGAGGTGTGCTTGAGGCCTTGTGGTGAACCGGCTCAGAGCACTGAGTTTGTGGCTTCTGGGTTAGGACGTTACAATGTTCTATCAGAGGAGTTTCTTTTCTTAGTCTTTACTCTTTGGGATATGGTAGAAAAAAAGTATACGGAATGTGTCAGAACCTATGATGGATATCATACTAGGGAGTCGAGAACACTTGTTCCGGTTGGAAGTCTTGGTTTCCATAGTATGGGATTGCTGTTATGATTTTGTGATTTTATAGTTGTATATTATTTTTTCCTTGAGCGACGTACATGGTGTGTGGTGTTTTGATTTAATATAGATCTCTGTATCTTGGCCATCGGTAAGAGGATAAATATAGATTTTTCATCACACTAGGCACGTAGGATTCACAACATATATGGCTGCTAGTGTATGTTTTTTACTGACGACTGAGACCTTTGGGTCTGCTTACACATAAATTTACTTTGATTGAAGATTATGTGGATCTACGTTGAGGTGTTTTTATTGAGAGGTTGATAACTCAGTCCTCATTCACCTCCTATGCAGTGACCCTAGAAGGTCAATATGGCACGTGATTCCTTTCTGTTTAAACCCTTTTTGGTTATTGTTTCCCAGTTATATTGTTATCTAGTCAGATCACTGAGTATGATGTCGATAGATACCAAGAATTTTCTTGTGAACTTAAACTCCTTGGGGTATTTCTGTATATGGATACCCAATGGATTTCAGTTCATCTTTTCTCTTATTCTTTTGTTGTGACCTCCAGGGAGCATTTCTTTCTAGGAATACTCAGAGAGGATTAGGGCCCTCATAGGTCGTGTTTTTCATCGTTGACCCTAGTTGTTAATTGTGATCTTTATCTTCTTGTGAGAGGTTGGATCTTTTTGAGCTAGGTGGTTGGAACTTATGACCCAATTTAGAGGGTTTTATTATAGAACTTGGTGGGAGATCTAGATACCCTTCATTGAGACTCAGACCCTTGTGGGTCAACGTCTATTTCATTCTAGGAAAATCTGTGTGGGAGTTTGGATCGTGTTTTTCAATTCCTTTTTAGGCTATGATCTTGTTTTTATGCTCATTTTGTGATCGATGCACTATAGGTGCTCAAGTTTTTCTTGTTAGGAATGATAATGACTTCATATTTTGACAAAGAGCCTTGGGTGCTAGTTTTTTGAGACTGGATGTGACTGGAAGGACTATTCCGGACCCCAAATTGGTCGACTAGTGTTTCTGCTATTTCTAATATAGTCAGAGCATTGGTATATTCTTGTGACTGGAATGACGCTGTGTGTACATGTCGGGTGTTAAGATACACACTATTTGTGCTTGGTATATTTCGAATCTAAATTGGTGAGTGGTCGGGTATGAGCCACGAACTGATGTTTTAAGACTTTTAGTGGGTTTGGACCCCAAAAGTTGTGCTGGAATGTCCCATCGTGGTAGAGGTGACATTGTGGAATGAA
This sequence comes from Viscum album, assembly GCA_963277665.1. NCBI lineage: Eukaryota > Viridiplantae > Streptophyta > Magnoliopsida > Santalales > Viscaceae > Viscum > Viscum album. The sequence goes on from OY728151.1 coordinate 1,878,133,351, forward strand.
TCACATATCGTGAGATGATTGACCTGTGGATGAATCATGTCTATATTTTGATAGAATGGTGAGTGTGTCTTAGAGGGAGATTGATGCACGTTTTTTTTAGGATCTTGGTGTACTCCTTTTAGAGAAAATCATGCACTATCATGATTTTTCTTGAGTATGCTGAGAGATCTTCTGCCCTATGTTGAGCTCCTTTTTCTTTCATAATGTTATTCCCTATTTTAGAAGGGGGAACCTATTGTCGTTGCGCTCTAGGAGCAGTGTAAGGAAATCCATATGTTGGGGAGTGAACCATTAGCCGTTTTAGGGTGGTTTTCCTCATTTCGTTTAAACATCGGTCTTTGTTGTGATCTTGTTAGCTTGGAGTTTTCTTTTAGGACAACGATAAGGGTATTACTATGTTGGGAAGTGCCATATCGGTCGCAGTTAAATGTATTCTGGGTATAATGTAGTTGATAAATATATATGACTGGTCATTGGACATTCCAGATATCTTGTTTGCGTAGATTCTTGGGTTGGGATCATGGCTGCTTGTCCCTTCACCAGGCTTCTCAGGGACGAGAAGGTTTATGGTGGGGAGTTTGTAAGAACCCGTGTTTTTTCTGACTATCGTTTAGAGCAGAAATTTGAATTTTTATGCTTAGATGCTCATGAGGGGTAAATGGACTTTCACTATGTTAGATAATATTGGATAATTTTTTTGAAAACTTTGTTGGTCCCAGAATAGGGTGTTTACCCTAGGGAAGGAGTTTTGTGGAAATCTGAGCAGTTCGAATTTTAACAGAATATTTAATATTTAATTTTATTAAATCAAATATTAATGTATTCATGTAGGTTTTTTCAGTGATAACTTTTTAACGGAGCATCATATTCAGATTCCATATCCTATGTTGAGTCTAGAATGGGTACTTTAGCCTAGGTGAGGCATAAACTTGAGTTGGGTGTCAGGGTCGACCCGAACCACTTTTCTTTTCTTTTCTTTCCTTTTATTCTTTTCTTTTTCTCATTATTATTTCCTCCACCTTGTGCATGCTTCTGGTGTTCTCATCTTTGACTATTTCCATTGTGAGAAATGGATATTGAGAAATAGAGAGATATGGAAGTCAAGAGAGTTACTGTTTCGAATCCCTCGATGCGCTGAGTCGGCATATGATATCTGTGGACAGTGAAATCAACTGAAGATTCAGTGGTTTCTACCTGAAGGTAGTCTTGTTTACATTTTTTTCCCATATACCCCCTTTAAAAGTGTTGTTTTAAGTTCTTAAAGCCTTATATTTCTTTTTTTTGGCCTCTTGAGGCTTGATCTGTTATTTTGGGGGAAAAAATAGGTGTTTTGGGTGATCCGAGGGTTTTCCCGTTAGGGAACCTAGGTTAATCGACATGTGTTCTAGGGGAACACACCATGTGTTCTTCCCATTTGGGGAAGAATAATTTTTCTTAAGTACATGTCGTGTTCTCTGAGTACAATCTGTGTGGTTTCATGACCATGTGTCCATCCATGTGAGAAAGAACATGAGTTTTTAGTTTTTAAACAGTACACACCATGTACTTTGAAGTACACGCAATGTAATTTTACATAGGTAGAACACATGTGTTCTGGTCATATATATGTACACAACCATGGATATGGATAAAATTACACATCGTGTACTCTGAAGTACATGCCATTTACTTTTTCCAGCTTAGTGGTTTAGGGTATTTTGTGCCCTGGAAGTCATAATTGGGCGTGTGAGTAGTCGATTATGAGTGTTTTTCCGCATAGATCAAAATGGTGGAATCCTAATGACATTTATAGGTTATATAAATTGTGTATTTTGAGGTTTTTATCTAAATTTAGAGGTTATTTATCTGTTTATCGAGTTCATTTGTCACCTGAGAGTGAGACTTAGTGTGGATGATAGGTTGGGTGTTTAGACCAACCTAGTTGAGACCTTTGAACTGAGATGAGCTATGAGATATCTCCTGTGACCTAGGATTTTGAGGATGTTTCCCTAGTGATATGTGACCTTCTGGAATATTATTCCATGAGACCGGATGCTTCCAAGGATCTGCTGAGGGATACCTTTACTTATGTTTATACCTAGGGAGTCCCTTGTAGGATATCTCTCTCATGTTTTCCTTTATGAGGATCCCTATTGTAGGATGAATCTATTGTTCTCATATGAGGATCCTATATAGGATTCCTACCTTACTTTTTTATAAGGATACCATATAGTATTATTTCTCTCATGTTTACCTGGAGTATCTCGATTAGGATGCCTCTTTGTGTTTAACTTGAGGGACCTAGCTGGTGCACATGGTTTGACCGACCATTAGTTGTATGTCAGGTTTGGGTAGAGATGGTGTTCGGGTGTCACCTAGAACCCATGCCAAACTTGTAAGCCCATAGGGCTATGACTGTAGTTTTGGGTTGGGCGTTCAGGCCACCCTCACTCTTTTTTATGTTTAACTTGTTATTACTGATGTAGTAATGTTCACCGGAGGTGCTTCCTGGTTGGTAGTTATTTATCTTGACACGAGGAGTCTTTCTTCTTTTTGGGATACCGAGATGTTCTTCCTATGATCCATTTTTCTTATCGGAATGTCCAAACATGCTTATCTGGTATCCAACTTCTGAGCTATGTTATTTCTGATATTTTACTGGTACCCAGAGGTATTACCTTGGAGTTGGATATTGTGCCTATATATATATATAAATATTGCAGGGATGACCAGAGGTGATTCCTAGTATCCAACTGTTGAGACTTACTTGATACTTTTGGTTATATAAATGTTTTTCCCACATGATTTGATTATTATTAACCATGTAATAGTGTAATTTAAATGTGTTGTGAAACATGATGAAATGATTATACATTAGTATTAGCCATGAAACATTCCAAAATTCATATACACTGAGCTTGGCCCTAAAATATGCTGAAATTATGATACATTGGGCTTGGCCCTTAAACATTCTAAAATTCTTATACACCGAGCTTGGCCCTGAAACATGATGAAATGCTTATATAATGAGTTTTACCCTGAGACATGATGAAATGATAATATAATGGGCTCAACCATATTTGACTAATATGCCTGTGAGTGAGGTTGTGCTATGCCTATGGGTGAGGTTCAGATATTCCTGTGGGAAAGGTTTTCTGAGTATTGGTTGGAATCATGGGATTATGCTCAGTGTTTTCCAATGAGTGACCTTTTATAGGATTTACTGTTGATATACGATATCCTATTTAGTGATTGGAGGAGACTACGGGTGAACCCAGGTGTAGGATGACCATCCCCCAAGGGTGACGTAGCTTGCTCAGAGATATAATTCTGGTGTTGGCTGAAGTAGGTACATGTCAATGGGATTACAGAACTAGAGATAAACTTAATGATACATGGATTGAGTGGAACGTCATCCAGCTCAATTCCCTTTCATAGCATGTCCACGCAATCAAGATTACGGACCCAAGGACCGACTGCTAATGCGGATTCATGTTGTTTGATACAAATACCAATGAATATTCAGATCTATGTATATATGTATAGGTATGGGACTATACATGTGTAAGTATATAGTTACGGACATCCATGGTGTCACTTTCCATGTTGATAGGGGTTATGGACCCTATGTTTGACTATGGTTTCAGTTTTGGTTTACTTCTTTTTGTTGTGTTCCAACTAGGATGAGCACGTTGCTATTACATACACTCTTAGCAACACAGTTATAAGTTGGTTGTCAGGGTGGCCTACTGATATTATTTCTCACCCCTAAACATGAACCTCAGTGTACGTGTAAACCTTATGTCTACTTTTTAGGTTTAGCACAAGTTTCATGGTGGATATGGATGAGGCCCAATGTTTCATGATTGAGTGGAGCTACTCGAGTGGTTTTACAGATCGGGCTGCTGCAGTTCTACAGTGTCTAGAGATCAGGTACGTGGGTTAGCTCAGAGTTAGTAGTTGAGCCCTATACCTTTACTTTTAGTTTATTTTGTACTTGTATTTTTATAGTAAACCCAGTGGGCGACCAGTGTTTTATTTTATTTCATAGTTGTTCGGGCTTTGACAACATTTTACTATTACAAATTGCTCCATTTCAGTAATTTATTACTTCTGCACTATGTTTAATTTCTACTGTGTATGATTCTTAGTTATTTCTATAGTTTTATCACTCTGGTATGAGGGAATAGTCTCCCTATTATCACACCTTAGGCCCTCGATGCTAGTCGATAGCCTCTGGCATATGAGGAGGCGTGCTTGAGGCCTTATGGTGAACCTTCTCAGAGCACTGGGTTTGTGGTTTCCAGGCCAAGACGTTACACCAAAGGGACTCAACTGAAACTATTATGGCATGGATCATTATGTTATGTAATTAATATTCTTATATTAATATTTTATATTTTTGTATGAGAAGTTTTTTTCTTTACACTCATAATCTATCATCTTGGAAATTACCAAGTGAAAACTTCATGAGATGAAGTCTCATCCACTTACGAGTATTTTCACCCGACAACTAACATACTATGTACCCCATCATAAAATTTTATCCAATTGCAGAACTATATTTAAGAGATATCATCAGATCATCTCAAGGTTCTCATCATAGTGGGGAAATCCTCTGACTAATTTTAACATGAAAGATACCCTAGGAAATTATCACATTAATGTTATGCAGAAGAAAAGTCAATATGTGATAAGGTATTTATATTAATATTCACTTATTTGAATATAGATGTAATCTAAAGTAAAAATTAGTGGTTCTCCAGTACTAACTCAAATAGTCTCACACTTTCACTAGAGCCAACTGTTAATGACTAGTTAGTTCTCCCATGTTAAACATGATTCTCTTGAGTATGGATACAAATTTTTGGCCTATCAAGTTTTCATGAAAGGGGTTGGTAAATCCACATGTTTTTTTTGAAAATTCTACTTAATACAACATTACTACCTTGAAAAAAATCCATCGAGCAGTGATATAACAGAGTTTTCATCTTTTATAACCATGTCAAAGTCATAGAATTATGAATAATCCCATAGTTAAAGATTATCATAATAATGATAAAACTTTTTCTTTTGGTAAAACCCAAAATCGAAATAAGAGATTGCTAAACTAATTCTTAAGCGACATTATAAGCCGCAACATACTTAGATATTATCGATATGGAAACCACTAGATGTAATAAGTTTTTGTTGAATATTACCTTATCCTTTTCTGTGATACTAGATCAAATTGAACTAAGTGAATATAAGTGTTCAATTCCCAAGTCCTTTAGTATTATCACTTCTCTAGAAACTAGTTACTCATACGGTTTTACATTTTGAAGTAATTTCGAATATTTATAAATATAAGTCAATAAAATTATGTTGGATTTGTTTGATATTCACCTATTATGATTTATGCATCAATAATATCAAACGTCAATGTCATGAACCCCTCCCACCAAAGATATAACAATGAAGGGAGAGATATAATGAACCTCGAGTTCTACCTCCAATAGGTTGTGGGTTGGGGAATAACACCAAGTGTATAAAAATATCATTAAATGAGAGACATTATGTAACAACCCAAAGATTCATTAATGAAAATTAATCATGGTATATTTAAATTTCTTCTTATGGTTATGTAAAACATATTCACTTATTTGGTTTTATGTTTTGGATTTTAAAATACCATTATGAATTGTGACCACAACTAATATAGCTGTTGAATAGTGAACCCATGATTAGTATAAATATAGGGCTTTAACAAATCCAATTTACTTAGAAAAAGGAAGGGATGACCTCATCCAGTAGACTTTCCCCATACGAAGCCCATTTTTCAGAGCTCGGAAAGGAGGTGGCATCATTGGGCTTCGCTATTGACCAATCCCAATCCGAACTTAAATATGTTATGCTCAAGTGGAACTGTAAGGACCCCACCCCAATTGCCCGGAGCCGATGCCTTGTTTGATCACGTTGGAACAAATACAAGGAATATGAATCCCAAAGGGAAAATTAGTTTAGTATTATTGGAAACAAGATACATACATAAGTTCAATATCACAATTTCAAGAGAAATACAACATGGAAACTCCTTAGACAACACCCATAACTCCTAGGTTATTTCATCATGTCATTTATAATAGACTTCTTCATGTCCTGAAAAAAAAATGATTCATAAGAAAGGGGTGAGCTCAAATGCTCAGTAAGAGTAATCAATACAACGGAATATAGTATAAACATAAGACATGGTGCATAATTGAAAACACTTTCCTTTAATAATAAACTTGAACACATTATGGCAGGAAAATGAGCTGAGTAAATAATGCCATAATAAAACATAATCATGGGTATTATACTAATCAAATAACCACATGAAATATCAATAGATGAACTCATAATTATGGAATGCATAATGCTGGACATTCTGAAAGATTTTTTCAAGACCTAGGCCAAGACGTCTAATGATTAAGGCCTCGACGAAAATCCATATCACATTGGGAAAGGCCTCGGCTAATTCCTCATCTAGTTGTCTCATGAGACCTACAGATGCATCGAGGGGATATAGTGGGACCCACCCATCACATAATAAGTCTAAGGCATTCCTCATATGGACAGGGATATACATAAACAACATATATATTCATATTGAAACTATCATATGAAATGTAAGTATCTTTCCCCAATTATTGAACACAAATACTAACCATTCGAAATAATATGGTGAATAGTTTTAGGATAGATCATCCAACATAAAGTTAGTAATAAACCATTAAATAAAATATGGTATAAGACATCATAAATGATTAACCTCAAAAATACATAATAATCAACAAGAGTGTTGAATCAAACGAGAATAATCTTCTAAAATCATTAAGCAATTCTTGTGATAAATACTCTTTTATTTTGAAAAGAAGAGTTCTTTTGGGAAAATCTTTGTATAAAACCACATTTAAATTAAGATAGTATTTTATGATAAAATTAATGTTTTTAGAAGGATAATGGTTTCTAAAATTAAATTATAGCTTTCCCTTGAAAATAGGTATGAATTTGAGAAATTCCCTTATATCAGGCTCATATTTTTGGAAATAGTTTTGAGAGTTACTTTTAAAACATATAACTATCCAGAAAATAGGAAAGGATTCTGGTTGGCGTACATATATATAATACTCACACAAAATTTATTATGAGTGCATAACAATACATAATAATTTCATCGAGGAAATTAGACAATAAAAGTAACCTGAATGAAAATGGATGTTCGGGTGGAAAACCCTTACCTTAAATCCAAACGTCTTCCAATCATGAACTTAAGCTCCTGGAATATGAAATTATAATTATTAATAACTTATTTCATAACCTATTATACATGTATTTATTTTATCATAACTCTGTTTAGTTCATTTATATCCTTATTGATAAGTTATTGTATTGAAATTTGTTTTTCCTGGGTGTTCATTTTCTTTATTTTCATAATCAGTTCACTTGTTTTTAAGTATGTGGAATGAATGTAGATCTTCAGAATTGAAATTATATATTATTTATGAAAATAAAGAATTTATAATGGTCATTTCTTTCATTCGTTTACAAGGAATAAGGATGAATCATTAGATGACAACCACATCTATTATTTGGCGGTATTTGGATTATTATGAACTAGTTTTTTCATATAACTTAATTATATGTACATATTTTGGTTCCTGATTATTAATTAGGTTATAATACATATGTTATAGTCTGGTTAAATCATAAATATGGTTTCATAAACAGTAATGAAGAAGATATTGAAAAACAAAACTTCATCGTCCACGAAATCTATAAATTGGAACCTCATGGACGTTGATTTCGTTTATAAAAATAAAAGGGAGGGAGTAAGAATATTGATGATGGTTCTTCCATTAAAATGATATAATTCCAATATATAGATGATACTGTAGTTATCATGATCATTTGTACATAGGAGGTGAGGAGAGGATAACAAAAGAAGATAAATTGAAATGAAAAAAATGGAAGGTGTTTTACCTCTTGAAATAACTTCCTTGAGAATCTCCTTAAGGGAAGGGGTTTTAGTCTTTGGGAAAGACCAGAAGCTTATTGGACGTGGGGAGAGACTAGGTAAGTTTAAATGGGTAGAACTTTGAGGATATTCAAGTCTTAGAGGAGTGAAGAGAAGAGGGAGTGGTGAGGGGGTTTTATAGTGGAGGAGAGGAGTAAATTTTGAATATTTAATTCATTATTTTATTATTTACCTCAAGACAACCAATAGTGTTGTTTCATGTGACCCCTAATAGTAATAAGTGCATGTGAGTTCTAAAAAAGAGTCCTTACATCAAATATGATGTCATAATTAGTGTATTTAACTTATAATTTGTATATACGGTATTTTATCGTATTTCCATATTCATAAAAAATTCAATAATTTCAGAAAAATCCCAAAAATTCACCCCTTACATTTTTCGACATGTAGAATTAAAAAGTGAAATCCATTTTTCAAAAATAATTTTCTAAATATTATTAATTTAATTTTTAAATAAAGTCCTAGTTAATTCGGAATATAACAATCTTAGAGGTATAATTAGTTTTATGTGACATTGAAAAATTAATTAAGATCCCATTATCTTATTACCTTAAGAAAATAAAATAATATCATTATTTACTATTCATAAGGGTCATATTACTATTCATATTACTATTCATAAGGGTATGTTACTATTCACCAAAAATCATGTTTGTTCTATCAGACTCCAAATGAATTACTGAACACAACTCTAGATGAACATTTCTCGAAATTCAAAACATAGAAGAGGCAAAGTTGTGTTTACTGGATAGATTATAAAATTTCATTCTATATTTATTTTCAAAACCTTAGAGTGTTACATTCTCCCCTCCTTACAAAACTTTCGTCCTCAAAATTCAAAAAATATTACATAAAAAGATTAGGGTATGTCTTTAACATAAGCTCCTCAGGCTCCCATGTTGCTTCCTCCATCATATGGTTCCTCCAAAGAACCTTTACCAGACGAGTCATTCGATTTCTCAAAACTTGTTCTCTAGTATCAAGAATCTTGATAGGATCTTCACAATAAGATAGATCGGGCTCAAGTTCTACTTCTTCATAAGTGAGTACATGTGTTGGGTCTAGAATGTACTTTCTTAACATCGACACGTGGAACACATTGTGAACCTTGGAGAGTCTTGGTGGCATTTCCAAATGGTAAGCTACGACTCCAATTCGGTCCAGAATTTCAAAAGGTCTGATATACCTGGGACTTAATTTTCCCTTCTCACTGAATCATGTAATACCCTTCCATGGTGATACCTTTAAGAAAACGTGATCACCTTCTTGAAATTCCAAATCCTTACTTCGGTTGTCTGCATAACTCTTTTGCCTACTTTGAGCTATTTTGATATGGTTTTGGATAATATTCACCTTTTCTATTGTTTCTTCAACAAGTTCTGGGCCCACGATATCTCTTTCACCAATATCATCCCAGCAAGTTGGTGTACGACATCTCTTCCCATATAATGCTTCATAGGTTGCCATCTGAATACTGGAATGGAAGCGATTGTGTAATGAAAATTTCACGAGAGGTAAATAATGATCCCACATGCCTTGAAAATCAAGTTAACAAGACCTCAACATGTCTTCCAATGTTTTAATAGTCCGTTTTGATTGTCCATCAGTTTGTGGGTGGTAGGAAGTGCTCAAATGAAGATCAGTATCCAGGGCCTTCTAAATACTCTTCCAGAATCGTGATGTGAAATAGGGATCACGATTAGAAACAATTGATGAGGGTACACCATGGATTCTTACAACTTCATTAATATATATTCTTACTAAATGTTCAAGTGGTAAATCATCCCTTATAGCAAGAAAATGTGCTGATTTTTTAAGATGGTCAACAATAACCCATATCACATCATTATTTCTTGGATTCTTTGGTAGCCCCATGATAAAGTCCATCGTAATATCATCCCATCTCCACATAGGTATAAGAAGAGGTTGCATGAGTCCACCAGGTTGTTGTCTTCCTACCTTCACCTGTTGACAAACCAAACATCTCGGCACATAATTAGAAATCTCCCTCTTTATGTTTTCCCACAAAAAATGTTCCTTTAGATCTTTGAACATATTTGTGCTACTAGGGTGTATAGAGAAATTAGAGCTATGAGCATCATCCAATAGTTCCGTCTTTAGCTTGGGAATAGCAGGAACACAAAGCCTTTTTCTGAATTTCAAAGTTCCACCTTCATATGAAAATTTAGTCAACCTCCTATCATTTATAGTTTTAATTTTATTTTGAAACTCCTCATCAATGGCTTGAGAACATTTTATCTTTTCCAGTAAAGATGGTTTAGAAACCATTTGAAAAAGTAGTGTCGTGTTACCTTCCTTGATAATTCCCATATCCATCTTTACTAGATCCATGAATAGAGGATCCCTTTAAACTCTCATCTTGTTCAAAATTCCATGGTACTTTCTACTCAAAGCATCTCCCACCTTATTTACCTTCTCGAGGTGGTAGTGTATTGTGCAATCATTGTCTTTGAGTAGCTCAATCCATATCCTTTGTCTCATGTTGAGTTCTTTCTGTGAGAATATATATTTCAAACTCTTATGATCAGTATATATCTCACATTTTTCACCATAGAGGTAATGTATCCAAATATTCAGAGTAAAGATTACTGATGCTAACTCAATATCATGAGTTGTGTAGTTTTGTTCATGAACTTTTAGCTACCTAGATGCATAGGCAATCACTCGATCATTCTTCATAAGGAAACAACCAAGTACTTTCTTTGATGCATCATTATAGATAACAAACCCATCATTCCCCGATGGTAGGGTTAGGATCAGATCATTCACTAACCTTCTTATCAATTCTTCAAAACACTCTTCACATTCCTTAGTCCATAGGAACTTTACCCCTTTTCATGTGAGCTTGGTCATTGGGTTGGATAAACGGACAAAGTTCTGAACGAAACGCTGATAATAACCTACTAAACCAATAAAACTACATACCTTAGTTATGTTCGTTGGAGTAGGCCATTCTTGCACAACCTTTCTCTTCACAAGATATACAGATATTAAATCCTTAGAGACAATGTGGCCCAAAAAGGAAACTGATTGGAGCCAAAAATCACACTTGCTGAACTTCCCATACAATTCATTTCTTCTCAAAGTCTTCAGAATGGTGCACAAGTGATTTTCATGATCTTCATAGCTCTTAGAGTAAACCAGGATATCATTGATAAACACCACTAAAAAGTAATCAAGATATTCCTTGAAGACTCTATTCATGTGATCCATGAAAACAGATGTATCATTGGTTAGTCCAAAAGGCATTACTGTAAACTTATAATGCACGTACCTGGTTCTAAATGCTATTTTTGGAATGTCTTCCATTCTCACAAGCAACTGATGATATCTAGATCAAAGATCAATATTTGAAAAATATTGGGCTCCATTAAGTTGATCGAATAAATCATCAATTAGTGGCATAAGATCCATATTATTTATTGTAATGACATTGATTTCCCTATAATCAATGCACAACCTCATATAACCATATTTCTTCTTAACGAAAAGAACAGGGGCTCCCCATAGAGAAACACTGGGGTGAATAAATCCTTTATCACTCAATTAATCTAGTTGTTTCTTTAGATCCACTAACTCCACAACGGCCATTCTATAGGGGGTATTTGATACGGGCCTTGAACCAGGAATTAAGTCAATGGAAAACTCAATTTCCCACTATGGAGGATTTCCAGGTAAATCCTCTAGAAATACATGAATATACTCTTGCACAATAGTTATATCTTCAATCTGAACATTATTTTCCCCACCCATAGTTATTTCATTATGTTCCCCCCCAATAATTGAATTTATTTGAGGTACTGTGGGTGGATCTAGATAAAAATCAGGTGGTGACGTTTCTTCTCTAAAGATAAGGTACTCCTTATCATCATCAAAAATTGTAACCTCATTCTTATTACAATAAATTTTCACATCATGGTACGAAAGCCAATACATAATAATGATTACATCAAATTCAATCATGGGTATGAAAATTAGATCAGCAGATAAAGAACATTTATATGCCTTAATGGGAACTGATTCACAAAACTTTATTGCAATGATACTTCCCTTAGGAGTATTGACTGAAAACTCCCTTGTTAAATCAATTTGGAAATATCTAATTTTCTTAGAAAATCATGAAGATATGAAACAATGCGATGATCTAGAATCAAATAAAGCATTGGCTAAGTTTGATGAAATGATCAAAGTACCTGACACCACATCATTCATAACTTCAACCTCTGCAGTTGTGATTGCATAAGCTTGTCCCTGATCCCTTGGCCTTTTCGGTTGCATATTTCCTTGACGCTTTGGACAATCATTAGAATAGTGTCCCATATCCCAAAAATTATAGCATCAAAAATCACTGGCTTCCATCTTCCCCTTGAAATCACCAGCAAGATGGAATTTCTGACCACATTTGTAGCATACTCCTTTTTCTTTTAAGCACACACCTGGGTGTTTCCTTCCACAATTGTCACATGGTAGAAATTCAACTCTTCCCTTCTTCCCTGTTTCCTTATTTCCTTTCCCAGGGTTTTTAGTAGCCCTCTTCTTTTCTTGCTTTCCCTTAATGTCATAAGACTTAGAGAATTATTTTTCTATCTTGATTGAACATGAAATTATATCCTCATATGATGAAAAACTTCGGGAGACCAATTCCCACTGGAGGAATGGCTTGAGGCCATCAAAGAATCGATCAATTTTTCTCCTTGGATTCCGTACGTAGTCCACAACATGTCTTGCTAACCTTGTGAAGTTATCTTCGTACTTTGCAAAATTATCATCTTCCTTCTGCCTCAGATTCAAGAATTGCTTCTCCATATCCTCTCTTTGTTCATGAGGAAAGTATTTCTCCAGGAATATTTCCTTAAAGTCCCTCTATTCCGTCTCCTATATTTCTTCCTCCTCCTTTGTGTTTTGGATTAATGACCACCACTGATCCGAATCTCTCGATAGACGATAGACTACCATGACGACCATTTCTCTTTCATTACATCCCAAGGAGAGAAATATCTTCTCAAGGTAACATATCCACTATTCTTCTACAAAAGGGTTTGTAGTCCCGTTGAATGGTCGAGGTTGTTATTGCATAAAGCGATCTAACATAGCACCTCCACATGGTGGATCCAGATGCTCCATGAGGGTAAGTTTATTATTCATAACCGGAGTAAGTTGTTCCAGTATAGTTTTTAGTTGCTTAGCACCAGTCACAGCACCAGAGCCAACATCATTATCTTGCATCGGAGGGAAATACCTACAGGGGACACATGCATTCGTGCGATTTCCATTCCTTCCACTAGGATCCATTTTCTAAATAATGGCATACACTAGATTAGAGTATGAATCATAATTTATAATCTCAATGTAGAAAAATACTAATCATAAATTGAAATTATACACATAGCTAATCTGTTAATAAAAAACATGGTATCGTTGAGAACAAATTTACATTTAAATCCTTCATAATGGCTTGTAAAGAAAATGTGAATTATCCTAAGCATATCCCCTGGGAATGTCTTAACCAAGAGTGCAGCAAGGCCCGTTGTCGTGCACCAGTTCCCGTTTGAGTCTAGGTCAAATTGGTGTTTTCAGGTTTTACCCCTAGATACATTTGTGCTAGAGCCGCCTCTACCTGCTCATATCCAGACAGGGATGTATTGCTTGAAAGATCCACATAATCCATTCCTTACCAAAATACCAGGACGTTATTGTATGTATATCCTCAAAGAATAACTTAGGGACTCTTCCCTTATTCTACGTTTTCTAAATCTAGTTTCCAAGTATTCTACAAAATTTCCTCTAATACCAACTGTGAGGATCCGACCCCAATTGCCCGGAGCCAGTGCCTTATTTGATTACATTGGCATACATACAAGGAATACGAATCCCGAAGGACTGAGTAGTTTAGTATTATTGGAAACAAGATACATACAGAAGTTCAATATTACCACTTGAAGAGAAATAAAACCTGGAAACTCTTTAGACAACACCCATAACTCCTAGGTTATTTCAGCATGTCATTCATAATAAAATTCATCATGTCCTGAAAAAAATGATACGTAAGAAAGGGGTGAGCTCAAATGCTTAGTAAGAGTAAGAAGCACAATGGAAGATAGTATAAACACAAGACATGGTGCATAATTGAAAACACATGCCTTTAATAATAAACTCGAACACACTATGGTAGGAAAATGAGCTGAGTAAATAATACCATAATAAAACATAATCATGGGTATTCTACTAATAGAATAACCACATGAAATATCAATAGCTGAACTCATAATGATGGAATTCATAATTCCAAAAATTCTGAAACATTTTCTCAAGGCCTCGGCCAAGACGTCTAATGATTAAGGCCTCGACCAAAATCCATATCACATTGGGAAAGGCCTTGGCCAATTCCTTGTCTAGTTGTCTCATGATACCTACTGATGCATTGAGGGGCTATAACGGGCCCCACCCATCACATAACAAGTCCAATGCATTCCTCATATGATCAAGGATGTACATAAACAACATATATATTCATATTGAAACTATCATATGAAATGTAACTAACTTTACCCAATTATTGAACACAAACACTAACCATTCGGAATAATATGGTGAATGGTTTTATGATAGATCATCCACAATAAAGTTAATCATAAACCATTCAATAAAATATAGTATATGACATCATACATTATTAACCTCAACAATACATAAGAATTAACAATAGTGTTGAATCAAACGAGAATAATATTCTAAAATCATTAGGCAATTCTTGTGATAAATACTCTTTTATTTTGAAAAGAAGAGTTCTTTTGGAAAAATATTTGTATAAAACCAGAAGTAATGTAAGATAGTATTTTATGATAAAATTAGTGTTTTTATAAGGATAATGGTTTCCAAAAATAAATTATATCTTTCCCTTGAAAATAGATATGAATTTGAGAAATTCCCTTGTATTAGGCTCATATTTTTGGAAACAATTTTGAGAGCTCCATTTAAAAAATGTAACTATCCAGAAAATAGGGAAGGATTATGGTTGGTGTAAATATATAGAATACTCACACTGAATTTATGAGGAGTACATAACTATACATAATAATTTCATCAAGGAAATTATACAATAAAAGTAACCCGAATGAAAATGGAAGTTCGGGTGGAAAACCCTTACCTTAAC
Source organism: Viscum album (assembly GCA_963277665.1). Taxonomy (NCBI): domain Eukaryota; kingdom Viridiplantae; phylum Streptophyta; class Magnoliopsida; order Santalales; family Viscaceae; genus Viscum; species Viscum album. The sequence goes on from OY728151.1 coordinate 1,878,148,560, forward strand.
TCCAAACATGTTCCGATATTGAACTTAAGCTCCTAGAATATGAAATTATAATTATTAATAACTTATTTCATAACATATTAGACATGTATTTAGTTTATCATAACTCTTTTTAGTTCATTTATATCCTTATTGATAAGTTATTTTATTGAATTTCGTTGTTCTGGGGTGTTCATTTTCTTAATTTTCATAATCGGTTCACTTGTTTTTAAATATGTGGAATGAATGTAGATCTCCATAATTGAAAATATATATTATTTATGAACATATAGAATTGATAATGGTAATTTCTTTCATTTGGTTACATGTAATGAGGATGAATCATTAGATGACAACCACATCGATTATTTGGCGGTATTTGGATTATTATGAACTAGTTTTGTCATATAACTTAATTATATGTACATATTTTTGTTCCTGAATATTAATTAGTTTATAATATATATTTTATAGTCTTGTTCAACCATAAATATGTTTTCATGACCATTAATGAATAAGAGATTGAAAAACGAAACTTCTTCTTCCACGAAGGCTATAAATTGGAACCTCATGGACATTGATTTCGTTTATAAAAATAAAAGGGAAGGAATAAGAATATTGTTGATGTTTCTTCCATTAACATGATATAATTCCAGAATATAAATGATACTGGATTTATCATGATCATTCAGACAATGGAGTTGAGGAGAGGATAACAAAAGAAGATAAATTGAAATGAAAAAAAGAAAGGTGTTTTACCTCTTGAAATAACTTCATTGAGAATCTCCTTAAGGGAAGGGGTTTTGGTATTTTGGAAAGACCAGAAGCTTCTTGGACGTGGGGAGAGACTAGGTAAGTTTAAATGGGCAGAAATTTGAGGATATTAAAGGCTTATAGGAGTGAAGAGAAGAGAGAGTGGTGAGGGGTTTTTATAGTGGAGGAGAGGAGTAAATCTTGAATATTTAATTCATTATTTTTTTAATTCCCTCAAGACAACCAATAGTGTCGTTTCATGTGACCCCTAATAGTAATAAGTTCATGTGAGTTCTAAAAAAGTGTCCTTACATCACATATGATGTCATAATTAGTGTATTTAACTGATAATTTGTATATACAGTATTTTATCATATTCACTATTCATAAAAAATTCAAGAATTTCAGAAAAATCCCAAAAATTCACCCCTACCATTCTTCGACATGCAGAATTAAAAAGTGAAATCTATTTTTCAAAAATAATTTTCTAAATATTATTAATTTAATTTTTAAATAAAGTTATAGTTAATTCGAAAAATAACAATCTTAGAGGTATATTTAGTTTTATGTGACATTGAAAAATTAATTAAGATCCCATTATCTTATTACCTTAAGAAAATAAAATAATATAATTATTTACTATTCATAAGGGTCATATTACTATTCATATTACTATTCATAATTGTATGTTACCATTCACCAAAAATCATGTTTTTTCTATCAGACTCCAAATGACTTACTAAACACAACTCTAGATGACCATTTCTCGAAATTCAAAACATAGAAGAGGCAAAGTTGTGTATAATGCATAGATTATAAAATTTCATTCTATATTAATTTTCAAAACCTTGGGGTGTTACAAGAACCACCTATGAGAGAAGTGGAAGTTGATAGAGATTACTGCTCGAGCAATGTTATCCGAGCCACCACAAGAGTCTGTCACCATCACACACCTTACCCTAAGGTCTTATGCAGGTGTTTTAATGGGTTATGTAAGAATACCCTAGTACTACAATTATGTTCATTATTCCTGTATAGAGAATATCCATTTTTTTTATTATTGTTACTTTGTAAATAGTTTTAAAGCACAAATAGTATTTTTAGTTAATATTCAACTAAGAAATCTATTTTGATGAATTAATGGATTTTTGAATTAAATAATTTTTTTAATAAAATTTTATTATTATTATTAAATTAATTTTTATTAAATATAAATTATCATATAATTTTATGAATGAAATTGCAATTTTTATTATGGTTTGAAAGCTGTTTTTGTCAAAATCCATGAAATTTTGATAAATGTGGGTTTTTATTTTAAAAGTAAAAATTCACATATTTAGAATATTATTATATAAAATTAATATTATTTTTGGAATCAGGACATCAAAATTATCCAACGGTGAATTTTTCATAATTTTTTGAGAGAGTCGAATTTTTGGGTAAAAATTAAATACCGTTTAATTATATAATGTGTTTTATGACATCATAATGACCCAATAGGGATGTAATAAACTACTATAAATATTATGCTCAGACAATATATGTTTTAACATTAAAATAATGTAATTTTGGGTTTGTTTTATTTATTTTACAAAGCTTTAATGGACCCATCAAGACTTATAAAACATTTTGTCTTTTTAATTTATTTTCCTTGAGAGTGTGACTCATCTCCACACAAGAAAACCCATTATTTTAAGAATTTAGGCCATTGGCCTTATAAAATATTGTTTTCCACTCCCCTTTGTAAAAATCCATGGGCAAAAACCATGGGATGGTTTGTGGTTTTTCTTAGTTTAATGTGAGGTTCCCCAAACATAAATAATAAATAATTCGTTCTCCTTTCCTATATAAACCCACCCAAGCTCCCACTTCCTCTTCACTCAAAGCCTTTGGAGTTTGACCAACCCCTTCCCACTTCTCTATATAATCCTCCCAAGGTGTCCCAATCTCCCAATAAGAAGCTCTCAAGCCTCTCTCAAGTTTTTGGGATCACACTTCCATGTAAGAGATTCCTACCTTTCTCTTTTTATCCAAGTTTCTAAATATTGTTATGCCCTTTTATTTTCAATTATAAATGTTGGGGTATGATTTTAAACCTCCCCCATACTTCTCTCTTTATGTTTGAATGATTATAGACCCATTTATCTCTCATTAAATGCCACCCATGTACACCCTTTTATTATAGAGTTTCATGTATTGATTCCACATTCCTTTATCGTGGAATAAATGATGATATTTAATGAATCCATGTTTTATGATCCATGTGGTACACTTTTGAATGAAATGAAATTTTTAAGAATTTTGTACCCTAATAGTGCTCCAATGCATTGGGTAAATTATAGTATCATGATACGTCATGTGCAACGAGTGTTGACTCATACTAATTCAAGTGCAATGAGGGTTTACTAGTGCTTCATGTGCAATGAGGGTTAACGCATGTTCTATATGCAATGAGCCTTGGGTCATGCTAATTCCATGTTAAGTGTTGTTACCACATCTCCATATTATGATTATAATACCTTTTCATGCCTTTATGTTTATGTTTCTATTGTGCTCAATTGATATGCATATTTTCTAACATGTATTGTATTACTCATGTTATTCTATGTTTATTACCTTACTGGGATTTATAGCTCTCCCTTTTCTTATGCAAGTCCTCAGGTTATCCCATGCAATGCTAAGTAGGAAGGAATGTAGTGGTCATGTAAAGGAAGTTTTAAATAAAGATGTTGTGTTTCATATTTTAAGTTGTTATGTAATTTTCCTAAGCCCCAAAGAAACTATAACTCTTTATATTCCATGTTGTATCAAGTGAAGAGTTTATGTAATAAATCATGTTTAAGGGTGTAATAAAGAGTAGTGTTGTTATAGTTGGTATCAAAGGATATGTTTTGTTATTTTTGAGATTAGGATTATAAAACCCTAGTGAATCCTTAGAGACTAGACTAAGTAAAATAAAAAACATCCCTAAGTTTTGGTGAGTATTGAGTAATTGGTTTATCAAGAAAATACATCCCTATCTGGATACGAGCAGGTAGGGGCAGCTCTGACACAAATGTACCTAGGAGTGAAAACCCTAACAAGGAGTTTCGGGCTTGACCCAAGGTATCCTGGTATATGAAAAAGGGCCTTGATGCACTCTTGTTTACGACACTCCTAGGGGATATGCATTGGAAAATTCACAAGCTTAGTATGAACCATTATTAAGGGAATTAAACACAATTACTCTAAGAATATATGTTAGAAAGTAGATCATAGATAACATAAATTAAATCTTATAGATTCATAAGTTAAGGAAATAAAAGTAATTTATAAGTCATCCATTTTTGTCTTTGGATTACCCTTTATGTGTTAACCCTAACATTCCTTTTATTCCAGACAATGCCCAGTAATAGGAGGACTCGAGCTAACAACTGATGTGAAGATTAATGTGATGACAATGCTAATGAGATGCCCAATCCGATGGGAGTAGGAATTGAGAACGTTTTCATGATTCTGTCTCAGTTAACTCATGAGTTGAATAGAAACATGGGTCAGGAGGAACATTCAACCCCCCTAAGAAAAAACGAGTCTCTATTAAGAGCTTCATGAGACAAAGGCCTCCTACTTTTAATGGATCATCTAATCCCTCAATCACCGAACAATGGATCAAATCCATTGAAAATATGTTCTCCATACTTTAATGTTATGAACAAGAGAAGCTTCTCCTATATGTTTATCGTATAGAGGGTGAAGCTAATCACTGGTGGACATTGATAAAAAATACAAAACCTGATGCGGATATCGAGGCATTGGAATAAAAGGATTTCCAGAAGATGTTTTTCAATAAATATTTTCCATGCACCCTCCGACTTAAGATGGAAAGGGACATCCTTGATCTCAAGAAAAAATATGACAAATCCATCAAAGCATATGAGGAAAAATTTACAAGTCATGTACTATATGCCTCTAGCTTTGTCGTTACCCCTGAATACAAGGTTAACTGCTTCTTTGGTGGGATGGAACCAAGCCTGCGGAAAGCCCTGGTGATCTGTGACTTCGACAACTATGAAGAAATTGTCCGATGTACCCTCAAGGTTGAAATGGAGATCGGAAAATCTCAGGGGTATCATGGGGATAAGAAGCATAAGATGGATTTCAATTCTAGCGATTCGATGGATAAATCCAATGGTGCTAAGAAGTTACAGCACCCCACTTTCCAAAGGTGCAGAAAGAAGCACCCCAGAAATTTCTTGAAGGGGAGAAGGAAATGATTTAGGTGTGTAAGAGAAGGAAACCTAACTATTAACTACAGACAAGAAAAACCCACGACTATGAAAGAGGATAGGAACACTCTTTTTTAATCTCAACGCATTTTTCATTGCTTCAACTACAAAGAACCAGTGCATCTTTCAAATTAGTGCTCTAATCCTAGGGTTTTCGGAGGCAACCAACAACCTCTAAGGTAGAAAGAGAGATATTTTTCCATCACTACCGCTGAAGTGAACTCTGAAAATGAAGTGGTGACATGTACGCTAATTATTCATTTAAGAATAGCGAACATAATTTTTTATTCAAGTTCTACACATTCTTTTATATCCCAAAAGTTTAGTATAACTATCCCAATACCACCACAAATCATGGAAGTAAAGATGTCAGTGAGTATGAAAAATGGGGAAATCATTGCATCCCATGAATTTAACTCCTCCCTTATCATAATCTGTAGATTGAACTTCCCGAAGAACCTCATAATACTCCCTCTAGTGGAATTTTATGCAATTCTTGGCATGGATTGGCTTTCCGTATATAGATCAAACATAAATTGTTGTGAGAGGGAAATCACTCTCCATGTGGAGAATCGACCCCCGATTCTGTACAGTGCAAGAAGAAAGATGAATCTTCATTAGCTCCATCATCTCAAGTGTGGATATTAATGACCTATGAGCATGTGTATCTGGCTCAGATGATTGAGTATAAAAAGGAAACCATCCTTGAATACATGCCTATTATGAGGGAATTCGCTGAAGTGTTTCCTGAGGAATTGTTTGGTCTTCCTCCTAGAAGAGACGTTGAATTCTCAATTGATCTTATACCTGGGGTGTTGCCAATATCCAAGACTACGTATAGAATAGCTTTTGTGGAGATTGAGGAGCTGAAGAAACAACTACAGGAGAATCTGGATAAAGGGTTTATACACCCAAGTGCTTCACCATGGGGTGCACCAGTCCGCTCCATCAAGAAGAAGGATGTGTCAATGCGCCTTTGCACCAATTATCATGAGCTTAACAAAATCAGGATAAAGAACAAGTATCCTCTCCCATGAATTAATTACTTGTTCGATCAGCTGTATGGAGAACAATACTTCTATAAGGTAGATTTGCAGTCAGGATATTATCAAGTAAGGGTGAAGAAGGAAGATATCCCCAAGACTACTTTTTGTACAAGATATGGGCACTATGAATTCATAGTAATTCCATTCGGACTCACTAATGATCCAACAATCTTCATGGACATGATGAATAAATTATTTAGAGATTACCTCAACAAAATTTTGGAAGTATTTATAGATGATATTCTAATATACTCCAAAACCAAGGAGGATCATGAGGAGCATCTAAGAACTGTACTAGAGACCTTGCGGAATGAGAAGCTCTATGAAAAGTATAACAAGTGTGAGTTCTGGTTGAAGGAGGTCTCCTTTTTGGGTCATATAATCATGAGCAATGGGATATCTGTGGATCCCTCTAAGAAAACTGCAATTGAGGGATGGCTGAGTCCAACATCGGTAAGAGATAAGACATTGCTAAACTAATTCTTAAGCTGCATTAGAAGCTGCAACATACTTAGATATTATATATGTGGAAACCACTAGATGTAATAAGTTTTTGTTTCATATTACCTTATCCTTTTATGCGATACTAGATCAAATTGAACTAAGTGAATATAAGTGTTCAGTTCCCTAAATCACTAGTATTATCACTTCTCCAGACACCAGGTACTCATCCAGTTTTACATTTCGAAGTAATTTCGAATATTTATAACTGTAAGTCAACAAAATTATGTTGGATTTGTTTGATATTCACCTATTATGATTTATGCATCAGTAATATAAAAAGTAAATGTCATGAACCCCTCCCAACAAAGATATTACAGTGAAGGGAGAGATATAATGAACCCTGAGTTCTACCTCCAGTAGGCTTTGCGTTAGGGAATAACACAAAGGGTATAAAAATCTCATTAAATGAGAGGCATTATGTAACGACCCAAAGATTAATTAATGAAAATTCCTCATGGCCTATTTAAATGTCTTATTATGGTTATTTAAAACATAAGAACTTATTTGGTTTTATGTGTTGGATTTTAAAATACCATTAATAATTGTGACCGTTTCTAATATAGATGTTGAACAGTGATCACATGATTAATATAAATATAGGGCATTAACAAATCCAATTTACTCAGACAAAGGAAGAAATGGAATCATACACTAGTCTTTCCACATACGAAGACCATTTATTAGAGCTTGGAAAGGAGGTGTATTCATCGGTCTTCGCTCATGACCAATACCAAGCCGAGCTTGAATATATTAAGCACAATTGGAACCACCTACAGGAGAAGTGGAAGTTGATAGAGATTATCGCTTGAGCAATGTTATTCCAGCCACCCTAAGAGTGTGTCACCATCACACACCTTACCCTAAGGTCTTATGAAGGTGTTTTAAGGGGTTATGTAACAAGACCCTAGTACTATGATTATGTCCATTATTCTTGTATAGAGAATATGCATTCTTTTTATAATTGTTACTTTGTAAATAGTTTTTAAAGCCCAAATAGTATTTTTAGTTAATATTCAACTAAGAAATCTATTTTGAATAATTAATGGATTTTTGAATTAAATGATATTTTAATAAAATATTATTATTATTATTAAATTAATTTTTTTTAAATATAAATGATCGTATAATTTTAAGTGTGCAATTGTAATTTTTATTAAGGTTTGAAGGCTCTTTTTGTCAAAACCCATGAATTTTCGATAAATGTAGGTTTTTATTTTAAAAGTAAAAATTCACATATTTAGAAAATTATTTATATAAAATGAATATTATTTTTGGAATTAGGACTTTGAAATTATCCAATAGTGATTTTTTCATAATTTTCTGAGACAGTCGAATTTTTGGGTAAAAATTAAATACCATTTAAATATAAAATGTGTTTTATGACATCATAATGAATAAATAGTGATGTAATAAAATAATATAAACATTATTTTCGACCAATATATGTTTTACCATTAAAATAATGTGATTTTTTCTTTGTTTTATTTATTTTACAAAGCTTTAGTGGATTCATCAAGACTTATAAAAAAGTTTGTCTTTTTAAATTGTTTTCCTTGAGAGTGTGACTCACCTCCACATAAGCAACCCTATTATTTTAAGAATTTCGGACATTTTACTTATAAAATATTTTTTCCACCCCCCTTTGGAAAAAACCATGGGCAAAAACCATGGTTTGGGTTGTGTTTTTGATTAGTTTAATGTGAGGTGTCCCAAACCAAAATAGTAAAGAATTCTTTCTCTTTTCCTATATAAACCCACCCAAGATCCCACTTACTATTCACTAAAAGCATTTGGAGTTCAACAAACCCCCACACTAATCTCTATAGAATCCTCCCAAGGTGTCATAATCTCCCAAGAAGCCTCTCTTAAGCCTCTCCCAAGTTTTTGGGATCACACTTCCAAGTAAGGGATTCCTACCATTCTCTTTTTATCCAAGTTTCTTAATATTATTATGCCCTTTTAGTTTCAATTATAAATGTTGGGGTATGATTTTTATCCCCCCATACTTACCTATTTATGTTTTTATGATGAGATACAACTTTCTATCTCATTAAATTCCTCCCATGTACACCCGTTACTATGCTGAAATTATGAAAGGAATTCATCTCTCCTCATTTAAATTCAAGTAATTCTTTTGTATCATTAATCTAAATTCCATTACAATTTTTGGGAAATGTATCTATATGAACCCCCTTAATATCCATTTCATGTTCATATTAGGAGACACCCCTTTCTCTCTCATCAACCATTTTTTTATGAATTCTTATGTCACGCTGTTATGCTACCGAAATTGCACCACGTTTTTCCAAGCCAAAGTCATTGTGTAGTGAATACCATGCTCATTTATCTATCAAGGGTATTCAACTTTATGCACATTTAATTATTGATTATAGAGTTTCATGTATTTATTCCACATTCCTTTATCATGTAATAAATGATGACGATTAATGAATCCATGTTTTATGATCCATGTGGCACACTTATGCATGAAATGAAATGTTTAAGAAGGGTGCGCCCTAATAGTGCTCCAATGCATTGGGTAAAGTATAGTATCATGATACTTCATGTGAAATGAGTGTTGACTCATGATAATTCATGTTCAAAGAGGGTTTACTCATGATTAATGTGCAATGGGGGTTTACTCATGCTCCATGTGCAATGAGCCTTGGCTCATGCTAATTTCATGTTAAGTGTTGTTGCCACATCTCCATGTTATGATTATCATGATTTATCATGGCTTTATGTTTATGTTTCTCTTGTGCTCCATTAATATTCCTATTTTCTAACATGTATTTTATTCCTCAAGTTATTCCATGTTTATTCCCTTACTGGGCTTTATAGCTCACCCTTTTCTTATGCAGGTCCTCAGATTATCCCATGAAATGATAAGTACGAGGGAATGTAGTTATCATGTAAAGGAAGTTTTCAATAAATATGTTGTGTTTCATGTTTTAAGTTATTATCTAATGTTCCTAAGCCCCAAAGACACCATAGCTCTTGATCTTCCATGTTGTATCAAGTGAATAGTTTATGTAACAAATCATGTTTAAGTGTGTAATAAATAGAAGAGTTGTTATACATTACCCTCTATAATAATATAGGATTAGGATATAGGTTGAGTCAACTGCAAGAAACTCCATGAAATAATATAAAAATAAATCAAAAAACCATCCCACAATACATGTATAAATAAAACAATTATAGATAAAAGTATCCAAAGTAAATACCCAAAAGAAAAGATAAAGTAGCAATGAAATAACTATCCAAAGGTCTGAGATAGTAATTCCCAACATAGTCCACATAGACCTCCAGGAAACCTGAAAAATCATTATATATATATAGGGTTAATACACAAGTATACTCGGTAGAAAAATAATAGTTTCTCATGAACATGTGAAAGAAGCATACTAATGCACCCATGATAAAATAACAGAACCAAAAACACCTAAAACATGTCAACTATCTAACCCAAACCTCACCAACACACACTAACTAAATAACACAAGCAATGTATAATAACATAAAAAGAAGAATATCGAAAAAGGGTACCCCGTACCACTTTACCACTAATTCTTATCTCTCAAAACCTAAATTTGTATGTCCTATAACTTTAATCTCTTCCATATAACATATACCACCACCCCATAAAACAATCACATGACATTATACCTGTAGACACCCGAGCCATAACCCCACAACACAGTCACATCTCATATTTACCCAAAACACATAGGCCATTACATCAAAACTATAAATAGATTAGTAGGGAATCATAAAAATGAATGAAATAAATTTTATACCTTACTACTAACATGAATGACCCCCGCCATAAGCTACCCACAACACGATCATATCACATATCTCCCAAAGATACCTAGGCCACCACCCCACAACACGGTCATATCACATCTCACCTGAAGACACCTATGCCACCACCCCACAACATGGTCATATCATATCTCACCTGAAGAAACTTGGTCCATTAAATAGTTTACTATTAGTACTCCATCCACCAAATCTTGTGCATATATACTCACCTAGAAGAGAGAGTAGAAAATATTATGTAGCCAACTATCCATCCTCATCACCAAGATGTTGGAAAAAACACCCCATATAAATATATGGGTTTTGAAAGAAGGTTCTTGATCAGGTGGGGTGAGTATAAAAAATCAAAACGAAAATAAAAATATACCCAACATAGGGTTCACAACAAATCACTAACCAAATTACGACACTTCCATTTTTGTTTCTGCTACTAAATGCATAACACCACACGATCCACAAGACACATTTCACATTTCCAACCAATTCCATTATCCAACCCATTCATTTAATTAATAAGAATAAACCATGTTAAACCAAACTTATCATTATTAATTAATTCATTAAACATTTCCATACAATTAACCAAACCATACCAATCCATTTAAAACATTATTAACCTGTTATTCCATCACTACTCGAGTATCTATAACCATAGAACCATTCTCATCTCATATTACATATAACACAACCAAACATCCTCAACCCATGGAATGAACTTATACCAACCACACATTTCCCCACACCACATAAAAAACACACATCATCTCCCTATAGAACCACTTCATATCTCATCACACCTCATCACCCCACAACACGACTAGACAAACCCATCTCCTCATTACCCCAACACACACAAAAAACCATCATCCCCACATTCCAAAACCACAAATCACCACCCCACAACATGGAATCCCCTCAACACTCATTAGCCCTACACATCCCCACAACATGGTCACACAATAAGAATATCACAACACTTTCTTTCAGATTTAGAAAAGGGGGATTTTTATCAATTACACTACATTATTTTAGGGTCATTATCACATAAGCTATATATCTTAGGGAAACTATTTTATAAAACATGTATAAGTGGTTATATAATATTGATTTTAGGGTTATGTAAAAAAATCACAATAAGGTTCTATAATCACAACAAAAAGTAGGAAAACAAATCCCCCAACATCCGTGATTTTTTAAAGGGAGTTTAACCTATACAATAACAATATCAAAAAAATATTAAAGATGTAAAATCATGTGAATCATTCCCCTTCCCAATAAATTTCAATTTAAACGATTCATTGTCTTTATTAGGTTGGTGAAAACCATCTTCCCATAGATAAAAAAGAGCAAAACCATCCCACATGATACAAAAAAGTGTGAAATAAGGGATTTCTTACCTCAGAAGAGATTTACAATATCGTTGTGAACTAAAGGGTGAATGAAGAAGTTCTCAAAAACCACAACCACCCACAAAACCCATGGATCAACCTACACCACATGAAGGGTCTATAAAAAACATATCACACACACAAACTAAACTAAATTTCACCACTGTAGGGAATCTTTGAATAAGAATTGAAGTAAAACCATTAGGAAAGGAGGAGAACTCACCACTGATCACCAATGAGTATCCATGATAACCAATAGACCAAAGTTAGGGAAATAGGGCTGGAAAATCCTCCCAAGTCACTTAGGGATTTTCCAAAAATGAGAGGAAGGGAGGCTTCCAAATGAATTTTTTTTTTGAAAAAAGGATTTAAAACCTGAAACACACCACTTTCACATCATGAATTCCATTCATAATATGAATTCCAAAAGAATTAAAATATTTTTAGTTTTCACAAAAAATTCATTCACCTCATCTTTGATTTAATATTCATCATTAATTCATTTCACAATGTGAATTAGTTTCATGGTCCACCACTATACACAATCCCTAAATACACTATCCCCACATGCCGTGAATGACCAAATCACAACATGAATCCAGTTCACACTATGAACCACCAATATAGTTATTCTATAGCTCCATCTCTACCAAGCCCTCTAGACCTCCTTTGAATGCCTCTAACTACCTAACGACAAAGTAACAGTTCCGGAAGGTATAAGTCATTACCTCAGATACCTCTCAAATGACTCTCTTCCTTAAGAATTAAAACCAAGCCTAAAAAAGGGGGTCTGAAAAACCACCCCATGAGATACCTATCAAGGATATTTTCATACAAAAAATACCACCACTATCTAAAATTTCTAACCAAAACACTCAAAAATCTCCCAAAAAACCACATCACCACACAACCACACCACCTCCTCTCACTAAGCACAACACTAAATCATCTGGTTCCATCCATGAACTAAAACATTGTTAAAAAGCCACAGAAAAACCATATCAACCTCCACAAATCACAAACCAACAACCATCGCATCCAAAAAACAGAACTACCCTGAACACAAAAATCAAGAAATACCATCCTCCATGTCAAGATACTATCCACTCTGGGCGGCACTGACTCACCTGCATGAGTTTAATCACAACATAGTAAAATGTGTCTCAATTAAAAATTCGGTCCTAAAATTTTCATATGTTAGAGTTTTATCACACATCACACATCAAGAAAAATAGCTCATATGATAAAAAAATGTCCCAACAGCATATCACAAAACAAGGAAAAGAAAAACTCAAAACAACTCTAGGTACTAGACACACATCTACATCTCTTGCTCATTTTTACTCTCATATAGGCCACCATGACTCCAAAAAACAATAACCAAAGGAATAATCCATACTCGGATCAACTTATCTCGATGGTATTTAATCTCTATTGGCTGATCCACAAATGTCATGTCATCCTCAATTTCCAACCCTCCCTAGTCAATGAAATGAGAGTCATCGTGAAGATACTCACGAAGGTGAGATATTTTGAATACATCATGGATCTTCTCCAACCATGGTGTAAATTAAAAATGATACACCACCTTTAAAACTCACCCAACACCTAAAAGGTCCCAAAAAACCTATGAGAACGCTTACTCACCTTCCAAACCTCTACTTCCCACATCGAGGCGAGACTCTAAAGAACACATGGTCTCTAACATCGAACTCAATGGGCCTCCTCCTATGATCAACATAAGATTTATGATAGTCCAATGTTTTTTTCATCACCTCATGAACAAGATGAAACTTTTCTATTATACTCTACACAACATTGAGAACAAGAACTGCTAACTCCCCAACCTCTATCCCACATAATAGAGAACAACACTATTACCCATACAAAGCCTCAAATGGGGCCTTGCCGATGGATGCGTGATAGCTATTATTATAGGAAAACTCAACTAAAGGAAGTTGTCATGACCATGATAATTTGAAGTCTAAGATGCAATCTTTCAACATATCCTCCAGTGTATAGATATTCCTCTTTGTATATACGTTTATTTGAGGTTGGAAAGAATTGATGAGGCGTAAATGAGTGATAAAAGAATCATATAATCCCCTATAAACTCGTGAGGTAAAATTTGCATCATGATATGAGATAATGGACCTATAAACTCCATGGAACCACAACTCATCATCCAAATATCTCTAATCCAAAACATCCAACATGCTTAACTCCTTGATCATTGGGAAGTGGGATGATTTTTTCAATCAATCTATGATTTCCCAGATAGCATCGATACCTACCTAATCTCATTGTAACCTTATGATGAAATCCATAAATATGTAATCCCATTTACACTTGGTAACATCCAAAGGCTATTATAAAATTATGAGAACATGATGCTGAACCTTTATATACCTGAAAACCAAGCACCAAGCCACAAACTCCGCCATTACCCGTCTCATCTGGGGCCACTAAAAATATATTCTTAAGCTGATGTACATCTTGGAAACTCCCAAGTGTACCAACAATGATAATATATGAAACTCATGATGGACTCCCTCATACATCGATATCGGAAAAAAAATCATCATTGAAACAATAACTAGTTATGGAAATTCTACGACCATCCCTCCAGAACATCACCATAGCCAACACAATCTCATATTAACTCTGCCTATGAGTATCCTCATTAAGAATAATCCAACTAATGTATCAGAGAATATTATACCAGTATCAAAAATATTAAACCTTCACCATCAACCATCCTTGAATCTTGGTGCAGGGCTACCAACTCCTTCATCTCTCTCCAAGCATCTTCAAACTCCTGAACAACATCCTTCCATGAATTCTTTCTCAATGTTTCAGTCAAAACATTCCCCTTTCCTAAGGTGTAGTAGATCTAAAAATCATAATCTTAAAAAAATAAATCCTCCTCCACCATCTTATATTTAGATCATGTTGAAAAAATATATACCTCAATCTCTTGTGATTTGTGATGACCACAAAGCACTCCCCAATGAGGTAATGCTGCTAAAACTTTAGTGTAGAAAAAACTGGTACTGGCTTCAGATCATGGGTGGAATAGTTACAATATTGGGGAAATAACTACCTAGACCCATTAGAGATCACCACCCTCTACTACATCAACACAAATATCAATCCTAGACTAGATGCATCAGAAACCACGTCAAACAACACAACCTCCTCTACCAACCAGGGCACCAGATCATTAAACAACTTATCCTTCGGTTAACCAAATGATTAATGGAACTGATTAGTCCATGAAAAATCTCTATCCTTCTTAGTCAACATAGTTATAAGGACTAAAAATTGTGAGAAATTAGGTATGAACCTCCGATAATATCATGTGAGACCAAGGAAGCCATGAACCTCTACCACATTATAAAATGATGCCTAAGAAAAAACTTCCTTGAAAATTGATGGGTAAATTGTAAAACCCTATTGAGACACCACATTTCTGAGGAAATATACCCATCATTTCTAAATCATACACTTGTACAACTTTCCATAGAGCTGGTGGAATCAAAAAAGCTGCAAGAAATCTCTAAGATATCTAACATGATTCTCCCTTAATTTTAAGTTGATTAATATTTCATTAATGAAAAAAACAATGAAATGATCTAGAAATTCATATAACAGTGAGTTCATGATCCTTATGGACATATATGACATGTTTGTGACACCGAATGGGATGAACACAAACACAAAGTTCCCATACCTGCATCTGAAGGAAATATTTAGGATATCACCCTCCTTCACCCTCAACTAGTGATAAAAAGACCCTATATCAATATTAGAAAACCAAATATCCCCTATAAACTAGTGTAAAAGATCATATATCCTCAAAATAGGGTAAAAGTTCTTGATTGTTATCCAATTAAACCTTCGATATTCTATACATATCCTTATACTACCATCCGCCTTATTGGAGAATAATACTAGAGAACCCCATGGTGACACACTGGTCCAGATAAAACCTTTCTTCATCAGATCATCTATATGAATTCTCAACACCCATAACTTAGATGGTTACATTTGATAAGGATCTATAAAAATCATAGAAGCACTGGATTGCAAGTCAATCGTGAACTCAACATCACGTCAAGGGTGTAGCGTCACAACCTCCTTATAAAAAACATCCAGAAACTCTCCAATAACCCTTGGAAACTCCACCATCCCTGAATCCAGTGACTCCACAATCAACTCAGCCATTAAATAAAGAATGGGTTCAACATGTATATACTTCCCACCTGACAACCCCGCTCGCCAAAAAAAACCACACATTGGTCATCCACATCTGAGAACATGAATATCCTATGAAAGTAGTTGATAATAGTATACATAGAATAAAACTAGTTGATAATGAGGATACCATCTTATGAATTCACATTAAGAAATAAAGTGTCTCTATAGGACAAATGTGGCCCCATCATTAGTCTATAACCACGACACACACAAAACAGACTAGTTCAACCTCTGACAAACATAGTCAACACCAAGGGCATGAGAAGAATCTCTATATCTAGTCCCAAAACATAGACTAGATCGGGAGAAATAAAGTATTAAAAATCTCATGAATCAAATAAGGCACAAACTAGGGTAGGAGATAAGATGAGCATACCTTGAACAATATCGATCCCCTTTGTCACTACTTTCTCCATTGTGTGAAACTGACCACGCTTAGATCCTCTACTTATCTGCTGATTCCCACCTCCATGACCACACTCAGGTTGATTTCCCTAAACTCAAGGAACATAGTGAGGTCAACCATTACCTTCTCCATCTCCCCTTGGTAAAGCATAAGCCTGTTTTGTCTACTGCTGAAATGGACATGCTGGAAACTGCTACTGAGGATGATGTTGAACATGGATGAATCCACCAAACCAAGCTCAAAGAACCACTGGGAACTAGTTTTCATGATGTCTATATACCCAATAGACAAAAAAAACTGGCTTCAATTACCTAGTAAAATCATGAAAACCACTGTCCCTAGAAGACTATAATGGGTAATTTTGAGGTCGACTCCCTACAAGTCAAAACCTAAAGGTCCTAGCACCAAAGACCTACCACTAATAACTTTACTTCTTAAGGAACCCTAATTTCTCCCCAATCATGGAAAAAATCCCCATTAGTGTATCCAACAAATCTCCCCCACCTTCTTACAAACCTCCAGATACATTGAAAAAATAAAGTTAGTAATTGCATACTAGATAGTAGGATGGATAACCTCCTTAATATGTCTCACACAAGACTCCTCATCAGGAAACAGATGTGGAGAAAAATGAAAAAGTTCCTTGAACTTGATTCCAAACTCCTACATTGACATGTTCCCTCACTAAAGTGAAAGAAGATACCACCTCTTCACTTCCATCATGGACAATTAAAGGAACTCTTCTCAAATATATTTCTAAATTTTTCCCCAAAACATCTACTTCCTCCCACTCATCCAGATATAATGTCCACCACTAACACATAGATCCCCATATTTGAATAACTACTAAAGGTACCCAATACTATGTTGGGGCCCATATCGAACTAAATTCAATATCGTGCTTCTCTAAACAGCTCTATATATCTACATCAAAACACTACCCACATAATTACCGGTAGTCTATTGCTGAAAAGTGCACAATTCTTTATGCAGTTGATCCTCCTCCTCAACCGTATCAACCCTCCTATGATCAACTAGAGTAGTCCTTGGTTTGGTTACGCTCTCAAAATCCAATATCATACATCCTAGAACTTCAATATCTTTTATATAACATATAACACTACCTCACAACATGTTCTCATCACATCACGCCCATAGATACCTATGTCACCGCCCCACAACACGATCATGTCTCATCACACCTAAAAACACTTGGGCCATCACATCACAACCATAACTATAGTTGTAGGGTATCATGAACAAGAATGAATTCAACATCATGCCCTCCTAATACTATGAATGACCACACCCTAATATTCCACACAACATGGTCATATCACATCTCTCCCAAAGAAACCTGGGCCACCACTCAATAGAATGGTCATATTACATCTCACCCAAAGACACATGGGACACCACCGCACAACACGATCATACCACATCTCACCCAAAGGCATTAGTTTCATCACCCAGTACACTATAATACATAAATCCATAATAGATAGTGAATATATACTCACTTGGAAGAGACAGAATGAAATAGAAGGTATCCAACCATCCATTCTCATCATTGGGATGTTGGAAAAAACACCCCATGTATAAATATATGGGTGTCAACAAATGGTGCTCGATGTGGGTGGGGTGCATATAAAAAATCACAAGAAACACACACATATATATATAATACACACATAATCCCAAACTATGGGTTCAAAACAAATCACTAACCAACTCACAACACTACCAATTTCATTGCCACCACTAAATGCATAACACCAAACATGACACAAGGTACCTTTAATATTTCCAAATGATTGCATTATCCATCCCATTCGTTTCATTATTAAGAATCAACCATGTTTAACAACACTTCTCATTATTAATTAATTCATTAATAATTTCCATCCCATTAACCATACTAGCCCTAGAAATTTATATCATTATTAACCGGTTATTCTATCACTACCTAAGAATCTTACACAACACAAATATTCTCATCTAATCCTCCACATAACACATAAATACATTGCTTCCATAATACATGACCCCATACCAACCACACATCTCCCCATAAAGAATTGAAACCACACATTATTCCCCACAACATGGAATCATATCACATCACACCTCATCTACCCACACCGCGACCAAACAAACCCATATCCTCATCTCCCTACAGAACGATCGAACAATCACATCAGGACCACATGCCACAAACACACATTTTCACCCCACAAAACAACCTCCCCGCAACAAACATCATGCCCACACTTCCCCACATCATATTCACACAAAAATAATATCATGATACTTTCTTTTATATTTAGAAAAATGGTGTGTTTTTATCAATTCCACTTCTTTATTTTAGGGCATTATCACACAAGCCATAGATATCAGGGAAACCATTTTATTAACCAAGTATAATTTTTCTGAAAATTTCCATTTTAGGGTGATTCTAAACAATCAAAACAAGGTTCCATAATCACAAAAAACACTATGCAAACAAGCCCCCAATGACTGTGATTTTCAGTGGGTCGTTTGTCTTATAAAATCAAAATATCACAATAATATCAAAGATTTAAAATCATGAAAATCATTCCCCATAACCATCAATTTCAATTAAACTAGTTCATTATCTTTATTATTCTAGTGAAAACCATCTTCCCATATATAAACAAGAGTAAACCCCTCCTATATGATACACAAAAGTGAAAACAAGGGATTCCCTACCTCAAAAGAGATTTCTAATCTCACTGTGCACTGCAGGGTGAAAGAAGAAATTCATGCAAACCACAACCGCATGAAAAACCCATGGATCAACCTAAATTTCATAAAGGTTCTATAATAAATTTATCCCACACACACCCCAAACCAAACTTCACAACCATAAAGTATATTTAAAGAAGAATAGAAGTAAAATCATAGGGAATATAGGATAACTCACCATAGATATCCAATAAGAATCCACATGATCCAACATATCAAAGAAATGAAAGGAGGGATTGAAAATCCTCCCAAAGTGATAAGGGATCTTCCAAAGATGAAAGGAAGGGAGGGAATCCTAATGAACAAAAATTGACATAATAAAAGTATTTAAAACCTAGAACCTGCCACTTTCACATCATAAATACCATTCATGACATGAATTCCATGGGAATTCACATAATTTTAGTTTTCACTAAAAAACCAGTCACTTTAGCTTTGAATTAATACACATCATAAATTTATTTCATTACGTGGATTAGTTTCACGAGCTCCCTCCACCGCCACACACAACCCATGAATTCTCCAGCCTCACATGTCATGAATCACCAACTCCTAACATGAATCTGGCTCACATTGTGAACCACCATCCATAGTACTCCTACATCACTTGATCCATTGAGCCCTATAAACCTCCTATGAATGACTCTAACCACCCAATGGTAAAGTAACAACCTAGGAAGGTACGATCCATTATAGTAAGAAAATATCATGGAATATGATATTAATTCCTAGCACTAAAGCTTCTAAAATTACTTTAATCTTCATAATCTCTTCCTATGACCATTCAGGTTATACTGGAAGAGTTATATGCCAATGAAAATTCATTATCTATTTTTTTCAACTTTTTATTTTTCAATACTTTTTTAATATATGTTATATGTCTATATTTTTCAAACCTATTGATCTATTTGGTAGAACTTATTCCCCAGAACACAGTTCCTGCTTTAAGTCATACCTGGAGAAATTTCATTCTTTAGTCTTAACAAAATGGAAATACATAATGATTTTTCCATATTTCATGAAAACATCTATCCTGAAAACTTATAGTTCTCCCAATAACCAGTTCGATACATATATCACTCATTTATTTCCAAATGAATATTCTATGATCACTATGCCTGATTTATTCATGCAGGAATTAGTATAATATTTATATCTCACTAGAATTTATTAATGTTAGCAACCCTTTCTATATATTCATTCTAGACATATACCATAACTCCACCCTTGGTTGTGTAATATAGACATATTCTATAAGGAAACCTCAAAATTAGGTGGCCTTTACTATCAATATCTCAATATTATAATCATAAGATTAGAATTTCACAAGTATAATTCAAAAGGATTTTAGTCATGGTGATTGGTGTGTAGATCTTATCAGAGAGTAAAACTTTAAATAATCAATCATGATTTATTGCTACCATCTTGTACCATCCATGTTATATTTCTCTTAAATAATCACAATCAATATCAAGTCTTAGAAACATTAAAAATATAGAATTAATAAATTTTGATATATGGAGTCCACCACCTGAATTTATACATACTTTTCAACCTTATAATAGTACCATTTACTACTTATTTTTAGTAATATTTAATCTAAAAGAATAATATATGTATCACCCACCATGGTTAACACAATCCACCTCTTTGGTTATGAATTCCTATGGAGTATGTATATTTGGAACTACTCCTCCCACTAAGCTCAATTAATTCCAGTGTTCCTATGCTAAATCATGTGTATCAAAATCCTTAACCCATAGAGGTTTTGTCACAGCTCATCCCCCAGGACCTGTGCCACGATTACGCCAAGCCTGCCTCCCAAAGGCCAGGGAATGGAAAATAGCACCAAAGGAATTATCCTGCTAGTGGGAGGTATTTTCTGATTACCTGTACACATGCACACTCAAAACCCCAACCCATAATGATGAAAAGGGGAAATAAAACATGATTTCTACTAATATAACCATTGAGAGTAAACAGTACAAAGATGTAAGTAAAGGGGGGATAGAATACATACCTAACAAAATAAAAGCTATAAACAAGTGGGTACAAAAGTCTCTAGAAACCCATCTCCAGAAAACCCTACCTGAAGAGTAGGTGAAGAGTAGTTTCCTGAAGCTATAGGAGTACACCTTGCCTATTTTTCCTCACTAGGAACGGCTTGGTTCTGGACCACCAAGGTCTCTATCAAAACGTTGGTTTTCTGCACAAGATACGATACATGTAGGTGGAGCTCGTGAAGGGGTGAGAAACACAATACTCAGTAGGTACCCAAAACCACAAAGGAAAGACCAAACAAAATTGAACACAAAGTAGTGGAAAACTCACATATGTATAACCTAAAGTATATAAAGAAAGACTATTAGTAGTAATTCTGAACATCCTGTATTACTGAGGGACTCATCCTTGATGCATCATTATGGCATATTGGGCTACTGAGGTCCACTTGTCACCGAGGTTTGATGGGCCACTGAGGTCCGCTCGTCACTGAGATATGATGGGCCATTGAGGTCTTCTCATCACTGTGGTCTGTTGGGCCACTAAGGTATGCTATTATAATAGGACACTAAGGTCCGATCGTCTACTAGTCCACTGAGGTCTGATCATCATTTATGTCTGCTAGGCCACATAGGTCCGCTCGTCACTTAGTTCTTATAGGACACTGAGGTCCGCTTGTCACTTCCTTCTCATCGCAGCCTTCTGTAGGATTCCCAATCGTAGCACACTTTATTCTGGGAGAATATACTTCTTAAGGAATTGATTGTATCCCAAATTTCATAAAAAATCACTTGCATTATGTAAAAGGACCTTCTCATCGTGAGGGTCCTAACGCCACAAACATGTCATCAACCAGGAATGCAGTTTAGAAGCTATGTGTGTTTTACTTAAAAGGGGGTTGGTTGGGTCTCAGAAAGGGATGACCCAACCCGACTCTGGTCCATCCCAACCCAGTCTAAGTCCAACTTGGTCTGATGGTCCTGAATGGCCGGGCCACAGGTCCAACCCACTGGGCCTCGATTCTAGCCCACCGTGAACAGGCTGGCTTCTCCACCTGAGATGTGGCACATGCCGCATATCCCTCCACCATGAAGGTCACCATGGGGTCTGCCACTATAGTCCAACTGGACTGCGACCCTCTAGCTGCGTGATACGACATGGATCACTGCATCTGCTCGCACTGCCAACCCCAATCCACCACCCACATTCGTTATCATGGGCCTCTTCCACCACCATGGTGTGCCGCCTCCTTCATGCACCCACCTCCGCATGCTTCCACCGACTCCTATGTGTAGGTGGTTCCTTCTACGGGCCACTGGACCCACTTCAGTGGTTAGTTTTTTGATCTGTGAGTTCCATTAGGATCCTCAGGTTTTCACCATCACTATTACGAATTCCAAGTTGTCTCACTGTCGATCCGGAGGTCTGGTCATGAAGAACACAAGAATTCCCCCAACAGAGGGATCTAGGACTTGTTCATGTAGGACCGATCCTTCTACGTTAGAATTAAAAAAACAATTTGGCAGAAGATTTAATAATCTAATATAGATAACTCCAATTCAAACCTTGAGATTAGAAACCCTCCCATATAAGTGATCAATCTTCAGGTCACTTGTTCATGGGTTGACCCATATTTTTCGCTCAAATCTATGAATGGGGAAAAAGAAAATTCACTTAGAATGAAACCCCTACCTCGAGTTTGGATCATTCGTTATCAAAGATCACACTACCTTGATTCATCGTTCCTCAATCCTCCTTTAGCGGAAGTTCATTGATCATCATTCGCTAACATGAAATCTCCAAGGGTTCAAAGAAATACTGGATCATACCAATGATCCCATATTAGGTTAACCCATTAAATGGTGAAAATGAATTTCATTTTTTATATTACTCTAAGTCGCAACGTCATTATGCTGTTTCATTTACAAAACAAAATTTTTGTTACGACCGAGTTTCAACGTTATTGCGTTGCAATAAAATTTTAAATTCGAATAAAATAAACTAAAATATTATTTTATTTATCTTTAATAAATTATTATTATATTTTTACTAAAAAGTCTGAAAAAATAACTTTTTTCATCAACCTTTATTGGTCGAGGAAAAGTCTTTCATTAGGTAAAGTCGTTATTCCGGATGTAATTGTGACTTCATATTTTTAATCCGGGAACCTATTCCAAAGTTTCCAAAACCGTGTATGTGCACTATTTTAAATAAACATAAAATAAGTTCAAACACTTATTTCGGGATCACTGAGTCTCAGAATCAAGTTCCATCTGAGCATCTGGTCTTGAAATAATACCATATAATTTTAAAAAAATAAATGGAATTTCTAGGTGATTACATTTTCCCACCTTAAGGGTAAAATTCCTCGTAAGACAAAACATGGGTTAAACAAAAAAATGGGGTACTAAGCATGAATATGAGACTCCTTATCCCAAGTGCTCCTAGAGATTCCCGTACTACCACTGAACATGCACCAGAGGAATCGACCATCCATGAAGGACCCGCTCCTTTCGATCCTCAATCTCTACTAGTAACTCCACAAACATCGCTCCATCATCAATGTCTAACTCACCCTAGTCGATGATGTGTGATGGATCATGTATGTACATCCTCATCTATGATACATGAAAGACATTATGCATTTGGTTCATCTATGGGGGAATATCTAGGTGGTACTCCACCTCACTAACTCTTCTCAGAACCTAAAAAGGGCCAATGAATCTCGAAGATAACTTGCCACCCCAGCCAAATCTCTGTAATCCCTGTCGAAGTGAGACTCGAAGAAACACATGGTCTCTATCCTCTAACTCCAAGGGACTCTATATCCTATTAGATTAATATTTCTTCCTGCTTGGTACAGTCCTCATCCACTCTTGGATGACCTGCACCTTCTCAGTCATATCCTATACCAACTCTGGACCCATGGGTGTTGAATCCCATGGTTCCATCCAGCATAATAGTGATCTACATGGTCACCCATATAGTTCCTTGAATGGTTCCATAACAATGGTGGAGTGGTAGCTGTTTTTGTATGAGAACTCCACCAGAGGTAGATGGTCATACCAACTATGACCGAAGTCTAAGATGCAAGCACGAATCTTAACCTCTAAAACCCGGACAGTCCGCTTTTTCTAACCATATGTCTGTAGGTGGAAAGTTGTTCTCAAGTGTAGCTGAGTCCCAAATTTATCCTACAATCCATTCCAAAATCGGGATATAAAGCACATGTCTTGATTTGAGACTACCATTGATAGGTCTCTATGGAGTTTAACTATCACTTGTACATAGAGGAATCCCAATCTCTCTTATGAACCCTACACTCAGATCGGTAGAAAGTGTGATGACTTGCTGAGTCAGTCAACAATTACCCATATGGTATCATGCCCCCTAGATGTGAGGGGTAATATCATCATGAAGTCCATAAAGATACTATCCCATTTCCACTTTGGTACCTCAAGTGGCTGAGTCAAACCTTCTGTAACATGATTCTCTACCTTCACTTGTTGATTAGTGAGGCACCGCGAAACGAACTCCGCCACTACCTTCTTCACCTCGACCACTAGTACTGACGTCAGAGATCCTGGAACACCTTTGTCACTCCTGGATATACCACCAAAGGGGAGGTGTGGAACTCCATTAGAACCTCCTCATGTGACACCACTAGTACAACAATGCGCCCTATAAAAAGGATGACGTGCTCCCCACCTACCAAATATCCATCAGAAGATTGTCCTAAGGTTAAGTGAGAATGTAGGGACTTGAGATCAAAATCCAAAAGTTGTGCCTCCTTTGATCGCTATAAGAGTGGGAGAGTGACAACCATAGAATGAATATAAGCTACTCCATCACTATCCATGAAGGATATCTACATAGTGGCTAACTGCTCTAATGCTTCACTTAGAAAGTGAAGATCAGATCTCCTACAGAGTGCGTTCGCCACAACGTTTCCCTTCCCAAGAGTATAGACTATCTGGAATTCATAGTACTGGATAAAATCTAGCCACCACCACTACCTCAAGTTTAGGTCATTCTGGTAGAAGATATACTAGAGACTTTTGTGGTCATAGTAGACATTAAACCGATCTCTCTTAGATTAGTGCTACCACATTTAAAAAAAAGACAATTGCTGCTAGCTCCAGGTCATGGGTCGTGTAATTATTCTTGTGATGCCTCAAATGCTGTAAACCATAGGCGATCACTACCTGGTCTGGCATTAGGAAAAAAACCCAGTCTAGTCCTTGATGTTTGTGGAATACTACATACCCAATTCCCTCCTCTAGTAGTCTCAATATGAGGGAACTTCTTAGTCTCAGATTCATCTCCTAAAAACTATACTATCACTTCTTCTTCCACACGAAAGGCTGTCCCTTATGTCTCAAAGCTGATAAGGGTGATTCTCTCCTGTAAAAGACTTGCACAAAACTACGGTAGTATCCAACCAAACCCAAGAAACTCCACACCTCATTCATACTCCTGGGTGGTTCCCAAGAAGGCACCATCTCTATATTTTCTGGATCCACTGCAACTCCAACCTATAAAGTGAAATGTCCTAGAAAGTGGAACTCTCTAATCAATAACTAACACTTAAAGAGAATCCCATAAAGCTATTGATATCAAAGTGTATCCTGGACTATCCATAGGTGTGGCGCGTACTCCTCCTCGGAGGGTTTCATCAATGAAGACCACAACAAACCAGTTCAGGTAAGGCTGGAAGATCCTATTCTTGGGTCCCATGAACACTTCTAAGGCATTGGTCATGCCAAAAGGCATTTCCAAGAACTAATAGTGGCTATACCGACACCTGAAGGATGTCTTCAGTACATCCTCATCCTGTACACGAATCTGATGATTGAATGATCTGAGGTCTATCTTTGGGAATCATACCACTCCCTTTAGTTGATCGAAGAAGTCATCAATCCTTGAAAGTGGATACTTTTTCTTCATAGTTTATTTATTCAGGAACCAGAATTCCATGAACAACCTAAAAATCCTATCTACCTTCTTGGAAAACAATATTGGGGCTCCCCACAGTGAAACACTAGACCTCACGAAGCCGTTCCTCTGCAGATCCTACAGCTGTACCCTCAACTCAGGAAGCTCCGGGAGATTGATGTTATTAATATTTTCATGACTTATTATATTCCCCCTTTACTTATTTTATATGAAATGTGCATAATTTGTGTGAAATATTAATGTTTTAATATTAAGTATAATATTTGAGCATTTTTAGAAGTAGTCAAATTGAGTCAGTTTAATGTTTTACTTATACCTATCACTATACTGATCCAAATTGTGTGGTTATTGATTTGTAGGATTCTACTTTCAATATACAACATTTCATTATAAGGCACCATGATCCAATTCTTCCATTTGAATGGTCATATGGTCCTCACAAACAAGACCAAAGAATCTGTGAAGAAACTGGACTATTCATGAAGATTGATTTACTGGGCTCAATACAGAAGTTCAAAAACCTTAACTCTCCACCATAATTCGGGGGACACTACATGTAATCTTGGATAAAAATTTCATGGCCCAAATCCAAGTACAAGGGGCCCAAATAAATCTTTGAAGTCCAGCCCACCATTCTGGACGATAATGAAAATCAGTATAGTATGCATGACATATCTCCTGATGTAATCATCCAAGCGAGCTGATATTTTTCAGTGTGAAAGAGGAGATATAGGTGGCAGACTTTGTTGAAGAAACAATTCGGATTTGAAGGCATCTTCATATTCAAAACTCCTTTCACATTATGGACTTCAAAAAGACTGGATTGAAATGGACAGTTTAAGTTTGTTTAATAAACCGGCCATAACTTTTGATCCTTAAGTCCAAATGACTCCAACTTTTGAGAGTAGTCGGCCAACATTATTGTATACAACTTTGAAGAAGGAGATATTTGAATATTCGGCTGTCTGAATAGCTCAATTGGCGATGAAAGTGGAGGGACAGATTGGGAAAGCAAACAATCCACTCCTTGGGCTATAAATACTCTCTCCTTCTCTCCTTGAGAGGGGTTGGCATTTCAGAAGAGAGGAGATCATATTGGCACGACCAAAGATTTGAAAAAGTCTTGGGAGGACCTGCCATACTCATGTTTACACTTGAGGGACCTTTCCTCCTCTCTTTCTTTTCACTTACTTTTGTGTTCTTCATTTTTGTAATTTTGTAAGTCCTTTATTTTGTAATTCTGTTTTAATGAAAGTTTCTTCTTCAATATCTCTTATTCTCCTCCACCTTCTGTAGTATAATATTCATGGTCTTAAAATAGTTTGAATCATTTTAAATTACAATACCTTATCTTGCTTCCTCATTCAATCGAAATTCTTTTTTTGATTCTCAAAATATTTCGTGTGTGTGTTCGGCACACTACTCTTATCTTGTCCCTTTATTTTTCTTCTCTTTATAATTCATCACCATAAACATATATTACCAGATTAATAAACATCATAATGGCTGAGTAAATCTCTCATTGGGGTGAGTTATAATTTAGGTATGTTAAGTGATTGAGAGCTTCTGCTCGATGAATATTCTTTGAATTAACATTGTGTATATTGGACTTAACATGTCATGGATTAATGACTTGTTTTGTTTAACATGTGGTTTCCATGGATTATTGGAACCATAAATACACAACCATAAATAAGATCTGATTGATATTATAACCTTAAGTTAAGTTAAGTCTTGGTTTAAAGCCTTAACACTTAAGAATTCTAATCAACATCATCTTGTGTCATGGGTGTTAATTTAAATGCAATATAAAGCAAAGCTCAAGGATATCACAAGCTTAACTAACCTAATGATGAACTCACCCCAATCTTTATCAACTTGTTAAATTAAACATAATTCATTAAACATTTCAATTAAGCTCTACAAACAAACCCCCCCAATCAAAATACAATCAACTAAAAACAAATGACTACTACAAAGTATCATCGCCGAGGATTCGACCCGAGTGCTGCTATACACATTAGCAGAGCACCAGAACCTTGACCGGTCGATAGGCGACAATCGGCCGTGCGTTTCAAATGGCGCCGTTTCCATGGATGGTGCTTTAAGTATTCATTAGTTTCTGGTTATTGTAAAAAAAACCCAAAAAAAAACAAAAGTTTAAAAAAAAATTGAAAAAAAAACACAAAGAAAAACCCGTCTTCCTCTTAAAAATCATAAACTGAAAAAAAAATACAAAGAAAAACCCGTCTTCCTCTTTCTTCCAAAATCTCTCTGAATGCCCCGTAGCCTTCCAAACAATCCCTCGGATTTGTTTGACCCTGAAATTGAGTGAACACTTCGCCAACTTAGGAGGAACATAAGAGATACTCAAATAATTCAAGAACCAGTCCTCATCCAACCAGTTGAAATTGAAATGGCCAATCCTAGGGAACAAACCCTAAAAGAACTTGCTACCCCGGATATGAATTACAAACCTCTTGGAATTCAATATCCAAACATTGAAGCTGACTTCGAACTCAAATCGGGTTTGATTCATCTTCTCCCTCATTTTCACGGGCTAGCCGGTGAGGATCCACATCTTCACCTTAAAGAGTTCCAAGTAGTATGCTCTACCATGAAGCCTCAAGGGGTTTCTGAAGAACAAATCAAGCTTAGAGCTTTCCCCTTTTCCCTAGCGGATTCTTCCAAGTCTTGGCTCTACTACCTCCCACCTGGTTCCATAAACTTATGGGTTGACATGAAGAGACTTTTCCTTGAGAAGTTCTTTCCCGCTTCCCGAACAGCTTCTATCCGAAAGGAAATAAGCGGCATCCATCAATTCCCTAATGAATCACTCCATGAGTATTGGGAGAGGTTCAAAAAGCTTGTGGCAACTTGTCCACACCATCAAATCCCTGACCAACTCCTGATCCAATACTTCTATGAGGGGTTATTGGCTATGGAGCGAACTCTCATTGATGCCGCAAGTGGCGGTGCTCTTGTTGACAAAACTCCTGCAGCTGCAAGAGATCTCATAAGTAACATGGCTGCAAACACGCAGCAATTCCATACTCGAGCACATGCTCAAGTGAAACAAGCCCAAGAGAATCAATCCATAGAGCCCAACAAGATGACTGAGTGGATGAGTGAACTTACAGGTCTTGTGCGTCAACTAGCGGTGGCTACCAAATCCCCAACCTCATCTTCTCCACAGTCACTATTCCCTGGACCTATCAAGAATTGTGGAATCTGCAACTCTCCATCTCATCCAACTGACACATGTCCACAACTTCAAGATGATCCATCTGATTCATCTAGTCCAATGGAGCTCAATGCGGCATATGCTCAGCGAAACTTCAACCCTCAACAATCAGGTCAGTTTGTTAGAAACTTCAACCAACCCCACTCTGAGCCCTTCTCTTCTACCTTTAACCCACCTCTGAGGTATGGTAATCCCATTTCTCATCCTCCGCAATTCCCTCCTCAAAACCCAAACCAGTTTCAATACAGTCAAGGTGTTGGTAACTTCCAACAACCTTACCCTTTTGTCCCTCAACCCCAAAGGAACAATCCTCCTCCTGGATTCCACTATCCTAACGAGCCTTCCCAATTCCCCACCCAATACAATCGCTTTCCCAAGAACCAAAATCAAGGACAACCCAATTTGGGACAAGCCTCTTCTTCTAAACAACCATGGGAAAGTGCTGTAGAGGATCTTGCTTCCTTCACCCGTTCTAGCCTCAAGAACATTGAAACCCAAATAGGTCAACTTGCATCCCACCTTAGCCAGCAACAACCATCCAATTCATCCCAACTCCCAGCTCAACCATTACCCAACCCTAAGGGTAATGTAAGTGCAATTGCACTTAGATCGGGAAAGAAAATTGCAATGCCCCATGCTGATTTCTCTACCTCCCCTTTCGATGTTGATCTAGAAAATGAAAAGAAAAAAAAGCTGGAAAAGGAACTTGAATCCACTCCTTCACCTCCTTCCATTCCTCTAAGGAACCCAATTCCTTTTCCTCAAGCCATCTCCAAGCCTAAGAAGTCCTTTGAACCTGATCCTGAAATGCTTGACATGTTTAGACGTGTTGAAGTGAACATCCCCCTCTTAGATGCCATCAAACAAATCCCTAAGTATGCCAAGTTTCTTAAGGAATTGTGCACCCATAAGAGGCAACTTAGGAACATTGAAAATGTTTCAACCCAACAGTCCATTCCCATGAAGTGAAAAGATCCAGGGACCTTCACGGTTCCATGTCAAATAGGGAGTTCCAACTTTGATGATGCACTCATAGACCTTGGAGCCTCAATAAATGTCATGCCCAAATCCATTTTCTCCAACCTTGGTCTAGGTCCCTTGCACCCAACGGGTGTTGTAATTCAATTATCCAATCGAAGCACTGCCAGTCCTGAGGGGATAATTGAGGATGTTCTTGTTCGGGTCAATGATCTTATCTTCCCAGCTGATTTCTATATCCTTGACATGGAAGGTGAGACAACCTCTTCTCGATCTCCCCTAATTCTAGGAAGACCATTCCTCATGACTGCGAGAACCAAGATTGATGTCCATTCAGGCATCTTATCCATGGAATTCGGTGACCAACTGGTCAAGTTCAACATTTTCCAAGCCATGCGATACCCATCTGAGGATCACTCTGCATTCTCAATCCATTCTTTTGAGGACACTTCTAAGATTCAATCGAACCCCAATCCACCATGTTCTTCATGTTATAATGATAAAGGATCTTGTGAAATCTGCACCATGATTAACAAAGTCATAAATGGTGAAGTTGATGTGGACCTCTCATTCATAGACTCCATAAATCTGGAGGAACTTGAAAACTCTCTTGAATCCCACATCAACTCTGATCTCTACTGCTCCACCTTGGACAGTGTTGAGGAAAATGATCCAAACCCATATGGAATCCCTTCTCCTTCTCCTAACTTGTCTAGCTCTCAAATCAAGGCTGAAACTGATCTAAAACCACTTCCTTCACACCTCAAGTATGCATTCCTTTTCCATAATCCCTCCTACCCTGTCATTATCTCTGCTTCACTTTCTGAAACTGAGGAGTCCCAACTTGTTCAAGTGTTAGAAGAAAACAAAAATGCCTTAGGTTGGACCCTAGAGGATATTCCAGGAATCAACCCTGCCCTTTGCATGCATCACATCCATCTAGAGGAATCATCCAAACCAATTAGGCAACCTCAAAGAAGACTCAATCCACTCATACTTGAGGTAGTTAGGGAAGAGATTACCAAGCTTCTTCAAGCTGGTATTATCTACCCAATTTCTGATAGTGAATGGGTTAGTCCAATTCAAGTCGTTCCTAAGAAGGGCGGGATAACAGTTGTCACAAATGAACATGGAGAAGTGGTCACAACTCGAGTGAAAAACAAATGGCGTGTGTGCATCGATTATCGCAAATTGAATGCTGAAACACGAAAAGATCACTACCCACTTCCTTTCCTTGACCAAATGCTTGAGAGATTGGCCGGAAAGTCACACTATTGCTTTCTTGATGGTTACACCGGCTACTTCCAAATTCCAATCGCACCTCAGGACCAAGAAAAGACCACATTAACTTGCCCCTTTGGAACCTATGCCTATAGGCGAATGCCTTTTGGCCTTTGTAATGCTCCTGCAACATTCCAGTGGTGTATGATGAGTATCTTTTCTGAATTCATTGAGAATTGCATGGAGGTCTTCATGGATGACTTTACCATTTATGGCGAGTCATTTGAATCTTGCTTACATTCACTCTCTTTGGTCCTTCAAAAGTGTGTCAAGTGCAACCTTGTGCTGAATTTTGAGAAATGTCACTTCATGGTTTCAAATGGGATTGTTCTAGGGCACATAATTTCTCAAGAGGGTATCCATGTTGATCCAGCCAAAATTGAGGTGATCCAATCACTTCCTGAACCCAAATCAGTTCGAGACATTCGGTCCTTCCTTGGTCATGCCGGTTTCTATCGGCGATTCATTCAGAACTTCAGCAAGATTTCCCTCCCACTCACTCGTTTACTTCAAAATGATGTCACATTCAATTTTGATGAGGCTTTCAAGAGAGCCTTCATTGAACTCAAATCTTCTCTCACATCTGCTCCAATAATCCAACCCCCAGATTGGTCCTTACCATTTGAATTGATGCGTGATGCTTCTGATAGGGCCATTGGGGCTGTTCTTGGTCAAAGAAGAGAAAAAATTCCTCATGTCATCTTTTATGCCTCAAAAACATTGGATGAAACTCAATCACACTACACTGTGATTGAAAAAGAACTTTTAGCTGTGGTTTTTGCCTTGGATAAATTCCGGCCCTATCTCTTAGGTGCCAAAATCATCATCTTCACGGACCACTCAGCATTAAAGTTCTTACTTAAGAAAAGTGATTCCAAACCAAGGCTAATAAGATGGATTTTAATGCTCCAAGAGTTTGACCTTGTGATAAAAGATAAACCTGGAAAAGAAAACCCTGTGGCTGACCACCTGAGTAGAATTTCTAATTCTTCTCATTCTGAAATAATTGATCCTGAATTTCCAACTGAACACCTCTCCTCTCTCACTCCAAAGTTACCATGGTATGCCCCAATTGTCAATTACATGGTTTCCGGTGTTTTCCCTGAATATTTTTCAAAATAACAAAAAGAAAAGATGAAAAGTGATTCAAAGAATTATTTTTGGGAAGATAATAAACTTTGGAAAACCGGGGCTGACATGGTAATTAGGAGATGTGTTGATGAAACTGAACAATCCTCCATCTTGGAATTCTGCCACTCAATGCCTGGAGGTGGCCACTTTGGACCACAAAGGACTTCTCGAAAGGTCCTAGATTCTGGATTCTTTTGGCCTTCACTCTTCAAGGACTCACACGAGTTCTGTCAATCATGTCCCACTTGCCAAAAGTTTGGCACAATTTCCAAAAAAAACGAAATGCCTCAAAAGCCATTAATCTTCTGTGAGCTTTTCGATGTTTGGGGCATCAATTTCATGGGACCATTTCCCCCTTCCAATGGATTCTCATACATTATTCTTGTGGTCGATTATATTTCTAGGTGGGTCGAGTCCAAACCCACTAGGAAAGATGATGCTCAAACTGTGAGTGAGTTCCTCAAAACCCATATCTTCCATCGATTCGGGACACCACGTGCTTTGATAAGTGACTTAGGAACTCATTTCTGTAATAGAACCATGGAGTCACTTTTGAAAAAGAATGGGGTTGTA
The DNA here is from genome assembly GCA_963277665.1 of Viscum album. Lineage (NCBI taxonomy): Eukaryota > Viridiplantae > Streptophyta > Magnoliopsida > Santalales > Viscaceae > Viscum > Viscum album. Next base: position 1,878,181,913 of record OY728151.1, read on the forward strand.
CATAAAACATCCACTGCATATCACCCTCAAACAAATGGAATGGCTGAACTTTCTAACAGAGAAGTGAAAAGAGTGCTTGAAAGAATTGTTAAGCCCACAAGAAAAGACTGGCCCGATAGACTTGGTGAAGCACTTTGGGCCTATCGAACAGCCTATAAGACACCCATTGGGATGTCTCCATTTAGGCTAGTTTTTGGTAAAGCCTGTCATTTACCAGTTGAAATCCAACATAAGTCATTTTGGGCTGTCAAAACTTGTAATTTTGATTGTGAAAATCTGGTGAAGAAAGATTTTTGCAGTTGACTGAATTGGAGGAGCTTCGACTCGATTCGTATGAGAACTCCATTCTCTACAAAGAAAAGGCAAAGTCACTCCATGACAAGAACATTCTTCGAAAGGTATTTCATGAAGGTGAAAAGGTAATGCTCTTCAATTCTCGATTTCGACTTCACCCAGGTAAGCTTAATTCTCGTTGGGAAGGTCCTTTTGTTGTTACTAACGTTTACCCATTTGGTGTAGTGCAAGTCCAAGACCCTTCTTCAAAAAGAACATTCACGGTAAATGGACACCGGTTAAAGCATCACCATGAGAGGTCTCACAATCCAGGAACCACGTCGACTTCCATCGAAACCCCATCCACTTCAATAGAACCACCACTGGATGGAGACCCGCCAAATCCAAACCAGGGGGCACCTCTTTCCCTTTAACTCTATCTCTCCTCAATCTCTCTTCCCTCTCTTCTTCTCTCTATTTCTTATTCTTCCTCTCTCCCTCTCATTTTTTTACAACATTCTTCCACAACCTTTTTTCTATTTTCTCTTTTGTGTGGATCTGTCATTAAAAATAAAAAAAATTTAAAAAAAATAATTAAAAACAAATGAAAATTGAAAAAAAGGGGTGTCATAATTACTCATCATCCAATATTGAAATTTTTTCCAACCATTTTGGGGAGTCAAAAGGCTTGTTTTAAACTCAAATATATTGAGTTTTTATCTCAAACTTGGGTAAACAATTTTGTGTCAATAACAAACATTTTGAATGAACAATTTTTGGTGGAAAATGATTCTCCCCTACCGTGAGGAATAACATTAGCCTTCATGACAAGGTCATCTATGGCCATCTTTTTCATTGTGTGTCTTCACCACTGATTGTGAGTCTTGAGTTTGTGGACCTTCGAGCTGAATTTCCATCTTTTGTGTGCATTAATATGATAGAGGCATTTTCTAAGCCACATGAGAATCAGAATAGCCAAATAGCCTCCCGTTACCCTTACATTGATCCTACTTTTGAAAGCCCCTTTGAGCCTATGAAACCCTTTCTTTTGATAGCCACATTACAAGCCTAATACCTTGTCCCACCCAACATCTTCATGGATTTTCATTGTACAATTTATTGAAATTTAAGTGTGGGGGGAATAGACTTCATTTTTGGGCGTACTTTCATTGATTTCCAATGTGTCATCATATGCTTGAGGGCAAGCTTCCATTCAAGTGTGGGGGAGAGGTTGTAATTCTGTGAGCTTTGGGGTGTATATGTGTAATTTTCATTTGTACAAAAGTCATTGAAAAGTGTTCAAAAAAAAAATGAAAAAAAATTTTATAAAAAAAATGAAAAAAATAAAAAAAAGGAATGGGTTGTGTCTTGGGTGGGTCAAAAATCATTCATCATCAACCTTTGATCGTGTTATAAATTAGTTCCATGTGGAGATCAAGCATGGGTTGGGAGATGACTGTGAGACTTGTTTCAAGCACAACTTTCGAAAAAAAGAGCAAAAAAAGAAAAAAAAAGAACACTTGAATCATCTTGTATTGTGCCATTATTGGAAGTCTTCCATGTTGTACATATTCCATCATCTCACCCTATTCCATTTTCTATCTCCCTCACTTTTCATTCATCACACATTCATGCCCTTGTAAATATGTGTTTCTATTTCCTTTCAAATCAAATTTCAAAAAAAATGTGCATTGATTTTTCCATATTGGTGTTTTTAACCCCTCTTTTCCTTTGGACAATATATACCTACCGTCCCATAGCCACTGAAAAACCCCTTAAAAGACCTCTTGATTCTTGTACACATTAGATTTGGGAATGGAAGCTGAGAGCTCTTACAAACTCCTGATTTTCACTTTTTGTTGGTGAATGAGTGAACCTCCTAAAATACATTTTTATCATCTTGAGAGGAGTAAGTTTTGAGTGCCTACATTTTATAATTCGAACCTTGAACATGAAAAAATGAATTGTTTATGATGCATTATTGTGAACCAAACTTGTGATGGAATTCAATATGGATGAGTGAAATAGTCTAAACCTCCCCTGATTGGAGAAAACAAAATTTTAATATTTGTTGGTGAGTGAAAATGATTTTGTCATGTTTTTATATTTGTTGCACATGAGGACACGCGCAAATCTAAGTGTGGGGAGTTGATTTTATTAATATTTTCATGACTTATTATATTCCCCCTTTACTTATTTTATATGAAATGTGCATAATTTGTGTGAAATATTAATGTTTTAATATTAAGTATAATATTTGAGCATTTTTAGAAGTAGTCAAATTGAGTCGGTTTAATGTTTTACTTATAACTATCACTATACTGATCCAAATTGTGTGGTTATTGTTTTGTAGGATTATAATTTCAATATAAAACATTTCATTAGAAGGCACCATGATCCAATTCTTCCATTTGAAGGGTCATATGGTCCTCACAAACAAGACCAAAGAATCTGTGAAGAAACTGGACTATTCATGAAGATTGATTTACTGGGATCAATACAGAAGTTCAAAAACCTTAACTCTCCACCATAATTCGGGGGACACTACATGTCATCTTGGATAAAAATTTCATGGCCCAAATCCAAGTACAAGGGTCCCAAATAAATCTTTGAAGTCCAGCCCACCATTCTGGACGAGAATGAAAATCAGTATAGTATGCATGACATATCTCCTGATGTAATCATCCAAGCGAGCTGAGATTTTTCAGTGTGAAAGAGGAGATATAGGTGGCCGACTTTGTTGAAGAAACAATTCGGATTTGAAGGAATCTTAATATTCAAAAACCCTTTCACATTATGGACTTCAAAAAGACTGGATTGAAATGGACAGTTTAAGTTTGTTTAATCAACCGGCCATAACCTTTGATCCTTAAGTCCAAATGACTCAAATTTTGAGAGTAGTCGGCCAACATTATTGTATACAACTTTGAAGAAGGAGCGATTTGAATATTGGGCTGTCTGAATAGCTCAATTGGCGATGCAAGTGGAGGGACAGATTGGGAAAGCAAACAGTCCACTCCTTGGGCTATAAATACTCTCTCCTTCTCTCCTTGAGATGGGTTGGCATTTCAGAAGAGAGGAGATCATATTGGCACGACCAAATCTTTTCCAAAGGCTTGGGAGGACCTGCCATACTCAAGTTTACACTTGAGGGACCTTTCCTCCTCTCTTTCTTTTCACTTACTTTTGTGTTCTTCATTTTTGTAATTTTGTAAGTCCTTTATTTTGTAATTCTGTTTTAATGAAAGTTTCTTCTTCAATATCTCTTATTCTCCTCCACCTTCTGTAGTATAATATTCATGGTCTTAAAATAGTTTGAATCATTTTAAATTACAGTACCTTATCTTGCTTCCTCATTCAATCGAAATTCTTTTTTTGATTCTCAAAATATTTCGTGTGTGTGTTCGGCACACTACTCTTATCTTGTCCCTTTCTTTTTCTTCTCTTTATAATTCATCACCATAAACATATATTACCAGATTAATAAACATCATAATGGATGAGTAAATATCTCATTGGGGTGAGTTATAATTTAGGTATGTTAAGTGATTGAGAGCTTCTGCTCGATGAATATTCTTTGAATTAACATTGTGTATGTTGGACTTAACATGTCATGGATTAATGACTTGTTTTGTTTAACATGTGGTTTCCATGGATTATTGGAACCATAAATACACAACCATAAATAAGATCTGATTGAGATTATAACCTTAAGTTAAGTTAAGTCTTGGTTTAAAGCCTTAACACTTAAGAATTCTAATCAACATCATCTTGTGTCATGGGTGTTAATTTAAATGCAATATAAAGCAAAGCTCAAGGATATCACAAGCTTAACTAACCTAATGATGAACTCACCCCAATCTTTATCAACTTGTTAAATTAAACATAATTCATTAAACATTTCAATTAAGCTCTGCAAACAAACCCCCCAATCAAAATACAATCAACTAAAAACAAATGACTACTACAAAGTATCATCGCCGAGGATTCGACCCGAGTGCTGCTATACACATTAGCAGAGCACCAGAACCTTGACCGGTCGATAGGCGACAATCGGCCGTGCGTTTCAGAGATCCATCCAATATACTGGCATGGATATTAGTGTTGTCCTGAGTTATAGATCAATGTAGAAGTAAACCTCCCTACGAGGGGATAATTTCGGAACATCATCAAGAAATATGTCTTCATACTCTTCCACCACTACAATAATGTGAGGGCTTTTCCCATACATCACACCGAGGGTGAGGCTAGCTAACTGGTGAGTGATCGGCTGCACCCTTCTTTGAGAAAGTTTTTCCTTCACTACAAGTGTTCCCTTCTCACTAGTGAAGGTAAACATGGTCCAATCTCTATAGACACACCACACATTTCACCTAATACAATCTATCTAAGGAAGAACTATGGATAACCAGTCCATACCCAAGATGATGTCATAAGGCCTCAACGTCGCTACTAGGAGATCCCATCCAAATCTCTCACCTCTATGAGTAAGATCACACTACCAACACTAGTTTGTAATCATCGAATCCTCTCCCGTAGGATTATCTAACCATAAGGATCAAGCCAATGACTCAACTGGAATCTCCGAGCTCTAAACAAGGTCCATGGAAAGGAAAGAGTGACAAGAAACTGTGTCTATAAGAACTATAGATAATGTGGATAAGGCATATATCATATCTCTAATCATCTCTCGGGAATCATGGTCATAAGAATCCATCACCTAACGTTGGCCTCACCCCTGTCCACCAGCTCCTGGAGCTCATGGTGGACCAGCTGGGGGTGGTGGTGGTAGCACCTTGAACCTCCACCCACCACCTGCTGCTCTACCTTCCCCTACCACATCTTCCACCTTGCAAACCACCCTTCTAAAACCTCAACCTATGCCTCAGTGGTCCCTAGACCATATTCCAATCATCTTCATGATGATTTGGGAAATCAAAATCCATGTGTCCCTGCCCATCGCATGAGTAGCACACCCTACTCCTATGATAACTCCCTCTACCCCGGGAGCCTTGTACCGACGATCCTATGTCCTGGGATCATCCCAAAAAATGCCTGAACCTCTTGGGTCCCCGTTTCTGCTTCCTAATACCCATGAATGAAGAATCTATTGCTTGATTTCTACTGGTAGCTTCGACTGTTGGCACATGCTCTGCCAGGAAGCTCTCTACAAGTAGATCTATCTCCAAAACCCAAGCCTGAGTATGGATGATAAGCGATACCATGAATGCCCTGATATCTTGGTTTATTCCCTGCTCAAAAGCCCAACCCCTGAAGGATAGGTCTTTAACCATATCCATGTAGTAATGATAATTCTCAGTGAATCTCGCTGAGTACTCCGTTACTATCATGCTACCCAACTGTAGGTGTAGTAGCTCTTGTATGCGTACTAAGAGAAATGTTTTTGGAAAGAACTCCTCCTTGAATAGGTGCTCAAATTATATCTAGGTGAGGCTCACCTCATCATGTGTTTGGATCATCAAGCTCCAAAACATCCTCTCAAAGCCCTGAATAAGGTTTGTGGCTAAGATCATCATCTTGTAAAGAGGCGTCCTCACCAGACCGAAGACTTGTGTAACTAACTCGAGCCAATCCTCAACCACTTGGGGGTTCGTATCACCCATGAACCTTGGAGGTATCTACCTCTGGAACTCATGTAAGGAACTAAGCCTATGTTCTTACTCTATTGGTAGCATCAGTAGAATCAAATGGTCAACAGGCGGTGGAAACACAGGTGCACCTCCTAATGGGGCCATATCTAGTACTAGTCCCTGTACTGACACCTCATTTCTAGGCATACCATCCTTGTGGTCACACAACGGAATCCTGGATGGATATCTAAATGGCGGCATCTTGAAATAGATCAATATGAACCACTGTCAATAGATTATATATGGTGAGTGGAATATGACTCAATAAGGGCATGAGAACACCCTCAATTCCTATATGTTGCATGAAACCAATGTTTTCATGTACTGAGTCAAAATTCATAATTTAGGGTCTTAGTGTATGGATACGTTGGTCACTGAATCAACATTGGATTCCCCAAGCCGAAAAGTCAAACTTGAAATATTTAACATTGTTACCTCAAAACAAATCCAAAGACTCTAGTTCCTTAATGTAGAACTGACCTCCTTTGATACCAATTTGTTAGGTTCCATCCCTTGGGGCCCACTCTAGGACTACCCCAAGCCTGCCTCCCAAAGGTCAGGGGCTGGTGACTAGCACCGAAGGCATTATCCTACAAGTGGGAGGCATTTTATGAGTACTTGTACACACACACACACACTCACAACCCCTGACTACAATGATAAAAAGTGGAAAACATGCATGATACTAAGACAACCAATGAGAGTAAAGAGTACAAATATGGAAGTAAAGGGGGAAAAAATAAAAACCCAAAAAAAAGACAAGCTGTAAATAAGAGGGTACAAAAGTCTCTAGAAACCCATCTACAGAAAAACCTACCAGAAGTATAGGTGACGTGTAACTACCTAAATTGTAGGAGTACGCTTCACCTATCTATCCTCATTGGGAACTGCCTAGTCCTAGAATGCCAAGGTCTCTGTCAAAACATTGGTTGTCTACACATGAAAAGATACGTGTGGGCGGAGCTCGTGCAAGGGTGATTAACAAAATATTCAGTAGGGATCCCAAAGCACAAAGAAAAGACCACAAAGAAAATTACACACAAAGTAGTGGATATATCACATAGGTATAAACTAAAGTATAAAAAAAAGACTATGAGTCATAATGATGAACATCTTGTACTACTGAGGGACTCATCCTCGATGAGTCACTGTGGCCAGTTGGGCCACTGAGGTCTTCTCGTCACTGAGGACTACTGGGCCACTGAGGTTCGCTCATCACTGAGTTTTGCTTGGACACTGAGGTCCTATTGTCTACTGGGCCACTAAGGTCTGCTCTTCTACTTGGATACTAAGGTCCACTAATCTGTGAGGTATATTGGGATACCGAGGTCTGCACATCACTAAGGTATTCTGGGCCACTTAGATCTGCTCGTCACTTCCATCTCGTCATGACCTGCCGCAGGATTCCTAAGAGTAGAATGATTGATTTCAGATAATATACTTCTTAATCCATCATTCATATCCCAAATTCCATAAAAAATCACTTATATTATTTCAAAATTACTGTCTCATTGTAAGGTTCCCAATGCCGCAAACAACTTGTGAATCAGGCGTATTGTTTGGATGTTTTTCCAATTTTATTAAAAAGGGGGCCAATTGGTTCTGGGTTAGGGACAACCTGACCTGACCCAGGGTCCACTGACCTGACCTGGGGTCCACTAACCTGACCCTGTTCCTTCGAACCAACCCGAGTCTGTCAACTTGACCCAGGTCTGTCAACCCGACCCGGGTCTGTCCCAACCCGGATCCGACCCATCCCGGGTCCGACCCGACCCACTATGCCACCCGGGGCATCCCACCTTCTCTATCCCGAGCCTCTATGAGTGGGGCGGTTTTCTACACCTGAGATGCATCACCTACCGCAGCTGCCTCCACCCCACGGGTCACCGTAGGGTCCACCACAATGGTTCAGCTGGACCACAGACCTCCAGCTGCGTGACGCGGTGCGTCTTGCTGTGTCCACTCGCCCCGCTGTCGGCATCCCCAATACACCACCCATGGCCATTGCCGAAGGTCTCATCCGCCACCACGGTGCACCGATAGTGCACGCTGTCTCCAACACGCGGCCACTACTGGTGCCGGAGGTTCCTTATACGGGCCCCTAGACCCACTCCGGTGGTCCATTTTTTGATCCGTGAGTGCCTTCAGGATCCTCAGGTCATCTATATCACTGCTACATACTCCAATTTGTCTCACCGTCAATACAGAGGTCTAATAATAAAAAATAGAAGAACACCCCAATAGAGGGATCCATGCCTTGTTCAAGTCATCCTAATCCCTCCATGATAGAATTTCAAAAAAAACAAGTTGGGAGGATATAAAATAATCTAACATGGATAATTCCGATTCAAACCCTGATATTAGAAACCCTCCCACATAAGTGATCGATCCATGGGTAACCTGTTCATGGGTTGAACCAGGTTCATCTCTCAAATACATGAATGGGGAAAAAGGAAATTCCCTTAGAATCAAACCCCTACCTCGAGGTTGGATAATTCGTCGGTGAATATTACACCTTCATCATTCTTTATTCCTCAATCTGTCATTGGTGGTAGTTTTTTGATTGTCTCTCACCAAATCCAAATCTCCAAGGGTTTAGAGCAATACTGGATAGTTCCAATGATCTTGTATTCAGTTAACCCATTAAATAGAGAAAATGCATTTTCGAATTTCCATTACGCTCGGGTTGCAACATCATTATGTTGAAATGAAATTTGAAATTCTAATAAAATGAATTAAAAATTTATTTTATTTTCCCTTAAGAAATTTTTATTATATTTTTCTTAAAAAGTATGAAAAAATAACTTTTCCCTTGACCTGTTCTAGTCATGTTTAAGTCTATCCATAGGTAAAGTCATAATTCTGGATGCAACAGTGCCCTTATATTTTTAATCCGATCACCCATTTAGATGTTTCCAAAATCGTGTACTCATGCTATTTTAAATAAATTAAAAAAAAATTCAAACACTTATTCCGGGATTATCGAGCCCCGATATCAAGTACCTTCTAAGCACCTGGTCTCAAAATAATCCCATATAATTAAAAAAAATTACATGGAATTTATGAGACATTATAGGTTAATTATTCTCCCACTATCTTCAAAGAGATTATATTCATTTATGGAAATATAGTTTTCCATGACTTGATGTTAATATCCTTAGAGGTTATAGGATCACAAACTCAGATGCAACTTTGTGTTTGATGTTTATTTTTATCTAAAACCAACAACAAAAATGGTTTCCAACAAACACTTATGGTATCATTCTAATATAATCTTATCATATTGAAATTTTTATGATATACATGAGACAATATAGTTTTCATATGGTTAGTTATTTTACTTTTATTTTCAAAACATGTATTGGAAATATAATGGAAGACTTGAAATATATATAAGAATTTTCTTCAATATTTATTTTACTATAATCATCATATTAATTTATATAGGGAAATTTGATTTTGGTTATACCATTACTCCACATGTATGATCAATGAATACTTGGATAGAACATTATCCAACAAGCCAACTAAAATATCACTCAATATTTACCAAGTGCACTCATTTACTTCCCTAATAATTTCTAAAATTTCTTTATGGAATCTCATGAAGTATATGAAGTTAAATTTATATTTAGAATAGTTCACATGGATATGTTGAACTAACTCTAAAATATTTGTAGCATAACTTTATCTAAAAATGTTTTTTTATCCAAGACATGATAAGTAGTTTTTTTATATACCTAGTATCTTAGCTCAATAGAGAATAAAACACTTTTATGGGTATAAACAAGTCAACTACTTTCAGTTTTATTTGGAAGAGAATTATCTTTACACAATTGGTTAAGATTCATATATTTTATATTCTTCATTCACTAAAATGGATATCCATGATTAAAGAGTTACTAAACCAATAGTTTAGTATTAAAGTACCATGACAACATTTATTCCAAAAGTGAAATAATGTCTCATTGTATCTAGATAGAAACTGTGATATTTTTTTGGTAACACTTATTACAAACTTGAATTAATCCATTTGAGAATGATAACTAGTGATCCCCCTTGGCTGATGTAGTAATCTCCCTTTCTCAGCTCCTTGAGTTCTCTCTATAACCTTTCTATTCATTCTCATTTTTTAAATTTAAATACATGTATGTTGTAAGAATATTGAATTTTATAAAAAAAGAGTTGAATTGAAAATTAATGAAAATATTTATTGTGGATTCATATACTCACTTCTTCAATTCATTAGAATTTCTTTTCTAGTTTCCATTCCTTCCACATGAGAATAAAATAGCCACTTGTTCATTCTTCTACCTTTGAATCTTTTTTTTCATTGAATGAATATTTATAGGATATTTTAGATTTAGATTATCCATGAGATAGTAAACCTTTACTTTCAAAATTTTCACTATAATGGGTGTAGAAATAGGTTTCAATAAATCCTTATCCTCTTAGTGAAGTGTGGGAAAAAGTTTCCTGGGAAACTTATCCATTTAATTTATCCACACATGGAATACTAAGAATAATATTGGTGGTAAGGATAATAATATAATATTAATAGGTAATTTATTATCCAAGTGGAAGCCTAATTTTACTAAGTGATCAATATACCCCAGAATTTTGAAAGGATGATCAGTATCAAGATTAACTTCTTCTAGTTTACAATGATATAGTGCATTGAAAATCCTATCTATTTTAAGCTTATCATTATCTTTCTCAAGAAAAATAAGATGATATATTATAGTGTAAGAATATTTTTATTTATATTGTATCATAAACTATTTGGACATAGTTGATAATATAATATAATATAAATAGGAATCATCTTCAACATATCTCTGGTCGAATTTTTTTTCACCTTCACTTACCTGCTGGGGTGGAAGAATAGTAATAGGGGATTCCAACAAATAATAATTTTTTTTTTGATAATAATGAATTTCATAAATTATTTTACCATATCTAGAAATTTTTATTTGTTAGGAAATACCCCGAGTTAAAGAATTATCACATTGTTTTCATGGTATTTCTTTCCATTTTATACAATAATTAAAATAAATGACCAGTACTTTACTTGATTAAAAATATGCGAGACATAAATAAATTGATTTTATCAAGTCTCCCACTATTTTATAAAATCCCAATATCCCTCACCATTTAACTTGGAATTTCTAGTTTCTCAAATATTTTTGTGGTAAGGATCCATATACCCCTTCTCAAAACCCAAGCATGGGATTAGTCAATTACTCAAAGATATTTAGGTAGGAATGTCTTTTTGAATTGCGGGCTTGTAGCTCCTTGATTCATTGAGAGGAATCCAAAATCTAGAAATATTATCATATATTTCCTTAACACATGCCTTTAAGTTACATCTAGTCTAATGTGGGAAACTCTTCCTGATGAAAATTAGATAAGTCAACCCAAAACATTCATAATAAATCCATGATGAAAGTAAGTTTCAAAACATGGGTTGGTCAACAAATTAGTTTTATGGATTTTATTCCTAATCAAGTAAAGGAATGCCAAGTTTTAATTAATATTAATTTGAGGGATTATTATGAATAAAATATTTCTTGTTTTATGTTTTACATGATTAGTTAATATTATGTGGATTTCAATTAAGTGATAACCATGTTTGGATAATACATTTACCCATAATTCATTTATTTAAATTACATATTTTCATATCAATCCATTTATTTATGTGATCCTGGTCTTTCATCCATAAAACAAATAATAAATATGACATAAATAAATAAATGAACCGATCACGATCTTTTCTAATAGATGATTTATTGAGCAGGAAAAAAATCAACCTAATATTTAAAGTAAAACTCATTGTACTAATCTTATCATGAGTTAAAACATTCTACCTATCAACCAGTGTATCACCTGGGTTGGTATCATCTCAATTTTATCTTTAACTTCCATCATGCACCTTGGGATACTCCTTTTATTACATATATTTATAACTCACATGAAGGTGAGGGGAACCAAAAGATTAGTTAAGGTGAATTACATATATAACATTGGACATGAAGACCCTACCTAATAAATAAGATAGGGATGACTCACAAGCCATCATATTTAATTTAATAATTAATAATTTTAAATCCATATAATAAATTATATTTAAGTAAAATTAATGCTTACGCAGGTCCTGGTGAAGCTCATGAATGATCATACACATGAAACAAATATCAAAAAGTACACTGATTAACATTCATTTATATTCATTCTTTTATTATTAAGATAAATTCGCTTTCATTAATTAATTCTATTTTATCTTAATGACCATGTGAATTCTCTGGGAGATACTCATCATTAATGAATTCATGGAAAATAAATGGCATGAACAATAATTATAGACAATTACATTAAATAAATTTAGAATTTTGAAATCTTCAAACACTTTATTACATTGTCAAACAAATCATGTTCAAATCTGTGTAATAGGGTTTTAATGATGCAATTAATTATTTTAATGTAATTTAATTCTATCCTTTATTGGGAACTACATGGTGTGTAATAATGAGCTTAACATCATGTTCCTCGTTTTCCATGTATTCGGGATAAATACTCATGGATTTAGTGTGTATCTTAGATGGATGACACAAAATGTACAAACCAACTACATGCCTTGTATCACACTTTTCATGTGTCTGTGTAACCCGCTAAATGACTCAGTGTGTTCTTCAGACGTGGGACTACACGGTGTGTACTAACCATTTAATCATCATGTAGCTTTCTTATTGTGTGTCTATATTACCACCAACTAAATAGGCATGCATTTTAGATATGAGAATTAATGAACTACATGCCCTGTGTTTCATTAATTACATAGTCTATTAGTCTCATGCAATCAAAAACCATGTATTTGACCACACAGTTAGTGCGAATTTTGGCGCTAAACTATGTGGACTATACAACATGTACGCCAGTTATACGCAGTGTAATACAAAAATATTTTTTCCCAGTTGGCATGATATACATGTGATGTTAAATAAATTCACCACGTGTAATAAATTCTTGGTGTGTCGTGTATCCCATGACACTTCTAGGTACTATGCACTTGGGCACATGGCGTGTACTCCAACTACAGACTGTATAACCCATTATCACCTGCCAAAATCCTTGGCACATTATAAAGGTATATCTAGTCATTATACATCCATTATTATCCATTTATGAAAATATAAATCTTGAATGAAGTAATTAAGATGTTTAAGGTATGTTAATTTAACATCATATTAAAGAATGGGTAATTTGGAAATGAAATATCTGACCACTATAGATCATAATCAATCAAAAGTAAAATAAATAATTATAAATTTTCAATATGACCCCATATGATACCACTTGAAGGTTCTGGACATAGCAGAAACACCTGTTGGGTGAAAAAACATAAAGTTTTTTTCTTCAGATTTGATGGATCATTTTCCAATTGTGCAAGATGTAACCGTGACGACCAATGAAAATTTTCCATTGAATATTTACATGAAAAAACCCAGAACCCAAAGAGGGGATATTTTTCACAATAAATCTATAATTAATTTAAATATTATTGGAAGAAATATTACCTCATCCTAGGAACTTTATTCAAAGAATATATTGTTGATCATCTGAAAATACCCTTTTCAGATTACCGTTGTCTCATTTGTAGGATCCAAGTGTAGAATCCCTATAGTGGTGATCCAAATGTGCTCCTTTGATCACTAAAAAACACTGATAGAATTCTAGCTCCTAGAATTAAGGATCTATCATCTTACATTGTGTTTGGAAAAAAATCCCTCAGGGTACCATTGAAGCATTTTTGAGGTGATTGTGTTTGTTGACAAAGTGGGCCTTTGTGTCCTGTTTGTTGACAAAGCAGACCATGATGTTCAAATTTGTTGAAAAAGGGGATTTACATGGTGATTTTTCAAGTTAAATAGATGTTGTTGAAAAACCTTTACTGGAATAATAACCTCTACAAATAAATGGATGATCTGGAGGCGGTTCAAAAAGAGCAGTTACAAGTTGTTGGAGTTTTCCAGAGTTTGCCAAATTTTTGGGCCTCAAAATCGACAAATGGAGAAAAGTGTTTTTGGAAAAGGGACTTGCACGCTGGTGTCTTGGAGTCTTTAAAACTTGTGTTCCATAAGTTTTTCAAGATCAAAACCTCAAAATATGTGAAAGGAAATAGGGGCACCCAAGTTTTGGTTTGGGCATGCAAGGTGACTAGGGTGACAGAGACTAGGGTGGATGGACTTGCACGTTGGGAGGATACTTGTGCATGACACTTAGGGTGGTAAAAATTCCTATAAATAGAGGTACACCCCTCCTCATTTATTAGATATCTCAGCACTTAGATATAACTCTATCTATAGTCTTGTAAGTAGGTTTATTCGCGCAAGTGGTGGTGAGGGCGCACAAGTATAAGGTTACTCAGAAGTTGTGTTCCAGTTGATAGTTGCATGCCAGTATTGGTTTAGGCATAAAAGGGTTTGAGTTTCCCAAGTTCAGAGTTGGTGAAGAAAGAGTTGCGCAAGTGGTTTGGTGACACTTGTGCACCAGACATGAAGAAGCGCGCCAGTTGATAGTTGCGCGCCAATATTGGTTTTGGCATAAAAGGGTATGAGTTTCCCATGTTTTGGGTTGAATAAGGTTGTTTCACACAAGTTGTTTAGTGGGACCTACGTGCTATTCTTATAGAAGCACTCCAGTCATTCTAGGGCTGCACGAAAGTTGGAATATTTCCTAGTACCTCTACTGAAAAGTGAGATTCATCTGTGGGTGAAAGTTGGATGTCAAAAGAGAATTTATATATAGAGGAAGATGCATTCATTTGTGATAATTAAGGGACATAAAAGTCCATAAACTGTGAGTGGATATTTTACAGAGTAGTGAGCAAAGAAAGAGGAAGAAGGTGATCCTCTCCACCAGTATTGAGCCAGAGAGAGAGAAATAGGGAGTGTCCCTTGGGAAAGCTGTGATCCAACGCTAAACTTTGTAAAAGCAGCGAGCCTGGAAATAAAAGTTATCTAGGACAAACATTGAGCTTTAGTAGATTTGGTATAGTGGCACATCGTCATTGTATTCTCCTTTGACATAGCCCAGTGAGGATGAACCAAGTAAAAATATATGTGTCTACCTTCCTGCTTTACTGCATTACATCTAAAGTATCGTTATCATATAAATAAGGAAAAAACAAGATAAACATTAAAAACAAAATAGAAAACAAAGTGACCCTTTTAATATAGAGGGAAAGATCCAGTGGGGTAGGAAGAAATTTTAAATAGAATATCCATACCCTGATTCACCTCCCCTCTCAGGGTATCTAGGCCCCTTTTGGTCCTAACACATTGTTTGTCTTGATCACTTCATGATCCTTTGGGATTGAAGTGTTCTCTCTCATTCTTCTCATTCTTGTGAGGATGAGAGAATGAGTAATTCAAGAGAGAATACCATTATGTGCAATGATTCCCAGTTATTGATTAACACCACACAATAGAGAAAATCATATATTTAAAGAGTTGAGGTTTAGGATAAAATATTATTTAATTTATCAACGACCTTTAAATAACATAATAAACCTAATCTTAACCCATTCCATATAAAAATAATAATATTATTATTTTATGGTGTGAACTCACTTACACAATGATAAATATTATTTTAATGGTTTGAAAATTAATATTTATTACTAGACACAATATTTCTTTACTCATCCTCCTCGACATTTGATAAGCACCAGAATAAATATTTAATTAAATTTTTTATTTCTAAATAAATACTTTTTTCACAATACAGTAAATAAATATTTATTTCATTTACTCAATTAAAAAAACTCGAATAAAATTGTTCCTCAATTTTGAAAATAATATTTATTCCGGTAATCAAATTCAAATATAATTTAATCAAGATCAATGGAAATAATTAGTGTTTGACCATATATGATTCTTTCTCATTGTCATTAGGTGTGTTTTCCTAGAGTCCAAGATTATTGTATAACAATGGGTCAAGGAACCCAAGAGAAAGAACATAATATTGAAATGTCGAAAACCACATATGAGTGCTCACTATGTAATATAATCTCTTTGTCACAATATCTGATCAAATAGGTCACATACATATATCATCAACCTATGTGTTTGATACATATTTCTTTGACTATGAAATAAACATGTCATTACACAATGTCCATGGAATTTAACGTGACAATTACATTTTAATCAAATGGGAAAGATATCAACTTCCATAAAGATGTATGGAAAAAATACTTCCTTAACTTATTATTAATAATATGACATTCATGATGGACCCAATGTACCCTACTTAACACAAACATATGGAGTCATAGTTTTGGTTATTAAATCTAAGTGTGTGAGTCATGGCATGCATTATAATTAATCTCAAATTATAATGACCATTACACACACTCATAGATAGGAATATATGATGACACATAAACATACATAATTCCTAATGGTGGGTCTGTTCTCATAATATCTTATCTTGGAGATTACCAAGTGAGAAATTCATGAGATGAAGCCTCATCCAATTATGTGTATGTGCACATGAAAATCAACATACTATGTGCCCCAAAATAGAATTTTATCTAACCAAATAACTATATTTAAGAGATATCATCATTTTATCTCAAGGTTATTATCGTATCAGTGAACTGATATGACTTATTTTGATGCGACAAAAAAACTAGGACATTATCACATTAATGTTATGTTGAAAAAAATAAATAACTTATGAGGTATTAATATAAATATTCACTTATTTGAATATAAATTTAATCTAAACTTTAAATTATTTGGTTCAAGGGAACTAATTCCATAACATACTTTGATACCTTTTTATACAATCTCTGAGACTAAGCTAATCAGGGGGTGGTTGGGTATGTTGCTGATCATGTTATCGGTTTGAGCTCAACAAAAATGGGGTTTTTCCTCTCATATGATGGGTATGAAATCTTTCCCCTAAATTTAGATAGTCTGAATAAATTTATAATTATATATACAAGGTACATATGATGTGATTATATACTTTGATGAGGGGTATGCAATGTACTCATCTCCCAGATGAATAACATGTGATGTATTAATAAACCTGGAAGGTTTATACTCAGTGATTCAAGAATGTCTAGGGAGGCTATATGGGATTGCCAGGCTCTTTATCACTTGGTCGCTCAATGTCTTAGACAAAGGGAATGTATGAAAATTCATGCTAACATGTAATATGACTGGTCAATAGAAGTATAGAGATACACATGATTGATGATAATCATGCATGATCCCATTTTATCTTGAGTAAAATTGACACTTTTATAGAGATCCCTCCTTTCTTGTGTTTATGGATTCTGTTATTTATATTTTTTTTATAAATAATGAAAAGGCCCATGGGTCCAGACTTTGTGGTTGATTGAATGAGGGGTGAGTTTGACTCAGAAAGACACTCTAAAAATATTTTAGAGTTTTATCAAAAATAGTTTGGGATGTGGGTTTCACAAGTTTTTTTATATTATTTACTAAAAGGTGAAGTAAATGATAGCTTTCCAAAAGTATTTTTGGAATATATTCAAAGGAGTTTTGGATATGATTTCAGAAGTTATTATTTATGATATGATATATGATGAAATGGAACAAAAGTATTATAGGGTTTAGTGTAAGTGGGAGATTTAAAGGAATATGACCTAGAATCCTATTTATATCATATAATATGATTGGGTGTGTCCTGGAGTATGGAACACATATGGAAAAAGTCACGAATTTAAGTCAATGCGCATATCATATTTAACGATATAGTGATATAATTTGTTGGTTGTTTGTGCATATTATACTGTATGATATAACTGATTCACAGTGATATGTATTGAATAGTTTGATACCTTTGGTACTTCCATGGCTTATTCAACCTCCCTAATGTTAAAGAGTCAACATTGTAAATTTCCTACACATCAGCTACCATTGAAATAGTGGGAGTGTTAATGTTTTGTATGTTACATGGAATAAAACAGAAGGAATTACTCATACATTTATGAAATGTATGATTAATTGCATGGATTAGGGAGAATCCTCATAAGACTATATAAAGGGGTGTCGTCCAAGGTTATTGTGTGTGCAGTCCACAGATCATCTATGGTAAAAAATCTTCCCCCTAATTCTCTCATCCTTTATCTTTATTTATGTGTAAGATACGATAATTTTATAAAGGCCAAAGAATCCCACACAATTGTTTTGGGTGATTCAGTGCAATCCATGGATACACCTTAAAGGGAAGAACCATTTGGTTGTTCATTGATGATCTTCACCAAGCATAGAAAGAAATGAAATGACTGTATCATTTGACTGGTGGAAGGTAGACGTTCTCATTTCCTATATTGTATGATTTCCATTTCAAAAGAATTTTAATCTTTGTTTAAAGGTTTCATTATCACTTTCACTACTTTGATAAATTGTTAAACTTTTCTTATAAACCTTTTCAATAATGGCATGAATCCAAAATTCTATGCATTCTAGAAAAAAATAGCAAGATCCTTAACACCAAATAAAATAATTGAGATGTGGTAGGGAGAAATCAAACTGACCACAATGTAATTCATTAGTCCCCTATCATTGTTGTTATGTTTACTAAAGGTATTCATAGTAAGCCATCTGTTTCCAGATTTATCCATTAACATAAAATCATAACGAGATGAATCTTATGAAAACTCTTTGAGGAGAATGTTAAGTCTATACACCATCTTAGGATATATTTCTATAGTCTGACCTCCCCATTTTAGAGTTATCAAATTCTATCTCACTCATCCCCACTCTGATAACCAGGCCCTCTACTCGATCTTTTGAAATAACCACTTGGTATTGTATATGTTCATTAGAAAATAAAGCATCATAATCATCAGAGAGAGTAATTCTATCATGACTGTATATGATTTTATTTCTAAAGGTCTCATATAAAGCAGACAATGAGCATAATAAAATTATAGCTAAATCCTCCTCATTATATTAAAAATCCAAATTTTCTATATTAGAAATAATTTATTTGAATATAATTATGTAATTTGGAATATCTGTACCTTGTGATGAGAGAATAGTCTTTTCTTTAGATGAAATTTATTGGTAAGGATCTTCTTCATTCATAATTGCTTCAATTTTATCCACAACTTATAGATGTATTTGAGAAAGAGCCTTGTGATCCTTATGTTTTTTCATGTAGATGTATTTATCCAGAACTTATGTATTTTCATGCCCAATCATTGTATCATCTAGATCCATCTACATGGGAGTAGCTTGCATCTTAACGCACCAAAAATAAAATCTAATTTTCCAATCCAAAATCAGAATGTTCAGATTTATGGTTTCCATCAAGAGAAAGGGAAAATGAGATCAAGGAATCAAATTGAATAGTTAATTTCATTCATATCAAAAAATGAATCTGATATAGGGTATATCAAATAGGGATTTGATACTAATTTTTCAAAAAAATGAATTAATGAAAAACCATAAGTGGTATGACTTCTAGTTATATAGTCCCAATGCTTCAGTTAGATATGAAAGAATTGAAATAAATACGAAATCCAATATCTCCATTAAGATATCTCAAATACCATCCATGAGAGATGAACATTCAGGTTTTCGAAGGTCTCCCATGGTTTTTTCATGCTTCACAATGCCTAACACAAGGTTATGCCCGACCCGAGGGCAAGCCCCGCAAGCCCCCGGTCTAGGGAAACAATCTTTAATGGGGAAACCAACAACCAGAAGTCGGCCTTCCTGCACTTTCGCACCTCCCCTGACCACCTCATGTTCACAATTTTCTGCCTCAACACCTCCTAGCTTCCCCGCATCATCGATTCTCCGCTCACCTCCTTGCTTCTCAGGTTAACCAGTTTCCCCACATCATTCACCTCCACGCTTCCTGGATTCCTCACATCGTTGATTCTCTACTCACCTCCTCTCTTCTTCGATTCTATGCTTCTCTAGTAAACCTGTTTCTTCAGTTCACTGATTCTACATTGTGTTAAAGTTAGAGATGGGTTCTTAAAGGTGTAGGGAATGATTTAATTTAATTTTATTTTTTTATCATTAATTTTAATGATTTATATTTTCCATAACATAAATTTTTTAATTTTTCATATTCTGATATCCCTTCCCTCTCTGTGCACCTATCTAATGGACATCTAGAAACCTTCACATTCGATTTAAAGGTATGAAATCATTCTAATTATGTTATCTAAACATGATTGCCTCCTCCAAATAAGTGGTATGCTTATAAATTCAAATATGTGATGATTGGTAAGTTCTTTTTTAGAATACCTAATTTTACAGTCATGAAAAAAAGATTGTATTGAACTCATTTTTTTATGTTATCATATGCTCATTTTATACCCACATGTTATAATAAAAAACAAAAATTGAACAAAAATTAAATTTAAACTCCATTAGTTTGAATGTATAAAAGTATGTATATTTTAATTTTAATTTTACTCTTTTATCTCAACATGTTCTCCAAAATGGGAAACATTTCATAGACCTGTCTTGGGAAATCATATGTCCTGGGCTAGCCCTACATAGGGTTTCTCAGGTATCCGAATGTCTCCCATGGTGTTTGAGAGATTTTAAGTAGCAACATCGATCTTCCCTTGAGCTTCCCAAATGACAACTATAGAGGATTATGATATTGGTGTAGTGGTCAATGGTGGGTGCAGATCTGAAGATGACAACAAGCTATCTCCAAATAGAGTAGATGTGTGCATTGGATGAAACATTTTTTTTAAATTAACAGTACCCACACTCTCCACGCCCCAATTCAGAAAACTTGGTGGATGTACTCTCATATATTAGCTTCGAAGTAGCATAAAACTAATAAATCTAGTTGTGTTGCTAACTCGTGCCCCAGATACCCTGGGCTCTTGTACACCCACCCTCATCTATGAATGCTTTTTCTTGGATTTTCCCACTTTTATTTTCCTCGACCAGTTGGTAGGACCCAAAAAAAATATTTTTCCATTAATAAAATCCACTTTAAATATATAAACATTTATTTATTTTTTTGAAATCCATTTTAAAATATTGTCACCCATAAAATAATTATAAACATGGATAAAATAATCAATTAAATCCTATTATTAATGAATTTAAATTCAAAATTAGTATGTAAGAAATATAGATTTCAAATACCTCCACACATAAACTCATATTTTTCCACAAGCATGTATCTAAACATAAATCACAGAGAGGCTCATGCTTCCAATATTTATATTTCAAAGAAACACAACTAAATAATTTTTAATGAGGAATTCAAATATTCAAGCATCACATAAAAATATTTATTCAAATCCCCATATTTCAAAGAGACCAATTAATCATGCATTTTACTATTCCCCTTGAAATTGATGTTCCTTTATCCTAACTTCCATTGAATAATCTCAATCTGTTTTTACTAAGAATTTCAATTACGATTTACCTCACTTGAATTCTTATCTCATCACTCAAGGTAATGATGTAATTGAAGTTATTCTCATACCTTTAATGCATTATCTTTAATTATATGCTTGCATTGGGTCTCAAATATCCACCCGACAAAGAAAAAGATCACAATTAATCATTAGGGCTTTGAATTAGAGATCAGATGTCTCTGGGACTTTGGGTAGTGGTGGGAAATGATGTTAAAAACATTGAAATCTCAAAATCAAATTTTATCTCTTAAATCACATTGCATGATAATCAAAAGTAGCTCAATAAAGATACTATTTCAAAAGATACATTACCCAACTTCTCAAAACTCAATGTAAAGACTCACGAATAACTTGAAAACCTAATTAAAGAATACCCCATTCTTTTTTTCATCTTCTATTTTTTCATTTTTTTCCAGAAAGTTGTACTTGGGAAAAATATCATAGTTCTTAGTCAACCTGTATTTGATGTGTTACATGGGGAATTTTTTTCCATGATGAATCTTGTTTCATTCTATCACTAGATCCAAATGTTGGAATCCAAAATCGAAAAAATATCCTTTCACACACATAACGATCACTACAAGTACTTGGTGATGCATTTCAGCATCACCAATGAACCTTCTCAATTTCAAGACACTATGAAAAATATTTTTTGTTCCATATTATGACAATTTGTACTAATAGTTTTTTTAAGATATCTTAATTTACATTCAGGGATAGGATTATCACATCAAACATTTGGAAACCATTCTTCACTTCAAAACAATCATTTCTTTTTGAACTATCACAAATTCTATTTTATTCTACATGAGGTGGATTATTTTGGTCATATTATCTACCATGTGGGAGTTGTAATGGATATTGCCAAAGTTCAAGCTATTTTAGACTGGCCCACTCCTGATAATGTGGAGGGAATCCATGGATTCCTTAGCCTTGCAGGTAATTACCAAAAATTTATTCAAAACAATAGAAAAGTCACCCAACCTCTAATGGTTTTAACCGGAAAAGTGTCTTTTTGTTAGAGCATAGTGCAAGATCTTAATCACCTTAAGTAGGATATTACTTTTTCCCTAGTATTTTATATTCCTCATTTCTAAATTTTTTTTGAGATTGAATGTGATGCTTATATTCATGGGTTAGACGCTATCCTTATGGAGAATCAACACCCCATTTCTTATTTCAATAAGGGGATGAAAAAATCAACCATCTATAAATCTACCTATAAAATAGAGATTATGGTTTTTGTTCTCTCCATTAAACACTAGAGACTGTACTTATTGGGTAAATATTTTTTTGTTTACTCTGGTGAACATGACCTCAAATTCTTGTTACAAAAATTCATTACAATGTCTAATCAATAATGTTGTATTGCTAAACCATTACGAAATTATTAAAAACTTAAATACAAGTAAAACCACACCAACTCTATAGTTGATGATCCTTATCATAAGGTTGACACACTTGAATGTTTTCTCTCATAGTCCTTTCCCCTGTGTGTGGAAGATCGAGATTAGATAACCAAGGTACACAATGACACTTACCTTGGCCGCATCCTTCACCAAATCTAATCTGCTTCCACTCCTCCAAAAGGATTCAATATATACCATAGAACCTTATTATATAATGTATGACTATTCATCCCAGAAACCTCTACATAGAGTTATTTTCTCCTCAAGTAATTCCACTCTAGTACTTTGGGCGGTCACTCCAATTTTTATCAAACCTACTGCAAGTTGTTTTCCAATTTATTTTGGGTTGGAATGTAGAAGAATATTTTTAATTACATATGACAATTCCATGCATGCTGAAGTTTCAAGTATTCCAATCTATCACATATAGGCCTTCCATAGCCATTACCTATTCCAAAATAAATTTGGGATGACCTCTCCATACATTACACCACGGTCCTCCCTAAGTCCAAAGGCTATGATGTGATCTTCATTGTGGTCGATAGGTGACATGTTCATTTCTCACTAAGAATTTGGAAGAAACAATCCCATGTGAATTCTATTATGTATGGATGGGATTTACAGTCAGAGATTAGAAGGATAAGAATAATGTGAAAATAAGGAAAACCCATAAGGAATCCATGTTCTACATGAGAGCTCCCCAGTTCCGCTACTCAATCTTGTAAGCTGATTTAAAATAGAAAACGAGTTCACTAACTCTCTCACCCACAACCGCTCCCCTTTTATTACCCAACCCCCTTCCTATGAAGCTAATTACCCTCATCAAAAAGGAACATTTTACCTTTATCACACCTATTTTATACTTTCCACTGCCCAGGCTGGTTCAGAACTCTATGCCTACATCTGTCTTGAGAAACATTCTTTTCTTCAAGACTGAAATCTTAAAATTTATTTCAGAGAACATATTCATACTCTTAGGTTGCCTCATCTAGCGGATGCACATTCCATTAGACTAGGTATTGAGGTAGATGTGTCTCATTCTACAAAATAAGATGGAGAGAGAGAAAAATATCCAACTCTGGGCATTCAAAAAATCCCTCATCCAAATATGACGGTAATGCAGGTTGAGTAGAGTGAGTACCAATACCTTGTTTAATATTTGAAACATGAAAGAAAGGGTGTATACGAGAATGTGGTGGCAGGTCCAGCTGATATGCCACATGTCCAATTCGTTTCATTATAGGATAGGGGCCAGAAAAAAATGGGATAACTTTTGGATTATCCAATTTACAATAAAAGACTAATTATATGGCCAGAGGTGAAGAAACACATAATCCCCCTCCTGATATTCCACTATCTATCAACCATAGTCATCCTTCCACTTCATATAACACTATGAATGAGCAATATGGTTCTGGAGTTTATGCAAGGCTTCATCATGATCCCCTAAATATGAATTAATAACCTATACTTGAATTTATAAAGGTAAATAAGTGACTATTGAACATGGGGGATGGCCATAAAAAATTTCAAAGCGTTTAGTTTTGATGGATTCATTCTAAGTGGTATTATAGCCCAATTTTCCCCAAGGAATCCAATAAGGCCAATTTTAGGATTCTCCACCACAAAACACTGAAGATAAGTTTCTATTTAGTGGTTTTAAACTTTTATTTGACCATCTATTTAAGGATGATAATCATAAAAAAAATTTAATTTTGTACCATTTAATTGAAACACCTCCTTAAAAAAATTCTTGACCAAAATTGGGTCACAATCACCAACAACAGAGGAAGGAATGCCTTGGAGCCGAGCCACCTCATGTAAAAATTCATGAGGGAAACTTTTAAAAAAATATAGATTTCATAATAGAATAAAATGTGAATTCTTTGATAATAGGTTAAACAACACAAAAATGACATCATATCCATGAGAGTGGGGAAACCCAATAAATCCACAGAAAGATCCGTACAAATGGTCAAAGAAATCTCTAAAGGTTGCAATAGATTAGCTAGAGAAAGTGTAGAATATTTTGAACATTGGAAAACTTCACAATAGTGAACAAACTTCATCACCTAACATTTCATACCTACCCAATACAAGTTTTCTATCAACTGACAGTATGTCTGGTAAAATCCAAAATTCTCCCCTTGGGATGTTTTATTATATTTCTCCAGTAGTTTGGAAACCATTAGGAAAAATTCTATTACCAAAAAACAATAATGATACTTGAGTATACCTTGTGAAAGAGTGTACCAAGGGTTCGAGGGATTCCTAGCTATGAGATGATGAATAATCTTGTGAAGGAAAGGTTCTGAGCGAACACCTTTAGTGAGATAGTCTACATCTTCCCAAATAGGATAGGATTGAATGTGTTGGTATGATAAAAAATATTTCCACAAAGACAATGACTCATCAATAGTGTTTTTCTTCCCTGTATTAAAATTCACATCAAAAAAATAACCCAAAAACATAGAAATCCAACTCTGTTGATCAGTTGTAGAAACCCACTGATGCAGGAGAAATTTTAAACTACGGTGCTCTGAATAAATATTGAATTTCCTCCCCAAGAAATATGGCCACCAATGTTGAATAGTTAACACTAAAGACATGAATTCCTTTTCATAGGTATACTTAATTAAAATATTGTGTGAAAATGAATTACTAAAATATGCAATGGGACACTGACATTTCATTGAGTCTTCCCCAACCCCATGGCCCAACACATCACACTCCACCTCAAATTCTTTAAAAAAATCTGGTAAATCCAAAACCAGAGCCTCTGTAATGAGTTTTTTAAATGTACATAATCTTTTTGGGAATATAGGGTCTTGTGGAAGCCCTATTTGAGATTCAATACAGTTAGGGGTTGAAAAATTTGTCCATACCCTTGAATGAATTTCTGATAATATCCAGTGAGTCATAAAAAACCTAAAAAACCCTTCACTATTTGTAGACAAGGCCTGTCTAAAATGGAATGAACTTTAGTGGGATCCACCAAGACCCCCAAATTAGAAATGACATGGCCAGGTTACTCCACTTACTTCTGTGAAAAGATGCGTTTTTCTAATTAGAAAAGAAATAAGGGTCTAAAATAACTTATTGAACTATCCACAAATTCCTAAGATGTGTAACCTAATAACCGTTGTAGATTAAAATATCATTAAAGAATATCCAAAAAAATTTACGAAGCAAGGGGTGGAACAAGTCATTCATGGATGCCCAGAAAGTCGAAGGAGTGTTGGTTAGCCCATAGGTCATAACCAAATATTCGTAGTGACCACTATGAGTCCAAAGAATAGTTTTTTCCACATCATCCTAATTTATTCTAATATAATGAAAATCATATTTTATGTACATCTTAGAAAAAGAAAACAACTCCTTCCTCCTCATACAATAATTCCTCAACTACAGGAATATGAAATTTATCAGGTATAGTGACCCGATTTGGTGATCTATAATACACAGACATTCAGAAAGTCCCATAATTCTTATTTACTAACAAAATTTGAATATAATATGAAAATTAACTTGGTTGAATAAAATTAGTGTAGTAGTCCCTCCAATTTCCATTCAACCTCGTTTTTTTATAGGTAGGATACTGGTAGGGGAGAACTGAAACCAAGCCTTGTCCTATCTGCAACTGAATATTGTTTACAGGTTTCCGAATAGGGGATAATCCCATGGGTGTATCAAAAACCCTTCTCACGTCAGTTAACACATTCTGAAAGATTCATTTTCATTGAGAAGACATGAAATTAGTCGAACCACTATGCTTACCTCCCAAAAATAGCTGATGGTATCTTATTGCCTGAGACTGTTTCACCCACCCAGCCGAAGGGGAATCCACATGATCATAGATAGTTATTCCCTAAAGAATAAATTATTCTCTATCCATCCAAAACCTCATATCCATTTCTCCCCAATTAGTTGCCACATCCCATAAGGTAGGTATCCATGCCCCCCCAACAATGAGATCCAAACTACACAGTTCTAAAATATTTTCACCAATGAAAGAATAATAATCTCCCAAAGTTACTTGGAAATTCTGAAACACTCCTTGAGAACTCACTATATTCCCATCTTTTAAGTTGAAAAAAAATTACAATGGAATCATGTATTACCAAACCAAGTAAGTTGACTAGTGTAGAAGAAATAAAATTGTGATTTATACTGATGTACAATAAAATCATCATGAATAACTCTCTAACATGAACCGCTGCATTCATAACTGTATTCTCTCTTTGAGAATGCTCCTAAATTGGTTCCAAATAATCTAGTCAAAACAAAATCCAATACCGAGCACTCTATCGAGCTTGGTGTCTGGTAACCAGTTTTGGGTTCCTCCTCATGCAAAATAATTCCATTATCCACTGGTTCCCCATCATCATCCTTACCTAGAAGTATGACTCAAAGTTCAGGATAAGCGCAATTATGTAATGAACTATACAGTGAGCAATATAGGATACACAGGAACTTTTTCTATAATTCTTAACACTTATTATTTGTGAGGTATCAAACATATAAGCCTCCATTCATGAACAACTTCAACATATTATTTTAGAAAACACTAGTAGGGTTATCTCCTCACCAGACCAGATGAACACCAATTCCAATTAGAATGTGTGGAATTTGAAGGGGCGATGACTGCCAAGAATCATCTTCCCATATACCACCAAAAACTCTCAGCACACTCCCATAGAAGTGTATCCTAATTCCATTAATCAAAAAAATATTGATATGGTGTACTGAACACATTTCCTATAAACATGTTGCTAGAATATGTATACACAAAAAATTCTATATTTCACCATGTAACCCATGCAAGAGGTATCCAATATATTTCTTTTCTAGTTGTAGAAGAATCCGAGAACCCAAAAACATGAATCAACTAATATATTTGGATATATAACCCCACTGATCAAGAGAAACTAACTCCTTATACAGATTCAAGATATCTAAACCCAAAAATATCCCTCCATTGATTCATCTTTAAAATATTTCCACAATATATCTAGATGAAAATTTTCTAATATCACAAAATAATGAATTGAAATCCCTTAAATACATAACTAAGCTAGAAAAACCTTCAAATATATAGGAATATAGAATATCTAGAAGTATATGTTAGATCAAGTAAGAAAACCCTAAGGACCAACACCATTAAATCCTATAAAGTCAACTCACCGAGTGTGGGAAGCGGTTCAACTGCGTGCAGTAGAGAATGACAATACCAAGTGATTTTCTATTCAAGATCACCCCTCTCAATGTTCTCTCCATGAAAATCACCATAGGACTTAGAATAATCTATCACACATGATGCATTGAGATGTGGTTGTTTCTCAAGTCATCGCATTGCATGAGTAATAAAACTGAAAAATTCCACTTGAGACTTCAAGCCTTGTTCCCAGTGAGGTGATCCTGATCTATTTTTTGTTTTCCAATAGGGGTATATTCAACTGAAAAAACAAATTCTATCAATTTTACCTCATTGTGGCCTACTCATTTCTCTATTACATCTATCTATGCATGATGCTGAGTCCCCATTGTCATTCCCCACTCAAAGTGGTAGGATATAACAAATTATAGGATTGTTTCTCACTAATCTTGTGGAAGAAACAATCCTCCGTGAATTATATATATGTGGATGAGATTAAAATATATATTTTTATGGGAGAAGAATAATGGTAAAATAAGGAAAATACCAAAGGAATCTGTGTTCTACATGAGATATACCCTACTACCTTACCCAAGTTGGTAAGATGATCTAAAATAGAAAAGGAGTTCACTGCCTCACTGACCCTGGACGTTCCCCTTTTGTTACCCAACCACTCCTTGTAAAGCTAATTACCATCATCAATAATGGCCATTTTACCCTTATCACGCCTAGTATATACTTTCAATTACCCAATCCAGTTATGAACTCTATCAACATGTTATCTAAATAGGATCATTTTATTCCATTTAAGACTCCATTTACATCTAGGCGGTGGCTATTATTATTACTAGGGAAGTGATTTGGATTCATTCCATCATCAGTGGTTGTGATTTGTTGTTTCTTAGTCACTTTTTGGATAGATTTTTTTGCCTTATAGAAAACCACAGTCAAACTCAAATATACTTATCACACCCAAAGCAATGGTTAAATAGAAGTTGTAGACCATTGTTTGGAGACTTACCTCCACTGCTTCGACGGTGACCAACCAAAATAGTGATCACTATGGTTTCATTGGGTTGAATTAAATTATAACACCAATTATAATTCTTCCTCTAACACCACTCCTTTTGTGGTGGTATATGGATTTTCACCCCCAACAATTTTCTCCCTCCTAGTAAGTGAGGTCTGAGTATAGGCTGTCACATTATCTTAACAAGATATTAAAGAGGTTCTCACTTAGCTTAAGCATCATTTTCTTTAGGCACAAAATTTATGATGTATAAGAATTATATCAATCTTTTTGACATCTATTTTTTATGTTGGTGATTTGGTTTATATGAAGCATCATATTAACAATAAATAATCTTTGATGTGTCACATTCACCAAAAATTATCTGCTTCTTTTATGAACACTTTCCCATTATATAGCTGATTAGTCTTATCGTTCACAAACTTACTATGCCTAATGGGTCTTAGATTCACAGTATTTTTCATGTTTCTCACCTCAAGAAATCCATTGTAACTCATTATTCTTAGCATATACTTTCGTCTAATCTTTCCAGTGACACAATTGCAGCTTCTGAACATGAGGTCGCCCTCAACCATCACAGTAGTTCTCATGCCACTACACCTATCCCTTAATGGTAGATTAAATTGAAAAATTATGCTACTGAATATGTGACATGGGATAATGGATTCATCATCCAAAACCAGTTTCCCTTTTTTAATTTTAAGGACAAGACTTCCCTCTCAGGCGGGGCGAGTGATAAAGCATATGATTCTCTTAGGCCTTGGATGGTAAACTACATTTTTGGAAAGAAGGAAGCAATTAAGGTGGTCCCTCCAGCATAATGGTATATTCATTCTATTCAGGAATAACAACCTAGTCCCTATAGGTAATTAGTTAGAGGATTCTCTTTTGGATCATTGGTTATAAATGGGGAAAAATTATCATCTCAGGTTGGCCCCTTAACCTGACCCTCAGGTAGGTCATTGGATCAGTTATATGTGTATAATTACTTTTATAGAACGTTGATCATTCATGGGGTTTGAAAATCAAATTGGGAAACCATTCAAAAAATATTGAAGGTCAAATCCCTTAGTGAACCCTTTGATGAAACCATTTATAAATCCCTCAGTAAACCCTTAGATAAATCCATCAGTGAATAATTTGGAGAATACCTCAACAAACTCCTTGGTGAATATATCTTCCAACCTCTTGGTGAACCCCTCAGTGAATCCCTTGGAAATCCCCTCGGTGAATCCTTTGGCCAACCTTTCAATAAACCCATCAGTGAACCCCTTGATAAAACCCTCACTGAACCCTTCTACGAACCATTCAGCATACCCCTTGCTGACAGCTGACAGAGTGATTCAGTCTTGGTTTTCTATTAATAATGAAAGAAGATGATGGGTGGTTTATGTGATTTATATTTTTTAGTTTCTTTATAAATTATCATATTAACTGGGGTAGATTCACATTTGGTTGTTTGTTTATAAATTTTAAGAGCTACAGATATAAAAATATTAATATCATTTTAGTTCATAATTATGTGTGTGGATTATTTTAACACCATGAGTGTGATGATTTAGTATTTTTCTTCTAGGATGTTTAACTATAAATTTTAAATTTAACTTTCTTTTTTTTCTCTAATAATTGAAAGAATGAGAAATTTCACTTGAAATTCCAATTGCTTTGTACTATGAATTTCAACCATCAATTTCCACTATTATCCAATTGATTTGTAGAGTGAATTCATGTTTCCTTTTTCTAATGTTAATTACCACTGAAAAGTTCTATTAAAAATGGTAATTGTCCATTATTATTTAACACTATTTTTTTTGAATTTATTTAAAGAACTATAAATTTGTATGGGGATTTTATAATTGGTTAGAATTGATAAATTTACAAGGGACTACTAACCTTTTTGAGTATTTAAAAAAGAATAAATTATTGGTTGAAATTTCTAGAGTGATTTTCATGGGTTATATTCAATGTTATTTTTTTACAATGGGAATATTTCTTACAATATTTTTTTGGAGTTTCCACCAAGAATTTCTAGTTGGAATTATCCTTTTGAATTCTCAGTTGGTATTTTCACAAAAAAAATCCATTGGAGACTTCCACTAGATATTTGGATTTCATACAATAGAACCAATTTGTAATTACCAATTTATTAAAGGTGTAAATGTGATATTTCAATTTTTAGTTCAAATTAGAAGCTGAATACAATTTTAAATTTCATCTAGCATTTTCCATTATGAATTTCCAATGGAAATTTCATTTAGTTATTACTATTGGGAATTTCTATTCAATAGTAATTACTATAGGTAATTGGATGTGGGAATAATTACTGGGGATTTCTAGTTGGAATTTACCACTAGTAATTCCTAGTTGAAATTCCAACTTATAATTTTTGTGAACAAGTAATTTCTATTTTATATTTTCACTTGGAATTCCCACTGGAATTTAAAATTTATTACAACTATAAATTTAAATTGACAATTTTTAAATGATTCAAAAAAATTTGAAATTTATAATTGATTGGTTATTATATGTTAATTTCCAGTTGAAGTTTTCAATTCATTATAACAAAACATTTTAACTCTGGAAATTTCTAAAAGAGATCTACTTGTTGAAATTCAAACTCTGAGTCCCTATTGGAAATTTCAGAGTTGAATGTCCCACTAGAAATTTTGTAGTGTCTATTCCCAATAGAAATTTTAGTGGAAAGTCATAGGGAAAATTCCTATTGGAAATTACCAGTTAAATTTAATTATAAATTCTAATAAGTAGACAATTATTTCAAATCAGTTGAAATTTTACACAAAGAATGAGTAGTGTAAATTCTTAGTAGAAAGTCCCACTATAAATTCCCAGTGGAAATTACTAGTGTAAAATCTCAGTGTAATCCCAGTGGAAATTCATAGTGAAATTCAATTATAATCTCAAACTACATAACAATTTATAATTGAATCAGTTGAAATTTTCCATCGAGAATTCCCAGTGGAAATTCATAGTGGAAATTCATAGTGGAAATTATATCTAGAAATTACTAGTGGAAATCCCATTGAAAATGTACAGTGGAGAGAACCAGTAGAAAGCCCCAGTGTAAATTCTCAGTGTAAATTCCTTGTGGAATTCAATTATAATTTCAAATTATAGAACAATTTATAGAATTAGTTGAAAATTTACCCTGAGAATCCTCAGTGGAAATTCCCATTGGAATTTAAATATAATTTCCAACAACATTACATTTTTTTAACTAATTGAAAATTTACATTTTGAATTTTTAGTGGGATTTCTACTGGGAATTTCCATTGGTCATTCTTAGTGTAAATTTTCCACTCAATTATAATTTCCAACTACAAAACAATTTTTTGGACCAATTAAAAATTTACACTTGGAATTTCCATTGGGATTTTTAGTGGGATTTATAATAGTAATTATCGGTGTAAATTTTCAACTAAATTATAATTTCAAACTATATAATTTTTTTTAAACAAATTGAAATTTCATAAAGGGAATGTCTGTTAGTAATTTATTTTAGGATTTCTACTAGGAATTCTAGTTGTAAATTTTCAACTCAATTATAATCTCCAACTACATAATAATTATTTTGATCCAATTAAAAATTTACACTAATAATTTATACTAGGTATTCTCAGTGTAAATTTTAAACTCAGTTATAATTTCCATCTAATTAATATTTTTTGAATGAATTGAAAATTTACACTGGGAATTTCCAATTGGAATTTCAAGTGGGATTTACATTGTTAATTCTCGGTGTAAATTTTCAACTCAATTATAATTTCCAAAACATATTTTTTTGAACCAATTGATAATTTCCACTGATAATTTTCACCAGGAATTTCAACTTGGATTTCCAAAGGGAATTTCCACAGGGAATTTCTAATGTAAAATTTCAACAAATTCTATAAATTGTTCTATAGTTTAAAATTGTAACTAATATCCATTAGGAATTTCCATTAATACTTTCTAATAGGTATTTATAATGGGACTTTCCAAAGGTAGTTTATATTAGTAATTTCATGTGGGACTTTCTATTAGGAATTTCCACTATGAATTTACAAGGGGATTTCCAATGGAAATTTCTAGTGGGATTTTCACATGAAATTTACACTAGTATATTAGTTTAAAAGTACCGATTCAAAGTCATGTGGAATTTTTATATTTTTAATTTCTAATGGTAGTTTCCTATTTTAATTATTTTCCTTATTTTACCATTTAAAGAGAAGATACAAATTTATTAGGGATGCTTTTTTTATAATAGAAGATGCCTCAAATACCATCCATTAAAGTTTTTCGATGACTGGGTTGTGGAAAATATTTCATGATACTAGGGAAAAGATTAATAATAATCACATCAAATTTCATCAAAGGATTCCATTTTGGAATTTTTTTAAAGTGTTTCTTGATAACATAGTTCCATTCTATGATTGTAAAAAAACTAATGGTTTCATTTTTTTACTACAAAGGTACAAAATTTATTTAAAAATATTTGAAAAATAAAGAAGGATGTCAATGTTAACATTTATAGATATCTTCCATATATTTGGTATTGACGATGGTGACATACCTTTATCAGCTGCCTATACATTACAACCAAATATTTTAGCACTACTGAGGAGGCAGTTTTCCCATGTTGGTAAGATATTATCATAGGGTGTGTTACAAAGATCCATTATTGAAACTATTGCATCCAGTGAAAAAAATATTTCTATAACGTGGCATGTTTTCTTTGACTTTTTTCATGTGTGACATTATTTTTCCCACATATGGTTCCTATGTGGGTTGGAATTTCATCACATATTATGAAGACATCTCAAATGTGAATAGATATTCTTGTTATGCTAGTATTCATGACCAACTGACTACATCAGTGAAAAAAATTACACCACTCCTTTAAAAGTTATAGGTTCTATTTTCAGTTTATTGGTAAGGCCTTAAACATTATTTAAATTTGTTTATTTTTTCCAGGTTAGTTGAGAAATTACTAATAATATTAACTATTATAGTTTTGGTATGCTGATAAGTCTGGGAATGTTCCACCAAAAGAGAGGGTGAACTATTATTTTTTATGTGGATTTTGCAAGATGTTGATGCTTCTCTAGAAGAAACTACTAATGTAATATTTCTATAATTTTTTTCGAGACAATACTTTATTTAAAAAAAATTCAACTTGTTTTTGATGAAAAAAAAATCCATTTAATATCACAGGAAAGAGACAATAGTTTCAACTGAGGAGACTATAGGCTACTTTATGGACAATTTC
This sequence comes from Viscum album, assembly GCA_963277665.1. NCBI lineage: Eukaryota > Viridiplantae > Streptophyta > Magnoliopsida > Santalales > Viscaceae > Viscum > Viscum album. The sequence continues at coordinate 1,878,216,145 of OY728151.1, forward strand.
AAACTTAATTAAAAGGTCAGGAGACTAGATACCCAATTAAAATTGAATAATAGAAATATTATTATTTTGAGAGAATGATAGAATATTATGGAGAAGGAAGAGATGAAATTAGTTTCTATTGTGGAGATAGGTAGTGTTTTAGAGGATATTGGGATTTAAGAAATTTGAAAAGAAAAGAACAAAAATTCATCCACTACTATCTTGGGAAGCACACATGAAATTCATGGAGATGAGTTGAGGTAAACTAGTAATATATAGGTAAGTGAGGGACATGACTATGTCAATGAAGAATTAAGTACGGAAGAACCAAAAGATCTTGAGTAGTCTAGTGTAACCTCTTCTATCTCAAAGAAACAAACATAATTGATTAGTGGTGTGAAGAGTTAGGTGAGTAAACCAAAGTTTCAATATCCATATATATATCCGGAGGTGACTAAAAAGGAGAGACCTACAATTCCCCAAAAATATGTCTTAGTTAATTCCTAAGTGGGTGAATCATCAAAATATAGCAACGAAACATGATATAAGGATGATGTAAATGTTGCATGATGATAATGGGGAGAGGTAATGTTACTGAATTTATTTAGTTAGAATTTATTCCAATTTATTTTACTATATACTGAAAATAAAAATTACCTCCATAAAAATGGTGGTGTAGTCTAGGAATCTACTAAAAAATCACATCATATCAATATGAAGAACATTATTGATTTGATAAATAAGAGGTGAACACCCAGTACAACATGTTTTATATTAGTTTACTTAACCAACACTATTATATTATATTTTATTAATTTATATTTTCATAAATAGGTCATAGATGCATAAATAGTGATAATTGAATAAATATGTCTGCTACGCAATATAGATGGCATTGCTGAAATGGAAAGTTATTCCTTCATGTCCATCACCTTTACAGTAAGAGTGAAGTTCATTTTAACATAATTAATGACCATATTTTTCCATGATTTCTATTACTTTAGTGTATGTTTAAAGTTAATGATGACTAGATTATTAGATTGTATTTTGTTGTTGTCTTCTAGGGGGTTATGTATTCAACAAATGAGAAATTAGTGGAAATATTTTTTAAACTGGGAAGCAGTTGTCAGTATGAGGAGTTCCACATTTTTATTCTTCCTAATAAACTCAAACAATATCCATTGGAATTTTTTAGTCAATGATATTAAAAAATGGTTTTTATATATTATAAATCCATGAAAAATATCTGAGGAAAAGGAGTTAGATACTTGTTTATTAATGATGCAGTTAGTGTGGTAAGAATTTATAAATTGTACAAAAAAATTTAAAATAATGAAATATGGATTTATCATTGATTTTTTAGAGAAATCGTATTTGGAATATGTGTTCATCCAAAATATTACATAAAATGTGAAGTAAAATAAATGGGATAAGACAATTGAAAATACTCCATAGCAGGGAGACACCACTTTGGATTGTGGTGTCATCATTTGTTATGTAATGGAATGTTTGGAAATTGGATTTGTAGTTCCAGATCATTTGACTAAAAATGAATTCAATGACCGGTGATTGCCTATGGTTCATTATTTTTTAAATGATCTTGGAAGGGAAATGTCAGAGAAGGATGCTGAGAGAAGAAAGTACTTGGTTACTACAAGAAAATTTTAAGATAGTTAAATCAGTCATTCACTAAAACATAAATTTAGATACCATTTAACAAACATAAATAATACGATCTTTTGTGATTATTTAGGTGGGTGGTAAATAGGGGGCGGAAACATTCATTTTGTGATAGGGATAAACATATGGATGTAATATGTGATTTTATTATAGCTAGTAGACTTTAATTTGACTTTGTAGTCTCCAAAATCATTCTTTGAATCAATTGTAAACTTCTAGTGCATAGAAATTTTTACTGGGAATTTCATTGTAAATTTCTAGCTGAAACTCCAACTGTAAAATATGAGTTTAAATTTAAACTTTTATTTAGTTCATTTGGGTGGGTAGTATATAGGGGGTGGAAATGATTATTTTGTGATCTGGATGAACATTTTTATAAAGATTATATTGATGTAATATGTGACTGTATGATAACTATTAGACTATATTTTGACTTTTTAATCTCTAATATCAGTTCTTGGAATAAATTAGAAACTTCCAATGCAAAGACATTTCCACTTGGAATTACCATTAGAAATTTCTAATAGAAAATCCCACTATGAACTATGATTGTAAATTTATAGTTTTATTTAGAACATTTGGGTGGGTGGTAGATAAGGGGAGGGAATAGTTATTTGGTGATTTGGATGAAAATATTGATAGAGATGATATTGATGTAATATGTGACTATATGGTAGCTATTATTCTGTAATTTGACTCTTTTGCCTCTACTAGTAGTTCTTAGAATCAATTGCAAACTATTAGTGTATAGAAATTACCACTAAGAATTACCATTGTAAATTTCCAGTGGAAATTATCACTATAAAATATGAGTGGAAATTTACACTTTTATTTTGTAAAAATTTCCATGGGAAATTTCCACCAATGAAACCTGGCATTGAAAAATGGTTGTGGAAATTTAGAATACAAAACAATTGGAAATTACCACTAGAAATTAACATGGTAAGGTCCAAGTGGTTAGATCCCCATGAAAATTTCCTATTATAATTTAGAGGAAATAAATTCGAATTTCACATACTTGTAATTACTAGAAATGAAGGGTACCTTAAAAAAATGTCATTTAGGTTAACATTTTAAACTTAATCCTAAAGAAACTATAGTAGCATGAATCCACTACAAACACCAAATTTTTTTAAAAAAAATAGTTTTCATAAATAGTTGGATATTGTTATGAAATCTACCCTTGAAGTCCTAGATCGACTGAATTCCAGAAGGACTCTACTGACATAATAGTCTTAAATATTCTGCTGCCATTCTGATTTGCAGTGCATGCTTTAAAAATCTATTTTTCAAAGTAACAACTTCCATCAATTTTCATCACAATTTTATATAAAATTTTGTCTTCATTACTTTTAGTAGGTTACTTTTTTGAATAAAATAACTGATTTTGAAGAAAATTGATGCCAGTTTTGGCGAATCCAAGAAAGGAGTTACTGGTTTCAGAATTTTTCACTTTGAATGGATGGATATTTTTATTCACTGCCTCTTAATTCCAACAAGGATTTTATACTAATAAGTAAAAAAGATAAATAGTAGAAATATTTCATGAAATTAGGTCATGTAGAGTGCAAATATTATATTATATGAAGTCCTATGAAGTGTGTTTAAATATGAAGTTTTTTAACTTATGGTATAATAATTACATACATTTAGATCTATGATAGGATCACCATGGTAGCTAGTATTCTTCATTTCTTTAGGACCTCTATGAAATAAAACTATAACTTTATTTATGTATGATATCACAAAAATGTAGTAGTTCATTAACATAAACATGAAATAAAAATTGTATATAGGTTTTTTGGTCTCTTGATTTTAGATATTGTGCTTTCTCTTTATACGTTTTCATGATTTCTATAGATAAATTTTGATCCTATCACTGACCTTATTTTTATCATTATTCTGGAATGATGTTTTATTTTGTTGTTGATGTTCCATGTTAGATTCTTATAGAATTCTTTTTCCAGGAAAATTTTCTTTAGCTTCCTGCAATTCCTAGGGATAATTGTTCATATTTGACATCAAAATCATATATCATTGTTCATTCTCACATGATTCCATTACAAGATTTATTTTCATTCTTTCCAATTATCTGTAACATTTAATTTTTCTTACAACCAAATATTCTTCAACATTATTTACCATCATGTTTTCCATGTGTATTTCACAAGCATTTATTGTCCATCTCTTATAAATACATAAATCTAGAAAGAACTGCAAATCAAACCTCTCAAATATTTAGAGTGCATGATAATAGAAGTACCCATAACTCTCGAATTTCATGCAGCTAAAACCAATTCTCATAGGTTAGTCATGGTAAACTACAACTTAAAACTCATTTATGGAACCTTTTATTTTGACAATTTTTAGGGAACTTTTTCATTAGAATAATTAAGGAAACAAACACCATATAGTTGGTGTTTATACTAAAAAATATCAAATATATTTTATGTGTAAAAATGACTAGCTTGAACCATGATGGAATGGTATAAAAAATTATTGCATGAGATCTTTTACCTTCTATCAAATTTAAACTTCATTTCTTGATACCAATTATTATTTAACACACACTCAAACTATTGGAATAATTATAAGACATTAAGATTATGATTCAAGTAATCATTTAATACCCTGTTGAAACTCTCACTCAACTATGTGCTTCAATTGACTAATGTCAACATAGTCTTCATAAAACAATTATCCCATTTACACTTTGTACATATATTCTAACCATGTCAATTTTTTTTACCACACTCTTCTTGGATTTGTTTCCATAAAGACTCAAATTTTGAACTCAATTCAACCCCATACATGTAATTTTTAAAATTTTACAACAACTTCAACACATCTTTCATTACCAGTAGAAAGTGTTTCATGTTATTTTTATTTATGTTCTAAGTGCATAGGCCATGTCTTGTTTTAGGTAGTGTTAAATAAATATGTTTATAAATAGATACATCTTGATATATGAAAATTTCTTCAAGATTATTCCCACCAAGAAAATCCAGAAATTACTTAACAACCAACTAAATGAGTATGTTATCTCATAATATAACAATGTTTCATTGAAAATTACAATCTCGTTTGGATGTTTTATTCCTAAAACAGTAACAAATTACAACACTCCTTGATTGTGTTGAATTTAGTTTCAAACATGAAAACATCTCCAAAATTCTCATAACCCACCTTCATTTTGGGATCATCCCAGGAATTTTTGATAATTTGACCGCACATGTCAAGTTTCACTAAGTATAAGAATTATGTGTTATCCCTTAATTGATTCTGTAGGTATTGTAACATAAGAACAACATCACCTAGGTTCAACTCACTCAGTCTTTTGGACTACAATTTTTTTGTCCACTCGTGTATATCCAAGACTCTCAGGCCCACCTAAAATGGATGTTTTAGGTGAAAATGAATCACCAAGCTTAATACTAGATTAATAATTTACATCCAACTCAAAACCTTACTCATCACTGGAGCATCACTGTGACCTCATCAAATGAATAGTCTCAGGATAATGTAAATCGTGGTTATACTCCTCAATAATTTTCCTGCAATCATACTACTTATTAGAGATATATGAAACTTCCATTCCCACTAGACAATTAGTCATTATGTTGGTACATGAATTTTTGACATTTTTATCATGTTTGTTTAATATTCAACAACCTTCTTTGTTATGTGTTTACAATGTTGATGATACTAATATTTTATCCTATTTATGTTTATTTACATACTAATTCCATGCACTGAAATCAATAATTCCTCCATAAGAAACATAAAATGAATAGGTTTCATATTCTTATTTCGAAACCATTATAATTATAGGTCACCATGTAGTGATTTGTTTATAAATTTTATCAGATGGGGTGCTTTATTTTGAATTTGAAACTTCATATATATCGATGAAGAATTGTGCATTGAAATTTGATCTTGTAATGTAATCACTATTTTGATCCCTCATGTAAGATTCTGATGAATACTACACAATATTAGAATCTATTGAATTCATGTGTTTTGAATCATGTACTCGGTCAATATTCATCTCAATCACATTCATTTTGACCTGTAAAATTTATGTGCACAAATTATCAGATCACATTTTTTTTATAAATTCTATTAGATGGGGTGATTTATTTTGAGTCAATTGGAAATTCCCATTGTAAATTTTTAGTGGAAAGTCCTAATGGAAACTCTAAGTAGAAATTTCCACTTTTATTCAATTTTAAATTCCAATAGAAAGATACAAGATGAAGTCTCCACATTAAATCAATTAAAAATCAAAAATCACTTATTATGAATATTTTAAAAATATCAAGTGGGAATTACAACTATGAATTCATAGTGAAAATATATAGTAGATATGTCATCTGGGAATTTTTTATGGAAATCCATAGGGGAAATTTGCATTGGAAATTACAAGTGGAAATTTATACAGGTCCTTTGAATCAATTGAAAGTGTCCAATTCATGGAAATTCTCATTGGGAATTCACATTGTGAATTTCCAATGGAAAATCCCAATGGAAACTCCAATTGGAAACTATCAATTTGATTCATTTTTAAATTTCAATTGAAAAATACTAGATGAAATTTCCACTTTAAATCAACTAGAAATAATAAAAGAATTATTCTAAACAAATTAAAAATTTCAAATGGGAATTCTAAATATGAATTCACATTGATAATTTGTAGTAGAAATTTCATCTTAGAATTACTTTTGGTAATTCATAGTGGAAATTACTAGGGAAATTACTAGTGTAAAATATTGATAGAAATTCATAGTGGAAATAAAAAGTGAAATTTCTAATGGAAATTACTTTTAAGTTAAGATTATAATCATAATCATAAATGAATTAATTTTCGAAAACTTTCCCTACAAAAACCCCACTGAAAATTACCACTAAAAACATTGTATAACATGTAATTTTTCAATAAAATGTATAAGAATATTATTATAAGGTCTGAGAACTAATAATAGAAAAAAATACAACTTGAACTTATCTATATGTTTTTTATTCCACTAGGAAATATTATTTAGTAAACAAGTATGTCGATGTCAATTTTAGGTTCTCCAAGAATAGTGAACCTCACCACACTGGTATTTCCATGATCATGCCTGATGGTGAAACATTTCACTATTCATTAGATGGGAAATAAATTTAGCCTGCCTTTTTTTACTACCATATTAATTTTTATTCATCAATGTTTTAACGATTAGGATACGATGAGCTTATGTGGATATCATCCAATATCCAAAATAAGGGTTAGGTCTAGAGCCAAACATGAGATGATATTAATCCTAAATGGGGAGGGGGTGAGAGTATGGGGGCATCAAAATTGTAATGAGTAACGACTTGAGGCTTGGGAGGGAGCCTCTCCCAATGCGTTATCTCTATTTTCATATATCTGTCTCTTTCCATACTTTGTTTATAATAATGTTTTTGCCTTTTACATATAGTATTTTCTTTCCTTCCATGTTTTCCTATTCATCTTCTCTTTTAGGAAAACATCTCTTAATAAATTGATCAATTTAAATTTTCCAATGATATGAATCATCCCAAACATAAAATTATGTTTCATATTTGAGTTAAAAAACTTTTTTTGGGTTCAAATATGATGTAACTAATGAAGTTATTTGAAAATTTACCACATAATCATAACATGGTACCTCTACTTTAGTCAAATAAATTTTTTTACTCAGAATAAAGTCATTAAGTGGTTCTTTATCTGATATTTCTACCATGTTCATGTGAAGAAACATACACATGTGGTCTATCACTTGATTTTATATCCTCTATTTTCTTTGATCTCCACATCAAACTCTAATATAAATAACATCTATCTTATCAACCTTGTATTTGATTCTCCCTTCTTCATCAGGTACCTAAGGGTTGCATGATTAGATAAAATAGTTACATTAGTACCAAGAAGATTTGATTTAAATTTATCTAAGGTAAAACAAAACTATCAAGAAATACTTTTTAGTTTTTGAATAATGTTTTTGATCTACATAAAGGGTTTCTGAATCATAACCAATAACATGGGTTCTCCCTTCAATTTTCTAAGACATAACTAATCTAATAACATAGTTTGAAGCATCCCAAAGTACTTAAAATGGGTACTCCTAATTAGGTGGCTATATGACTGGTGGTGTGGTCAGTTTAAACTTTATCTCATAAAAATATTTCTTGCAATGATCATAAAAAATAAATTCATAATCTTTTAATGGCAATATTTAAAGTGGAAAATCGATCATACTAAAATCGTTGATGAATTTTCTGTAAAAGCATACATGTCCTAAAAGGGATCTAACATGTTTCACACAATTTGAGTAAGGTAATTCATTTATAACATCAATTTTAAATTTTTATGCTCAATACCATTTTTTGAAATTACATGTCAATGAATAAAGCCTCTTTCAAGATAATCCCCAATTAAATCAGAGAGAATTCTTATCATGCATCTTTAAAATGTACATAGTGCATTGAAAAATCAAAATTACATTCTATTATGAGAAAATATTCAATGAAAATAGATAAGGGATTTATTTTATTTGTTATAATTTGTAATGAAAACCTATAAATATCTTGAAAATCTATTTAAAAAGTAATAAAGAGATTTTTTTATGAAAGTATTTCTAGAATTTGGTTAACAAATGGTATGCTAAATTATTCTTTTCTTATGAACTAATTAAAATATATATAAAAAATTAAAACTATCAAACTATTTTGGAATCTCATAGGGATTAACTCATTTTTTTATTCTTAATAATAGTCAATATAATTTTTTGGGTGCTATATTAATGGGGTTAACCCACTACGAGTCAAACATGGGATAGATAACGTATGATTCTAAGAAATTTTTAATTAACTTTTTAACTACCACCATTATAATTGGGTTGAGTATCCTATGAGGTTGTATAATTGGTTTTCCATCACATTCTAGAAAAATTCCATGCATGCATATTTTACAACTAATCCTAGGAATGTATCAAAAATTCCATCATATAGTTCTCACAATTTCTATCAAAATATTTACCATTTTTTTTCGTTACTAGAGGAATTTTTTAGATATAATTACTAGAAACTTTTCATCTTCCATTAAAAATAAATACATTAAATATATTGGAAAAGGTTTTAGTTCTAAATTTTGGGGCTTGATTAAATTTGAGATTATTTTGGTCTTACCTCTAGAGTATTAGATTCCTATGTAGAATACTGATTTCTAGTTTCCTCCTTTGAGAATAAATATTCAAGACCATCATTAAAAAACTAATTTACCTAATCCTTTAATGGATTTATGGTTAGAAAAGGTGGTTCATAGATATTTTTCATATGTTTTACAGATCTATTATTGTTACCAAATTTTAATATTTCTTTCAACATGTTATATTCCTCTTTCAAAATTTATTTATAAAATTATGTGAATGTGAAATGTGAGTGTTCCTACTGTAGAAATTTCATGGAATCAAAGATATTTAAGTGTAAAATCCATTTTCAAGGTACCTTTATGGACATTTATGATTATCAAATATATTTTTAGAAAGGGTATTCTTTTCATCCATGTTCAATACATACAAATCCTCTAGGAAGATCAAATTTTGGATTTATACTAAATCAACATAAAGTAATCTAGTTAGGAAAGATTTGATTCTATTTTATATTTGAAAAATCACTCTTGTTAGTTTTAGTTCTCAAATATATAATGTAAAAACCAAAGGAGGCATTAAATTAATAGAAGATCCTTGATTAAATAATTCATCTGTGAAATACATTGATCCAATTATACAAATAATATAAATTGTTTCTAGATCTTGAAATTTGGTCGGAAGTTGTGGTGTGATCAATACCAAAACATTTCTCCCTAAATTCACCCTCTCATTCTCTTAATGTATCCTTTTTCAGGTATAAAAATACTTTAGGAATTTAATATACTTGTTTAAGTTCTTTAAGGAGAGGAATGTTGATTTCTACTATTTTAAAAGTATCCCTAATTTCTTCTTTTATTCATACCTCATGAATCATCTTGGATTGCACCATTCTTAAGGGAAATGATAATGAAATATTTTCTTTCTTCCATGGATGATTTTTAAATTTCTTTTTAGATTCTCTCTCTTTATTTTGAGAATTATTTTCTTTATCTTTTTCAATGTTGGGTTGGTTCTTATTGGAATAAAATTTATTAATAGGGTGCATCTCTTTTCCAAACCATATTTTCACCATTCTCACATTAAATTTGATATTTTGAATGGGCTGATATGATAGTTTTCTTGGTTTTTTTGTTATCATTTACATAATAATCATGAAATTATTTGGAAATTCCTTAATGTAATTTTTTAACTCTTCAATACCTAGATATGGTTGGTTTTCTCTTTGCAGTTGTGAACTAGTTGGGGGATATTCAAAGGATTTCTTTTTTAAAGGTTTAGTGGTTGGAAGGCTAGTTTGTTTTTTGTTTTCTTGAAGGTTTGCTGGAATGGTGTAGGTTAGTGATATTAGTGTTCAAATAGTATTTTTTCTTGAGAATGTTGAATTTTTAATCCATACTATACTTGGGAAGTGTCTCTACTTACTTTATTGGGTTGTTTAAATTACCTTTATTGATAGGTAGTTGCACAACTTTCAATTTCTTGATCTCTAGCACGTTAACCAGTGAAATGATTTTGAGAAGAAAAATTATCACAAACCTTTACTGGTGTAATTGATCATTTCATTTATTAAGATCAATATGTATAACCAAAGTGATTTTTTCTAAATTTTAGTTTCAAGTAATGGTGGATCATTATATCTTACCTCGTGAACTCCTATTTTCCTAGTACGTCTTGTACCAAGTTTTTGTGATTTTGAGAGATCTTCTTAATAAGATCTCTAGATTCAACTGGTAGTTTGTAAATTAAAGATACTCCTACTGACGGATCTCGAAAATTCATATCCCTATCAATTAGTCTTTTATAGAGGAAAACTAGGAAGTGATGTTCCTTTATTGGATGATGATGAAAAATTGAACATAAATTCTTGAATCTTTCCCAAATCTTATAGAGTATCTCTCATGTGGCTTGCCTTATGGCATAAATATATTTCCTCAAGAAAGTGATCCTAGAAGTTAGAAATAAAATTTGGATGAATATCCTATAAAGTTCATCCCAACCATTTATTTTCTCTAGGATGTAGGTTGTATAAAAATTCTTTGGTTACTACTTCTAAAGAAAACAGAAAGCCTCTCCACATGATTTGTTCTTTAGACACTCACCTTGGATTTAGTGTTTCAAAAACAATGGTTAATTCTTTCATATGATTGTTTGGGTCCTCACCCAAAATTCCATGAAACCTTAGAAAAATTTAAATCATCATAGTTTTTAATTAAAAATATATGTGTAATTGAAGTATGAAAATTTGGTTGTTTTGGTTTATGAAATGAAGTTCACAGATATCTCTTAGGGTTTGGTTTGGATTTTTTTGACAAGTTTCAGAATATTAATCAAATTGATCACTATAATTCTCAATTTATTCATTCAATTAAATGTTTTCAAATTCTTAATTAAATTCTCTCAACTCCCTATTTCTAGAAAATAAATCTATCTATATATCTATATAAAATAAAAAATGATTGTATGTGTTATTTATTTTCATTAAAAATAATGGTCATGAAATTTGAGACCACCTCCCTGATAACAGTGTCATGTTGTTGACAATTTTTTTGTGGGTGTGTGAAAAAAAATTATAATCTTAAGTTTATATTATAAAATATTTGGGACCAAAGGCTGTCTCTAAGGAGGGATGAAAAATAATTTTGTCACAATTTGTAAAAATGGTTTTCTTGAATTTAGGGTTGTAAAAATTATAAAATAATTTTAAAAGGTGTAATTAATCAAAGTGATGATTAATGATTGGTTCAATAGTTAGATTACCAATTGTAATTCTATACCCGTCTTAAAAATGGTTCTCTTAATCTTATTAACTAATCAATGAGAGATTACACTATTTATTCTCTTATTAAGGTTTATTAGTGAATGTGAGTTTGATGTAAGTAATGATCACAATCACTTATCTCACCAAGGGTTTGTAGTAAATGTGAGTTTCAAGTTAAAAATGATCACTACTTATGTGTGAGATAATATATTAGAGAATCAACTTAATTTATCAATAATAATATCTCCCTGAATAACTCAAGAAACTAGAAATTAGGTGAAGGAACACTTAATCAATATAAAAAGATCCACTATATTTCACACATGTATCAATAATATCTAGATAATCACTACTAAATATTGAATATTCCATCATATATAAGATAAAATAAATAGAGGTAGAATTATTATTATCAAACCAAGAAACAAAAATAAATATGAATAATAACCCGAATACAATCACATCAAAAATAATACCTTACCATTGAATAATCAAATCAATCAATAAGAGAAGGATTTATTCAATGAAGTGAAAACTCAATCATTAAAAAAAGGACCTACTACCCCTTTCCTAGTCAACAAAGGGGTTTACCCCTCCATGTGAGAGGTTACAATAATTGGAAAGGAAAAGAAAACAAAAATAGTACAAAAACAAAATCTAAAACTCTCTTTTTTAATTGACCCCCTTACTTTAAAATATATTTTCCGTCCCCTTATCCATTATAATCAAGACTACATGATATTATCTCCTCTTTGATTTTAAATATCCTCTTTTATATTTTGATCTTTGTAAAAATTTACATCTTTGAATTCATATTTTCTTGGCATGTTTGATAATTGGTATATGAGATTTATTCTTTGTTTCTTAAAATATCCTCTCCTAGACCTCTCTATATATGTGGGTTCCACATAGCATAAAGGTGATATATAAATCTACAATTCCATCAATGTTTTGATAATATTCATCATTTCTAGAAATTTCGTTTGTATTTTTCAAAGGAACATATATCTACATATCTTACCTTAAACTGAATAACCTCTTACAAATCAAATGTTCATTTGAAGTAACACTTACATAAGTACAGATAATACTTATGTGTCCTTTAAAATTATTATGATACTATTATGTGTGGGTTTCACTTCTAGAGTCACTATTACATGTCAAAATTTCTATTTCTATCTCCAAGGTAAATCACTTATGTATCCAAGACTTTAATAGTGAAACCATAATGTATTACATTGTGTGGATGAGTAAAATTTACATATTACTTTACACAACCTGGTAACCTTTACATATGTCTTTGCATGGTAGTAGCTCTAGTTCCTTAGTTCAACATTATGTATCGCCAAACAACCCTTACATTTGATCATAAAATTCCTACAAATGGTTATAAAACCCTTATGTTTCAACATACATCCCTTATGTTTTGACTTTTTCAAAATTTCTATTCATTACTTCAGTTAAATTATTCAAAACAAAAAATGAAAGGATTTATCAATAGAAGACCATTCCTTTAATTTTCAAAATTAAATAAATCTATTAAATTCACAATTATTATATTTTAATTATTATTCATAGAAAAAAAATGATCCTTTAATACCATAACTATATTGAAACCCATTAATTAGTAAATTTGATGGAATAAAATAAATTAAATATCAGCAAAACATAATGAATTAATTTCCTTTGTCACTAACCAATGAACATGACATGATAACAATTAGACTCAAATAATAAAAATCTCCTCTTAAAATATTAAATTATAGTCTACATATAATAAAACTAGCTTATGAAAAATATGACATCATAAAAATTTACCCACAAATATATGAAATAACCTAAAAACCAATATTTCCTTCACATTAGCTCACAATATCTACATACATCATACTAGTTAACTCAAACAATGATTATTATAGTCAATTCCAAGGTAACTAGAAGTCTCTCAACCTCATGTACTAATACCTAGACTAAAGTGGGTGCAATGAAGGAGTACATAGTACAAAGCATACATCCTAGTATAAAATAGATAGACAAAACCTCGTATGATGTTCAACTCATTTGATGATAGAAACTCTATCATGTACATGTAACAATTTATTTCTCTATGAACTTGAAGGCCCTGATTTCAACCACCACCATGAACATGCTCTTCCATTTTCCCTAGTGAACGAGGGGTATCATGGGGTGGTCATCTATAATAAAATATAAAAAAAACTGATTTTCCATCAAGAGTTCAAGAACTGCCTGGTCCAATGAATTGAGATGAGGGTAGTTGAAGACAACTCCCTACAATCTGAAACATTGACTGAACATGAAATTGAGAACCTATTCTCAAAAATCTTCTCATCTAGAATTCTTGAGAACTTCCCATGATGATCCAGTCTAATCCTATGTCTTCTTGATAACCTCTATTTTCACTAACACCTTATATAATGATAACAACATGAATGGGGTGACCAAGAATTAGATCAAATATCACAATGCCTCCTAAAAATGCCTCACTCTATCATCTTTGTTTAGAAGAAGGTCTAAATCATAATGACTGAGGTTCTTAAACATAATTCCGAAACAATTTATGATAAAACTTCCTTGATGAATAGAAATAATCTTCGGTCGATGTGTCACCTTTATAATAAAATAAAGTAACTCAACCTATAATTTAGTTAATTAATTCTACCATGAAACTTATAAATCCTTACAATCACCAAATAATGAAATCCACCACTGAAGAATTGATCCCTGGAATATAATAAAAACCAAAAAAATTCAATGCTCCTTTCTATTATAGATGAAACTGAAAATGATCCCCACATCCAACCCGGTGTTAATCAACTAATTATAAATATATCCCTATCACTTATATGGACCCTGATACTGAAACATGAAGGAGATGTGTGTAGTAAATCCATATGCATGGGATGCATAAAACCATGAGACACAGACACACACACAAACACACACACATGAGATATAGAGAGGTATTCATGTAATAATTTTCATTCATTATACTTTATTTTATTATATATTAAGTGTGTTAATATTTTAATAGTTCAACTCACTTAAAGCTATAATATTTTAATGTGTTACATGGGATTTAATGCAAGAGTGGGGTTTAATTCTTGTATGTGATGCATGTACTATCAATTGAATTTACTCATATGTTACAATTCATGAATAAATTATACAACACATATGGATAATCCTTGAGTTTTATATAAATCATTTCCATGCAATGATAGTATGGGTAGGTGATTGCTTCATGCTAGGCCGAGACTCCTCACCTAAAGTTTTATTCATATTTATACTTTATGTTAGAGACTCTATTAGACCATGGAGGAAAGATGGATCCCATCCATATGTGGGATGATTCAAGTGTGACCCATGGATACCCATAGTGAGAAAATGTATTTTGGATGACCTTATAGTGATCCTTATCAAGTATATAAAATGGGTTTCAAAAGGTTGCAGATTCTCATTAAGGTAAGGTAAACCATTTACAACATTTCTTTACTTGTGGTTTTATACACATCTTCATATTTCTTTCATGGGTGATCCTCATATAAGGGTTGATACCACACCCACGTCATTTGATAATTATTATCAGTATCATTCAAATCATTTCAGTGGTATCATAGAGAACCCATGTTTTTTATTTTTTAAATCTATCATTCAAGTGAAGAATAATCCAAAAAAATATCATCATTTTTTTTAGTTTTTTTCCAAAATTTGGAAAAAATATTATCCTTATTTCGGAGGGCTATGTAAGTGTAACAAAGTAAAAAACCTTACATAGTTCCATTGCATAAGGGTAACCAATATGATACCTATACATGAGTGGTCACAAAAAGGTAACCCATGACTTACCTTCACGTGAAGGGGTTCATGTAAGGGTAATCACAGATTTTCTGAAGTTACATAAAGGTTATTGGATAAAGGTTACATATTCATTTTAATGAATATGTAATATTTTCTGCAAGATTCCTTGTTGTAGTAAAGGACTTTATATTTACATAAATGTAGTTATGTTTTAAAAGAGTTATGTAAAGGTAACCTGCAACTTACCCTTACATGATGCGTTGGTTTGTAAGCATTATTTGAAACATAGGGTTTTCATGAAGGAAGAGTAATAATTCAATTATACAAGATATACCTAAAGGATTTTGTAAAACAACATGTAATTTCCTTATCATGTATGGGTGTTATAGAAATTAATTCTTCTATTTTGGAAGTGATGTAATATCAAATGTATATTTTACAAAGTATTGTAAATATACAAGATTTCAAAATCAAGAGAATATTTGATTGAGATTGTAGTTTATATTCATGAGATGAAGTAAATAATTACTATATCAAGGATTTTATTATAAAATATTTTATTATACTTATATGGATCTATTAAAGTATTTATTTATTTATCTCATTTCTCTTATGTGATAATAGTTGTTTGATAACATATCGTTATTATAAACAAGACTGAGATGATTAAGTGTCTACACTTGGTTTATGATTCATCAATTTCTATAAAATAATTTGAGAAGAATATGATGATAAAAATATTTTATCAGTGATAAAATATGTATCCAAATATTTGTTAAAATATTAGAAATGTGATTTATTCCATCATTTATAGGAATATTTTAATGAATTGTCTTATTTTCAAGAAAAATGATTTGAACACATAGAATACCATATATGATATAAACACAAGAGTTTATTTTTTTAATATTCCCACTGATAAGAAATAAATGTTATTTCCTAAACCCAAATTAGTTTTTATATCTTAGAAAGATATTATAAAAAGAATATAATGTCTAAGAATCTAGTGGGAGTATATATGGACATAAAGAAGTTCAAAGTTAACAAATAAGTGATTACAAGAAATTAATGTTAAAGTGATTTCCCCTCAATATCCTAAAGAGTTTAGGATTTATGATGGGAAATAAAAATTTAAAAGAGTTTTATTTATTTATCATTGAAAGTGGATATTAATATTTCCTAATGTATTATACCGGTATAATATTAATGTGTTTTCACTCAATATCCTAAATGATTTTAGGATATACGATGATAATAAAACTAAATAGTTGTATTTAGCTTTCAAATTAAAGTGTTTTTCACTTTATCCTAAAAGATTTTAGGAGTAATGGTGAACAATAATGTAAGTAATATTATTTCAAGAAAAAAGTTTAATTGAATAGATGATGATGATGGACATAAAAGGTTCTAAGGATACAACATAAGTTAAAATCGTAACATTTGATGTTGTGAAGTTAAGAGGATTGAATATGTTCAAGTAGTTTAAAAATTGAGAATATAATTTTGAAGTATCCATATTATTCAAACTAGATTACTTCATAGATTTTTCTTACTAAAGAGTTTTCATGGGGGTTTTATTATATGGTCACATAGAGATGTGATAGGAATTACATTTGATGTAATGAGATAACAAAACCTAAAAAGTGCATCAAACATAAGGACGATTTGTTAGTTTTACACATATGATATCTTAAAACAATGATTATTTTGGGTTTGTTAAATATTATTAAAAGGGTTTAAGAGTATAAAATGTATCAGATTAAAAGGAAATATCCACTTTATCAATATTTTTAGGACCCCGTGTCTGTATGGGTGTGAAAATTCTAGAGGGAATTTAAAATTTTTACTTTATTTGATGGTTATATTTTTGTTTTGAGTTTAGAAAGGGGGTTATAAGGAATGGAACATGTAAAAATGGTATTTTAGATATGGTGGGTGGCTCAGGATACATCCTGGGGGATTAGAGAAATCCTAAGAGAGGCCGGACTAGGGGCTAAACCGCTTTTCTTCCCCTATTCTCCCTTGATTAATGGGGAGTTTTAAGGTCGTTCTTTAGAGATTTAAGGTCTATATTCAAATAACAAAACCTTTTTTCAACATCTAACATATTCCTTTATAATTTTACATTTCAATTTTTAGGTATTTTGTGCCAATTCCACCAAATAATGGTAGAATCATCCAATTGTCATGAGATTTCATGTGGCTTTCATAGAGATTCTGTCACGAACCGAATCTGGACGCCGCCAAAACCGACACCAAACCCAGACCGTGACAAGTCCCGAAGGGCGTTCCCAATCCCCACGGGTTGGCACAAGTGCCCGGGTATCATAAAATGATAATTGGGAATGATTTACCCGAGTTTATAAACTTAAAACGACAAAAGAATCCAATGAAACGAATCTGGATTTTTCAAACCAAATAATATTTTTAAAAAATTCAGAACTTAATTACAAAATTTTAAACAATTTTTAAAGACCATTACAAAGGTAAAAACCCAATAAAATACAGCCCAAGAACCTCCACATGGAAAGAGGCACCGCCCTCAAGCCATCTCCACAACACTCCATCACGATGGACCGCTAAAAACCCGAACCAAAGGCATAAAACCTGTACCCAAACCTGTGATGTAAAATAAGAAAGTCTACTTACACCCAAAGGTGTAAGTAGGGTGTGAGAGAAAGCCCAGTAGGATACCACCTCTATGAGATTCCATGTGATAAACATTTCATGACAAAAATCATTGCATGTTTTGTAAATAAGAAATGCTAGTTACAATTTTCTAAAGGATGAAATGATAAATGAAAACAGTTTCCATGTGAGATAATTTTAAAGGAACAACAATTTTAAAATAAATAACAAAGCTACTTAATTTTCCAGCCAACAATACCGTATACCGATGGTAAGTACAAAGGATCTAATGAGCACAAGTAATAGGAAATAACCCCTAGGCACTAGCTAGCTGTGGGTCCTAGGTACCTCGTATCTCGGTGAGAGTAACCACAAAAAATATTTTTTCTTGTGCACGAGCCACTAGTAGGGATCATACCCATAACCTAGTGGTCCCCAATCATCATCATCATTGTTTAGTTAGAGTTGTAAGCGTCAATCTTGCTAAGTGAAACTGAGGCCAAACCCCACGGATTCACTAGCATACTAGTACACGTCCACCCACCTAGATACCCGGGTTTTCCCTTTGTGCTCAAACAAGTTCAACAATCCAAGAAGTATAGTTTTCACATGAAAATATCAATTCCACATCACACATTAACCAAACAGCCCCATGTACATCACACAAGTCAAAAATTCCACTATTTATTCAAATGCATTTTGAAATCAAACTCACACCAAAATTCCCTACAACACTTTTCACATTTATTTAACACTTACACAAATCATTTAAACGATTTTATAAAACCATTACAAGATATTCAACTCACATAACAGCCCACACACATATCATATAATACCCTTCTCACCTTCACAATTCATTTTATCAATAAACTCACACGAAACATCCCACACCCGTGTTTCGCACACAAAACACAATTTAGTAAAACATTTCGACAATTTATAAAACATTCTAAAAATGTTTGACATCTCAAATCACCACTTTACCATTAAAAAACCCACATTAGGTGAACACACTCACCCAAACAGTACATATACACCCTTTCCCAACTTTGTTTAACAGAATAAAACATTTGCAATTTTTATAAAACAAACCCAAGAGGTATAACCATTGTTTGCACACTAAACCCATTTCAAACCCCTCATTCAAAACCAAAATCATAACAATAACAATCCAAAACAGAATTTTCAGCCCTAAAACAATTATTAAAGCACCCAAAAATGTTATAAAAATACATCAAATAATACCACAAAGATACACATGAAAAACACATGTTTTCATAAATCTCCTTCAAAACGTACAACACGGTTTTACACCTTAAACTCATTCAAAAAAACCTCTTTTCAAGGCCCACATGATAATAAGGAATTAACAAAACAGAATTGTCAGCCCCTTTCAAGACTAATAAATCACTTTCATATGTTATAAACTAAACCCAAACATTACCCCAAGAGTCACACATAAAAAGTACCCAATTTCAAGCTAAAATACAACTAAAAATTAAATGTTTAACCAAATTCATCAAAAACAGTTTTCAAACCACACAAGACAGATTATAAACATACTAAATTAATAAAACAAGCAATATAACTCATCATAAAATGGTTACACATGGAATCACCTACCTTTTGAGTCGAAACCCTCAAAACTTGGTGCGAAACCTTAAGCGCACCACCGCCGCACCACAAGGAATATAAATCCAGACCTAGACCACCAAAAATTGACCCAAAAGATACCAAATCAGACCTTAGGATCGAAACCTAACTTCTGGACGTGAGGAACTTCAATAAATATGAAATAAAACTAAAAGAGGATGGAAGGAACCAAGAAGGAATTCCCTTACTTGAAATATCTTGAAGAAATCGGCCCCAATCTACCTAACTATGAATCTCCAAGTACCCAAAACTGATATGGAGGTCCGAAGGAGTCATATTAGGTCATTTGGGGACTGAAATGGGGGGAAAGGATGAAAATTGAAGGAGTTATGAAAGATTCATTTTACCTCATCAAATCTGGTCGATTTGAGAAAGATTGAGAAAGATCGTCCAAATCCGCGGGGTATATGAGCTCCAAAGAGTACAACTCGATACAGGGGGTGAGGCTGAGGTTTTTGGCTTCGAGTGGGAGGTTGAATCACCAAAAAACAGTAAACAACTAATGAGATATTGAAATTTTAAAAAAATAATTTAAAGCAGGAAATGGGCTTACGGGCAGGCCCATTACCTTAATTAAAAACCCAAATCCATCATGATTTGGGATTTCTATGTGGTTAAAAATGATATGGTGATTTTAATATATTATGGTACTCCAATTGTGAAGTGGAATGGGTTTAAAATAGTAATAATTGAAGGAGTTATATAAGAATCAAAATTTGTTTTTAAATCTGGATTTGGGCTCACGGTTTGGCCCAAATTTTCAAAACCCACCATTTTCACCAAAATGAGTGGTAAACCCCCAAAAAAAATCGGTAATGGAAATTAAATGAGTAATGAATTTAAAAAAAAGTCATGGGTGTGACAATTCTCCCCACCATAAAACTTTCCGCCCTCAGAAAGCCACATCACGAATAAAGCAAAAACCAAACCCAACCGAAAGGCATAAATGGACTCATTTGCTAAGCTTCGCCCCCAAAGGTCAAAACACCTCCAGTGATCAATTAAGAAAGGAATACTTCACAACCAAAACATACAACTCATTACTGAAATTATCAAGCACATTCATGATTTATCCTAAAACAAAACTGCTCAAACACTATCTGAACAAGGCTCAAGAAATTTACCCAAACAAACAAGAACATCGAACAAGGTTACACTTACCTTGATATAACTAAACAATTGGGAAATCTCCAATCCCAACTTTTACTCAAGGAAGATGTATGTGGTTATATAGCTCTGAACGAGACTACCCACATCCAATCCAAGACCAAGTACAAAAGTGAGTTACTGGTACAAGGATACACAAATGGACTCCCCAACCATAAGAGACAACTTAAATTTTTTTTCCGAGAAAGAATCAAGACACTAACAAGGGAGCCCCGAACAAACTCCGTAGTACAAGGGGTAGAATCCCATTAGGCATTTTCAAAATAATATACATGAGACTCATAGTGGTTCTCCCCACCATAAAAACCATCCATCTTAACTGACCAATATGGGCCGGCATAGAAAAACCCCAAAACTTAAAGTGTTGGGACGACAACACGGTTAGCCCGCGCAGTTTGGGAAACTGTGCTCTAACCATGTGGATCCTTATACCTACATGGTTTTCTGGTGAATGGTTATTAATAAATGTTCACTAAACATGTCTAGACAAATCCAAAACCTTTCCCCAAACCCAAAGGAAACCAAAGGGGAAAAGAAAGTCATTTGGAGATAACATAGGGATGAGGCACTCCACCTCTTTCCACCAAATGGGAACAAAAGAAGAAAGATGAAAACACCAAATTTTTAAACTATTCCTATCTCTCATAATAAGAATAGTTCTTTGTTCAAGGTTAAAAACTACCATGGTTTTTCCTTTTACTACGTGCCAGCTTCTCTCCGGGACCTATGGCTGGAGCTGGAATGATTGAAGCATCTTCGGCCTCGTAGTTAGGATTTGGAAACCCCCAAATAGAATTTCTTCTTCTGATGCTAAAAACAACTACACGCAAACTGAGATGGGTTCACCCAGACATAACACACTCCAGAACTCACTTTACCCTAACTTTTAAATTCACTGAAATAAGGGTTTAGAGGATGCACTCACATCACACCCTACTTCTTCGGGTGAGAAACAACAGAAATAAAGGACACATATAAACACCTTCTGTAAAGACCCGTAAAATTCAAGGGAAATTTTTTCTTAATTTTCTTTAGAATTTTACAAGAACGCGGTTTCAGACGGCACCTGATTCCGAGGCCCGGAGTGCCCGGAATCAATTTCTGAAGTTTGGCTCGGGTACGTTCAGTGAACGAACGAGCGGGAATTCCTAACTATTGATCCAGTGCTCGGAATTGAAATCCGAGGGCACCAATGAACTCGCAGTGCCGATATTCGCTTAAAGAGACCTTTTCGGAAGTTGCGTTTGTTGTGGGACGAAAGTTAGTTTTTGGGAGAATTATAAAAAGTTAAATAAAAAAATTGTGGAATTCTTTTTATTTTACTTTTGTAGGTTAACTCCTGTCAAAGGGAGTTAGGGGTGGGACCCACACCCACTTAACCTCCCTTGAGAGGATTAAGTGTGGTGGGACCCACACGAACCTAAACCTCTCATCTTCCCCCTTAAACTCCCCTCTCTCCCTCTTAAATGTTTGTTAACTTAACATCTAATTAATTACACATGAAATGTATAATTAATTAAGTGTTATGTTTTGAAATTTGAAGTTTTGAATTCCTTGGCTTGGTAAATAAAATAAGGAGGAACCTTATTTTATTTGGTTAGTCTTGTTTTGCCAACTTGTGAGGAATTTTGAGAGCTCCTCCTCCTTCTTCTTCAACTTGACGAAGAACGCTCAACTTGACGAAGAACTCTCAACTTGACGAAGAACACTCAAGTTACGACGAAGAACGCTGCTCCACTCTTCTTCGTCTTCCGTGTCAACGAGAGGGAACGCCGCTTCCTCCTCGGACTCCCTTCGTCGACATAAGAAGTTTCGCCAACGACGTGCCTCTTCGGACGCACCTCTTCGTCATCGGATTTGACGAACGACTACCGCGACGCCCGACCTCCGCGACGTTGTCTTCCGCGGGACTTTGACAAATCTTCGAACCTATACCCAAGGTAAGGGTTGTTGATTATTGTTTAATTATTTTATTCTTGCTCGTGGTTCGCATGACTAACGTGAGGATTGAATATTTAAGTTGTGTTTTAACGTGAGGGGGTCGGACCGCATGAACACGGCCGAACCCCCTCCTTCGTTCTTGGTGTTTTATTTTGCGGATGAATCAAGGTGGCGTGCTGCCGTCGCACCACGCGGTTATTCGCCGAATCTTTTTACGCGACGCCGTCATGCGCGCGCCATGAAAGAATCATCAAGAACGCGACGCCGTCGCGCCGCGTTGAAGGAAATCAAAGTGCGGCGGAGGGGCGCGGTGCCGTCGCACCGCGCCGGACGACGAACACCGCGGCCGGTTCCGGGCCGCGGCGGAATGA
Organism: Viscum album; assembly: GCA_963277665.1. Classification (NCBI taxonomy): domain Eukaryota; kingdom Viridiplantae; phylum Streptophyta; class Magnoliopsida; order Santalales; family Viscaceae; genus Viscum; species Viscum album. The sequence continues at coordinate 1,878,239,298 of OY728151.1, forward strand.
GGAGACCGGCGGCCAGGCCGCCGGTGTCGGAAGCCGAAGAGGGGACCGGATTTTCCGGTCCCGTTGGAGAAAACCGGCCGGCCAGCTGGCCGGCCGGATGGTAGTAAACCGGGGGAAATTAATCCCCCGGCCAGCACACAAAACCCCCCCTCATTTATGAGGGGGGGGGGGGGGGGCAGGAGGCCCCCCCGTTTTTTTTTCCACGAAGAGGGCCCCCAGGAGGTGGGCCGTTGATTGACAAAACGGCGCGGCATAGCCGCGCCGCCAATTGAAGAACCGGGGGGCTTTGCCCCCCCCCCCCCCCCCCCCCCCCCCGCGTGCTGCCTCCGTGCGGCGCCAGGCCGCCGCGGCCACCCCGCCGCCGCGCCGCCGGCCGGCCAGGCCGGGTCGACCCGGTTCGGGCCGACCCCGGGGGGGGGGGGGGGGGGGTTGGGCCGGGTCGGCCCGGACCCGGACCCCCCCCCCCCCCCCCCCCGTTTCGAATTTTTTTCGGTCTTTTGGCCATATCTTGAGCCACGAACCTCCGATCGACGAACCGTCTGCGGAAACGCGATCCTTGGATCGAGACGGTCGTTTTGGTATATCGCTCTCAGGGTTTCGGAATACTTTGAGTTCGGCCGGGTTGGTTCGTTCACGAAACCAACCGGGCCCTCGGAGCGGAAACACTCATATCTTAAGCTACGGACGTCCGATTGACGTGCCGTCCGCTGTGTTGTGTTCCTCTTAGTGAGACGGATCTTTTAGCATACTCCGCCCGAGGTTTGGACGCAGGTGGAGTACAGTCGGGTTGGTTTTGCCTTAAAAACCAACCGGGCCCTGGGGACGAAAATGCCAATAACTCTCAGACCGGGCGTCCGATCGACGCGCCGTCTGTTGTGTTGAGTTCCTGTTAACGATACGGAACTTTTGGATACATCAACTCTGGACTTTGTGTCAGTTGATGTATCAGCCTCTCGGCTCGTGGAGCGGACCCTCCGAATGAGCTTGCTGTGTGCGGGAACCCTAGTGCTGGCTGCGACTGTGACTGCTACTACTGCTAGTACTGCTACTGTGACTGCGACGACGACAGTACAGAGATCCTGTGTGGATTCGACGACGACGACTTCAGCACTCAGCGATCCTACGTGGATCAATGCTACAGGTCCTGTGTGGACCCGATCCTGTGTGGGTCCGATCCTGTGTGGGTCCTTGCGCTCAGCGGTCCTGTGTGAACCAGCGCCTACAGGTCCTGTGTGGGCCCGATCCTGTGTGGGTCTTTTGCGGGGGTTAGTTACCTATCGATCCTTCGTGGGTCCGACGACTTAGATGGATCAGAAATCATCTTTATCGTCCTTTGAAAATGTATACCTGTGTGAGCTGAATCCTGTTGCTTTCCTGTGTGGATTGTGTTGTGCAATCCTGTGTGGATTACGTTTTGCTTTCCTGTGTGGAATACGTTTACTTTCCTGTGTGGACTGAGTTGTACTTGGCTCGGAGGTTGGAGCGTATTTGAAATTGATGACTTAGGTATATGTATGGGCATATACCTAAGCAGTGTCGGTTGTTACTTCGTGATTGTACCTTTCTTCGTGGTTTATCCTTTGTGGATTTGAGAGACCTTCAGGGGTCTCGGGGTCCCTACTGAGTAGCTTATACTCACCCCTGCACGGGCTTTGCCCGCACTACATTGTGTTGGTTGCAGACGACGTACAACGTTGACCTTAGCTAAGGCTTGCAGAGCGGGACGGTACCCGGAGGTGGACCACTGGGCGGGACGTGCTCGGAGCGGACGGCGGGACCCATGGAGCTGTGGAGCTATCTGTACCCACCCTTCAGGTGGGATTTCCAGTGGACAGCTCGGTGTAGCGGCTTTTACCTTCAGTTGCTGTTTTTCCCTTTCGAGTTGTACTTTACTTCAGTTTGGGTTTGTATACTGGCCCATTTACTTTTCCGCACTTTCAGTTGTACTCTGTTTTTGCTTAGTGTTTACTTTCCGCTTGCTTACTCTGTGGTGTTTGTTTACTTTACAAAGGAAATGCCTTCCCTTTTTACCAGGATTTACGCCTTGGTGCTAGTCGCCAGCCCCTGGCCTATGGAAGGCGGGCTTGGGGTAGTCACGGCACGGACCCCGAGGGCGGGTCGTGACAAATTGGTATCAGAGGAGTTCGATTCTACCGCGAACTCTGATCTTTTCTATGTGAAGCAATAATGTTTAGCGTATTGAGTGTGGTTATCAGTCCAGGGAGTCCAGTGTTGGTGCGGCGACCGACGTATCCGTACACCAGGACCCTGACTTCTGATTTCCGACTTAATGCACGAAAACATTTATTGCATATGTGTTTCAAAGTTTTCTTTGTTATTACTTATATCAGCTCACCAGGTATACTGTTCTGACCGTGGCGCACCTGTTTCCTTTTCAGGATGGCCCCACGACGGCAGCCAGCTAGGTTTCCGAGAGTCGAGCGTGACGACAGCCCACCGAGCGACGAGGCCTTGGTGCAGGGCCCTTTGTCAGCAGTGGCACCGGCGGTAGCTCTACCCGCCGAGCCCCCGATGCTTCCAGCAGCAGCCGCTGACGATGCACGTCGCCTCAGCGCACTGCATGAGTTTCAGTGCCAGCGACCGCCCAGGTTTCGTGGGGAGACGGATCCCCAGGCAGCAGAGGACTGGCTGGAGGCAGTAGTACGAGTGTTTAGGCTAGTGAGGACACCAGCAGACCTCATGGTGATCCTCGCTGCCATCCTACTACACGCAGCAGCAGGACGATGGTGGAGCTTGATGCTCCAGGTGCACGATGAGGCATCTCTACTTTGGACGGAATTTGAGAGCCTCTTCCGCTCGGAGTTCGTCCCAGTCACCCTTCGTGTGGTGCGTATCCAGGAGCTTCTACAGCTGCGGCAGGGCAGCATGACGGTCGCTCAGTACTCGGCGAGATTTACTGATCTCTCGCACTACTCGACTGACATGGTACGGGACCCATTCTTCCGGGCCCGGACCTTCGAGCAGGGTTTGAGACACGAGATCAGGGCATCGCTGATCTCCCTCAGCATACCGACTCAGACAGGAGTACTGGAGCGGGCCCTTCTGATCGAGAGATTCCTTGCTGAGTCTACACCAGCACAGCGACCCACCGCAGGGCGGCACGTGGCAGAGTCATCTGCAGCAGGCAGTCGACGGATGACTCAGGGGTCCAGGCAGACCAGACCTTCGGGCAGACGACCTCAGGACACTGGCTCAGCAGTGCGGGGCACACAGCGAGGAGCCAGTCTTTCGAGAGGCAGACAGTGCTACTCGTGCGGCGGGCAGGGCCACATGGCTCGTGACTGCCCGACCCGCCGTGCTGAGGAGCAGCAGACGGTTGAGGGACCACCAAGGCAGAGGCAGAGGGTCGACCGTGGCAGACCGCAGGGAGGAGGCGGACGAGGCAAAGGAGCTGGACGAGCAGCCGGTGGTGGGCGACGCTTTGAGGCTCTGCCACCACCACCACCAGGAGGTCCACCCCGACCACAGGGAGCTGGCGGGCAGAGACAGGCACAGCTCCAGGCAGCAGAGGCCTACGACCACGGCGCACCCGAGTTGATTCGAGGTACTATATGTGTCTACTCCACCCTTGCTGCAGTTATTATAGACACAGGAGCGAGTCATTATTTCTTAGCCGCTGCCCTTGTTCGGAGCTCGGAGATTCCGACAGAGCCATTGGCTCGATCCTTACGGCTAGAGACTCCTACGGGAGCAGACTCGACGATTACGCACTGGTGCCGGCAGTGTGAGATTACTCTAGGAGGCGAGAGCTTCAGCTGGGATCTTCTTGTAGCAGCGTCGAGGCCTTACGACGTCATCTTGGGCATGGATTGGCTATCTACGGTCCATGCACAGATTGACTATTTTAGGCGCAAGGTGCGATGTGTACGCACCGACGGGAGCAGGTTCACCTTCACCGGCGAGAAGGGAGCCTTAGCAGCACAGGATGGACTTCCGCGGAGGAGAGGACAGCCCATCACTCATCAGTTGGCTAGCCTTATCCTTGGAGCAGTTGACATGCGGAGTCCTGGTTTTCCTGTAGTGGTGGATCAGTTTGCGGACGTTTTTCCCGACGACGTTCCAGGGCTACCTCCTCGCAGAGAGGTAGACTTTTATATTGACTTGTACATCGGGACAACCCCGATATCCACCCCAGCATATCGGATGGCCCCCGCCGAGCTTCGAGAGCTACGGGTACAGTTGGAAGACTTGCAGGGCAAGGGGTTCATCCGACCCAGTGTTTCACCCTGGGCTTCCCCGATTTTGTTCGCCAAGAAGGCGGACGGGAGCTTGTATCTTTGTGTTGACTATCGTCGCCTGAACCAGGTGATAATGAGGAACAAGTATCAGTTACCGAGGATTGATGACCTCTTTGATCAGCTCAAGGGAGCACGGTGGTTCTCGAAGATAGACCTCAGGTCAGGCTATCATCAGCTCAGAGTCAGAGACGAGGATGTGCAGAAGACAGCCTTCAGATGTCGGTATGGCCACTATGAGTTCTTGGTTATGCCTTTCGGTGTAACCAATGCTCCAGCAGTGTTCATGGATCTCATGAACAAGATCTTTCAGCCATACCTTGATCGGTTTGTCGTGGTCTTCATCGACGACATTCTGATTTACTCTACGACAGAGGAGGAGCACGCCTATCACTTGCGAGTTGTACTAGACACACTACGAGAGCACCAGCTTTATGGTAAGCTCTCGAAGTTCCAGTTCTGGATACGTGAGGTCCACTTCTTGGGACACGTTATCTCTGAGGCGGGAGTTGCAGTGGATCCCGCGAAGATTGAGGCTGTGTTAGAATGGGAGCCACCCAGGAGCGTGACTGAGGTTCGGAGTTTCTTGGGACTAGCTGGATACTATCGGAGATTCGTGCCGGACTTCTCTAGAGTTGCGGCATCACTCACAGCTTTGACGAAGAAGGGGAAACCCTTCATATGGTCAGACAGATGTCAGCAGAGCTTCCAGGAGCTGAGACAGAGATTGACTAGCGCACCTATCTTGAGGTTGCCTGAGGAGGGAGTAGGGTACGTAGTTTACTGCGATGCATCAGGGACCGGACTCGGATGTGTTCTGATGCAGGAGCGGGCAGTGATCGCCTATGGATCACGTCAGTTGAGGCCGCATGAGCAGAACTACGCTACCCATGACCTGGAGCTAGCAGCAGTGGTCTTCGCTCTGAAGACATGGCGACACTATCTGATGGGCGAGCACTTTACAGTCTTTTATGATCATCAGAGTCTCAGGTATATCTTCTCTCAGAAGGACCTGAACCTGAGACAGTGGCGATGGCTCGAGTTCCTCCAGGACTATGACTTTGAGATAGTCTATACTCCTCGGAAGGGGAACGTAGTAGACGATGCCCTTAGCAGGAGGACGGGCATTCAGCTACTTGAGGAGGCGACGGAGCAGCTAGCCTCTTTGCAGATATCCTTCGTGGATAGAGATGGAGCAGCCTTCCTTCAGTCTATCACAGTCACTCCTCCACTACTGCAGCGAGTCAGGGAGGCACAGCGTGGGGACGCTGACTGTGAGACACGGCGTGCACAGATATCCTCGGGACAGGAACCTGATGGTTTCTCCCTTGGGACAGAGCACGACATCCTTTTCAGAGGACGTACCTTGGTACCAGTAGCTTTGCGAGAGGAAGTGCTGAGAGAGTTTCACACTTCTCCTTTGGCGGTACATCCTGGAGTGGCGAAGATGTACCAGGACCTCAGACGACAGCACTGGTGGCCGGGCATGAAGAAGGCAGTAGCAGAGTTCGTTTCTCGATGCCTCACCTGCCAGCAGGTGAAGGCAGAGCATCAGGTACTAGCAGGCTTGGTACAGCCCTAGGAGGTTCCGGAGTGGAAGTGGGACGGCATATCTATGGACTTCGTGACTGTACTTCCACGTACTTCCAGAGGTCACGACTCCATCTGGGTGATTGTTGACCGACTCACCAAGTCGGCACACTTCTTACCCATCAGAGAGCAGGGCTCAGTGGAGAGCTTGGGACGTCTCTACGTTCAGGAGATTGTGCGGCTCCACGGAGTGCCATCATCTATCGTCTCCGATCGAGATGCTCGCTTTACTTCCCGGCTTTGGAAGGGGTTACAGGAGGCGTTCGGGACGCAGTTACATTTGAGCACAACCTTTCACCCTCAGACGGATGGTCATACGGAGAGGACCATTCAGACTCTCGAGGACATGCTCCGCGCATGTGTCCTCGACTTTGGTCGTAGCTGGGAGGACCACCTACCCTTGGTGGAGTTTGCGTACAACAACAGCTACCACTCCACCATCGGGATGGCACCGTACGAGGCATTGTACGACCGACCTTGTAGATCTCCTTTGTGCTGGACAGACCCTGGGGAGTAAACACTAGTGGGACCGAAGATGGTCCAGGCCACGACAGAGAAGGTCCAGATCATCCAGGAGCGGATGAGGACAGCACAGAGCCGGCAGAAGTCATATGCTGACAGGAGGCGGAGGCCACTAGAGTTCGAGGATGGCGACCACGTCTTCTTGCGGGTCTCACCTCGACGTGGTATTCGGAGATTTGGCCGAGGCGGCAAGTTATCTCCGCGCTTCATCGGACCCTTCCAGGTCCTCAGCAGGATTGGTGAGGTGGCTTATCGCCTGGCTCTACCACCTCAGTTGCACCGGGTGCACGACGTCTTCCACGTGTCTCAGCTGAGGAGATACGTGCACGACCCGACGCACATCATTGACCATGGGGAGCTTGACGTTGACGATGAGGCGACTTTTACGGAGGTTCCAGTGGAGATAGAGGATCGACAGGAGCGGGTCCTGCGTGGGCGATCGATTCCTCTTGTGCGCATCAGATGGCAGCACGGGAATCTCCAGGAGAGCACATGGGAGCGGGAGACTCAGATGCGTGCTCAGTACCCTCATTTGTTTCCCTAGTTTTTGATGTATCTTTACGGGGACGTAAAGCCCTGAGGTGGGAGTAATGTAAAGACCCGTAAAATTCAAGGGAAATTTTTTCTTAATTTTCTTTAGAATTTTACAAGAGCGCGGTTTCAGACGGCACCTGATTCCGAGGCCCGGAGTGTCCGGAATCAATTTCTGAAGTTTGGCTCGGGTACGTTCAGTGAACGAACGAGCGGGAATTCCTAACTTTTGATCCGGTGCTCGGAATTGAAATCCGAGGGAACCGATGAACTCGCAGGGCTGATATTCACTTAAAGAGACCTTTTCGGAAGTTGCGTTTGTTGCGGGACGAAAGTTAGTTTTTGGGAGAATTATAAAAAGTTAAATAAAAAAATTGTGGAATTCTTTTTATTTTACTTTTGTAGGTTAACTCCTCTCAAAGGGAGTTAGGGGTGGGACCCACACCCACTTAACCTCCCTTGAGAGGATTAAGTGTGGTGGGACCCACACGAACCTAAACCTGTCATCTTCCCCCTTAAACTCCCCTCTCTCCCTCTTAAATGTTTGTTAACTTAACATCTAATTAATTACACATGAAATGTATAATTAATTAAGTGTTATGTTTTGAAATTTGAAGTTTTGAATTCCTTGTCTTGGTAAATAAAATAAGGAGGAACCTTATTTTATTTGGTTAGTCTTGTTTTTCCAACTTTTGAGGAATTTTGAGAGCTCCTCCTCCTTCTTCTTCAACTTGACGAAGAACGCTCAACTTGACGAAGAACGCTCAACTTGACGAAGAACGCTCAAGTTCCGACGAAGAACGCCGCTCCGCTCTTCTTCGTCTTCCGTTTCAACGAGAGGGAACGCCGCTTCCTCCTCGGACTCCCTTCGTCGACATAAGAAGTTTCGCCAACGACGTGCCTCTTCGGACGCACCTCTTCGTCATCGGATTTGACGAACGACTACCGCGACGCCCGACCTCCGCGACGTTGTCTTCCGCGGGACTTTGACAAATCTTCGAACTTATACCCAAGGTAGGGGTTGCTGATTATTGTTTAATTATTTTATTCTTGCTCGTGGTTCGCATGACTAACGTGAGGATTGAATATTTAAGTTGTGTTTTAACGTGAGGGGGCCGGACCGCATGAACACGGCCGAACCCCCTCCTTCGTTCTTGGTGTTTTATTTTGCGGATGAATCAAGGTGGCGTGGTGCCGTCGCACCACGCGGTTATTCGCCGAATCTTTTTACGCGAAGCCGTCGTGCGCGCGCCATGAGAGAATCATCAAGAACGCGACGCCGTCGCGCCGCGTTGAAGGAAATCAAAGTGCGGCGGAGGGGCGCGGTGCCGTCGCACCGCGCCAGACGACGAACACCGCGGCCGGTTCCGGGCCGCGGCGGAACGAGGAGACCGGCGGCCGGGCCGCCGGTGTCGGAAGCCGAAGAGGGGACCGAATTTTCCGGTCCCGTTGGAGAAAACCGGCCGGCCAGCTGGCCGGCCGGATGGTAGCAAACCGGGGGAAATTAATCCCCCGACCAGCACACAAAACCCCCCCTCATTTATGAGGGGGGCGGTTTCCTTGAGGGGGGGGGGGGCAGGAGGCCCCCCGGTTTTTTTTCCACGAAGCGGGCCCCCAGGAGGGGGGCCGTTGATTGACAAAACGGCGCGGCATAGCCGCGCCGCCAATTGAAGAAGCGGGGGGCTTTGCCCCCCCCACGTGCTGCCTCCGTGCGGCGCCAGGCCGCCGCGGCCACCGCGCCGCCAGCCGGCCAGGCCGGGTCGGACCCGGGTCGGGTCGACCCGGTTCGGTTCGACCCAGTTCGGGCCGACCCAGGGGGGGGGGGGGGGGGGTCGGGCCGGGTCGGCCCGGACCCGGACCCCCCCGTTTCGAATCTTTTTCGGTCTTTTGGCCATATCTTGAGCCACGGACCTCCGATCGACGAACCGTCTGCGGCAACACGATCCTTGGATCGAGACGGTCGTTTCGGTATATCGCTCTCAGGGTTTCGGAATACTTTGAGTTCGGCTGGGTTGGTTCGTTCACGAAACCAACCAGGCCCTCGGAGCGGAAACGCTCATATCTTGAGCTACGGACGTCCGATTGACGTGCCGTCAGCTGTGTTGTGTTCCTCTTAGTGAGACGGATCTTTTGGAATACTCCGCCCGAGGTTTGGACGCAGGTGGAGTACGGTCGGATTGGTTTTGCCTTAAAAACCAACTGGGCCCCGGGGACGAAAATGCCAATAACTCTCAGACCGGGCGTCCGATCGACGCGTCGTCTGTTGCGTTGAGTTCCTGTTAATGATACGGAACTTTTGGATACATCAACTCTGGACTTTGTGTCAGTTGATGTATCAGCCTCTCGGCTCGTGGAGCGGACCCTCCGAACGAGCTTGCTGTGTGCGGGAACCCTAGTGCTGGCTGCGACTGTGACTGCTACTACTGCTACTGTGACTGCGACGACGACAGTACAGAGATCCTGTGTGGATTCGACGACGACGACTTCAGCACTCAGCGATCCTACGTGGATCAGTGCTACAGGTCCTATGTGGACCCGATCCTGTGTGGGTCCGATCCTGTGTGGGTCCTTGCGCTCAGCGGTCCTGTGCGAACTAGCGCCTACAGGTCCTGTGTGGGCCCGATCCTGTGTGGGTCTTTTGCGGGGGTTAGTTACCTATCGATCCTTCGTGGGTCCGACGACTTAGATGGATCAGAAATCATCTTTATCGTCCTTTGAAAATGTATACCTGTGTGAGCTGAATCCTGTTGCTTTCCTGTGTGGATTGTGTTGTGCAATCCTGTGTGGATTACGTTTTGCTTTCCTGTGTGGAATACGTTTACTTTCCTGTGTGGACTGAGTTGTACTTGGCTCGGAGGTTGGAGCGTATTTGAAATTGATGACTTAGGTATATGTATGGTCATATACCTAAGCAGTGTCGGTTGTTACTTCGTGATTGTACCTTTCTTCGTGGTTTATCCTTTGTGGATTTGAGAGACCTTCAGGGGTCTCGGGGTCCCTACTGAGTAGCTTATACTCACCCCTGCACGGGCTTTGGCCGCACTACATTGTGTTGGTTGCAGATGACGGACAGCGTTGACCATAGTTGAGGCTTGCAGAGCGGGACGGTACCCGGAGGTGGACCACTGGGCGGGACGTGCTCGGAGCGGACGGCGGGACCCGTGGAGCTGTGGAGCTATCTGTACCCACCCTTCAGGTGGGATTTCCAGTGGACAGCTCGGTGTAGCGGCTTTTACCTTCAGTTGCTGTTTTTCCCTTTCGAGTTGTACTTTACTTTAGTTTGGGTTTGTATACTGGCCCATTTACTTTTCCTCACTTTCAGTTGTACTCTGCTTTTGCTTAGTGTTTACTTTCCGCTTTCTTACTCTGTGGTGTTTGTTTACTTTACAAAGGCAATGCCTTCCCTTTTTACTGGGATTTACGCCTTGGTGCTAGTCGCCAGCCCCTGGCCTATGGAAGGCGGGCTTGGGGTAGTCACGGCACGGACCCCGAGGGCGGGTCGTGACACCTTCCTCTAAAATAGAGGATGTTGAGATCTCCCAAAAGGAAAACAGTTTTGAAAAAAAATTAGACTCACAAAATATTGTACAACTTCACCTTTACAATCAAACGAGCACGTGAAATCACATCACGTCACCGAACAAGTCCAAAGCGACTGAGAGAAATAATACAAGGAGGGGGCCTTATACAATATCACCAAATATCACAGCATTCCCGAAAGTGTCCATAATAGCCTCTCATGTCCAGATTTCCCACACTGGTAGTTTAACATAAACCCCTTCTACGAGGAGACTATGAAGGACTTAGAGGCCCTCTTAGACACTATCCATACTGACAACCCCAGTCAACTTTCACCTTCGACGAATTAGGTAGCTTAAAAACTAAGGTCTCTTTCAACCATCCACGAGCACTCTTACGCAACAAGAGGATCCAAAAAAAAACCAAGAAATTAAATGGTGTAGACTCATTCCACAAATCTCAAGAAAATAATCCTTACATTGATCAACTGGAGGATTTTTCTAATGGTGAAACAATCCGCATTGCACTTCAGTTATGCACTAAATCTTAATGGGGCGTACCTTATCCAAAGAGAGAACCCAAGGACCCAACCAAGCTGCTCCATTGGTAAAAATATACCACAAAATAGATCCAAACTCGTTAATGGAACCATCTTTATGGTGTCCTGAAACATATATCATAGGAGACTACTAACCGGACCTTTTACCCAGCTTTCCGACCAAACACAACCCCCAAAAAAAACAGTTCGAACAGGAGGGGTTCTTGGACTCAAAACATCCCACAACATCAACATTTTCAAAAACCCATAATAAAAACCATCCCAAACTATTCATCAAGAAAACATGTTTTTCTTTAAAACCATTTCTGAAAAAAAACGGTTCAGCGGTGAGCGTATCCACCAATGGTACCCCATGGGCCTCACACATGCATGTTTTTGTGCCACACCAGACACCCTCCTCATATCCGTCCTGGAACTCATCCAGTCATGCCGTCAACCATATATCATCCCATATAACCCCATGCATGTGGTCACTCATGGAAATACCAAAGGTCAATGCACTGATTCTTTCCAATTTTCAAAACCAAAATGGTCAACCAACACATCATTCTTATCAAAACCGCTAACCAGGAGGTCGAACCCAAATTACCGCATTAAAAAAACTTTTTAGAAAGGCACAATTGCTCCAATGAAAACTCACATTCAATTTATTTACATCAATTTCAAAACATCTCATCCCATTAAAAAAAACTTTTAATAGTTTAGAAAACTCTAATGGGAACACTTTTTCAAAACCAACTTCAATATAGTTTCTGCTTTCAAAAGAGGTGTAAGAACATAATATTCCATTTCAAAATAATTCTGAATATTCAGTTCTGCCATTTAATAAATCAAACCATTCCATATTTATTTGAAAATAATTTCAGAAAAACATTACACTTCCTAAAACCAAGTCACTTTAAAACCGAAGTTCCAAGATTTCAAAACTAAAGAACACCAGACAATGCGAGAGGAAACTAGTTTCAGTGGGTGACTTGGACATATGGTTGGCGACCATATTCCAATCACTTCACTGTCACAGAGAGTGTTCTAGGGAATATCCCCGGCTCCACATGGCTTGCCAGACCCTGCGAGCTCATTGAGACCATTAACCCAACTCTCTTATCATTTCCCCTAATCATCATCAAACCAAGAAAACCAAAAGACGTAGACAAATCCCAACTTCCCCTGGTGACTTGAATCCTGAAATGAGGCGTGGTGATCAAGCACACTACCCATAACCAGAATTCCATGTCCCAACAATCATAACTCTAGACTATCCCGACTATTTCCCAAATAACATGACTCCAATGGAGCGAACCTCCTCTGATACCATTTTGTCACGAACCGAATCTGGACGCCGCCAAAACCGACACCAAACCCAGACCGTGACAAGTCCCAAAGGGCATTCCCGATCCCCACGGGTTGTCACAAGTGCCCGGGTATCATAAAATGATAATTGGGAACGATTTACCCGAGTTTATAAACTTAAAACGACAAAAGAATCCAATGAAACGAATCTGGATTTTTCAAACCAAATAATCTTTTTAAAAAATTCAGAACTGAATTACACAATTTTAAACAATTTTTAAAGACCATTACAAAGGTAAAAACCCAAGAAAATACAACCCAAGAACCTCCACATGGAAAGAGGCACCGCCCTCATGCCATCTCCACAACACTCCATCACGATGGACCGCTAAAAACCCGAACCAAAGGCATAAAACCTGTACCCAAACCTGTGACATAAAATAAGAAAGTCTACTTACACCCAAAGGTGTAAGTAGGGTGTGAGCGAAAGCCCAGTAGGATACCACCTCTATGAGATTCCATGTGATAAAAATTTCATGACAAAAAGCATTGCATGTTTTGTAAATAAGAAATGCTAGTTACAATTTTCTAAAGGATGAAATAATAAATGAAAATAGTTTCCAAGTGAGATAATTTTAAAGGAACGACAATTTTAAAATAAATAAAAAAGCTACTTAATTTTCCAGCCAACAATACCGTATACCGACGGTAAGTACAAAGGATCTAATGAGCACAAGTAATAGGAAATAACCCCTAGGCACTAGCTAGCTGTGGGTCCTAGGTACCTCGTATCTCGGTGAGAGTAACCACAAAAAATATCCGTTCTCGTGCACGAGCCACTAGTAGGGATCATACCCATAACCTAGTGGTCCCCAACCATCATAATCATTGTTTAGTTAGAGTTGTAAGCGTCAATCTTGCTAAGTGAAACTGAGGCCAAACCCCACAGATTCACTAGCATACTAGTACACGTCCACCCACCTAGATACCCGGGTTTTCCCTTTGTGCTCAAACAAGTTCAACAATCCAAGAAGTATAGTTTTCACATGAAAATATCAATTCCACATCACACATTAACCAAACAGCCCCATGTACATCACACAAGTCAAAAATTCCACTATTTATTCAAATGCATTTTGAAATCAAACTCACACCAAAATTCCCTACAACACTTTTCACATTTATTTAACACTTACACAAATCCTTTAAACGATTTTATAAAACCGTTACAAGATATTCAACTCACATAACAACCCACACACATATCACATAATACCCTTCTCACCTTCACAATTTATTTTATCAATAAACTCACATGAAACATCCCACACCCGTGTTTCGCACACAAAACACAATTTAGTAAAACATTTCGGAAATTTATAAAATATTCTAAAAATGTTTGACATCTCAAATCACCACTTTACCATTCAAAAACCCACATTAGGTAAACACACTCACCCAAACAGTACATATACACCCTTTCCTAACTTTGTTTAACAAAATAAAACATTTGCAATTTTTATAAAACAAACCCAAGAGGTATAACCATTGTTTGCACACTAAACCCATTTCAAACCCCTCATTCAAAACCAAAATCATAACAATAACAATCCAAAACATAATTTTCAGCCCTAAAACAATTATTAAAGCACCCCCAAATGTTATAAAAATACATCAAATAATACCACAAAGATACACATGAAAAACACATGTTTTCATAAATCTCCTTCAAAAAGTACAACACGGTTTTACACCTTAAACTCATTCAAAAAAACCTCTTTTCAAGGCCCACATGATAATAAGGAATTAACAAAACAGAATTGTCAGCCCCTTTCAAGACTAATAAATCACTTTCATATGTTATAAACTAAACCCAAACATTACCCCAAGAGTCACACATAAAAAGTACCCAATTTCAAGCTAAAATACAACTAAAAATTAAATGTTTAACCAAATTTATCAAAAAAAGTTTTCAAACCACACAAGACAGATTATAAACATACTAAATTAATAAAACAAGAAATCTAACTCATCATAAAATGGTTACACATGGAATCACCTACCTTTTGAGTCGAAACCCTCAAAACTTGGTGCGAAACCTTAAGCGCACCACCGCCGCACCACAAGGAATATAAATCCAGACCTAGACCACCAAAAATTGACCCAAAAGATACCAAATCAGACCTTAGGATCGAAACCTAACTTCTGGACATGAGGAACTTCAATAAATATGAAATAAAACTAAAATAGGATGGAAGGAACCAAGAAGGAATTCCCTTACTTGAAATATCTTGAAGAAATCCGCCCCAATCCACCTAACTATGAATTTCAAAGTACCCAAAACTGATATGGAGGTCCGAAGGAGTCATATTAGGTCATGTGGGGACTGAAATGGGGGGTAAAGGATGAAAATTGAAGGAGTTATGAAAGATTCATTTTACCTCATCAAATCTGGTCGATTTGAGAAAGATTGAGAAAGATCGTCCAAATCTGCGGGGGTATATGAGCTCCAAAGAGGAAAACGAGATACAGGGGGTGAGGCTGAGGTTTTTGGCTTCGAGTGGGAGGTTGGATCACCGAAAAACAGTAAAAAACTAATGAGATATTGAAATTTTAAAAAAATAATTTAAAGCAGGAAATGGGCTTACGGGCAGGCCCATTACCTTAATTAAAAACCCAAATCCATCATGATTTGGGATTTCTATGTGGTTAAAAATGATATGGTGATTTTAATATATTATGGTATGCCAATTGGGAAGTGGAATGGGTTTAAAATAGTAAAAATTGAAGGAGTTATATAAGAATCAAAATTTGTTTTTAAATTTGGATTTGGGCTCACGGTTTGGCCCAAATTTTCAAAACCCACCATTTTCACCAAAATGAGTGGTAAACCCCAAAAACAAATCGGTAATGGAAATTAAATGAGTAATGAATTTAAAAAAAATTCATGGGTGTGACAATTCTCCCCACCATAAAACTTTCCGCCCTTGGAAATCCACATTACGAATAAAGAAAAAACCAAACCCAACCGATAGGCATAAATGGACTCATTTGCTAAGCTTCGCCCCCAAAGGTCAAAACACCTCCAGTAATCAATTAAGAAAAGAATAATTCACAACCAAAACATAAAACTCATTACTGAAATTATCAATAACATTCATGATTTATCCTAAAACAAAACTCCTCAAACACTATCTGAACAAGGCTCAAGAAATTTACCCAAACAAACAAGAACATCGAACAAGGTTACACTTACCTTGATATAACTAAACAATTGGGAAATCTCCAATCCCAACGTTTACTCAAGGAAGATGTATGTGGTTATATAGATCTGAACGAGACTACCCACATCCAATCTAATACCAAGTACAAAAGTGAGTTACTGGTACAAGGATACACAAATGGGCTCCCCAACCATAAGAGACAACTTAAATTTTTTTTCCGAGAAAGAATCAAGACACTAACAGGGGAGCCCCGAACAAACTCCGTAGTACAAGGGGTAGAATCCCATTAGGCATTTTCAAAATAATATACACGAGACTCATAGTGGTTCTCCCCACCATAAAAACCATCCATCTTAACTGACCAATATGGGCCGGTATATAAAAACCCCAAAACATAAAGTGTTGTGACGACAACACGGTTATCCCGCGCCATTTGGGAAACTGTGCTCTAACCATGTGGATCCTTATACCTACATGGTTTTCTGGTGAATGGTTACTAATAAATGTTCACTCAACATGTCTAGACAAATCCAAAACCTTTCCCCAAACCCAAAGGAAACCAAAGGGGAAAAGAAAGTCATTGGGAGATAACATGGGGATGAGGCACTCCACCTCTTTCCACCAAATGGGAACAAAAGAAGAAAGATGAAAACACCAAATTTTTAAACTATTCCTATCTCTCATACTAAGAATAGTTCTTTGTTCAAGGTTAAAAACTACCATGGGATTTCCTTTGACTACGTGCCAGCTTCTCTCTGGGACCTATGGCTGGAGATGGAATGATTGAAGCATCTTCGGCCTCGCAGTTAGGATTTGGAAACCCCCAAATAGAATTTCTTCTTCTGATGCTAAAAACAACTACACACAAACTGATATGGGTTCACCCAGACATAACACACTCCAGAACTCACTTTACCCTAACTTTTAAATTCACTGAAATAAGGGTTTAGAGGATTCACTCACATCACACCCTACTTCTTCGGGTGAGAAACAACAGAAATAAAGGACACATATAAACACCTTCCTCTAAAATAGAGGATGTCGAGATCTCCCAAAAGGAAAACAGTTTTGAAAAAAAAATAGACTCACATAATATTGTACAACTTCACCTTTACAATCAAACGAGCACGTGACATCACATCACGTCACCGAACAAGTCCAAAGCGACTGAGGGAAATAATACAAGGAGGGGGCCTTATACAATATCATTAAATATCACAGCATTCCAGAAAGTGTCCATAACAGCCTCTCATGTCCAGATTTCCCACACTGGTAGTTTAACATAAACCCCTTCTACGAAGAGACTATGAAGGACTTAGAGGCCCTCTTAGACACTATCCATACTGACAACCCCAGACAACTTTCACATTCGACGAATTAGGTAGCTTAAAAACTAAGGTCTCTTTCAACCATCCACGAGCACTCTTACGCAACAAGAGGATCCAAAAAAAAACCAAGAAATTAAATGGTGTAGACTCATTCCACAAATCTCAAGAAAATATTACCTACATTGATAAACTGGAGGCTTTTTCTAATGGTGAAACAATCCGCATTGCACTTCAGTTATGCACTAAATCTTAATGGGGCGTACCTTATCCAAAGAGAGAACCCAAGGACCCAAACAAGCTGGTCCATTGGTAAAAACATACCACAAAATAGATCCAAACTAGTTAATGGAACCATCTTAATGGTGTCCTGAAACATATATCATAGGAGACTACTAACCAGACCTTTTACCCAGCTTTCCGACCAAACACAACCCCCAAAAAAAACAGTTCGAACAGGAGGGGTTCTTGGACTCAAAACATCCCACAACATCGACATTTTCAAAAACCCATAATAAAAACCATCCCAAACTATTCATCAAGAAAACATGTTTTTCTTTAAAACCATTTCTGAAAAAAAAACGGTTCAGTGGTGAGCGTATCCACTAATGGTACCCCATGGGCCTCACACATGCATGTTTTTGTGCCACACCAGGCACCCTCCTCATATTCGTCCTGGCACTCATCCAGTCATGCCATCAACCATATATAATCCCATATAACCCCATGCATGTGGTCACTCATGGAAATACCAAAGGTCAATGCACTGATTCTTTCCAATTTTCAAAACCAAAATGGTCAACCAACACATCATTCTTATCAAAACCGCTAACCAGGAGGTCGAACCCAAATTACCGCATTAAAATTTTTTTTAGAAAGGCACAATTGCTCCAATGAAAACTCACATTCAATTTATTTACATCAATTTCAAAACATCTCATCCCATTAAAAAAAACTTTTAATAGTTTAGAAAACTCTAATGGGAACACTTTTTCAAAACCAACTTCAATATAGTTTCTGCTTTCAAAAGAGGTGTAAGAACATAATTTTCCATTTCAATATAATTCTGAATATTCAGTTCTGCCATTTCATAAATCAAACCATTCCATATTTATTTGAAAATCATTTCAGAAAAACATTACACTTCCTAAAACCAAGTCACTTTAAAACCAAAGTTCCAAGATTTCAGAACTAAAGAACACTAGACAATGCGAGAGGAAACTAGTTTCCGTGGGTGACTTGTACATATGGTTGGCGGAAATATTCCAATCACTTCACTGTCACAGATAGTGTTCTAGGGAATATCCCCGGCTCCACATGGCTTTCCAGACCCTGCGAGCTCATTGAGACCATTAACCCAACTCTCTTTTCATTTCCCCTAATCATCATCAAACCAAGAAAACCAAAAGACGTAGACAAATCCCAACTTCCCCTGGTGACTTGAATCCTGAAATGAGGCGTGGTGATCAAGCACACTACCCATAACCAGAATTCCATGTCCCAACAATCATAACTCTAGACTATCCCGACTATTTCCCAAATAACATGACTCCAATGGAGCGAACCTCCTCTGATACCATTTTGTCACGAACCGAATCTGGACGCCGCCAAAACCGACACCAAACCCAGACCGTGACAAGTCCCGAAGGGCGTTCCCGATCCCCATGGGTTGGCACAAGTTCCCGGGTATCATAAAATGATAATTGGGAACGATTTACCCGAGTTTATAAACTTAAAACGATAAAAGAATCCAATGAAACGAATATGGATTTTTCAAACCAAATAATCTTTTTCAAAAATTCAGAACTGAATTAAACAATTTTAAACAATTTTTAAAGACCATTACAAAGGTAAAAACCCAAGAAAATACAGCCCAAGAACCTCCACATGGAAAGAGGCACCGCCCTCAAGCCATCTCCACAACACTCCATCACGATGGATCGCTAAAAACCCGAATGAAAGGCATAAAACCTGTACCCAAACCTGTTACATAAAAAAAGAAAGTCTACTTACACCCAAAGGTGTAAGTAGGGTGTGAGAGAAAGCCCAGTAGGATACCACCTCTATGAGATTCCATGTGATAAACATTTCATGACAAAAAGCATTGCATGTTTTGTAAATAAGAAATGCTAGTTACAATTTTCTAAAGGGTGAAATGATAAATGAAAATAGTTTCCATGTGAGATAATTTTAAAGGAACAACAATTTTAAAATAAATAACAAAGCTACTTAATTTTCCAGCCAACAATACCGTATACCGACGGTAAGTAAAAAGGATCTAATGAGCACAAGTAATAGGAAATAACCCCTAGACACTAGCTAGCTGTGGGTCCTAGGTACCTCGTATCTCGGTGAGAGTAACCACAAAAAATATCCGTTCTCGTGCACGAGCCACTAGTAGGGATCATACCCATAACCTAGTGGTCCCCAATCATCATCATCATTGTTTAGTTAGAGTTGTAAGCATCAATCTTGCTAAGTGAAACTGAGGCCAAACCCCACGGATTCACTAGCATACTAGTACACGTCCACCCACCTAGATACCCGGGTTTTCCCTTTGTGCTCAAACAAGTTCAACAATCCAAGAAGAATATTTTTCACATGAAAATATCAATTCCACATCACACATTAACCAAACATCCCCATGTACATCACAGAAGTCAAAAATTCCACTATTTATTCAAATGCATTTTGAAATCAAACTCACACCAAAATTCCCTACAACACTTTTCACATTTATTTAACACTTACACAAATCCTTTAAACAATTTTATAAAACCGTTACAAGATATTCAACTCACATAACAGCCCACACACATATCACATAATACCCTTCTCACCTTCACAATTCATTTTATCAATAAACTCACACGAAACATCCCACACCCGTGTTTCGCACACAAAACACAATTTAGTAAAACATTTCGGCAATTTATAAAACATTCTAAAAATGTTTGACATCTCAAATCACCACTTTACCATTCAAAAACCCACATTAGGTGAACACACTCACCCAAACATTACATATACACCCTTTCCCAACTTTGTTTAACAAAATAAAACATTTGCAATTTTTATAAAACAAACCCAAGAGGTATAACCATTGTTTGCACACTAAACCCATTTCAAACCCCTCATTCAAAACCAAAATCATAACAATAACAATACAAAACAGAATTTTAAGCCCTAAAAAAATTATTAAAGCACCCCCAAATGTTATAAAAATACATCAAATAATACCACAAAGATACACATGAAAAACACATGTTTTCATAAATCTCCTTCAAAAAGTACAACACGGTTTTACACCTTAAACTCATTCAAAAAAACCTCTTTTCAAGGACCACATGATAATAAGGAATTAACAAAACAGAATTGTCATCCCCTTTCAAGACTAATAAATCACTTTCATATGTTATAAACTAAACCCAAACATTACCCCAAGAGTCACACATAAAAAGTACCCAATTTCAAGCTAAAATACAACTAAAAATTAAATGTTTAACCAAATTCATCAAAAACAGTTTTCAAACCATACAAGACAGATTATAAACATACTAAATTAATAAAACAAGCAATCTAACTCATCATAAAATGGTTACACATGGAATCACCTACCTTTTGAGTCGAAACCCTCGAAACATGGTGCGAAACCTTAAGCGCACCACCGCCGCACCACAAGGAATATAAATCCAGACCTAGACCACCAAAAATTGACCCAAAAGATACCAAATCAGACCTTAGGATCTAAACCTAACTTCTGGACATGAGTAACTTCAATAAATATGAAATAAAACTAAAAGAGGATGGAAGGAACCAAGAAGGAATTCCCTTACTTGAAATATCTTGAAGAAATCGGCCCCAATCCACCTAACTATGAATCTCCAAGTACCCAAAACTGATATGGAGGTCCGAAGGAGTAATATTAGGTCATGTGGGGACTGGAATGGGGGGATAAGGATGAAAATTGAAGGAGTTATGAAAGATTCATTTTACCTCATCAAATCTGGTCGATTTGAGAAATATTGAGAAAGATCGTCCAAATCCGCAGGGTATATGAGCTCCAAAGAGGAAAACGAGATACAGGGGGTGAGGCGGAGGTTTTTGGCTTCGAGTGGGAGGTTGAATAACCGAAAAACAGTAAAAAACTAATGAGATATTGAAATTTTAAAAAATAATTTAAAGCAGGAAATGGGCTTACGGGCAGGCCCATTACCTTAATTAAAAACCCAAATCCATCATGATTTGGGATTTCTATGTGGTTCAAAATGATATGGTGATTTTAATATATTATGGTATGCCAATTGGGAAGTGGAATGGGTTTAAAATAGTAAAAATTTAAGGAGTTATATAAGAATCAAAATTTGTTTTTAAATCTGGATTTGGGCTCACAGTTTGGCCCAAATTTTCAAAACCCACCATTTTCACCAAAATGAGTGGTAAACCCCCAAAACAAATCGGTAATGGAAATTAAATGAGTAATGAATTTAAAAAAAGTCATGGGTGTGACAGATTCCATGAAAACATCTGACCGCCGTCACACATTGTTTTAATAGAGGTAATTTTCCACGTTTTTTCGTATTTTATTTGATTTAAATTAAATTAAATATATATTTTAATCATTATCTCCCATTGGGGATTTTTCTTTGATTTCATAGGGGACATCCTGGGATGACATTGGCACACCATTACTTGGAAATTCAATGGATGCATGTTGGACTGCCAATTTTATAGTTGTATTTCTTTAAAAGTAAAATTGATTAGTTTTTGTCTTGGAATAATTTGTTAGGATTTTATCCTAGAATATGTTTTGGAGTATTTTTTGGGTAATTAGAGATCATTGGGTCATGGTTTTGGTGTAATGAGGTCAACCAATGAGATTATACATATTTATGCCTTTAAAAATTAAAAATTTAAATGGTTTAAAATTATTAGTGATTAAATATATAATTATAATTTGATTATAATTAATTATTTTCATGGTTGGGTTTTGAGATAGGGCCTTATTGGTTTTAGACTATGGATGGATGTGCTTTGTGAGCCTTGAAGAGATTTTTCAGGCTACTTTGAAATGGGGTTTCACTTCAATTAATGGTAGGTTGTCCTTATGCATATTTCCTTTGGTATATTGAGTTTTCCTATATGAATGTAGTATGTGTGGACCTGGAACTTTAGGTGGCGGTCATATCTAATTTTTTTTAATACTAATAAAAATTAATGCCTGAGAATGATTTTTACAAGTCGTCGAGAGCCCAAGGGACTCTCATGTACGGGCTGCACATATCATGTCATGACCCATCCTAATAGGGCATGTGCCATGACTTCCCAGGAAAACCTTAAATAGTCTAGGGGCTAGCGACTAGAACTGAGAAGGAATATCACTGAAATGGGAGGCTTTATCATAAGTACATGTATAGACACACATATCTCCAAGCTTATAAAACAATGAAATGTAAAAACAACTAAACAACCATGCATGCATACATCGAGATCCCCCAACCAGAGTACAATATAAAGTAAAGGAAAGTAAATATGGGAAAATAAAATCCTAATTCAAATATACTAAAATAAAATTCCAACCTAAAAGTAAGTATTGGGATGGCTTTTAAAAATATGTAGGAACACACCTCGGTCTATATGGTATCACTAAGCATCGTATGGTCCTAGACCATCAAGGAATCTATCAAAAGGTTGATAATCTTCATAAGAACTGACACATATATGAAAATCCTATGTAAGGGTGAGTATAAAAATACTCAGTTGGGAACCCCAAAACCACAAAGCATACAACAATGGAAACATAGTTAGCTCTACATAAGTATATTTATACAATACATATAACCAAAATATCCAGATATAATCAACAAAGACACACATTGTATAGGTAATTCACAACTGTAGTATACCATCTTAGAATTCCAGCTCAAAGATTCTAAAAACCACTTATTTGGGAGAACACACTCCTGAGTCTGATAGCACTGATAATGTCCATCTGATAGTTAGTGCTCGTCGAGTCTCATCATAGGAAGTACATGTAGATAGTCTGAAGAGAATATGATACATAGATCAGGATCACTACTTAGGACATGGTATGGTACCAACAACTCAATATAGATTAAACTACTAAGTAGAGTATCAGTACCTACACAGTGTTGGTCATGAAGATACAAATAACTCCACCTAGGGCATGAAGATGAATAGAGGATCTATCTCTAGGTCTCCTGGAGGGATTCCAATGAATCTACCTAAGAAGTACTACTGAAGGGACAACATTCCTAAGAGTAGGAAATGATTCCATACTAACCCTTAGGGAAAGGATAAGGGGAACACACCCTAACATAATTTTTCCATGATATGGATGAAAAGGACTCTAAGTCATGTATAATAAAGTACACAACATGTAGAATGGTTACACACCATGTCCTCATACCCTGGGTCCTACCTGTTTAAATGACCCATGTCTTCATCCCATATCCATGTATAAGTACATGACGTATAGGCTACCCATTTAGTCTACCCATGTTTCAGTACATGGATTCACCTCATGTACATGTGATTATGTAATAGTACATGACTTAGTCCATGTATTTGGTCAAGGATGTGTCCATATGGGGGAGGACACAATGTGCTCCAACCCCTGCACTCCACCCCATGTCCATGTACCCTCTGACATACACACCAAGTCATCAGGGAAATACCAAATTCCATATGATAGGGGTAACAAGTCATGTGATACTTATCTCATTCCCAAAACCTAACCGTCGCATAGGTGGCCCACACAGTGTGTGGATCCACACTACACACCATGTATCATAGATTTTTATAGAACTATAAATCCATGATCTATAGATCTTCTCTAATGCTCTGACCTCCAATTCTAGCCATGCCTTGCTGAAGATACATGAATCAAGGTCTCACAAATCTTACCATCATTGAACAACAATATTCAGACCTTCGATCCGATCAAGAAATGAGATCAACATATTTATTCATTGCATGTTGAAGAACATTAAAATTGGGTATCTACATCATCTGATCCATTTCCACCTCTATAGTTGCACCATCATTGTGTCGTTCCAATCCTAGATCTATGATATTTGATCGTTTCACCAAGAAACGAGTGTGTAATGATCGATTGATCAGGACATGTTGAACCCCGTTCTAAACGAGGAATGCCTATGGTGAACGAAGAACAGAGGAAGAAAAGTACAAGAATAAATGAGAGGAAAAAACCTCAATAGATGTTTGTGTAGATATCAATTAATTACTGTGAGAATAACAACAAATAAATCATCAATTCAAAGTAATTATTCCAAAAATAACCCCACAATAAATCCTCCCCGCAAATATGCATGATCCACAATTTAATATGTTGGTTGATTGATTTGTGTTCATCATAATAATAAAGAATTGGGAAATAAAAAATTTGAAACAACCACCCTAACTTGATTTGGATCAATCGATAATGAAGAATAACGGGGCATCATTGTCATTGGCAAGATCCTTTGAATCTGTGGTCAGTTGATCATAGATCCAAGATCTGATTATAGTTCTCCTGAGATAATTCCTCTTACATTCTCTCCAGTAGCTCTCCAATGATTCTAGGTTTATGTGGATAACCCTGGGGTTTATCCATAATAGTCAATTTAAATACATGTCAATCTCTACATTGGAAAAATTTAAATAAAATAATTTAATTAATTATTTTATTCATTTCCACGCCCGTGATGAATTTTCAAAAAATGGCCCATGTCGACTAAGGTTAAGTCACACCTATAGTAAAACCTAAATTCTAAACTAAATGGTGCCCTTATATTTTTGATTTGGCCACCCACTTATAAGTTATTATACTTTTTTTTGAAAATTGCATGCATATTATATTTAATATATTCAATATATTTCAAACATTTATTCTGGGAACATCGGTCCTCATAATAACATGCCGTCTTAGCAACTGGTCTTGAAAATAATCCATAAAATATCCAAAAATAATGCATGGAAAATTATGGACATTAAATTCTCCCCACCTTGGGGATTTATGTCCCTAAAAATCCAAAACAAAGAATATAAAAAAATATGTGGGTACTGAACAATAATCTAAGCCTCCCACTCCCATGTGTGCTCCAAGAGATTCTCATACTTCCATTGAACACACAATAAAGGAATCAAGCACCCATGAAGGATTATTTCCTACCAATCCTCAATCTCTATCGGGTACTCCGAAAATGTAGCTCCATCCTCAATGTCTATCTCGCCCGAGTCGATAATGTATGATGGTTCATGCACATACCTCCTTAGCTGCAACACATGGAATACATCATTTACTCAATCTAGTTGTGGAGGTAGAGATAAAAAGTATTCCATGTCACCAAACCTACATAGTATCTATAAAGGGATATTGAATATTGGAGATAGCTTTGCACCCTGGCTAAATCTCTTTAATTCACAACGAGGTGAAACTCGTAGGAATACATAGTATCCTTCCATGAACTCCAAATGCATATGTCTCCTTTAATCATAAGACTTATGATAGTTCTATGTAGTCTTCATTTTCTCTTGGATTATCTGCACCTTCTCAGTAGTTTATCATACCAAATCTGGGCCCATTAGTGCTGACTCTCCTAGGTCATTCCAACAAAGTGGTGACCTGCATGGTTGCGCATAAAAATACTCGAATGGTTCCATAAAAATGGTATAATGGTGTCTATTTTTTATGAAAACTACACCAGTTATAGGTGATATTACCAACTATGGAAAAAGTACAACATGCTAGATCACAACATGTCCTCCAGAACCTGAATGGTCTGCTCAGTCTGGAGATGATTTTTGGTGTGAAACACAATGCTCAAGCAAAACTGAGTCCCAAATGCCTCCTGTAATCACTTCCAAAACTAGGATGTGAATAAAGAATCATTATTAAAAGAAATATTAAATGTAACTCCTTGTATTCAGACAATCTCTTGAACATAGAGGCATCCTATTATCTATACTAAACCCTGGTCGCAGATAGTTAAGAAGTAGGCCAACTTGGTGAGTTAGTCTATGATCACCCAGTTGTCATCATGTCCACTAGACGTATGTGGTAATCACATCATGACGTACATAGATATACCATCCCAATTCCATTTTGGAATCTCAAGGATTTGAGCTAAACCCATTAGAACTTGGTTCTCAATATTCACTTGCTAACAAGTAAGTCATTGAGAGACAAATTATGCAACTCATTTCTTCATCCCTAGCTACTAAAACTGATGTTGGAGGTCCTATAAAATATTTTCCACACTTGAATTTACCACCAAAGGCAATGTATGAAACTATCTCAAAACCTCCCCTAACAATGTCACTGGTACCATCGTACGTTCTCTAAAAATAATGATGTGATCCTTAACTTTTTGAAAATCCATCATGAGCATTCCCTATGGATATATGAATTTGTAGGGTCTCACAATTAGTATCTCTAAGTTGTGCCTCCCCTAATCGCTACAAGAGTGGAGGGTTGACAACCATCGACTGGAGGTAATATGCTCTATCTCCATACACAAAATATAACTATAATGATTCCAATTTCTTTGATGCCTCATTGAGAAAATGAGAACAATATTTATTGCTAGGATAATCTTCTACTTCATTCCCCTTCCTAGGAGTATTGAAAATTTCAAAGTCATAATATTGGAATAACTCTAGCCATCGTCACTGTCTAATGTTAGGATCCTTCTAAGAGAAGAAATACTTGAGACTCTTTTGATCAGAATAGATGATAAAATTATTGACCATTAGGTAGTGTCACCATATCTTTAGTGAAATGGCTACCACTACTAACTCAAGATTATGGGTCACATAGTTTTTCTCATGTGGTCTCAACTGACGTGGACCATATCCAATCACTTATTTCATGTGCATCAGAACACAAACAAGCTCAGTTTTTGATGCATTGTATAACAGAATGTACTTAACACCCTCCTCTAGAAATCTCAATATGGGAGTTTTCATACAAATATGCCTCAACTAATAAAAAGCATAATGACACCTTTCTATCCACATGAAAGGATTCCACTTTTGGGTCAAATCTGTCATAGGTGTTGATGTACTAAAGAATTCTAGTATGAATCTCTGGTAATAGCATGAAAAACCAAGGAAGCTCTGAACCCACATCATGATCTTGTGTGGATATCAGGCTAACACTTACTCAACCTTGGATGGTTCCACTACCTCTCCATTTTTTGAGATAATATATCCTAGAAAGTGGTCCACCTAAATCTAGAACGAACACATCAAGATCCTTTTTTAAATCTAGTTCGCTCAAATTACATCTAGAACTATCCTAAAGTGTCTCATATTCTCCTTCTCAAATTCTGATTACATAAGTATATCTACAATGAAGACCACCATGAGTCCTTCTAAGAAAGGAGGAAAGATCTGGTTCATGAGTCCCGTGAAAAATGCTGGGGAATTCATGATACCAAAGGGAATCACTAAGTACTCATAGTGACTATAGTGGCATCTAGATTCCATATTCTAAATATCCTTGTCCCATACTCATAACTAGTGATATCCTGACCCGAGGAAAAACTTTGAGGAACACTGATCCCCTCTCAACTAATCCAAGAGGTCATAGATCCTCGGTAGTGGATAATTTTTCTTCACAGTCACCTAGTTCAAGACTCTTTAGTCAACAAACAACCTCAAGATCCCATATTCCTTCTTGGAAAACAAAACCAGGGCTACCCAGGGTGAAACACTATGTCTAACATTGCCCTTCCTCTGTAAGTCCTACAACTGAACCCTCATCTCATGAAGCTCAATGGGAGACAACTGATATACTGGTGTGGATATCAGTGTTGTCCCTGGGTGTATATAAATGAATACATCTATCTAATAGTGGGGACATAAACCTAGAAAATCCTCTGGGAAGACGTAATCATACTCCTCCACCATTATAGGAAACTGGGAACTCATAACATCCAGTACAACAAGGGTTATGCTATCCAACTGATGAGTAATTGGTTACAACCTCTTATGCATGAGTCTGTCCTATGTTGGTTGGGTTTCCTTTTCACTAAAAATGGAAAAACAATTTCTGTTACTATGGAAACACCACATACTTCTCCTAAAAAAATCAATATGGTAATGAACTATGGATAACTAGTCCATACTAAGAATTTCATCATAATTCCTTGATGTTTCTACCAATATATTATAATAGAAACTCTCACCTCCAAGATTCATGTCACACTATTGGCCCAAGTATATGATCACTATGTCTTCTCAGGTAGGAGTCTCCAAGCATAAGGGTTGATCTAAGGGCTCAATAGGAATATATACATATAATAAAAGGTATGTGGAAAGAAATTAATGAAAATAACATATGTCTATCAGTACTACAAGTAAGGTATAAAATAAACAGATTGTACCTCAAATCATTCCTAGAGCCTCTGAGTCACAAGCTTCAACCACCTGCAGCTATCCCCACCCATGTCCTCTAGCTCCCTAAGCCTGGTGTGGACCACCTGGGGGTGGTGGGGGTAATAATTCAAAGCATCTACCACCTCTTGTTTCTCTCCCAACTCCTCTTCCACATCTTCCACCTTTCGAACCTGGATAATTTTTCCGCTACATCTACCTTAGGGGCTCTTCCATGTTCTCTCTATCAACTATACGACATGTCAAACAATCTCATGTAAGTTGTCCCCTACCATCAAATGAGTAGAACCGCCTCTCCCTAGGATGAATGGACCCATCACATGATCCCTGAACGACAAAACCTCTATCCTAGTACCTCCTCCTAAAATGTGTGGCATGTCTAGGTCCCTGAAACTGACGTTGGATCCCTTTAGATGAGGTCTCTTCTCCTGACTTCCCACTGCTTCAACCACTATATGTATCTGGTTAGCTAATAAACTCTCAACCACAAAATATATCTCTAGAACCCCAACATATGTATGAATTTATAGAGGGATAACACTGGCCCATATGTCTCTATGAATACCTCTCTAAAAAGTCTAAGACTTGAATAACTGGTCACGAACCATATCCAATGAGTACCTGGAAAGGTTGGTAAACATTGATGAATAATCAGATAATTTCTTACTACCCTGCTGAAGCTAAGAAGCTACCAGATAAATACATCTCTCAGTATAGCTGGAGATAACTCCTCTCTGAAAATGCACTCAAACTCTATCCACAAAAGAGTCTCCTTGTTGTAAGACTGGGTCACTAAACCCCACCACCACCCTGCGGAGTCATGAAGAAGGATACCTACTAGGACCACCATTTTGTCTTCTAGTTTCCTAACTAGATAAAAACTCAAGTCACTACCTCAAGGAAATCCTCAACCACCAATGGGTAGGGCTGGCCTCAAAACCTAAGGGGTCTCTATCACTGAAACTCATGAAGCACACTCAGCCAACACACCTCATCCACTTGTACTGTAGGTACCATATGCTACACTATGGGTGGTATGGATGGTGCACCACCTAGAGGTATCATCATAGGAACTGGTCCTTATATCGTTTCCTCATCACTAAGGGAATCATCCTCATGATCAAGATGTTGAATCCTATGCGGCATATGTCTTGAAGGCATCCTGAAACAAAAAAGATGTACCAAAATCAATGAGTAAATCTAGAGATCTGACTCAAGAAGGACATGGAAACCATAACCCATTTCTATATGATTCATGTGTAATTTTTTCCCTGTAACCAGTTTTCTCATGTACTGATTCGAAAAGAAACTGATCAGAGTCATGGTGTATCGATACTTTGGTTTCCTCACTCACACTAGAGTCCCTAGACTTAAAGACAAACTCAAAAAACATAAAAATATTTCCCCAAACCAATCTCATAGACACTAATCCTAAAGCATAACTGACAACTCTGATACCAATCTGTCACATCCCATCCCAATAGGGCCCATGCTGTAACTTTCCAAGCCCACCTCCAATAGAACAGGGGATTGTGACTAGCACCGAGAATGCATATCATCAACATATGGGAGGATTTAACTTAAGTAATGATACACATGCACACATCTCCAAGCCTATACAATGCTAAAATGAAAAAACAATTAAACAACCATGCATGCATACATTTAGATCCTATAACCAGAGTACCAGATAAAGTAAAGGAAAGTAAATAGGGTCAAATAAAATCCCACCACAACGAGTTTGAAACAAAAGTCCAACCTAAAATTAAGTGCTGGGACTACTGTCAGAAATCCATAGGAACACACCTTAGTATGTTTGGTCTCACTAAGAATTGTATTATCCCGGTCCATCAGGGACTCTATCAAAAGGAGTATCGTCTGCACATGAAACGACACATGCGAGAAAAGCTCGTGTTGGTGTGGGTAGAAAAATAATCAGTAAGATACCCCAAAAGCACAAAGAATACAAAAAAGGAAATACAGTCATATATACATAGTTATAGTTGTAAAGACCCTAACCCCATTAGCCTAGTGCCGGTGCCATACTTTATTACATTGAAATAGATACAAGAAAAAAATCCCGAGGGATTGATCAGTTTATGAGTTTTAGAACCCCGATTACATACATGAACATTACATTAAAACTTGAAAGGATAAACAACATAGAAACTCTATTGTAAACACCCATAAACTCCAAGATTATTCCTATAAGTCATTCATAATATACATCTTTACTTCTTGGGGAAAGATAAAATATAATAAAGGGGTGAGCTCATATGATCAGTAAGGGTATGTAATATATTGAAAGTGTAAATAATAATGCATGGTTAATAACTAAAAGTAAAAATTCCATTAAAACATAATATTGACCATAATATGGAAAGAATAAAATCAAAATAAATAATGACATATAAATAATCACATGAAACTTAACAATGGATATTATACTAGTATAATAATCACATGATTTAGAAATTACTAATATCAAAATGATGGAATGAATAATTCCAGACATCTGATACATATCATCAAGGCCTCAACTAAGACATCTAAAAATAAATAGTTATGAACTTGGCCAAAATCCATTTCTATTTGGTATCATGAGACCCACCAATGCATCAAGGTTCTATAGAAGGACCCACCCGTCACTTTATAAGTCCAATTAATTCCTCATATGAATGGTGTTAAACATAAAAATCATATATACATGAAATTTAAATAGCCTTCCCCAATCTATAACAAAATCACTTACCAATCTGAGTAGATGGTGAATGGTATCAAGATAGCACATCCACAATAAAACTTATCATAAACTATTTAATAAAATATGGTAGATGATAATCATAAGATATGAATATCAACAAAGTATAAAATTAATTAGTGGTGTTGAAATATATGAGAATGATCTAATAAAATCATCAAGTATTTCTGGAGAGAAATACCCTTTTAACTTTGCAAAGAAGAGTTCTTTTGGAAAAATCATTTGTAACTATCACAATTGTTTTTATAAAACCAAAAATGAAAAATATAGTTTTTCATGAAAAAATTAGCGATTTTATAAAAATAATAGTGTATTAAAAAACATTATGGATGGTACTTGAAAATGGGTAAGAAATCGAGATGTTCCCTTAAATCGTGCTTGCGTATCGAGAAGAATTGAGAAGGGAACCTTGAAAGACTTGTATTTATTCTAAAAGAAAGATGAAATAATATGGAAACATGATTTTAAAATTTATTCAAATATTTATAACAATTATATAAAAAAATGAGTAATTACATTGGTTTATAGAGGGATAAACCATAACCTGAATGAAAATGGAGGTTTGAGAAGAAACCCTTACCTTATGTCTGAAAGTGTTCTAGACTTGAACTTAATGTACTAAATAATCAAATTAAATATATTAATTAATTAGATCATAACATTTTATAAATTTATTTGAATTAATATAATTTTTTTATGTTCATTCATAGTCTTATTTATGAGTTATAATTTACAATTTTATCGTTTGAGAGTGTTCATTTCCTTGGTTTTCATGATCAGTTTACTTGTATACGAGCATAGAAGTTCATACAAAATTGGTATAATTATCCAGAATTGGAATTATATGTTATTAATGAAAATAAATAAAATTAAATGGTTATATATTTAATTTTGTTATTTGGGATGGGAATGAAACATTATATAAGTCGTTAGTGATAATCGTTTAAATTATTTTGGTTGTTTTTCGATCATCAAACACTAGTTTTGTTTTATTAATTAAAATCATGTGTATATAATGGTTCTAGAATATTAAATAGGATATAATACATATATTATAATTTTTTAACCATAAAATGGTTTTATTACCATCCTTTAAGGTGTTAATGAAAAATGAATATGCATCGTCCATGATGTTGGTAAATTGATTCATCACATGCAATGTTTTCGTTTATAGAATAAGAGAGGGAGAGAAAGATTTTTTTTGATGATGGATCCTACATTAACATGATATTATTATAGTATATAAATGATACTGGAGTTATCATGTCACTTTTTATAGTGAAGGTAATGGAAGTAAAAGAGAATAAAATAAATTGAAAAGAAAATAAAAGAAAAGAAAGAACATTTTTACCTCTTGAATTCTTCTCTTTGAGAACCTCCTTAAGGGGATTGGTTTAGGTTTTTGTTGAGAAAAAAGGATCCTAGATGTGGGGGAGGTGTTTTGTAAGAGTATTGGGCATAAAGTTTATAAGTTTCAATTCTTAGAATGTGTGAGGAGAAGAGGCGTTGAGGGGAAGTATTTATAGTGGAGGAGAGGAGTGTTTTTTGAATATTTTATTTAGTTGTTTATTATTTTGGATAAAGGATATAAATATTTTGAGAATTATCCCCAAAAATATTAAAAAATTGAATTATAGTTCAAGATTATTGTCTTAAATTATCCATACATCACCTATGACTCAATAATTCTTGTATTTAATATTTATCATAAATTATCATATTTTACTATTCACCTGAAATTCAAGTATTTTAGAAAAATAAAAAAAATTCAATGTAATAATTTTTCAACATATAGAATTAAAAAATGAACTCCATTTTATGAAGATAATTTTTTAAATATGATAAATTTAATTTTTAATTAAAATCATCATTTACATGAAAAATACAAAATTTATATTTATAACTGATTTAATAAAAATGAAAAATTAACTAAGGTCACATAAAATTATACTAAAATTACGGGAAATAAAAATATTAATTTATGAATACATTTTATGAAAATAATTTTTATTTTAAATAATTTTATTAATTATAACATTGTAATTAAATATTTATGACTTACAAAAATACCAACACTTAATTAAATTTTTTTAAAATATTCATTTACTTATACATGGTATAATTATATCATACATTCATTTATAATATGCCTAAATATTATTTATACTTTTATGAGCGTGGTTACTTATTCATTTGGTTGGTTTTCTATTCATTAGGGTCATATTACTATTCTGAAGGTCATGTTACTATTTCATCAGTATAAGTTCCTTAACTTCTAGAAATACATCTTATTTCATTCATTATTTATTTATAAAGTTTCTATTGTGTTCTATAAGTTATTTTATATGATTTAAACTATATTAAATGACTATAAGAATGGAAACTTCATCAATAGAATTATGATTCATTACATTATCCCCTCCTACAAAAATTTTATCCTCAAAATTTCCAGATTGTCACATCATAAATATTTTTGGAAGTTCTACATCATAAGTTTTTCTAGATCTCACATCACCTATTCAATTTTATGATATTCAAAAAGTAACTTTACCAACTGAGTTTTTAAATTCCTCAATACCTATTCTTTAGTGTCTAGAATCCAGATAGTCTCTTCACAATAATATAAATTAGGTTCCAAATATATTCCTTTAGAATTGAGGACACACGTTGGGTCTGTCATGTAATTCTGTAAGAAAGAGACGTTGAACACATTGTGTACTTTATAAAGGATAGGAATCCTCACCAATGATAAACCACAACTCCAACTCTTTCTAGTATTTCAAAAGGTCCAATGTACCCAGGTCTCACTTTCCCTTTCATCCCAAATCTTATAATATAGAGATAATTTCAAAAAAAAACATGACCTCCACTTGAAATTCCAAATCCTTCCTTAAATTATCACCATAACTCTTTTTAATACTTTAAGATACATGGATATGGGTTCGAATTGTCTTTACCTTATCCATTGTTTCCTCCACAATCTATGGTTCTACAAGATTCATTTCACCAGATTTATCCCCACATGTTGGTGTATGATATCTGTTTCCATACAATGATTCATATGGAGCCATTTGAATACTTGAATGGAAACTATTTTTATAGTCAAACTCTACAGAAGGTAAATACTGATCCCATGCAACATTAAAGTCAAGTGAGCATTATCTCAATTTGTATTCTAATGTTTGAAAGGTTCTTTAAAACTACCCATCAGTTTGAGGGTGATAAGTAGCACTCAAACGAAGCTCAATATCCAAATATTTATGAATATTTTTTTGAATTTCAATGTAAATAATGGATCCCAGTTAGACACAATTGAAATAAGTTCTCCATAAATTCATAAAACTTCATTAATTTATAGTCTTTCAAGGATTTCCAATATAAAATCCTCCCTTTTAGTCATGCAATGTGTAGATTTGGTAAGTTGATCAATAATTACCCATATTACATCATTATTTCTTATAGTTTTTGGAAATCCACTGACCAAATCCATAGTGATGTCATCCCATTTCCATATAGGAATATGCAGAGGTTGTGTGACTCCTTTAGGATGTTGTCTTTTAGCCTTCAACTACTGACAGACTAAACATCTTGATACATAATTAGCAATTTCCCGCTTCATGTTATGCCACCAGAAATATTCCTTCAAATATATTTACATCTTAGTTCTACTAGGGTGTATAAGGAAATTCAAGATATGGGAATAATCTAATAACTCCCTTTTTAGCTCAGGTATAGCGAGAACACATAGAATCCTTCCAAATTTAATAATTCCATCTTCATACACAAATTCTTCCAACTTCCCATCATTCATATCTATAATTTTTATTTGAAGATTCTCATTATTATACTGAGATATTTTAATCCTTTCTAATAATGATTTTTGGGAAACCAATTGAAAAAGAAATGTTCTTTAACCTTCCTTGATAATCACCATATCCATATTTGATAGATCCATGTACATATTATACTTGTCAATCATCATTTTTTAGAACTCCATGATCCTTCCTACTCGATGCATCTGATACCTTATTCACCTTCCCTTAGTGGAAATATATTAAAAAATCATAATACTTGAGAATCTCTAGCCATATCCTTTTCCACATGTTGAGTTATTTCCATGACAAGATATATTTTAAACTATTATGATATGTATCTATGTAACATCTTTCACCATAGAGATAATGTCTACATATTTTCGAGGAAAATATTACAGCTTCTAACTCAAGATCATGCATTGGATAGATCTATTCATGAGTTTTTAACTACCTTGATTCATAGGAAATAACTATATCATTCTCTATAAGGACACAACCAAGTCCTTTTTTATGCATCACTATAAATCACAAACCCACCATTTCCAAATGGTAGAGTCAAGATCATAGCATTCACTAATCTCTTCTTCAATTATTTAAAGTATTATTCACATTACTTTATCCAAATAAACTTAACCCCTTTATATGTAAGCTTGGTTAACAAGTTATCTAATCAGGAAAAGTTCAGAACGAATCATCAATAATAATCTAATAAACCAATAAAAGCATGTACCACAGTTTTTTTTGATGTACTACATTCTTGAACTTCCATTGTATTCAAAGGATCAACTGAAATTCCATCCTTAGAGACAATATGGCCAAGAAAAGAAACTATTTGAAGCCATATTTCACACTTGCTGAATATCCCATATAACTATTTCCTTCTAAGAGTCTCTAGAGAAACTTATAAGTGTTTATCATGTTACTCATAGATTTTGGAATATATCAATATATCATGAATAAATACAACAAAAAAAATCATAATGATATTCATTGAACACTTTGTTCATTAGATCCATAAAAATAGCGGGAGCATTAGTCAATCTAAATGGAATTACTGTAAACTCATAATGTCTATACCTGGTTCAAAATGCAATCTTTAGAATATCTTTCTTCCTCACACAAAATTGGTGATATCCAGATCTAAGTTCACTCTTTTAAAAATATTGAGCTCTGTGAAGTTGATCAAATAAATGATCAATATGAGTTAGGGGATACTTGTTATTTAAAAAAAATATTAATAATTAAATATTTACCTGTAAATAAATTATTCAATATATATTTAATATATTAAATATATATATATATAATAAATTTATTTTATAAATGTATATATTTATGATAGAATATTTATATAATTATATATATATATATAATTTTATAAAGATATTTATAAAGATATTTATTTATATAATATATATATATATATATATATATCAAACATAGAAACAATTTAATATTGTAACATTTATTTATTTGGAATAATTGAATATTGGAAAACAATATTTTTTAATATGGGTTATTTTTTTCATATTATCAAAACATTTTTTTTCTTTACATTTAAAAATTATCACGAAACAAGATGGAGATAAATTACAATCATTTATTTTTTTTTACAAAATTTCACATCCAAACAAAATGAAGGGAAATCAAAATCATTTATTTTATTTTCTTTTCTTTTATGAATCACTAAATCATTTCCTTTCTTATACTAAATTTTGACCAAACATAGTTTGAATTTTTAATGATTATAATAAGAACTCAATTATGAATGGAAGACTTTAGTCTTTCGATAACCATCTCATTTTAATCAATGATGTGGATCTAGGTCGCAATCTCAGCAAATTTGATTTTTTTTCAATCTTTTTTCTGGATTCAGGTAAGGGGAATACCCTTTCCAGGAAAGAATGATAACTTTATGCATGACATTGGCAATCTTATTAGTGAATTTATTGAATGGTATGTATTAGATATGATCCATAGGGATAAACTGTGGTGTTAAGGGCCATGGTGGACACCTCAAAACCTCTCATATGAGGAAAATTTATTAAATTATTGGAGTCTAAAGTTTCGGTCTTGTTCGAATTTGAGAATATTCCCATTTTCTACATATTGTTTGGTATTTTGGGTCATGCTATTAAGGATTTTAACTTTAAATAGAATGATTATGAGTGTCAGATTATCCTATAATATGGTTCTTGGAATCATGCTAAATCAGCGGGGTGTGATTTTGTTTCGAAGAAAGAGAAGAAAAAGGATTGGGAGAGGATATTTGGAGTAGAAGGAGTTGGTTCCTCCCTTTCAAAGGTTTAAGTGGTCCCTTTGGGTCTACCTTCCTTTTCTCATGCTCCAAAAGGGATTCCTAGTAACGATTTGGCTTCTTCTATCCTATGTACAACTTTTGAGGGTAACCATTTACCACACGGGTTTGTTGAAGGTGGTTTTCATTTTTTATTTTATGAATAATAGTTCAGTATAGATGCCTTTTTCATATGATCTAATGTATTTCATTCTTTAAATGAATGAATCTTTGAAGAATCAAGATCTTCAGGTTCAAGAAAACTCTTTGGTGGAAGTAGTTATACTTGTTAATAATACATTGAACATTATGAATATGATGACTTCATCAAATGAACCAATGGTTTCCATGATAGATATGAAAAACACTTTGGTAAATAGTGATTTTTTTTCATATGGAATGGTCCTCACCCTCTCAAAATAGGGATCTCCACTAGGTTTATCCTTCATGAATAATTTAGAAGTATCCTAGGAGGAGTCCCTTTTTGGTTTGTAACCGTATAAACCTAAAGGAAATATGGGTTAGAATAAATGACATGAGGAAGAAAATAATTTGGTGACTGTGAATTCCAAATATACTGCAAAGAGAGACCACATCGTGAGATTAGTGTTGAAGTATTTCCAAATTCAAAAAAGCATCTAAAGGGTAAAGAAGTTGACTCAAGGAAATACTTTTAGAAGGTGGAAACTGGTAAGGATCAGACCCACATGGTGTATTGAGAGTCATATGTTTTAACTATTTTGGGCTTGAAAATGCACGAACATTTCGTATATGGTACCTATTTGGATCACTATGTTTACCCTTTATGTGGATTTTCTGTCTCAAGTCATGTTGGGAAGGACAAGTGGAATTAATTTAAAATATGGATTTGAAGGGTTTTTCCCTATTGGGAGAGTAGACCATGTAGGTGGTCTTTGTAATATGTGGTTCAAGGTGGTGCAGTTTCTTGTGAAACAAATTCCCAAAACCATATAATGGTTTATATATTCCAATCTAGAGATCCTGTATGGACTTTTATTGGATTTTATGGATGGATGAGTTTTTCTAATAAATGGAAATTTTGGGATCTTATTAAGTTTGTAAGGAATGATATTCAAGGCCCTATTTTTTTAGTGGTAATTTTAATGAGATCCTTTATCATACTGAGAATTAGAGTGTTTCTTATTAGACTTCTTCAATGCTCCCATTTCAGGATATCTTTAAAATAGACTCTTTATCTTGGGGTTTCTATAGGGATCATTTTAATTGGTTCTGGTGAGGTAATTTTACTTCTAATATTTTAGAATGACTCAATAGGTTTCTTGTATCTAGTGAATGGTGTTTCCATTATAAGTTTCTTGAGGTTTCTCATCCCCCCCTCGATTACACCAGATCATTGCCCCATCTTACTTAATACATCAGATTTGTTCTAGACCCATGACCCCAGGTGGATGTTTAGACTCAAAACCCTATGGATTCATAATAATACCTATTATAGGGTTGTGGAATCTACTTGTTCATCCTCTAATGGTCCAGTTTGGGAAATATTAAATACGTTCTGACCTTCCTATAAATTTGGAGTCATAGGCACTATGGAAATTTTGATCATAATATTTCCAAGATTGAGAGGGATTTGAAAAGCTTCTATACATTCCTTGTGTCAGACTCCAGTCTACATATTAGGAGAAAGAACTAGTCACAATTATAAGAGACAAGGAAAGCTACCAGTTTATCCGATCAAGAGAGTCTTTCATTAAATAGGGTGACCAAGGCACAATTTTTTCCCTCAAAGATCCCCAAAAAAGAGGGGGAAGAACACTATTTCTAAGATGGAGGTTACCAATAGAGTTCATCTAGTCAAGAGGATAGAAATACATGAAATGATCTAGGATTTTTATAGGAATATTTTCACCTCTGAGGGGTCTTATTTCCCTTAATATCTCTTAGACTGCATTGATTTAAAGGTTTCATATGATATGAGTCATAAACATCCATTATACTAAGGCTCTCGGTCCTAATGGTTTCCATACTTTGTTCTTTATGATGTTTTGGAATGTTATTAGGGATGAAATTATTAATATGGTATAGGGAATTTGGATAGGTTCCATAAATTTTGAGAAATAATAATGAAACTCTCAATGTTCTAATTCTAAAATTCCTTGATCTAGTCAAAATAACTAAATTCAGGCCCATCATCTCATGTGTTGATATTTACAATATTTTCTCAAAATATATGACCCATCATTTGAGTGGGATCCTTCCCTATATTATTTTTGAAAATCAAAGTGGTTTTATCCCCAAAAGATCACCAAAGAAAATGCAATTATTTCTCATGAAATATTTCATTTGTTGATTACAAAATCCACTTCTAAAGGGAGGTTGTTGAATATGAATATTGACATGTAAAAGGATAATTATAGGGTTGAATTACCCTTTTGGTAATTAGTGATGTCCAAACTGGGCTTCAATTCCTAGTGGATTGAGGTGATTATGAAATGTGTAATCTCTGTATCTTTCTGTATCACAGCGAATGGTGATTTCACTAGTTTCATTAATATGACTTGAGTCATGAGTCTGGGAGACCCAATTTTACCATACTTATTTCTCATTGTAGACGAGGTGTTTTATAATATCTTATTAAGTACAATAGCTATAGGTTTAATCAATGGTGTCTAGGTATTTCATTGTAGTGTCCCAATTAATCACTTGTTTTTTTATGACAGTTGTCTTCTTTTTTCAAGAGTGACACCCAAATAATGTATATCGATTCTTAATATTATCCATGTCTATGATATTTGATTTTGAAAGTGTTAATTTGTCAAAATCATAAATTTCCATTTTCATGGTTGTTCATTCCGGGAAGAAGGAAATGATTTACCATTTGTGGAGAATTAAGATTGTAGAGAAACACTAAAATTATTTGGGTCTCCCAATTTTTTTGGGTTATCTAAAAAAATATGTTTTTCCTTTTATTCTGGATAATTTTATTAAAAAAATATACACATAGTCAAGAAATAATTTTTTAAGAGTATGAAAATAAATTCTTCTCAAGGCGGTTATCCAAGATATTCCTCCTTATGTGACATATTTATTTAATCTTCTAAAATATATCATCCATCATATTCATTAATATTTAACTAAATTGTGGTGGGATTGAATTGAGGGAAGAAATTTAATGAATATTATTTCATGAGAAAACCTCAGTGATCCCAAATCTCATGGTAGTTTGGGGTTCAAGAAATTGAACTGCTTCAATGATATGCTCTTTCCAAGAAAATATGGTCATTTTTTAATGATCCTAATAGTATTTGTGCAATTATTATTATGTTTAAATATTTTTAAATTTGTGTACATAGTTAGAGTCAATTTTTGAGGTGTATGGGGCTCCATTTCCATTTTAAATCGGGGTTATTATTGTAGGGTGGTGCATGGTGATAAGGTATCTATATGTAATAATCCATTGATGGTTGGAATTAGCGGACTAGAACCCACATCTCCACAAATTCTTGGTCATGAGGATGGTTGTGTGAGGGATTTGATGACTGATTATTTGTGTGGATGGGATCATCAGAAGCTCAATAATTGGTTTATTACATGTGACAAGGAAGCTATTCTAGCTATCCCATTGGTCTTCAGTGTTAGAGTGGATTTTTTTTTGGAGTAAGGAGGATTATGAATGCTATTCAGTTCACTCAGTTTACATATATTCTATTGGTTTTAGAAATCCCTTATGTTCATTCCTTTATAAGCATCTATGGAAATTGAAACATACACCAAAAGCTAAATTCTTATGATAGAAGTGTGTAGGGATATTCTTTCAACTCATGATCTATTGGTCAGAAACCAACTTACAGATGATTCTTCTTTCCCTTTCTGTGGTGATGTTATTGAAATGGCCTTCCATTCTCTCTTTTCCTGCTTTTTCCTTTTTGGGTTTTCACATCCCTTTTAGGGGCCTCTCCATGAATGTTGGGAGAGGTTGGGTGATGCAAAACTGATTCTTTCAGAATTGGCTTTCAATCAGTCCTCAGACCATGGTGATAATTATCATTTGGTTGTTACATGAACCACCTATAATAGGAAACCTCCCATTGTTGGTAAATTTAAAGTTAATATGAATTCCAAGTTTCATGTTAAAAACACAATTAGGCTTGGGTTTGTTTTATGAAATGATTCAGGTTCTCTACTAATGGACGATTGTGGCTAACTGAATCCCCCTGTTGTTGGAGAAAAGACTATTTTTTATGGATTGGATATGGACGCATCCCATGAGTTATAAGAAATTTTCATTGAATTAGATTTTCACATTATTACCAAA
The DNA here is from genome assembly GCA_963277665.1 of Viscum album. Taxonomy (NCBI): domain Eukaryota; kingdom Viridiplantae; phylum Streptophyta; class Magnoliopsida; order Santalales; family Viscaceae; genus Viscum; species Viscum album. Next base: position 1,878,280,704 of record OY728151.1, read on the forward strand.
TATATTTATGACACAAAGGAGAGTGGTAGGTTTTTTGGATTTATCATGGATAAAATTTTGATTTTGGAATCAAATGTCTCTTCTTGTCAGTTCTCTTTTACTAAAAGAGAATGAAATCATTTTGCACACTATCTTTCCTTCTAGATGGATTTTTCATGATTCCTTTACTGATATTCCTCTTTCATCCAGATACTTGTAAGACTGAATCTAATTATTTATAATTTTTTTCTTCTGGTTTCAGAAAAAACCCCGTAATAATAAATGGTATTAAAAAACCAACATTGCTCCAACCAGATGCATGCATGACCAGAGACTAATTTTTTTTTGTAAATATCCTATTTTTTCTTAGAATCAAGAATTTATTAATTGATTAGGAATATGTTTAATAAAATAAAATATAACAATCCAATGAACACTAGTAGTGATTAATATCAAACAAATATACTCAATGTAAATCTCCAACATATTAGAAAATTCCAAGAAATTACATTGAAAATTATCATACACAATCAATATACTTTTATTCTAACCATATTTAAGTCTCTTAAACAATTTAGATATGATATCCAAATAATAAAATCATGACAAAAAACTACTATGAAATCCATTAAATAACACAAATTAATAATATGAACATAATCATAATTTCTTGCGGAACACAACTCCCCTTTCGATTTCATGGTTATTTGGTACATTATATTCATTATATGGATTCCCAATATTTAACCATTTGATACTAAAGAGTGATAATATCAAACATATACATAATAAAATAAGAGAACTCTCAAATCTGATACCTCGATTCGAAGCTTCAATAATCACCAAACAAGATGGGATAAAGGATGATGATCATCAACACAAAACCGTATGTTGAACCCATAAAACCAATGAAAATCCTGCAGTATGAATCGTCTATCAATCATTGAGGAAGATTTAAAAAAATGAAAGAATATGATTTCCATAACTCAGAATGAAATAATGAGATAAGAATGAATGGAATAAAATAATAAAAAGAGTTACCTTTTATTGAAGGTAGTTTTTACTGAAATCAAAGCCCTAAGGACCAATCAAAGGAGCCTAGGTTCATACAAAATGATTCTTCAAACACCTAGGGTTCAAGAGGAGAAAAATAATGAATTCCAGAGGCACTCTGAATTTATAGAGAAGTTTTGAAAACACCATGTCACAATATGAAAAGTATTCATCATTCTATAATGACCCCAAATTTGAAAATCCGGACACAATATCACGACATGGATCTTGATTTTCATGTGGTTAATGATCATTTATTAGATGATATTACGAAAGTTCACAGTGTTTCCAAGGGTATCATGTCACAACCCCCAAACCCTTAGAAATTACAATGTAATTCTTGACCTTTTTGTACAACCTGATAAACCATTGATGAGGATTATGATGCAGCCTATACACTGTGGCACAACCACTCCTAGAGATGTAGAACAAAGGAACTCAAAAACTAGGACTTCACAATGCCAAAAATAATCATAGAAAAATGTATCCTTATGTGAGATCAAACCAAACCCCACATATATTTAAAATAAAAATTACCAGACCACATCGTGGATAGAATATTCATGTCGTAATAGATCCCACATAGGATTAACTCCGAAAGAGTTCTCAAAACCCTCCACATCATAACAAAATAAATCGCACTACAACCAATAAATACCCACTAAAAATAGAAACATATAAATCTCACTACCTTAACCCCATGCCATAAGAAAAACCGCTTAATGCTGTCTAATATTTACGACATGATACATTAGGAAAACCATCCAAGCCCCCTCATTCTACAGCAATACTACCACAAAACATCCCCAGACTCCCTCAACACTTGAGAAACCCTAAAATAAAGGCCCAAGAAAATACAACCCCTCACAAACCCCTTCAGGTATTCTATAAAATCCATCCTATAGAAAAATTATTCCTCCTTCCTAATATATTATTTAGGCTTCAATGACCAAGACTAAAAACTAGATCTTTTAATATTTTCTTCCTTAAGATTAAACTATTATCTATTTATACTATTAACTGAGAACTAGATCCTTAAAATCATATTCCAAATCTCAAATTTTGGTTTCTCGGGTTAGATTAAAACACTAATTATTTTCCTTAAGAATTATTATCAAGTTTCTATACCTATATAAGTTGCTTACATTAATCTTTCTTTTCAAATATTAATCTCAAAGCCATGTTTGATGATGAGGATGTCATTTATATACAACATAAACTTTTATCTAATGAGTATCATGTTTTAAATTGATTTAATAATTATTTTTATTAAATTTTCTCCCACTAAAATGATGACCCCTTTTAAATTTCATCATATCCATTAGTGGGTCAAAGTTAATATTTCACTATGTAATGATTCTGCTTCGATGTTGTTCGACTAGAAGTCCCTCTAATCACAATTATTTACTCAAGAGAGAATTAAATTCCATAATAACTTTAACACCTTATATCCGTTAGCATATAATTTCTTAAATGTATGTATTATAATTTGAAGAAGTATTTTAAACACTTTTAACATAAGCATATATCACAATTCATAATATAAAATTTATATTAATGAATAGTAAATTGGAGAAGTTGAATGATAATTGTTTAATAAACTAAAGAATATATCATAGTTCATAATATAAAATTTATATTCCTTAATAATAAAGAATAAAAGATGATCAATATTAGATTAAGTTAGTTTTGGCATGTTAGAAGAAATCCTAGTGATGTGTCTATTAATAGGGTAAAATTAATGAAAAATTCACTTATTAAAAGATATTTCCATAGTCCCAAAAGGAATATTAATCAAACAATTTAATATGATATTTTTTTAAAAGGTTTCAATGATAACATGGTCTTCAATAGAGTTAATTGGTGATGTTTTATCCATGTAGCATACCCCATTTAATTGGGTTAGTCTATCAATCTGTTTATTATTGTTATTGTTGAATAAAACACTAGAGAATAGTTCAAAATAGACAGTTCATAAATTTAAACATGAGATAATTATTTATTAAAAATTCATAAATAAAGTGATTGTAACCACTTTATAATTCAGAAAGAATAAACATGAAAAAATTCACTTTTATATAATATAAACATTTTATATTATTGTCAAAATGAATTTAATATTAACTCATCTGTTTTCCAAATTATAATATATTTTTATAAAAACTTTTACTATCAAATAATTAACACCTTCATATTTTAAATATTTTATATTTTATTTTATTTAAATCATTGATCATATCATCCAAAACTCTTGGAAGGGTACGGATAATTTTTTCTCAAATTAGGCCTTTCTATATAAACATTTTATATTTTCATTTATCATCAATTAAAAAATGAATATCTTGCACTTTTATATTTTCCTTATTTTATAATTTATTAACACTATAAATTATTCAACCATGTAAATACACTGTAAAACTTACATCTATTGAAACGTTTTTTTGTTCATTTTAAAGGCCCCCCTTGGCCACACATATGATTTTTTTAGAATTTTGAAAAAAAAATAATTTTATTTAAAATAATACTCAAAATGGCTTACACCACATCATGGTCTTGGCCTCTAGGAGCATATCCTAGGGGAGTATTTCTTCTTCCTTCTACTTTTTCTTCTAAAAGTAATAGTGATTCTATTGTAACCTTATAAGGTGCTTCTAATAGAAATCTAATGTTTCCCTCACATTAATGCATATAAAAATCTAATGTTTACATCACACAAGTTCTCCATGGTCTTACATAACCCAAAAATTCCACTATGTCATGGTATATGTAGTTTTAGTGCATGTATCTGTTAGATCCATCATGGTAAATTTTATTTCATAGATATTTGATTAATTTGGCACACTAAAATATTTTTTTTATTAAAATATTCATTTCATTTATTTATTTATGGGGTGTTTTTCCTATTTTTATTGGGTAGTTTGACTATTGGGATTGCATTTTTCTCTATTCTTGGACTGTTTTTATTATTAGTTATTGATTAGATTATATTATTTATCTATAATTTATATATTATGTGTTTACTTGTGAGTCTCTTTTGGATCGATGTATTTTTTTACTGCTCAAATTACCCTAAGCTCAATTTTAGATACTTCAATCTAGCTAAAACTGACCTTAAAGAGATGGGGAGAGGAGGAACCATTCGGAGTTCCTAATTTTTCTAAAGAGGTCTATAGAGTTCATGGTATTTGTAGAGAGGTCTCTGGGTGAGTATGACTAAATTTAGGATTAGTCTATCTTTTATTTTTCTTATTGTCCTCGTTGTCACTTAAAAATTTGATTAAACACATGAATCTTGATGTACCTTTTCTACCTTTTAATATTACAACTATTTTTAATCCTGATTTGGAATTATTACTCTTATTAATTTTTATATCACTATTCTATTCATTTTCCAATGAATTTTTAATTGATAAAAAATGATATCCTTCTTTAATAATATTGTTTATTGGTAATAATAAATAACAATCATATCAGGTACAGATGTATCCCCTCTAATAAATTCAATTATGAAATGAACCATGATCTTCAGAATAAATCCCTATTGAAGAGAAAAGGGAGTGTAATGAGGTGCCAAGCTATTTAAGAGGTTTGAAAGTGATTTACAGGGCTAGTTATAGTAATAAAAGACCCCTATGGATCAAAAAAATTAAGAATATAAAACAAGCAGGGTACACAAATTGGGTATCATGGTTTAATAGAGATCCATAACATCTTAACTAAAAAAGGAAAGAATTTATAAAAATATCATTGACCAAAAAAATTAAACCAGAAACAAAAGACGGAAAATAAAGAATGAAAATTCAATTCAATGTATGATTTGTAAAATGGAAATAATTAATCCAAAATATAATTTGATACTCTTAAAATGGATTGGAATTAAAAAAATAAAAAGAATAATAGTAAAATTCACATGGAGAAAAATGATACCCTGTAACTCTTTCAATCAAACCATAAATGTCAGATATGCTTCTAGACAAAAAAAACCTCCATGTATACTACAACAACAATGGAAGTAGCGGCCCCAAATAACCCACCACTTCAGTTACACTCTTTCTCCACCATCATTGCTTTTGCCTCTTCCACCCTTCTCTCCACTAAAAATTTCTCTTTCATCACCTCCTTGCATCGATCCTACACCATCATCTATAATTTCTCATGGTTATGTTTCTCTTCTTAAATATGATTTAGGGTGAAATTAATCCCATGATTGATCCCATCCATGGAATCCTTGTATTGTTTCACCTTCTAATTGCGTGGTTAATTATTCAATTGGGACACCTTGCATAACCTCTATAACTTAGACACCATGTTACAGAGCTTATCCACCCTAGTTTCTAGTAGAATGACCTCCATCTCCCTTGACCTATTCTCTTTAGTTAGTTTTTTGAGGCTCTCATCCATCTACCCTTTGGTCTCCTCTATCCCTAAAAGTTGTTTGAAATTTAATTCTTCCATTTTTATACTCATTTTTATTTGAATAACCTCTTCACGCACCACAACATCAATGAGATCTGATTGGATTTCACCATTACTGTATTGAATAAACCACAATAGATTCCATAGCTCCACCATATTTTGGAAGATCATGTGGCTTAGGGTTTTGAGTTTTGCATGTTGGGAAGCAAGATCATCATTGAGTTTGGGATTGGAGTTTGGTTTTTCAACGACTATACCATTTCGATGCTTCGCTACTGGAGAAGAGTGAGTAGTAGAGCAGAAGGTAATTGAATATTAGAAACATAGAAGAATCATAAGAAACAACTGAGAATAATGGTACTATAGTTTACAACCATATAGTCCATATTAGATCGGACTATGCCGCTATGGTAAGCAACCTCCCCATTGGAGTTTCCATGTTTTAAGCATGATTTTCCCGCACATATGGAAATGGTAATGTGATGATATATTCAGAATTTTTTTAATAATAAATAAATCATTTTTTTCATAAATCAAACTTCATAAATATTTTTGTCTGATCTAATTTATAAATAACAATAAATTTAAAAAAATTAATTTTTTATGAATAATTAATAAAATATTGAATTTTTTTAAAAAAATAGGCATAAAAAGGGTAAAAAAAATTATATAAAATGTAAAATTTGTTAAAAAAAATTCAAAACTAGATAATAGAAACAAAAAACAATATAAACATTCAAATTTTAAAAAATATAAAATATAATTTATTCCAAGTAAAATAAAATTTCAAGTCGTAAGGATATTTTTTAAAATTTTATTTTTACAATCAATAAAATTAAAATATAACGAGATAGATTACTTTTATTTAGAATCAAGGAGTTCAAAACATTTCAAAACTAAAAACACTAATAAAAAAGCACGTTCCATCAAAGATTCAAGAAGAAGGTATTTTTTCATAATGTGTCTTTTTAATTTTTTTTAAAAGAAAAGACTTTAATGCTCAATATATTATTCTTTATTATTATATATACATACATATACATGCATATAATAAAAAACTATACAATTATATTTATAATAATGTAATTAAATAATAATAATGATGTAATTAATAGTATATAATTAGAATACTATAATTAGTGAAGTAATTAATAATATACTTTTTAATAAATACTAAACACGTTCATAATATAATTATTAAAAATAATAATTACACATGTTTTTAAATCTAATTATTGTTAATAATATAATTATTCATCTTGGAGATTTATTAAGAGATAAAGTCACCCCGTAATTTATCATATGACCAGGGTTCAAATTATTGGTCCCTCACTTAAGGGATATTTCTAGGCCATTTATGGTTGATAATGCAAATAGGGGTGCAGAACTAGGTATACGCTAGCACCGTTAAAGACATAGTTAAGGGGACTTTGGGTTAGGATAAAAGGAAATTTAATAAATAAAATGGTTGGATTTCAGACTATAAAAATAATTTAATATTATAAATATTTCTATAATATTTTAATTAATAAAGTAAATAATAATTCAATTTTTGTTAATTAATATCTTAATAAATATGAAAAATGTAATTATAAATAATAAATAATAAAATTATAATTGAGAATAATTATTAATAATTGTTAATAGAAAATAATTATTAATAATAAAATTATTAATTTTATTATTAATTAATAATAACATTGTATTTTCTAGTGTAAATAATAATATTATTAAAAATAACTAAAAATTAAATTATTAAGTTAATAAAAAACATAGTTAAAATAACTATTAATAATTATGTAATTAATAATCATTTACAGTAATTATAAATTGTAATTTAAATAATAATCATTAATAATAATTATAAATAATAATGTAATTAATAATGTGATTATTAATAATGTGATTATACTCTGTCTACACTCTTTCTCCACCATAATCCCTTTTGACTTTGCCACCCTCCTCTCCGCTGCACATTTTGTTTTCATCACCTCCTTGTAGCGACCCTCCGCCATCATTTACAATATCACACAGTTTTTTTCTCTTCTTATGGGTGCCTCAAAGAGGAATTATTGTTTTTCACGATCCCTCCATGACATCCTGCTATTGTCACGCCTTATGTTCAAGTAGCTGATTCATTATTTTAGACTCCTTGCACAACTTCTATGACATGGAGACTGCATTAAAAAAATTATCTACCCTGGTTTTGAGTCTAGAAACTACCATCATCCTTTCCCTTATCTATTTCATTTTCTTCTATGATATCTCTTCTATATTCATCAATAGTTGACACTTTAAATAATCCCATTCCCAGTAACTTTTGTTAGAACCCCTTCAGGCTCCAGAGTAACAACAAGATCCAATTGGATTTCAGTATTCCTCTCTTGAAGAAAACACCCCAATCGTCGGTGCTCCACCACCTCTTGGAGGATCCTATAGTTGATGTTTTTGAGATTTTGAAGTTGGGAATCAGGATTATTGATGATTTTGGGATTATAATTTTATTTTTTACAGCTATACCATTCTGATGATCCTCCATTGGCGTAGAGTGTATAGGAGAGAACAATGATAATTAAAGTTAAAAAATATAGAAGAAGAAGTAGAAAAGCCTATGAATAAGGGAAATAAGGTTCCAACTATATAGTCTTAGGTATACTCAAGGGGGGGGGGGGAATAACCCACCAGTTAGATTTTCCATGTTAGGATTTTCTAAACTAGAGTTTCTCACACATTAGAGTTTGGAGGAGTAGTATTGTAACCATCAGTCCCATATTTTTTAGTAAAGAATACTTCAATTTTATAATTAAATAAAATCAAGGAAAAATTCAAGTCCATTGAATTATAAATATATTTACATCAGTGAATTTAGTATTTTTTGTGGACAATTAAAAAAATCTCATAAAAAATAAAAAACATGCATACAAAGTAAATAATTATTATAATCTTATATGGAAAGTAAATTTAGTAAAACTAAATTTAAAACTCTATAATAGTCATAAAAAAATTTATAAACCATCTCATGTTGAAAATTATAAAATATTATTCATTCCAAGTAAAACCAAAATTTAAATCATAATGATATTTATTTATTTTTTAAAATTATTTCTATAATCATTAAAATTAAAATATAATAAAATCCATTACATTTATTTGAAACCAAGGAATTCAAAACATTGAAATATTAAAAATATATAGAAAATATTTTCTTATTTATTTTATATAAATAATATAATAAAGTGTTAAAAAATATAATATTTTTTACTAATTTTACATAAAAAATTAATAAAAATATAGAAAATATAATCTTTTTTACTAAAAAATTAATAAAGAACAGAAAACAATGATTGTGTTCTCAATTTTATATTAATTTGTAATAAAAAAATAAAAAATAAAAAAAAGTAGGTTATTTTTTTATTATACATTCATAATCTAAAAAATAAATTTGACATTAATTGATAAACTAATTATATTTTATTTTTCTGTTCAGTTTTGTTTTTTTGTTGTTATTACATGTATATCTCCCTATATTTGGTAATATTATTCATAATATTAATTCTAAAAAATTTATATTATTTTACAGTGGAATTATATTTAGAAAAGAAATTTATTTTTTAAGTTGAATAAAATGTTTTAATTTTTAGTGATATTTTTATAATATTAAAGGTGAAGTTAGTTTGAATAATTTTTATGGCTGTCACTAGCCTATAGAATTTGTTTCAAAAATTAAAAATTTTCATTAATACCAAATAATGAAAGTAGAAAGAAGTCAACAAATAGAAAAATAGAAAATAAGAATCTTGTGATCCAGACAAAAAACAACAATCCAAAGAGCTACATATCCTTCCAAACTTCTATCTCAATCAACCTACCGATAAGATACAGAAAACATTTAAACCAAGATAATAAAAATTAACATATTTACCATTAGACAAATTTATTCAGTTAATATATATAGAAAAATAAAAATATTTTATAAAGTGTTACTTATAGGAAGAATCATAAATATTGAAATGAAGAAAAACTAATCTAAAATATTTGATTACACTATTTATCAGTTAATGAATGATAATAAAATTTAAAATCATGTTTACCACATACTAATCAATATGATTATAATACTGAAAAAATTAGGATTCAAATAGATCATAGATGATTTGAGAAATGTTTTACTGTATTTTCACTTCAACTAAAATTCATTTTCTCATTTTGATCCCCTAACGAGAGATCTATACTTTTAAAAATACTTGATAACATTAAACATAATTTTCCATCATACAAGGTGACACGAGAATCTAATGGATGGAGAATTGATTCCCAAAAATAAAAAATTTATTAGTAACTATTCTCCCATGATTTCATGTTAATTCAACTATGTTTGGTTGGTATTGACCCATTTTACTTGATTTTTCACTTAAATCGAAATTTGGGGGACAAACGTCACTTTTGATCACTCCAAAAAAATTAGTTATCCAATCCATGTGTCGATGATTTATATATATTTTATATGACTTAAAGACCATTTTACTCATATTTCATGTCAATCAGAGCTTGTATGGTCAGTTTTAACCCCTACACAAATGATTATCACATTATTACAAAAATGATAATAAATGAGAAATTGAACATTTAATTGTACCAACCAATATAGACATAAAATTAATGTGTGGTTGATTTTAATATATTACATGTGATTATAGGAATTTGATCGTATATTTTCACATCATTAATTTTTTTTACTCATTTTGACCCCCTTAATAGAAGATATGTCATTTTTATAACACTAGAAAATGTTACCCATCATTTTCTATCATACTGGGTAGCATGAGCAATTGATGGATGTGTCATTGATTCATATATATAAAAAAGTATTTTGTTTTACCATTATCCAATGATTTCATGTCAATAAAAGTAATTTTTCTTAGTATTGTACCCTTTTACATGATTTTTCACTTAACTACAAATCCAAGGGGCAAGAGTCACCTTTAATCATACTAATAAATTTAGTTATTCAATCCACATGAAAATGATTACTGTATATTTTAAATAACATAAAGATCATTTTCCTAATACTTAATGTCAATCAAATCTCATTTGGCCAGTTTTGACACCCACACACTTGATTTTCCCATTATTACAGAAATAGTAATAAATGTGAAAATGAAATTTTAATTGTATTTACCAATTCATGAATTAGATTTACACACAATTGATTCTAATAAAACACAAATGATTCGAGGATTGTTACCCTATATTTTAATTTCAATTAGAAGTTTTTTTATTATTTTGACCCCCTGATGGGAGATTTGTCATTTTAATAATACTAGACAATGTTACCCATCATTTTCTATCATACTGGGCATCACAAGCATTTGATGGATGCGGTTTTGATTCCTATAGATAAAAATAATCTTATAAATCATTATACAATGATTTCATGTCCATAAAAATGAATTTTCTTGGCATTGGACCCTTTTATGTGATTTTTCACTAAACTCTAAATCTAAGGGACAAACATCACTTTTGATTATACTGAGAAATTCTGGTATCTAAACCATGTGATGATTCCTATAGATTTAAATGGATTAAAGATAATTTTCCAAATATTTAATAACAATAATATATTATTTGTTCATTTTTCCCCTACAAACATGATTTTACCATTATTAAAAAAATAGTAATAAATGTGAAAATGTAATTTTAATTGTATGAACCAATTTGGGCATCATATTGATGCTTAGTTAATTCCAATTGATCCCATATGATTCAATGAATTATCTACTAGTTTTTAATGTCAATTATAAGCTGTTTATTTGTTTTTGACCCCATGACAGATGATATGTCATTTTAGTATCACTAGAAAATGTTACGCATCATTTTCCATTATACTGGGCAACATGAGAATTCAATGGATGCAGAGTTGATTCCTACAGATCAAAAAAATAACTGGTGATAGTTATCCATTGATTTCATGTCAATAAAAGTGTGTTTTCTTAGTATTATCTCATTTTATATGATTTATCACTTAACTCCAAATTTTTTGAAAAAATGACACTTTCAATCATACCATGAAATTAAGGCATCTGATCTGTGTTCCAATGATTCCAATATATTTTAAATGACATAAAGTTCATTTTTCATATATTTCATGTCAATCAAATATCTTTTGGTTGGTTTTTAACCCTACTCAAATTATTTTCCGATTATTATAAAAATTATAATTAGTTTGAAAATGAAAATTTAATTTTATCGACCAATCCACGAATCATATTAATTCACAGTTTCTTACAACAGATCACATATGACTTGAAGAATGTTTTCCTAGTTTTTCAAATAATTTAGAATTAGTTTTATCATTTTTGACTGCCTGATGGGAGATATGAAATTTTAATAACAGTAGACAATGTTACCCATAATTTCCATTCATAATAGATAAAACAAACATTTTATGGGCACAAAATTGATTCATATAGATCAAAAACAACATAAGGACTAGTCTCCAAAAATTTCATAACAATAAAAACATGTTTTCTTATTTTATACCCTTTTATGTGACTTTTTACATAACTCTAAATCCAAGGGACAAACTCACTTCTGGTCACATCAAGGAATTCAGGCATCTGATCCAAATGATGATGGTATATGTAGATTTTAAATGACTAAAATTCCATTTTCCTAATATTTCATTACAATTGAAGATCATTTTGTTATTTTTACCCCTACACACATGATTTTCCCATTATTACCCATCATTTTCCATCATACTAGGAAAATAATGTGTCTTAGTTGAGAAGAGGACTTGCAAGTTTTGTGATGAGTTTTTGACATCAATACTCTTATGATTTTTTTTATTGAATTACATTAAAGGATTTAGATCCTTGATTTCCTTGGTATAAGCATGATATATGTTGTGGTATTTTTATATTCCCTATGACCTTTTTATTTGTGGTTTCTCAGGTAGGTAATAGTTATACAAGTAGATTTATTTTGGGAGTTCCCTTTAGAAGGATAACTAATTGTTTATATAGATTTAATTATCAAGTTACCTATGAATGAATAACTACTTGATAGTGGTGATACATTCAAATTTTTACTTATAGGTGTATATCTTCTTTAGGGTAGTGAAATTTTGTATGGTATATTTTGGTGAAATAATATATGAGTATATTATAGTGGGATCTTTAAGTGTATCAAATTTGACAGCTTTTAGATGTAGTTGGATAGTAGTTGTTATATAATGGTTGTTATAAAATTATTTTTTAGAGAAAAGTGTTATTGTAAGAAAGTGGGTTTTTATGTGGTATGAAAAGGAATAGGTTCAATGATTGACTTTTTGGTGATGTTTTTCTATTAACTATTTTATTTTATTTACTCCACACATTGATGAATTAGTATGATTAATTCACATTTACGCATTATAGTTTAGAGGAGGAACCTATTAATTATTTTTGTAAGATTACCCTTTGAAAATAAATTCTGTTGACCATACATTTCTTATAAATTTTTTTGAAGATAAAATCAAAAGTATCCTCCCTATTAGATTTAATAATGCATGGATAATATATTTAAAATCTATAAAAATTATCCAAGAATTTTTGGAAGGTATTTAATCTTCTAGCGACATATATTATTGACTATGGAAATAAAAAAAATTGAAAAAAAGGATAAGGAATTTGATTAGAGAGTTATTTAGTAATATAGATATAGACATTACTAATTTGGAAATGGAAATTGAACATATATAAAATAGTCATGAATATAATTTTGAGACTAATATTTTTAATATGAGGTTTACATAACTCATAAGATCAATTAGTTTTACTATTTCAATGAGGGAATTCATAAAGAGACTTTTAGAAAATTATTTCTCCAAAAATTTGATAATAGCAATTCCTTTTTTAATAATCTATAAAATACCACTATAATCTAAAATCCCATCAATTATTTTAAATTTTTTCATGAGATCTTTAAAAAATATTTAATATCATGTATTATATTAATATGTATTATACAAACTAGTTTAATAGATATGCTCCTATTAACATTAGAAACATTCTCGATATGATTACTATTATAATTATTGTGGATAGTAATGGTATAATTCCAAAGATACCATACATGGAGAAGGTTTAAAAAATGACTTATCTCCCAATCCTAATAGTTCTCCTAGTCGAGATTGATTTTCCAACATGTTTTATATGACTAATGGGTTATTATGCACTATGATTAATTGAAGATATTCTAAAACATTTTATTAAATAGTTCCATCTAGTAGAAACCAATTCTTGATTTTTTCTTCTTTTTGCAAAATTAGAGCATATTGATGCTTTGGATATGTTTAGTTCTACTCCTATATATAGTTCAATTTATAAAATATATAGAAAAATTCTATTTAATAAACTTGTTCAAGTTATTAGAAATTTGGTCTTATATAGAAAGTTTACGTGATGGAGGTTATATGAATTTTCCCTCTAGAAAAGCAGGAACAACATCTTTCTCACACTCATTTATCACTTTATATGAGTTATTGGATATAATGATATCTTATTTTGGGAAGACCACTAGTCGGGTAATTTTTTATTATTTCCAGGGTGTCTACATCCTGGTATAACAATCCATGAAGCTAAATAACACATTTTATTCACTAACACTTTACTTAATGGACATCAAAAGGTGTTTGTACTATCCAACTAATGAATGAACCTGACCATGAAGTTGTCGACCCTCACGCTTGAGCCTATTTTTCTTTACCAACCTTAGTAAAATTATTTATGTTACACTAGGATCAGATCCTTGGTCTAGAGTTATTTGGAACAAATATATGAAAGATAAATAAAACTTTCTATTGTCATGAGTGATGAAAATATCCTTACCTAATAAAAACATTGCTAAACACAAATATATTCAAATGGAGTCTAAGTGATTATTTTGCACCTACAATAATATAGAGTCTACTTAGAATTTGTTTTTAGAAAGTGAATGACTAGGTTTTTTGTTAAAGTTTCAGGGAAATAGAATGGGGGTTACCATAATATTTTGGTTAATTGAACATTTTATGGTATCTTAGTTTCAGAATGTGGATGTAAATTCTATTGAAGTTCAGGCTAAGAGTGTAGTGGTTGTAGTGGGATGTCGGATGTTCTAGGAGACTTTCACTAAAACTAAGAACATGGTTCCTTAGGTGAAAATAGGTTCTTTGAAATGTATGACTCTTATCTTGAATGTGGAGCTAAGTTCACTATGTAATGGAAGTTCTTTGACTGATAACTATTTGGATGCTCTATATGTTACACACAGTAGAAATTTAAGGATAAAAAACCACTTACTAATAATTTTATAAAGTTTTCAAATCAATATAATTGTATTTATTTTGTTTTGAATAATTACTTAGTAAAATTAAATTTTAATTAAAATTTAAATTTGATTTGTGAATTTAATAAAAATACAAAAAAAAATATCCAGTCAATTTGAATGATAAACAAGAAAGATAAAAAAGCACACCTCCTGAATCTGATGTGTCATGTAGGACCATGGATGCTACATGCATATGGTGCGGTGTAGACCTACAAAAAATAAAAAATATGAATATTATAAAAATTAATATAATAAAATAATTAAATAAATCCAGTATAAACATGAACCATTGGATTCCATGCACTATCACCCTGACGCATATACTCCTGTAGTACTCTGACCGCATCTAATAACTATGAATTTACCTCCTCAGAAGAACCCATTGATTCCTATAAATATATCTCCTACTATTTCAACCTATAAAAATTAGTTTCCACAACCTTAACATGTGAAACAATATAATTAGTAATCCCCATTCTATATTTTAACCTGTATCCATGTCTATCACGACCAATAATGTGATGAAATATCTCATCCCTCTGCTTGGAAAGTTGTCAGTGGTTCTTGGGAAATTGTGATAACTAAATATCAAATTGAGCCTTTTTATTATATAAATATTAATATATATGTATATAAAGATGTATGTATGTACTTATAATTAGTATAAGAGCATACTATAAGAGCTACAACCTTAGGATCATCTTGGTCGTAAGTCATCATCCACAATGACATTTTATCAGTCAATTGACCTTGATCTCATAACTAAATTCCAATAAGATATTAATATAGAACAAAAAATCATATTAAATAAAAAAAATTAAATTCTAAATAAATCATGTCGAATATAGGACACGCGACGAGTCCCAAACCTGTGAGGTGGTATCTACAATGCAAGATTCTTGCAATGTCATGCTTCCACTACCTACCTTCAATTAATTCACATTTCAAACATATAAAATGATGAAAATTCTTATAAAATTATAAAAAAAAATATATAGTCCCATAATCATATTATTATTGAACCAATACGCAACCAATTCATGCCACTAAGATAGGAGAACACCACTCGGGACTCTGTATAGAATGTCTATGGAACCCAAATTTGGTACAGAGGGCTCCCTAGTGACTCTACCATTATAATATTTCCACATTTTAAAAAATTTGGCCATACACACTGGACAAAAAGCATTGGGGAATAATATCATATTATTCAATTTAAGAAAAAAATTCATCACAAAAGTTAGTTTTTTAAATATATCTGAGGAACTAAAATCATCTTATTACAAGAACTTCGTTCAATAGTCGATATAATTTATCCTAAGGGAATGAAGCCCAATCATTTCTAGTCAATGAAAATCTATGTGGGTAACATTTTATATGATCCAAATAGTTAATAAATTCATGGGAACCCACTCCCATAGGATGGTATGTCTCATCAAATGATACGTCAAGGGCCGTTCTAGAATTCCATAATGAAGTCCAATGAATGTAGCCTCTCATACAAGAGGAATAAGTGGTCTATTTGGATCCAATTGAAAAAAATTATACATAATTATACATATGTGTATATATATGTGTGTGTTTAATGATTAATAAAAAAAATAAAAGCACATTTACATCCATACATACCTCAACCTGTAGATGAAAATACCCCTACAAAATGATGTGGATATAGTGAATGTTCCCCTAAAATGTTTTTAGACATGAAACTTTTTATTCAAATACACTTAGAATATATAACAAATAAATAGAATATAAATACATGAAAATAACTTTTAAATAGTTCATAACAAAACTAGGTTTGTGAGTGGCTCAAGTTTTTGATATGTCAGCTCATTCTAAAGGTAGGAAATACGCGCATTTACATTAATAATACTAGATCACCTAAAGCTAATTGAAGGAATAAATAAGGATATATGTATAATATCAACATAGGTACTCAAATGGTGTAAATTTCAGTTAACAATACCCTTGGTTTGTTAAGTAGATTTATTTTATCTATATGTAGTGACATAGTATCCCTTAGTTCAGCTTGAAAATTATTACATTCATCGAATATAAACTATTCATGGTAAATATAAATTCATTTAAAACCTTTTTATAAAATCAATTCATGTTTTCATAATATGAAACAAATGTATTTATCATAAAATAATCTAATTAAAACTACATTTAATCTTGAAGCTAAAATTCAAAATGAATGTTTTTATGATTAAAAAAATTTATATTTTAATTATATACTCATAACACATTAAAACACAAGAATATGAAATTATTAAAATTTTAACATGAATTGTGTGAATTTAAAAAGTGAATTATAAATAAATATACAATAAAATCAGGTTTTTTTATTTATCCACAATTAGAATTTAAACTACTAGAAAATAAAAACCAATGGGTTTCTAAAAATATACCACAAGATATATGACCACTATAAAGATGTCATAATATCACTTTTAAACCAATGCCAAATTTTTCACAATTAAAATTTCAAAGTAGTAATAATGTGATAAATGTTGTTGTTCAAGGAATTCTAGCAAGTTTTCATGCAAACATAAATGATAATCATTCATAAATACACAAAAAAAATTCTAATACTCAAAGAAATTACATTATTAGTAAAAAATGTATTGAAAAATGCAGATTAATAATCAAGGGTTAATCTAGGTCCAAATTTCAATGTATATTTCTAGAAAATTAATTATCACTCTCAGATGATAGTAAAAAATAAGTTCATTTAGATCCAAAAAAAATATTTACAATTAAAGGTATCAAAATATTATTCTACACATGACACACATGTCATTTAAAAATAATATTATTCAATTAAAAATAGATTCTCACTATTTTTATTTCCACAGAATATTTCCTGATAATTAAGATCTTAGATTGGAAAACCAATTTATAGATCTATCCACCTCAGTTAAAATACATAATTTCTAACATTATAATGAAAAAAATAGATAATCCCAAATAGGTTATCATTTTCATCACATTAGATCTTCAAATTCCAAGAAGTTTTAAACATAAATTCCGATACTGAATTTTAACACAATTAACACATGAACTATTCTGTGAAACATTTCTATAAAAAATTACCCATACAAGATCACAACCCTAAATTCTAGTTTCATTAGTTCATTTAAGAAAACCAATCATTAAAATTAAATACATGATAAAATTATAAAAAATTAAAAAACCAAGTCAAAATCAAAACCCTAAAACCAAAATTATAGTTTACATGTGATAATGTGAAGAATATGGAACCAAGTGACATATCAAGTGTGTAGAGTCAGATTAGGATGCGACATCCTCACCCTTAGTGTGAAACGATGAGAAGAGGAAGTGATCTGATTGATGGTGGTGGTAGACAGGGGTGGTGGTGGCTCTAATAAAGGGTGTGAAATTTGAGTAAGGGTGAGGATGTCCAAACATGTGTCGGTGGAAGAGGCATCGACACCGAGTGTGGTGAGGGTGAGGGAGAGGATGGTGAAGGGGGAGTTAGTGTACGAGGTTAGGGGAGTTTTAGGGTAGCTCTGAAGTGGGCATGATGAGGGTGAGGTGGGGGATGGGTTATGAGGGAGAGGACTGGGGGTGGGGGGTGTGCGTGAAGTGGGGAAAAGGGATAGGTATTTATTTGGGTGTAGTTACTGCCATTGGAAGTCACTGATACTCACCAATATCAACCACCATTGGTAGTCTCCTACTTCAACAGGTGAAAAATTATATTTCTATTGTAGTGAATGAAAATTTTATGTTTTTTACTTTTACTTTTATAACATAATATTAATTATACAGAACAAGTCCTCATATAATTAATATTTTAAAACTATTTACAAAAATAAAAAAAGTTGAAATCTATTTTCCAATATGGCGTGGAAATATTGTATAAGGAAATACATGTAAGGAAAAAGAATCTTCCTTCAAAGATTCAAGAAGAAGAAAATTTTCTATAACATACGTTTTTATTTTTTTTGAAAATAAAAATATTTCAAAATCAAAAATTTATTATATATATATATATATTCTTAAATTTTCTATTTTTTTATATACATACATATAAACGCATAAAAAATTATACCACAATATTTATAAGAATTTAATTAATTAATAATTATGGTGTAATTAATATTTTATAATAATATTACTATAATTAAAGAAGTAATTAATATTATAATTATTAATAAATACTAAGCACATCCACAATCTAATTATTAATAAAAATAATTTAAAATGGTATAAATTTATTTTATATTAATAATACATTAATGCAACTGGGGGATTTCATGGGTGATAAGGCCAACCTTTAATTTTACATATGATCAGGGTTTAAATTCTTGTTGCCTATCTTGAGGGAGATTTATGGTCTATTTATGGTCGATGAACCAAACGAGGGTGCAGAAACAAGTATACACTAATGAAATGTCACGACCCGTCCTCGAGGCCCGTGTTGTGACTACCCCAAGCCCGCCTTCCATAGGCCAGGGGCTGGCGACTAGCACTAAATACATAAATCCCGATAAAGGGAAAAAATTTCCTTTATATAAGTAAACAACACAACAGAGGATGCAAGCTGAAGTAAACACTAAGTAAACTGAGTACAAAAGTAAGTGCTGAAAAGTAAATGGGCCAAAATACAAACCCAACTGAAAGTTTAGTACAACTAAAAAGAAAGTACAACAACAGTAAAGTAAATCAGCAGCCTCTGAGTCGTCATCCAGTTATCCCACCTGAAGGATGGGTACATATGGTATCTTCAGCTCCCCGGGTCCGGCCGTCCGCTCCGTGTACATCCCGCCTGATAGTCTACCACCGGATACAGTCCCACTCCTCAAGCCTCAACAACGATCAGTGCTGTCCGTCATCTGCAACCAACACCACAGAGTGTGGGCATAACCCGTGCAGGGGTGAGTATACAAAACTCAGTAGGGACCCCGAGACCCCCGAAGGTATCCCAGAATTCACAAAGGATAAACCAAAAAGGAAAGATACAGACACGAAGTATCAACAAACTCTACTTAGGTATATGCCCATACATATACCTAAGTTAGCAATTCTAGTTCGGCTCCAACTCACGAGCCCAAATACAACCCAATCCACACAGGAAAGAACAACCCAATCCACACAGGAAAGCAAGTCATTCATATCGATGATATTGATTGAAAGTCATGACTCATCTCACACAGGTATACTACTCACGAAGAGTGGTGGAGATGATATATGTAGCCTCTGAATCATCTCCCCTGCTGAACCCACGTAGGATCCAAGTACATAAGTCGTCGCTGCCAAACCCACGTAGGATCCTAGTATAGTAACCATCGCCGCCGAACCCACATAGGATCCAAGTACAGTCTTCCTCGCTGTCGAACCCACATAGGATCCAAGTACAGTCATCCTTGCTGCCGAACCCACGTAGGATCCATGTACAGTCGTCATCGTCGTCGTAGTCACAACCATCTCTAGGGTTCCCGCACACAGCACGCTCGATTCTGGGAGGGTCCACTCCACGAGCCAAGAGGGTCGATATATCAACTTTCACAAAGTCTAGAGTTGATTTATCTCGAAGTTCTGTCTCGTCAAAAGGAACTCAACGCAACAGACGACGCGTCAATCCGACGCCCGGTCTGAGAGGTATAAGCTTTTCTGTCCTAGGGGCCCGGTTAGAAATATGCTCATTTCTAACCTGAATGATATCCAAGATCATCCAAAACTCACTTAGAGAATCACAAAAGGATTGTCTCGTCAAAAGAGTCCTAGTGCCGCAGACGGCGCGTCGATCGGACACACGATCTTTATGTTAACCCCGTTTAAGTGATTAACGGGCCCGACCCATTTAGCCCAGTGGGCCGACGGGTCAGGTTGACCCAGTTTGACATGTCCGACCCAACAGGGGTGTTGGACCGGTCTTAAGGGAATACTCAAGTCGGCCCAAAGTGGTGCGGCCTGGCCTAATGTGGCACGACTCGGCCCAGCGGGGCGCGGCCTGGGCCGGACCGGCTTGGCGCGGCCCGACTCGACCCGACCCAGTGCGGCCTAGCTCGGCCCGGCCTGGCACGGCCCAGCCAGGCGCACGACCCAACTAGCTCGGCCGGCTAGCCGAGCGGCTCGGCCAAAGCCGAGCGGGCTCCAGGGGGGGCGTTCTTCTGCACCGGTGGCGCCAGGCAGCACCGCACTTCCCCGAACCGACCGGCTAGACTGTACGGTCTTTGCGAACGCAGCCCGCAAGGGTGGGCCGTCAATCCTCAAGCGCGACGCCCTCCTGGCACCGCGGTCCAGCACTGCCCTGCCGGCCGACGGGCCGGCCAGTTCTTCTGCCGAAACGGCCCCCATTGCGGGCTGCGGTTCGTTCCTCACAACCGGCGCGACGGTGCCGGTTCCATTCATCACGATCCCGGAAGGGCACGACGATGCCATGTTTTTCCTCCACCTCCGATTTCCAATTCCAAAGGAATAAAGTTCCAGCGAGGGGGTTTTTGGGCCATGTTCGTTTGGCCTGTGCTCTCCGCGTTAGACGGTATCACATGGACAAGAATGCACAAGTTTCATGAAACACAACAAACAATTTTATTCCCAATATAATTGAATCAACACACCCTACTGTGAAAAGATGACGAGTGTTGGCGTCGCGGTTGACAGCGTCGCGAGATGAGGGTTCGTAGACGTCGACAGAGAGCATCCGAGGAGGAAGTGGCATCTCCCATTTTTGTCACGATGAGAATATTTAAAGGTGTGACGTCTTTGGTGAGTTCCCGCGTTGGTGTCTCCTCCCTTGTCGCGGAGGAAAAAGAGGACGGAGAAATCGGGGTCTCCGAGTCGAAGTTCTTTGTCGAAGAGTTGACGTTCTTCATTTAGGGTGAATTTCTTCAAATAAAACAAGATCTCTCTCTCCCCAAAATCTCCACACAACATGCCAAACCCCAAAAATATAATAAGGCTTCCCTTATTTTATTAAATCATGTCATGCATTCAAATTTACAAAATTCAAGCACTTAATTAATTAATGAAGAGTTTCAATTAATTAATTAATGTGTGTGTTGGCATGAAATAAATATGGAGAAAGGGAGAGTTACTTAATTAAATGGGTTAACAAGTTTTAAAGGGGGAGTATATGAGAGTTATGGAAATGTGAAGGGTTGGGGCTCGTGTAGGCCCCACCTCACATGGGTAGTTAGAATGTTAGTGGGTCCCACCCTAACTTCCCCATGTAGGATATAACCACTTAAGATATAAAAATAAAATTTTACCCACAATTCTATCCACCTCTCAATTAATCCACAAAAAATAACTTCTTCTCCCATGAAAATGCATCTTTGGTAAAGGTCCTTTTAAGCAATTACCCGCGCAGCAAGTTCATCTGTGCTCTCTGATTTCAATTCCGAGCACTGTTTCAAAATATAGAAAAACCCGCTTGTTCATTCACTGAATGTACCCGGGATAATCTTCGAAAAATTATTTTGGGCACACCAGGCCTCAGAATCAGGTGTCGTCAGAAACTGCGTACTTGTAAAATCCCAAAGAATTTAAGAAAAAAATTTCCTTGTAATTTATGGGTCTTCACATTACTCTCACCTCAGGGATTTATGTCCCTGTAAAGCTACATCATAAACTAGGGAAACAAATGAGGGTACTGTGCACACATCTGAGCCTCCCTCTCCCATGTGCTCTCCTGGAGGTTCTCGTGCTGCCAAAAAATGCGCACAAGAGGAATTGACCATCCACATAGGACCTGCTCCTTTCGATCCTCGATCTCCCCCTGGACCTCCGCAAATGTCTCTCCATCATCGATGTCCAGCTCCCCATGATCAATGATATGCGTCGGGTCATGCACGTATCTCCTCAACTGAGATACGTGAAATACGTCATCCACCCGGTGCAACTGAGGTATAAGAACTAGGCGATATGCCACCACGCCTACTCTGCTAAGAACCTGGAATGGTATGATGAAGTATGAAGATAACTTGACACCCTGGACAAATCACCGTAATCCACGTCATGGTGAGACCCATAATAAAACGTGGTCGCCATCCTCGAACTCCCATGGTCTCCGCTTCCTATCAGCATAGGACTTCTGTCTGCTCTATGCAGTCCTCATCTGATCTTGGATGATCCGAACCTTCTTTGTCGCGGCCTGAACCATCTCTGGTCCTGTGAGTGCTGACTACCCAGGGTCAGTCCATCATAGAGGTGATCTACAAGGTCGGCCGTACAATGCCTCATATGGTGCCATCCCGATGGTGGAGTGGTAGCTTTTGTTGTACGCAAACTCCACCAAGGTTAGGTGATCCTCCCAATTGCGACCAAAGTCAAGGACACATGCATGGAGCATTTCCTTGAGTGTCTGAATGGTCCTCTCCATCTAGCCATCCGTCTGAGGGTGAAAGGTGGTGCTCAAGCGTAGCTACATCGCAAACGCCTCCTGAAACCCCTTCCAAAGCCGGGAAGTGAAGTGAGCATCTTGACCGGAGACGATAGATGATGGCACACCATGAAGCTGTACGATCTCCTGAACGTAGATGTGTACCAAGGTCTCCACTAAGCCCTGCTATCTGATAGGTTGGAAGTGGGCCGACTTGGTGAGTCGATCGACAGTCACCCAGATGGAGTCATTTCCTCGGGAAGTACAATGGAGCCCCATCATGAAATCCATGTATATCCCATCCCACTTCCACTCCAGGACCTCTAAGGGATGTACCAAGCCTGCTGGTACCTGGTGCTCCGCCTTCACCTGGTGGCAGGTGAGGCATCGTGAAACGAACTACTCCATAACCTTCTTCTTACCTGGCCACCAGTGCTGTTGTCTGAGCTCCAGGTACATCTTCGCTACTCCTGGATGTACTGCCAATGGGGAAGTGTGAAACTCCCTCAGCACCTCCTCTTGTGATGCAACTGGTACCATGGTACGTCCTCTGAAAAGAATGAGATGCTCTCCTCCTACAGAAAATCCATCAGGTGCCTGTCTTGTGGATAGCTGTGCATGTCGCGTCTCACAGTCAACGTCCCCACGCTGTGCCTCTCTGACCCACTGAAGAAGTGGAGAAGTGAATGTGAGGGACTATAGGAAGGCTTCCCCATCTCTATCCACAAAGGATATCTTCAAAGCGGCAAACTGCTCTGTCGACTCTCCAAGTAGATGAATACCTGACCTCCTACTGAGAGCATCGGCTACTAGGTTCCCCTTCCTAGGAGTATAAACTATCTCAAAGTCATAGTCCTGGAGGAAATCGATACATCGCCACAATCTCAGGTTCAGGTCCTTCTGCAAGAAGATGTACCTGAGACTCTGGTGGTCAGAGTTGACTGCAAAGCACTCGCCCATCAGATAGTGCTGCCACATCTTCAAGGCAAAGACCACTGCTGCTAACTCCAGGTCATGGGTAGCATAGTTCTACTGGTTCTACCTCAAATGTCGTGAAACATAAGCGATAATTGCCCACTCCTAAATCAGGACACACCTGAGTTTGGTCCCTGATGCATCACAGTAAACTACGTACCCTACGCCCTCCTCTGGTAGCCTCAAGATGGGTGCACTGGTTAATCTCTGTCTCAGCTCCTTGAAGCTCTGCTGACATCTATCTGACCACACGAAAGGTTTTACCTTCTTCGTCAAAGATGAAAGTGGTGCTGAAACTCTACATAAGTCTAGTACAAATCTCCGATAGTACCCAGCCAGACCTAGGAAACTCCGTACCTCCATCATGCTCCTGGGTGGCTCCCAAGCTAGTACTACTTCGATCTTCGCAGGATCCACCACAACTCCCACCTCAGAGATGATGTTCCCCAAGAAGTGGACCTCTCGAATCCAGAACTGACACTTCGAGAGCTTTCCATAAAGATGGTGCTCTCGGAGTGTATCCAGTACAACCCGTAAGTGGTAGGCGTGCTCCTCCTCAGTAGTTGAGTAAATCAGTATGTCGTCGATGAAGACTACGACAAATCAATCGAGGTAAGGCTGGAAGATCCTGTTCATGAGACTCATGAACACTGCTGGAGTGTTGGTTACGCCAAAAGGAATAACAAAGAACTCATAGTGGCCATACTGACACCTGAAGGCCGTCTTCTATACATCTTCATCTCAAACTCTAAGTTGATGATAGCCTGACCTGAGGTCTATCTTCGAGAACCATCGTGATCCCTTGAGCTGATCAAATAGGTCGTCAATCCTCGGGAGTGGATACTTGTTCTTCACAGTCACCTGATTCAGGCGACGGTAGTCGACACATAGTCGTAAGCTCCCATCTGCCTTTTTGGTGAATAAAATCGGAGAAGCCCAGGGTCAAACACTGGGTCAGATGAATCCCTTTCCCTGAAAGTCCTCCATCTATAACCATAGCTCACGAATCTCAATGGGAGCCATCCGATATGTTGAAGTAGATATCGGGGCTATCCCAGAGTACAAGTCATTGTAAAAATATACCTCTCTGCAAGGAGGTAGTCTTGGAACGTCGTTAGAAAAAACTCCTGTATACTGATCCACCACAATAGGAAAAATCGGACTCCGCACATCAACTACTCCTAGGATGAGACTAGCCAACTGATGGGTGATCGGCTGTCCTCTCCTCTCCGTGAGTCCATCCTGTGCTGCAAAGGCTCCCTTCTCGCCAGTGAAAGTGAACCTTCTCCCATATGTGCGAACACACCGCAACTTGCGCCTAATATAGTCGATCTGAGCATGGACTGTAGATAACCAATACATGCCCAAGATGACGTCGTAAGGCCTCAACGCTACTACAAGAAGATCCTAGCCGAAGCTCTCACCTCCTAGAGTAAGATCACATTACTAGCACCAGTGCGTAGTCTTCGAGTTTTCTCCCGTAGGAGTCTATAGCTGTAAGGATCGAGCCAACGGCTCTGTCAGAATCTCCGAGATCCGAACAAGGGAATAAAAAATGAAATAATGACTCACTCATGTCTCTATAAGAACTGCAGTCTGGGTGGAGTAGACATAGATAATACCTTGAATCATATTAGGTGCGCCGTGGTCATAAGCCTCCACTGCCTTAAGCTGAGCCTACCTCTATCTGCCAGCTCCCTGTGGTCGGGGTGGACCTCCTGGTGGTGGGGGTGGTAGAGCCTCAAAGCGTCGCCCACCACCCGCTTCTCGGCATGCTCCTCTGTCTCGTCCGCCTGCTCCCTGCGTAATGCCACAGTTGAACCTATGCCTCTACCTGGGTGGTCCCTCAACCGTCTGTTGCTCCTCTACATGGTGGGTCGGGTAATCACGAGCCATGTGGCCCTGCCTGCCACAACTGTAGTAACTATTGAATGCACACCGCACGGAGGGTGGCTGGAACAAACTCAGAGCGGAAGATACTCTCGAAGTCCTTCCATAGAAGTGATGCCTCGTCGTGCACCTGGAGCATCAGGATCCACCATCTACCTATAGCTGCATGTAGGAGACTCACCGCAAGGATCACCATGAGGTCAGCTGGTGTCCCTACTAATTTGAAGACTCAGACAACAGCCTCCAGCCAATCCTCAACTGCCTGAGGGTCCATCTCTCCATGGAACCTGGGCGGCCTCTATCGCTGAAACTAGTGCAGCGCACTCAGGTGGTGTGCACTATCCTCTGCAGGGGCTGGTGGTATCGATGGCCCAGAAAGTAGAGGTACTGCTGGTGCCTCAGCTGTAATGGGGCCCCGCACTGAGGCCTCATCGCTCGGTGGGCTGCCATCTCGCAAAAAACTCGGAACCCTAGATGGCTGCTATTGTGGGGCCATTCTGAAAAGAAACAGGTGTGCCACGGTTAACACAGTATACATGGGGAGTTGACACAAAGTAATCACAAATAAAACTTTTGAAACACACATGCAATCAGTGTTTTCGAGCACTGAGTCAGAACTCAGAAGTCAGGGTCCTGGTGTATGGATATGTCGGCCGCTGCACCAACACTAGACTCCTTGGACTGATAACCACACTCAATATGATTAAAAATATTGCTTCACAGAAAGAAATTATCAGAGTCCTAATTTCTGTGGTAGAACCGACTCCTCGCATACCAATTTTTCACGACCCGTCCTCGGGGCCTGTGCTGTGACTACCCCAAGCCCGCCTTCCATAGGCCAGGGGCTGGCGACTAGCACCAAAGACGTAAATCCCGATAAAGGGAAGGCATTTACATTATATAAGTAAACAACACAACAGAGGATGCAAGCTGATGTAAACACTAAGTAAACTGAGTAAAAAAGTAAGTGATGAAAAGTAAATGGGCCAGAATACAAACCCAACTGAAAGTATAGTACAACTAAAATGAAAGTACAATAGTAGTAAAGTAAATCAGCGACCTTAGAGTCGTCCTCCAGCTATCCCACTTGAAGGATGGGTACATATGGTCTCTTCAGCTCCTCAGGTTTGGTCGTCCGCTCCTTGTACATCCCGCCTGATAGTCCACCCCCGGATACCATCCCGCTCCTCATGCCTCAACCATGATCATCACTGTTCATTGTCTGCAACCAACACCACGTAGTGCGGGCATAGCCCATGTAGGGGTGAGTATAAAATACTCAGTAGGGACCCCGAGACCCCTGATGTTCTCCCAGAATCCACAAAGGATAAACCACAAAGGAAAGATACAAGCACGAAGTATCAACCAAATATACTTAGGTATATTCCCATACATATACCTAAGTTATCAATTCCAGTTGGGCTCCAAATCACTATCCCAAATACAACCTAGTCCACATAGGAAAGCATAACCCAATCCACACAGGAAAGAAATTCATTCATATCGATGATATTGATTGAAAGTCAAGACTCAACTCACACAGGTATAATACTCACGAAGATGGGTAGAGATGATAGATGTAGCCTCTGAATCATCTCCCCTGCCTAACCCATGTAGGATCCAAGTACAGAAGTCGTCGCTGCAGAACCCACATAGGATCCTAGTTCAGTAACCATAGCTGTCGAACCTACGTAGGATCCATGTACAGTCGTCCTCGCAGCCAAACCCATGTAGGATCCAAGTACAGTCATCCTCGCTGCCGAACCCACGTTGGATCCAAGTAAAGTCGTCATTGTCGTTGCAGTCGCAGCCAGCTCTAGGGTTTCCGCACACAGCACAATCGATTCTAGGAGGGTCCGCTCCATGATTCAAGAGGTTCGATACATCAACTGTCACAAAGTCTAGAGTTGATGTATCCCGAAGTTCTGTCTTGTCAAAAGGAACTCAACACAACAGATGGCGCGTCAATTAGACCCTCAGTCTGAGAGATATAGGCTTTTCCATCCCAGGGGCCCGGTTAGAAATATGCTCGTTTCTAACCCGGTTGATATCCAAACTCATTATAAACTCACTTAGAGAATCAAAAAAAGGCTGTATCGTCTAAAGAGTCCTAGTTCCATAGACGGCGCGTCGATCAGACACACGATCTTTAAGTTAACCCAGTTTAAGTGATTAATGGGCCCGACCCGTTTAGCCCAGTGGGCCGACGGGTCGGGTTGTCCCAGTTTGACGGGTCCGACCCAGTAGGGGTGTTGGACCGGTCTAAAGGGAATACTCAAGTCGACCTGAAGGGACGTGGCCCGAACCGAAGTGGCGCAGCCCGACCCGAAGTGGTGCGGCCTGGTGCGGCCCGGATCGGCCCTGCCCGGTGCGGCCCAGCTCAGCGTGGCCCGACTGGGTGCGTGGCCCGGCTGGCTTGGCTGTCTAGCCGAGCGGCTAGGCCAAATCCGAGCGGGCTCCAGGGGGGGCGGGGGGGTCTTCTGCACCGACGGTGCCAGGCGGCGCCGCCCTTCCTCGAACTGGTCGTCTAGACTGGCCGGTTTTTGCGCACGCGGCCCGCATGGGCGAGTCGCCGGTCCTCCAGCGCGACGCCCTCCTGGCGCCATTGTCCAGCACTGCCCGGCTGGCCGACGGGCCGACCGGTTCTTTCGCCAAAGCAGCTTCTGCACAATGGGTGCGGCGACGCTAGTTCCCTTCATCACGATCCCGGCATGGCGTGACGACGCCGTGTTTTTCCTCCACCTCCGGTTGCCAATTCCAAAGGAATAAAGTTCCATTAGAGGGTTGTTGGGCCGTGTTCGTTTGGCCTGTGCCCTCCATGTTAGACTGTATCACATGGAAAAGAATACACAAGGATCATGAAACACAACGAACAATTTTATTCCAAATAAAATTGAATCAACACACCCTACATTGAAAAGATGACAAGTTTTGGCGTCACGGTTGACGGTGTCGCGAGATGAGGGTTTATAGACGTCGACAGAGAGCATTCAAGGAGGAAGTGGTGTCTCCCATTTTTGTCACGGAGAGAATATTGAAAGGCGTGACGTAGTTGGTGAGTTCCCATGTCGGTGTCTCCTCCCTTGTCGCGGAGGAAGAAGAGGACGGAGAAACCAGGGTTGCTGAGTCCAAGTTCTTCATCAAAGAGTTGACGTTCTTAGTTGAGGATGAAGTTCTTCCAATAAAACTAGAGATCTCTCTCCCCAAAATCTCCACACAACATGCCAAACCTGAAAAATAAAATAAGTCCTCCCTTATTTTATTAAATCATGCCATGCATTCAAATTTACAAAATCCAAACACATAATTAATTAATGAAGAGTTTCAATTAATTAATTAATGCGTGTGTTGGCATGCAATAAAGATGGAGAGAGGGAGAGTTACTTAATTAAAGGGGTTAACAAGTTTTAAAGGGGGATTTTATGAGAGTTATGGAAATGTGAAGGGTTGGGGCTTGTGTGGGCCCCACCTCACATTTATCCTCACATGGGTAGTTAGGATGTTAGTCGGTCCCACCCTAACTTCCCCATGTAGGTTATAACCACTTAAGATATAAAAATAAAATTTTTCCGACAATTTTATTCACCTCTCAATTAATCCACAAAAAATAACTTCTTCTCCCGTGAAAACGCATCTTCGGTAAAGGTCCTTTTAAGAAATTACCGATGTTGTGAGTTCATCGGTGCTCTCGGATTTCAATTCTGAGGACTGGTTCAAAAGATAGAAAAATCTGCTCGTTCGTTCACTAAACGTACTCGAGCTAAACTTTGGAAAATTATTTCGGGCACACTGGGCCATAGAATCAGGTGCCGTCAGAAACTGCGTACTCTTAAAATCCCAAAGAATTTAAGAAAAAAATTTCCTTGTAATTTACGGGTCTTTACATGAAATACAAGACGTAGTCAAGGGGACTTTAGGTTAGGACAAAAGGAAATTCAGCCCATCAAATGGTGGAATTTCAAGATAAAATAACAATTTAATTAATTTTATAACAATTTAATTAATATTACTAATAATTTAATTAATAAAGTATATAATAATTCAATAGTAATTAACTAATATTATAATAAATAAAAAATAAAAAGGAAATTATAAATAATAAATAATAAAATTATAATTGAGAATAATTATTAATAATTGGTAACAAGAATTAATTATTAATAATATAATTAGTAATGTAACTATTAATGGATAATAATAATGTATTTTATTATGTAGTTAATAATATAAAATAAAGTAACTAGTAATTAAACTATAAAGGTAATCAATAATATAGTAAAAATTACTAATAATAATAATTTTATTAATAATAATTAATAGTAATTATTAATAATAAATTAATAAATAATGTGATTATAGACCATCTATTCCCTTTCTCCCCCATCACCCCTTTCGCCCTTTCCACCCTCCTCTCTTCTGCACATTTCCCTTTCATCAGCTCCTCACAACGAGCCTCTACAATTGTTTTCAATTTCACATTGTTTTTATTCTCTTATTATGTGCTCCTCAGGCTGGCATTCCCCTCTCACATGACCCCATCCATGGGATCTTGGTATTGTGTTGCCTTCTATTCAAGTAATTGGTTTTCCATTTTAGACTATTTGTACAACCTCTGTGACAAAGGCATTGTGTTACAAAATTTCTCCACCTTGTTTTACAGTCCAATGACTACTATCATTATTTCCCTCTTCACATTCGTTTTATTCTCTAGGACCTCCTCTATCATCGTCACTAGTTGATTATTTAAATCCACCCTTTTCTGAGTCACCTTAATTAGAACCCCTTCACACTCCCGAGTAACAATGAGCTCCGATTGATTTTAGTGTTTCTTTCTTGAAGACAACACCTCAATTGTTGATGTTCCACCACCTCCTGGAGAATACTGTGGTTGATAGTTTTGATTCTTTGAAGTTAGGAATTAGAATCATTAATAAAATTGGGATTATAATTCAGTTTTTTAATGTTTGAACCATTTCTATGTGTTACCAGTTGTAAAGAGTGGGTGAGAGAGAACAATGAGAATTGAATTCGTCAAAATGTAGAATAAGAAGAAGAAATTCCTAAGAAGAAGGGAAATATGGTTCCAACTATATAGTCCCAAGTAGACCTAGAGGGGACCAACCCAACCATCAAATTTTCCTTATTTAGAGTTTCTAAACTCGAGTTTCTCACACACTGAAGTAGTATTAATGTGATAATCAATACCATATTTTTTTTGAATAAAAAAACACTTCTATTTTTTAAAAAATAATGTTTAGGAAACATTTGATTCTATTAAAATATAAATATCTCTAAATTAAAAAATTTAGTCATTTTGGTGGAAAATTAAAAAAAACACAGAAAATATAAAAAACATGTATAAAAAAGTAAAAAAATGTCTTATTAAGAGATAAAATTTAGTGAAAATAAATTTAAAACTATATAATAGTTATAATAAACTTTATAAACCATATAATATTTAAAATTAAATAATAGTATTAATTTTAAGTAAAATGAGAATTTAAATCTTATGGATATTTTTTTTGAAAAAATTTATTTTTAAAATCATTAAAATTAAAATAAAATGAAAATTGTAATTTTATTTGAAATCATAGAATTCAAGACAACACAATATTAAAAATATATTAATTTTTTATTATTATTTATTTTATATAAATATTATAATAAATTGATATAAAATATAAGATTTTATTAATTTTATATAAAAATGTAATAAAAATATAGTAAATAAAATATTTTATAATAAAAAATAAATAAAAACACAAAAAAATATTTAGTTTTAATTTTATATAAAGTTTCAATAAAAAATAAAAAAATGTATCTATTAGTTATTTTTTATTGTATATTCATGATACAAAAATAATAAATTGGACATTAATTGATAAACTAAATCTAATATATCATCTTATTTTATTTTGTTTTTTGTTGTTATTACTTGTATATCTCCCTATATTTGGTAATATTATTAAAAAATTGGGTACAACTCTAAAGAAAGAACATGATGTAACAAAGAAAATGCAGATAAACTGTTGTCGTAGGGATTTGACCCCACGACCATAGCCCAAAACCCTCCCCACTGTTACAACCCTATTCGATCATAGTGGCATTTGGTAATATTATTCATAATATTAATGCTAAAAATTATTTGAATTATTTTATGATCGACTGATATTTATCAAAGAAATTTGTTTTATAAAATAAATTACATGACATAATTTTTAGGTATATCATTATAATATTCAAGAGGAAGTTTTCCTTTCATGGGAAAATTGATTCTTCAAGTTTAAATTTATTTGATTAGTTTTTTCTGAAAACTTATTTTATTAGACATATAAAGGTGTATTGATAAAAGTAAACTGGTAAAACAGAATTTACTTAAGGTATTAATTTAGAGTGAAATGATAATTAAAGTTTATAAATTAATCTATTAGTTAGATAAAGAGAAAGATTTTTTAGATATAAGGTGTGATCAACTTTATAAAAGTTAATAAAGAATATTGACCATATTATTAAACATTGTTATACCTAAATTATAAATTTTATTTTATTCTAATAAATTTCCGGTATTATTTTTTTGTAGTATTTTGTATCACATAAAAGTTTATTTCCCTGAAATCATGTTATATATTTTTATTTTACTTATGTTTTGTATTTATTTTACAAAAAGATTATTTTTTTCAAATTACATGATAGATGATGAATGTTTTTTTTATTTTTTAATTTTCATTATGGTCTATCAAAAATTATGAACACCATTCTCCACCATAGTGTGTCTAAATCCATCATTTTCAATACATATATCCCAATTTATCATTAATATGGATCCCATTCATTGAATCACCATCCATAACGATGGCCGGTAGTGAAAATGTGAAGAATGAGGAGGGGGAGGTAATCTAAGGGACTAATTCCTAACATAACTGTCCACCCTACATAATATAACAAAGGGAAAGAACATAGATAAACAACACATATTCAATAATTTAATTTTAAAATATAAAAAAATAATTTTACAAGTCTACATCGTAAGAAAATAATTCCAAAATGAATATTCCATGCTCAAAATCACAAATAATGGTGAAAGAGGAAAATAAAAATATCTCCCTTGCATTTGTATCATTTTTTTATGATGAAAAAAAATCCATTTTACACATCATTAGTGATTCCTTAAATAGAATGTCATTGGATCTCTAGCTCCCTATTAGCTGCTCTTTCTAATCCTATGGTTTTTGGAGTCTCCCCTTCATTAGAAATTTATATATTATTAATGGAGTCTAGGGTTTCTCAATGGATATAATATCAATCAATAAACCAATAAATTCAATTAATTTCACCTATGGTTGGTTGTGAACATATATCCTTAGTTGCAACATGTGGAATATGTTATGCACCTGATCAAATTGAGGGGATAAATCCAGGTAGTAAACCACATCACCCACCTTATAATAGATTGTTAATGGACAGATAATCATTGGGTCATCTTGCGACCTAGACCAAACATCTAAAAAACAAATTATGGTGATATTTTTAGGATCACATGATCTCCTTCCTTGAACTCCACATGCCTTTTTTTAAGTCTATGTAGAACATATAGAGACCATTAGTGATCCTCATATACTCATAGATCACTTGCACCTTTTACATCATCACTATCACAAACTCCAGCCCCATCAGTGATGAACCTACTAAATCTATCCAACATAGGTGTGACCTACAAGGTCTCATTTTTAGGGCCCAAATGGGTCCCATGTTGATGGTGGAGTGGTATATTTTTTTGTATGAAATCTACACTAGAGGACTGTGGTCCTCCAATTTACGATCGAAATACAACACGCAATCCCTCAACATATCCTTTATAACTTGAATGTTTTGACTAGTCTGATCATCAGTCTGAGGGTGGAATAATGTACTCAACCATAAATGAGTCCTAAATCCCTCCTTAAAACCTCTCCATAACTTGGAAGTAAATGAAGTATCTTGTTTGGAAATAATCATCAAAGGTATCCCATGCACCCAAACAATCTCTTCCACATACAATAATTCCAAGATATCCATTGAACTCTGACCTTGAATAATATATAAGTGGGTTGACTTGGTCATTTAGATGATTATCACCTAGATATAATTTTGACCACACACTAACCATGGGATATCCATAAAAAAATCCATCTATGTTTCAACTAACTTCCATTCTATCATCTCAAGGGGTTGGACCAAACCTACTGGGACTTCATGATCCACCTTCATTTACTGAAATATGAAGAATAATGACATAATCTGATAAATAAATGGTTTCATACCCACCCAAGAAAATTGATTACTAAGGTCTTGGTATATATTTTCACTCTAGTATGTATTGCTAAGGATGAGGTATGGAACTCCATAACCGCCCCCTCACACAGCGTGACTAGAACTATTTTCCATATTTTGAAGAGGATGATGTTCTCCCCACCTTTGAAATATCCATATAATGAATTTTCTAAGGATATCAAATCACACCAAACACCATAATTAATGTCTCCCAATTGAGCCTCCTAAACTACTCAGATGCCTCCCTCAATAACTAATAACGAGACATCCTACTAAGGGAATCAACAAAAAGTTTCAATTTTAAAGATTATATAAATCTCAAAGTCACAGTCTAGCAAGAACCCTAAAAAATGCCTGCATCACATTTTAAGTTCCATATGAGTAATGATAAACCTGAGACACTTATATTCCATATAAATTATGAATTGATCACTAAGAAAGATTTACATCCAAGCCCTTAAGGATAATACTAACACTGCCAACTCTAGATCATGGTTTATATAATACCACTTGATAGGACTCAATTTTCTAGACCCATAATAAATCATTATCTGCCTCCTAATTAGCACAAAACTAAGAACAAATCTAGAGGAATCACAGAACATCACAAACTCAACTCCCTCCTATGGAAACCTCAACACAAAAATAATTGTTATAGAGGCCTGAGTCTTAAGAAAAAATTATTACATGATTTTTAACAAAAAAAATCTATAAATCACATCATAGAATTTTAGAGGTATAGTGATTTTAGGTGGTTAAATACATAATAAATTAATTTTAAAATATACTACATCATCCTTATTTTAATCACTATAATGCTACCCTAAATCTCATTAAACATTTATTACTACATAAGATACCCTAAAGAATCACATAAAAGAAGAGGGTTAGCATATAAATCCTAGTAAGGGAATAAACATGATAATTAAGTATAACATATTGGTCAATAATAATAAAATAATTTCATAAAATATGAGGGGAATATATAATCACATGTGATAATGGAATAATTGAGATGATATAATAAGATCATATAATCATATTAATGTGGAAGTAAAATAAAAAATGTCATCATAACCATAAGTAAAGGATAACTCTTATAAAAACCTAACATTGTGTGTTAGGATTACTATCTATGAACCATAATGGTATCTCATGAAATTAAATAATATATTAATTGATTGAGGTGATTTATATTTTTCGGAATACCCATCACACCATATATAAATCATAATCATGAAACAATCCATGAG
This sequence comes from Viscum album, assembly GCA_963277665.1. NCBI lineage: Eukaryota > Viridiplantae > Streptophyta > Magnoliopsida > Santalales > Viscaceae > Viscum > Viscum album. Next base: position 1,878,316,287 of record OY728151.1, read on the forward strand.
AAGGAAATGGGATACAAAATATCATCTCAAAGCATAACCAAATGATATATCTTAAACATTCCCAAGAAAATAAGGGATTAAGGTTTTTTGGATTTTAAAAATTTAATAAAGAAAAATAGGTCCTGAATATGAAGCTAATGTGAATAAAAATTCATAATAAATAAGTGGATAAGTATATATATAAATGCACCTCTTAAATGATGTTTTAAGAAATGAGTAAAGAACCATTAAAGAAGGTATGCAAATAGTTTTTTCTATAACACTAGAAATGAAGTAGAATATTTTTCCATAAAATGGTTATTATTTTTGGAAATAATTAAATAGATAAGTTTTAAATGGGTGACACATTAAAAGGATTATGAAATAGAAACGCTCCCTTTAACTAGGTCAGATTTAAAGAAGGTCTTGGGATTGTAACTTGAAACAAAATAATTATTAAAAAAAAATAAACAGAAAACAAACAAGAAATATGTATATATATGGAATTTATATAAAAATATTGAAGAAGTAAATGTGATGAAGTGAGAGAGAAATATAGGTAGAGAGATAAAGTGTAACAAAAAAGAAAGAGGGCGGTTTGGGAGTTCCCTTACCTTAGGTACCTTCTCACTTGGTATGTGCATCTAACCTCATGAATAATAAAATTTTATTTATTAAATAATTTATTAAGAACATTTTTATATATATTTAATTTTTTAAAGTATATTTATTATCACATTTAATTCATTTATTATATTGTTTTTTGTTTCATTGGCCACTTATGGTTGTTTAGTCAACTTCCTTAAAATGACTTCGATATGTTGGTCAAACTAAATGTTGTTACAAAATATCCATGATCTATATAACATTAGAGGTGAAAATTATTTATTAGTATATTTAAAAAAAGTTATACAATACAATATATGGTTCGAAATAGTTTCAAATTTCTAGAAGAGTCCCAATACACTCATTTTAGATGGGTAAAATTACCATGATAATTTTTTGTTAATATCATTGATATAATGCTCCATTTAAATTTCTAGAACATTAATATTGTCATAAATATTATATTTTTTCTTTAAATTTATTTTCCAAACTAGTCATGTAAGAGGGTAATGTATGTTTTATAACACTATACATATAGGCAGTTAAAATTGGGCATGATGGGACTAGTGTTATAAAAATATAGGCTAATGAATTTTATGAATTACATAATGATTTAATTCATGTTATGGTGGAATTATATTTTTAATTATATGACAAAATTTATGTTTATAACAATTATATTATGTATGTGGAATGAATAAGGAAATTAAATTGAAATGTGTAATAAATAAATAAATTTATCACTTTGACGTTGAACATTTATAATAAACCTTAATACTTTTAATATTGGACTTTTGGAATGACTATAAATTCTAGGACAAAGATAATAAAGTTAGATATGGGTTTTTTAGCGGTGTAGGATATGCTACATGAGGTAGTATGCATGCAACGAAAGAGGATCCACTTGGGTTAATTTTGGTTCATAAAATATAAAACCAAAAAAAAATATTTATTTTGGGTTTATAATATATAAAATAAATGTAATGTATATATTTTTACCATTTAATGTATTTGAATATATATAATATTTTTAAGACTTGTAATGATGCGTGATTCTGAAGCTTGGTGAGCCCAGAATTGATTTTTGAAAAAAATTAAAAATATTAATATCGTGTGTGAGAAGTTTTCCTAAAAAAGGGGGAAAATCCCAAAAAAGGGCACATATTTTAACTATAATGCCTCCATTGAGTTTATAATGTGGGTTTTACCCTAGTTTTGGTATAAACTTGGGGTGCATCAAATATTTAGGTTGAGCGCAGTCATGAGAGAATTAATAAATAAATAAAATAATTTATTTTATTTATTTTATTTTCTTCACCATGACCTAATATGGTCTACAAATACATGTTTATGGACATATCCTATGGTGTTTCACATGAACCTAGAGATTTTAGAGAGAGTATTGGACGATCATTATTAGACAAACAATAACGGAATCATGGATCATCAATCTATGTGCAATGGAATTCAAGTATCTCACCAATGACAAAAACACAAATTCATTTTTCATCATCAATCAATACATATCAAGTTTGGAGTTTTTAGGTGAATTTATCCTTGTATTATTTTTCCTATTAATATTGTTAATAAATAAACTAACAAATTGATTTTTATATTGAGTGTATTGCAGGTATGGGTTAGATATTTTATAGGATTGTGAATTTTTATTATTTTTTATTTGTATATCACCAATAATAATTTTAACAACAATGAATTAAATCAAACATGAACACCGAACGAGGCTCGTTCCTCTTATTTTTTTGTACATTTCATTCCCCTTTATTTGAACGCTCATCGACAACATTAATTTTGGCCAATGGTTTGGAAAATACCCATTAATAAATCATTGCACACCCATTTCTTGGAATAATGGATTTATATTATTGATCCAGGTTTTTATTGATGATTGGACCTATCAATGATGGTGATGATGCTGGATTAGGATCTTATTAGAGTTTATTATGTGTGTTTTGATGTACGGTGATGGGAAATGAGATCGATGGCTTTCCCATTCCAATTACATGGTCGGACTCTAACGAGCGGTGATGGAAAGGATTGGACATACCTATTAATTTCTTACTAGAATGATTCATAGCTAGATCAGGGTTATGAGGAGTGGTTAATGACACATGAAATGGATTCTAGAAAATCCCAATATACATGGTGTGTAATTTGGGAATATATGGCATGTGGGGACATGGATACAATTATATGGTTTTTGTGGAGGATATAAGTATCAAAAAACATGTGACATGACCTGGTGGCTCAACATATACTATGGGAGTACACAACCATGCCCAGAGTACACACGAAGAGCCATGTACTCAGACACAACCAAATACACGGGCACAACCAGTTGCACATGGGCTTGGACACAGGCACATACCATGATACATAGGTAGACCCAGTGCTGATGAGACATTCCATCTAATTATAGTACATGTCGTTTACTTATTCAAATATGTATTTGAGCCCTTATTCCTTTAAGCATGGTCAAGTTTTTTTGGGTGTAGTATTTTGATTCTTTTAATGAGGCTCTAGTTTGGAGCCGCGTACGATGCATAGGATGGTGATTCCCTCTACGGGGATTTAGTCTCAAATAGAGTTTTCGAAATCTTTCCACGAGGATTTGAGTGAGATCCTCTATCATCATCTACCCTAGGTGGGGTTCTCAGAATCTTCGCGACCAAAACTACATGGTTGTCGATCCTGTACTTAGCTGGCTAAACTAGTTTGGGTTGTTAGTGTACCCCATGGTCCTGGGTGTGATCTCCATATATGTATCAATATATTTAGACTTATATTTAATACTTATATTGGACATACCCAATTAGTATGACATCTTAGACAGACACCATCACTGCTATCTGACTTGTGGGGTGTGTTCTCCCAGATGGGTGTGATATAGAACCTTCGACCAGGAATCCTAGGATGGAAATATAGTTGTGACCTTACCTTGAGAAAATATATCTACTATAATTAGATATATATTTTATATTTTATGTCTCATATTATTATTGATATATTTTGTGATGATCTGAATACTCTCGATGCATTACACTTAGTGATTTTGGGGTGTCCTAATGCTAATTATTATACTCACCCATGTATGATCTCTTCCCACAAGTGTCATGTCTTATGTAGAGTACCAAACATTATAAGGGGTTATCAATGGACCATGATCATACAGAGCTTAGATTTGGGAAAGACAGATCATGGTTCATTCAAGGAGTCACATTTGACTATAGTCCCTTCTTTCCATCTGGTTGGACATCTTCATAGTTTCTGTTGGCTTGTATTTGGACATTATTAATTTCTAGTATTTTATTATAAAATTATTTTGGGTTATATATATATGCATACATTTGGTATCAGTTTTTTTACATGTCATCATTTTATGGGATTAGATATGTGTGTGTGAAAATAGGTGCCTTTGGCTACAACCTCCCATGTGAGTGTTATGACCACGCGACACTGGTCTCCATCCTCTGGCCTATTGGAGGTAGGATTGGGGTTGTCACACTTGAATTATAATTGGATAGGTGGGCCTTAGTTAATTGTTTCCTGACAGAGTGGTATCATAGGAGTGTTCCATATTAGGACTAGAGTTTTGGAGTTTTTTTCTAGCAGTAAGATTGGTTTGAGTTTTACATAAACAATGTTAAGTGTTTTGGTTATTACTTTCAGGATATAAACACTAGTGTTGGTGTGGAGATTGATATATCTATTCACGAGGAATATAAATCCATACTTTTCAAATCAGTAAATATCAGCACTAGTTACAGGGGAAATTAAACTTTGTCACATACATCATATTCGAAGGGGTTGTGGTTTCCATGTCCTTCTTGTGCAAGATCTACAGATATAATCATTGATCGTGGTACATCTTGTATATTTTAGGGTGACTCCATGAAAACATACTTCTAGGATTATATAGAAGGATCATAGGGATGATCACCTTAGATATGAGGATTTAATAAAGGAATCTGTTCTGGAGGTTTTACCTCCAAGTGGTGCACCATTTTTACAACCACTTTTTGAGCTTCAAATGGCACTAGTAGTTCTAGTGGACATGATGCACAGGTTGTGTGTGATTTATGAGTTTCAATGATAGTTACCCCTCATTTTATGATGTGATTCAGAACCCCAGGAGGTAGAGTACTAGCTTGAGGTATTTTGTGAGTATTTCATCTCATCAGGAAACCATTAGAGATAATAGAGGTCTTGGGAGTGATCCTTCCCCACGGATTTGTAGAATGATGGTGGGGATTAGCGACTCAGTTGTATGATGAGGAAACTATTTCATGGAAAGAGTTTGAGTACCTTTTTATAAAGGATTTTTCTCCAGCTATTTTTAGTTTTGTGTGCATCCAAGAGAGTTTACAAATTCAGTAGGGTAGTACGACTGTGGATGAGTATTTATAAAGGTTCACTAACCACTCTCGGTACTCAATGAATATGGTGTGTGATAAGTTATTTCAACCATGGACCATTTAGAGAGGTCTACATAGATAAATATGATACATTGTGATATCTATATGAATTACTACCTATTAAAGGGATCCAAATAATTATTTGGTGGTTGATAGTTTCTTGGATGAGCAGATGTAGACAATTAGTGTCGGATGTGGGAACACAGGAGCAGAGACTTCAGTGATGGATAGAAAATAGCAGACGCAAGGACCTAGAAATATGGTATGATTTAGGAGGTGATCCTAGGATATAGGTTCTATGATTTAGAGATCATAGTATGGATCTAGTCAACCTAGTGAGTGGCGGTTCCATTCTTGTGATGTTGTAGGACATATTGCATGAGATTGCCTGACCCAATGTGGGACTTATAGAGAGGAAGTGGATGGAAGCCTAGGTAGAGGTATCAGTAGGATCAGAAAATTCCATAGGGTGTTGGACATGGTAAATAAGTTGGGATAGTAGCTATAGGTGGTGTACATTTTGACATGTTACGATCACCACCCCTAGGTGGTCTGTGCTAGGCTTAGGGATCTGAGGTACAAGGGTGAAGACAATTGAAGGCTTTTGAGGCTTATAAACCTGAGGATATATGGATGATAAAAGTTATGATATATAACTTCTCTACATAATATATAGTATTTATATACATAGGTTCAAGCCAATATTTTATTTACACTTCTCTGGTGAGAGACGTGGAGATTCCAGCTGAGCCCTTGGATCAACCCTTATGCTCAAAGACTCATAATGGATGTGACTCAGTGATCACACACTTATACCAATAGTGTGACCTAACTATTACTAGTGATATTTTATTTTTGGATCTCTTTATAGTGGTGGATAGGCCTTCTGATTCCATCTTTGGCATGGATTGGTTATCTATAGTTCATTCCCATATAGACTATTTCAAGAAAAGGGTGAGGTGTGTCCAGAGTGATGGGATGAGGTTTTCCTTTTTTGGTGAAAATGAATCCTTGGTGGAGTAGGACGGGATCTTGTGTATTAGGGTGTAGATGATTATACACCAGTTGGATAGTATGAATTAGGGTGCAGTGCATGCTATGATCTTTCAGTTTCCCATAGTGGTGGTAGAGTATGCAAATGTCTTTCCTGAGGATGTTTCAAACTTACCTCCCTAATGAGAGATAGACTTCTAATTTTACCTACAACCCAAGAATAAAATGATATATACAACAACATACTGAATGGATCACACAAAGCTTCATGAGACGAGGGTGTAGTTAGAGGACTTATAGAGGAAGGGAATTGTCAGACCAAGTGTTTCACTTTGGGAAGCTCCAGTGTTGTTCAGTAAAAAGGTTGATAAGAGATTGAGGTTTTGTGTGGATTAATGTCAACTAAACCAGGTGAATATGAAGAAAAAATATCCACTTGCAAGGATTTATGAACTCTTCAATCAATTGAGATGCGATGGTTCTTGAAGATTGACCTCAGATCAGGTTATCACCGGCTATGAGTATGGGATGGGGATGTACTAAAGACGATTTTATGATGTAATTATGGTCACTTTGAGTAATATTTTATGTAATTTGTTGTGAAAAATTCCCCAACAATGTTCATAGGACTCATGAAATAGATATTTTAGTCTATCTTAGACCAGTTTGTGGTAGTCCTCATCAAAAATATCATAGTGTACTTTGATTCTGAGGAGGATCATGTGAGACTCTTAAGGATGGTTTTGGATGAAATATGAGATATTTTTTATAGTAATATCTCTATGTTAAATTTCTTGATTTAGGAGGTCCTCTTACTGGGACTTGTTATCTTACCAGATAGTGTAGTAGTGGACCTATTGAAGGTCGAGGTAGTGTTATCTTGGGAGGCACCCAAGGTCATGATGGGGGTGTGGACATTACTTGGGTCAGTAGGATACTATCAAATATTCTTACATGATTTCTCCAGGATATTATCTCCCTCAAAAACTTTGAACTGAAAGGGGTATCATTTCATATGGAGGGAGAGGTTCTAGTAGGATTTTAAAGAGTTGAATCAGAAATTGACGAGAAATCCCTTCTCAAGATTTTTGAAGGAGGGCATCGAGTATGTAGTGTTATGAGATTCATCATGGATCATGCTTGGTTGTGTTATGATGTAGAGGTAGGAGTTGATTTCACATGGTTCACCTCAGTTAAGACCACATGATCATAACTACACGACCAATGATCTTGCACTAGTAGTGATAGTCTTCAGACTAAAGGTGTGGTGACATTACCTTATTATTGAGTGAGTTATCATCTATTTAGACCAAAATAAATTCAATTATATCTTCTATCATAAGGATATTAACATGAAATAGAGGTTATGGCTATAGTTCTTCCAGGATTATGACTTTTAGATTTCCAATACTCTTAGGAAGAAAAATGTGGTAGCATATGATCTGAGAAGGAGATCTTCTTCATATTTATTGAGAAAGGAATTTGAGTAGTTGTCTTTGTGGAAGCTATCATTAGTGAATAGGGATGGTGTAGCTTACTTCCAGTCGATGGTTGTTACCCCACTACTTCTACAACATGTCAGGGAGGGTCAGTATAGAGATACCAACTATGAGACCCTACATACTTAGATATCCATTGGATATGTTCCCAATAGATTTTCTAAAGGTGGGGAGGACATCATACTTTTCATTGGAAGCAAGATGGTACCAGTGAAGTTCTAAGAGGAGGTTCTGAGGGATATTTATACATTTCCATTGGAGGAACTTCTAGGTGTGGTAAAGATGTTCTAGGACCTCCTATTCTAGTTTTGGTGGCCAAGGATGAAGAATAGAGTTTTTTATTTTTTTTCTCTCATTGAATTTCCAGGATGTAAAGGTTAAGCACTAGGATCATATGGGTTTAGTTAAACCCATTGAGGTTCTATATTGGAAGTGTCATAGGATATCAATGGACTCAATGATAGATCTTACATGAATGTCTAGAGGACATGATTCCATATGGGTGATCATATAATAACTCACCAAGTTAGACCATTTCCTAGCTATCAAATAGTAGAGTTCAATAGATATCTTGGGATCACTTTACATGTAGAAGATAGTTCAGCTCCATGGATTTCCCTCTAAGATCATTTTTGATCATGAAGATCGCTTCCCATCTCAGTTATGGAAGGGAAAGAATAATTTTGGACTCAATTGCATTTGAAAAATTCTTTTCACCCCAGACTAATGGATATAATAATTAGATTGTTCTGATCCTGAAGGACATGATGGGGGCTTGGATGTTGGACTTTGGAAATAGTTGGGAGGAACACCTACCCCATGATATGTTTTCATACAAAAATAGCTACCATTCCACCATCAGTATGGCACCATTTGAGGCCTTGTATGAGAGACCGTTAATGTGACCACTATGCTCGAATGACCTAGGAGAGTTAGCACTAATGGTCTTATAGTTTGTAAAATCCACAATAGAGAAGGTTCAGATCATCCAAGAGCGGATGTGGATGAAACAGATCCATTATAATTCTTATACAGACCAATGATGGAGGCCTTTGGAGTTTGAGGAGGGTGACCATGTGTTCCTATAGGTTTCACTTTGATGTGGGTTATAGAGATTTGGTCAGGGTCAAAATCTATCCAGGACTTTCATTATCCATTTATAGATACTATGTATATTTGGTGAGGTTGTGTAATGCTTGAATCTACCCCCACAGTTTGATTAAGTACATGATTTCTTCTATGTGTCATAGTTAATGAGGTACATGCACAACCTATCACATGTTATCCACTAGAGAGAGATATAAATTGTGGATGGAGATACTTTTATAGATTACCTATTATAGATTGAGGACTGATAAGAGAATATCCTTTAGGAGTGATTGATTCCTTTAGTACGTATTTGGTGGTAGCTTAGAAGTCTCTAGTGGAGTACATGGGAGTGGGAGACTTAGATACCTACTCAATACCCACATCTCTTTATGTAGTCTTCTTTTATACTTTCTAAGACATAAATCCCTAAGGTTGGGAGAATGTAATGTCTCTGTTTTTTCCATGTAAAGTCTTCTAATATATATAGTATAATTTTTGAGACCAGGTGATGAGATGGAGTGTGATTATGAGGCTCAGTGATCCATAAATTAATATTTTAAAAATATTAAATAGATTAATATCACGAATGAGAAGTTTTCCTAAAAAAGTGAAATAAATCCAAAATGGGTACTCAGATTGGAAATATGAGGCTACCGTTGAGTTTATAGTATTGAGATTTACCATAGGTGAGACATAACCTTTAAGCATGTTAGATGTTCGGGTTGAGCGCAATCATGGGAAGATTGATAAATAAATAAATAAAATAATTTATTTATTTAATTTTCATCACCATGACCTGATGTGGTCTATAAATTCATGTTTATGGGAAAATCCCAGGGTGGGACATATAACCTTGAAGATTTGAGAGAGGGCATTGAAGGATCATTCTAAGAAGAACAACAACTAGATCATAGATTATCGATCGGTGTGCAAAAAAATTTAATGATATTACCAATGATAAAAATACATATTCATTCCTCATATATGATCATTAAATCTTAATCCAAGATGATTTTTATGTGGATTTATCCCGATTTTATTTTTCTTTTGATGAAATCAAATAGATAAAATAAAAGATTGATGCATGGATTGAGCGTATTGTAGGTACATGTTAGATATTATCAGGGAATGGGGATTTCTATTATTAATTATTGATATCTTTTCAATTTTAATTATAATGGAAACAAAACGAGGTCAAACTGAAAATAATCTAAGACCCATTCATCCTTTTTTTTTCATTTCATTCACTTTTATTTATGAGTTCATCATCAGCATTCGTTTTGGATCATGGTTTGACAAATACCCGGTAATCAATTATTATACACCCGTTTCATGGCACAATAGATTGATACTGAAGATTCGGGTTTGAATTAATGATGAGATCGAGCTATGATGTGGGTGAAAATAGATCAGGATGGGATCTGAGTTTTTTCATGTGGTTTTTGATGTGTGGTGATGAGAAACACAATAGATGGATTTCCAATGAAAATTAGATGGCCAGATTTCAAAGAGAGACAACAGAAAAGCTCATTAAAACAATATCCATTCATTCCAGTGTCATTAATGATCAAATTAGGGGTCCTAGGATAGGATGAAGATGAGCTAAATAGATCCACATGTTCTAGAAAATCCTGATATACATAGAGTGTAATCTGGGAATACACACAGTGTGGGGCCCATGCTATGGCTCTAGGGTTTCCATGGATGAGATAAGTATCCACAATGTATGAAATGTGTCACATGAACTATGAAAAAACCTAGTTTCTTGGATTTTACTTTAGTATTTCATGACCAAGAAGAAATCAAGGCACATGACTATGCCCAAAGTACATGGGCAGAGCCATGTACTAGGACACGACCAAGTATACAAGCATGTCCAGGTGTACATGAGCAAAAACATGGGCACAATCCATGATAAATTGGTAGAACTAATGCGGAAGAGACACACTATGTACTTATATTACACTCCATATAATTCTTCAAATACAGATTGGATCCCTTGTTCCCTTCATCATGGAAATGTTTTTTAGGCAGCATTCTTCTGATCCTTTCTTTAAGGGTCTAGTATGGAATTGGGTCTTGTACATATGATGGTGATCCCATTTGAGGAACTTAAGTCTCAGATAGAGTTGTTGTAATAATTCCATGAGTCCTAGAGTGAGATACTCTATCATCATCAACCCAAGGTGGGGTTCTTGGAATCGTCATGACAAAAAATACATGGCTTTTGATCCTCTACTCTATAGGTTAATCTAGATTGGGTTTTTGGTATAACCTATGGCCCAGAGTGTGATCATCATCTATGTAAAAATATATTAAAACTTATAGTGTGTAATTATTTTTGAGAGATGTAATAAGAATGAAATCTTGGATGGATTTGGTCAGTGTTATATAACTATTGGAGTGTGTTCTCCCAGATGAGTGTTATATGGTACCTTGGAGCAGGAATCCTAGGCTGGGAATACCGTTCTAAACTTACATTTATATTGTGTGTATACTATGAGTATATATGGATGTTTTATTATATATCTCATATTATTATTGACATATCATGTGATGATATGACTACTCTTGATTCTTTATGGTTTATGATTTTAGTGTGTTCTACTGTGTATTGTTATACCCACCCTTTCATGGTCTCTTCCCACACACATCATGTATTATATATATGACCGATCATTTGATGGGGTTCTTAGTGGACTGGTAGTAGACATTTCTTAGATTAGGGAAATATAAACCATAGTTCATTCATGGAGTCACATTTGACTATATACCCATCTTGATATCAGGTTGGACCTATTTCTAGTTTTTGGTGGGATTTTATTTGTCCCTTATTGCTTCCCTAAATTTTTGGGTACTCTGATTTTGGGTTTGAGATGTATGTATGCATTTGGTATTAGCTTTATTTTACATTTCAGTTGTGCATGGATGTGTGTGTGTACTTTTTCATTAGGATAAGTTCTCCCATGTGAGTGTTATGCCTACTCAGTGTTGGTCTCTAGACGCTATCATATTAGAGGTGGTCTTGGGGTAGCCACACTCAGCTTATTATTGGATAGGTGGGACCTGGTGGGTTGGGTTGTTACACTAATAAACATAAAATTTTTCACATTTCAGTATTCCCAGCAACAAGGAAATAAAAATGATCACATGAGTTAATAAAAACAAATGGAAATGAAAAAAATTCAAAATAGAAGTGGTTATTATGTCAAATCATCCTCAGAAAAATTCTCATAAAATAGAATACAAAATCATGTACATGCTGATTTATCTAAAAAGAATGGAAACATATGGGAAATAATTTCTCGATTCAATAAAGAACTTGAAAAATACTCATAAACACATAAACACATAAACACAATTATGTACATGATTATTAAAATAAATAGGGTCAGCAACATGAGTATTTAATTCCAAAACATTAGAATTAACATATTAGATAAAGAATTATACACTTCCATAACTATATATAGATTCTTGGACATGAAAATTGAATCAATAAGCTGGAATTAAAACAAAAGTACGAAAAACTGATGAATTAAAAAAATTAGTTTGAATTAAACCAAGAAAGGCGATGTTTACATTATAGGTTGAAGAAAACATAAACGTGGAAAGAAGTAAATGGATAAAGAGGATTTATGTGATTCATAAAATTGGATTATGTTCTTGGGGAATAATCATAATAGGTGTTTTAATATGTAAGATCAAATAGGAGTAAAAGGAGATAGAGGAAAATAAAGAAACATGACGAAAAACAATCAATAAGAATAAAAATTCCAAAAAAATAAACAAATAAAACCATAAGAGGACTCAAACCCCCTTATTGGGGATTAAAAGTGCCTTCATCAAGGAAGACGCTTGTTGAAAAGAAATGAAGTCATCGTTTTTTAGCCTTTAGGGTTTTTCTCTTCTATACATGTTCATTCCACCCATGATTGAATTCCAGGAGCCCCAAAGGGGTTAAAACAACATTGAGATCTAACAATGATCTTTATGAACAAAGTGGTCACTCGAATTATCCTATGGTGAGAAAAGAACTATGATCTTCAGGCCTCTTCCTTCTCATATTTCTCTCTCTCTCTCTCCATTGAAATATCTAAGAATATTCAAAAGAAATCCATTTCTCTTTGCAAGATGATTCACATTGATTTGGAAGAACAAGGGTATAAATACCCAAACAAGCATAGGGGTTATTGTAATGGGTTAATAAAACTGAGAAAATGAAGGGTTGAGAAAGACAAATCCATAAAAACCTGATAAAAGAAAACAAAACCATATGAAGACGAGTTGCATGAGGGTAATGAATGCAGCAGTGTAAGGGTACACTTGCAAATAGGTAAGGGTCATGAAGGCCTCACGTAAGAGTAGAACCATTAAACCAAATACCACATAAGTATATACCAAAAATTACATAAAGGTAAATTGTGGTTACATAAGGGTCTTTAAACCTCATATAAGTGTGAAAATGGGGATATATAGGGGTATTAAATACCGCACTTAAGGGTCAAAAATAAATGACCAAGGGAAGATGGAAATAATGAAAAATAGAATATTAAATCAGCATTTAATTAACAAAAAAAGGGAAACAAAAACAAAAAATATATATCTTGGAAATTAAATATAGAAAGTGATTAAATATGAAACATCATTATACATATCCACCTTGAAAACTAAAACCGTAGACCACAGGATGATTCAGTACCACCTATCATATCATTAACATGGGCATATAATCCTTAATAGGAAACACCTATAGGGTGAATAGCTATGTGACCTTAGTCATACTATTTATCTAACTATCCCTAACATGCATCAATAATGACACTTGATTCCCAAAATTGAATGATATTCTAAAACATCTAATTATGACTAGAATTTAGAAAATTTTAAATATCTTCATGATAAAATCCCAACTTTTACTTACTTGATTCACTATTTGAGATGATTCCAAAGTGGAAGTTGGGAATAAAAAATCAAATTCTATAATAGGTTCTTGAAACAACTCCCCAGTGCCTATAGAGCACCAAAAAAATTAAGCAATATCCATCCTCATACAAAACAATAGATGAAAAAACATCTAAATAACTGACAAAGAATGAAACTTAGTAAAAATAGTGTAATCATGAAACTGATAAAATGTAAAGTAACAAATATAGAAAACATATTAAATATAAAATTATGAAAGTGTCTCTACATGAACAAATAAAAACACAAAATGACTGAATAACCAAGCATCATCATCTTTAAGCCAATACATGCTGCTTGAACATCTAATAGGATGAATTTCAATGAAAGTTTATTGAAGATCCTTAAAAGTCATATAAAGGATCTCCAAAAAAGAAGATGACTTCCTAAAACAAAATAAAAAAGAAGATTTCCTGAAATATATAGAAACTACAAGATCACATGTGATTAATTTCAATATTCTAGGGCACCTCTAAAATGGAAGAAAAAAGTGTGGTAGCCAGCTAAAGACCAAGGGGAAAATAATCCATTCAATGGGAACACATCCTAGTCTATATTCCTAATAAAACATTGTTCCTAACACTAGGAAACCAAAACAAAGCCACTAAAAGGGTCAAAAAGTAAATCCAATAAGCTTGGTGATCAACAAAGAAACAAATAACAGAACTGGACCCATGAACTACCCAAGACCAAACACCAAAATTTCTAGAGATCCATACCCAGAACTAACATACCTAATGGATGTGGAGGAACATAACATAGCTAACATAATCTCAAATACTAGTAAAAAAAATAGAAACTAGATACAAAATATCCTATAAAAACAATTCACTACTAACTAGAAACCTCTCACATAGGATAACCATGCACAAAACCCTTTCCTACTCCAAAACCGAAGACAAAAAAAGGTATATCCCACCAAAGGTATCTATAAAGCACATATAATCAAATAAAACATGTGGAAAAGAAAATAAATTATAATAAAATAGAAGATTGTAAAATTATATCTCAAAGAGAGTACAAGACCTAGATGAAAAACATCAAAGTATGATCCAGTGTAAAATCCAATAACAAATAATTTAAAGAAATAAACAATCGATTTAGAATATTAAAGATGAAAAATGAATCCCAATTATATTATGATACCAATTTTTTTCGATGTTCTATATGAGGCAGTCCACATGCAGTGAAAGAGGATCCACTTGGGTTAATTTTGGTTTGTAAAATCTGAAACTGAAAAATGAAATTTATTTCCAGTTTATAACATATAAACTAATAACGAAAAAAAGTTTCACATTACAATGTTCTAAACAACAATGAAATATGAGTGAAAAAATTCACATGGTTGTTAAAAAATTCACACTAAAAATGGCTATTATATCAAACAAAGATTGCATAAATTCTCATAAAACATGAAACAAAATTCTTTACATTATGATTTATCAAAAAAAATGAAAACACAGGCATAAAAATTTCCTAATTCAATAGATCACTTGAAAAATAATCATAAACACATAAACATAATTATGTACAAGTTAATTAAAATAACCAAGGTTAGAAACATGAGTATTCAATTCCATAACATTGTAATTAATATTGTAGATTTAGTCATGTAAACTTCCAGAACCATATGCATATTCTTTCATATAAAAAATAAATCAGCAAGATATAATTAAAAAATAAGTAATAAACAATTAGAAATTAAAAATAATAATTGAATCCAATTAATAATCAATAATGTTAGAAATTATTGGATGAATGAAACAAAAATGAAAAAATTAATAATTGAACATAGACGAATTATTTTCGTCATCTAATTAGCCTATATGCATTGGGAAGAATCATTATGGGTGTCTCACTATGAAAGAGAAAATATGATCACAAGGAGATAAAATGAAGTGGAAAACATGATTAAAAACAATTAGAATGCATAAGACTTCCACAAAATCAATTAATAAAACCATAAGAGGGTTGAAACCCCAATTAGGGCCCAAAAAAACCTTTATTGAAGAAGAATCTTGTTACGAAGTGCTAAAGTCATCATTGTCAAGTCATAATAGTTTATCTCTACTGTCTAGGTGTATAAATATCCAAGATAACATGACATGATCCACCAATGGGTTGCAAAAAATCCAAGATCTGACGGTGAGATCCATGTAGTAGGTCATCACTCAGATTCTCCTCTTGTGTAAAAAGAACCAGGGTTTCTAATCCCCTTCCTTCTCACCCTCCATCTCCCTTAGTATATTTAAGAGACATCAAAATAAATCCAATACTATCCACGATCTAATTCATTTCAATCTATAAGAAAAAGGTTATAAATACTCATGAGGGTGTAGGGGTTGTTGCAATGGCTCAATATAATTGATAAAATGATGGGCTGAGAAAACTAGAGCCCTAACAACCTGATAAAACAAAACAAACCCATGTAAAGGTTAGATTATTGAGGGTAGTCAATGTATCGACATAAGGGTAACCCTACACTTATGTCATGATCATGAGGGCCTCACATAAGGGTATAAACACTAAATCAAAGCCCATGTAAGGGTGTACCAAAATATATGTGAAGTTAAACTGTGGTTACGTAAGGGTTTCCAAAACTCATGTAAGGGTAAAACTAGGTCCATGTAAGGGTAGACCACAGAACCAAAATCCTATGTAAGGGCCTTAAATCCCTAAAGCAAGGGTTAAAAATATACCATATGATGATTAAAACATGGAAAAAATCATATTAAATGCATATTTATTAACAAAATAAAAGGGGAAACCAAAACAATAAATACCCACCTTGGAAATTAAATATAGATAGGGATATAATATTTAACATAATAAAAATTAGAGTTTAAAAAACTAATAAGCTTAATGTTTTAGGATTATTTTAGGGGGGGGGGGTGAAGCGTGGTATTTATAAGGTGATGAAAGGAGTGAATTAGAATAAAATATTAAAATACAATGTTATATATGAAAATATTGATCAAAAAAATGATTTAAAATTAATAAGATTGTGATTTAATAGTAAACAAGACATTAAAATATTTACATAACTTCTAAAAATATAAAAAAAATCATATAGAATATTATAAAATATGATACTTAAACAATATTTTACTATTCACTTATGCATTTTACTATATGTAAAAAATAAAAAACATCACCCTAACCAAATATAAATATGATGATTCCAAAAATTACATCCATTTTATCTAATTCAATTTATAAATATTATGAACATAACTTTTAAATAAAAAATAAAAAAATATACATAAGCGGTTTTTAAAGGAAAATGTCATTTTAAATGTTATGGGTTTTTAGTCATATTTCTTATGAGTCACTAATTATTATCTAATTTATATCTTTTTTTTATAGTCATCAACATTAAATTTTAATAAAATAATACTTAGACCATATATATTTAGTTTGATAAAATAAAAATGAATAACGCATAAAAAATTATTTTAATAAAATTATTTTTTAAAATATTAAATGATTTAACACTTATTTTAAAACAATTAATAATCAATGTATGGACGTTTATATATTTTTTATATATCAAAAAAACACATTTCATTAAATTTGGTTTTTAAATGTGATATATTAAACAAGAATATATATAAAACTAATATATTTAGAATAAATTTTCTTATAAAATATTGTATTTCTTCTTTCCATTATTCATTAAGTATTAAATGAGTGATTACAATTTATTCATACATATGAAACATAATTATTCCAATATATATTGTATCTTTTAATTTTATAATTATTTAGTAACTATTAATATGTATTTAATAAACTATTCTATAATAACTTTATTATGATAATTTAAAATGATAGTGTCATATAAAATCAAATTTATCAATGAATATATATATATATATATTCACATATATTCCTATTAATAAAAATCTTTATTTTCATAAAAAAAATATATTTTGTGATTTATGCTAATCTTCACATTCTACAGGTTTTATGTTCATCCTATTAATTAAATTATTTCATTTAATTTCCATTATTGCTTTTAGAGAAAATATTTACCCATTTCATTGGTTATAGTATACTCCATAGTAGATAATTTTATTCATTTATACAATAATAATCATTATCATGGTGATTATGGAATATTTTGATATAATATTTTCTTTTATTAATTTTAGATTAAATTAGGTGAGTGTATGTCATTTATAATGACTCTTCATAAAAAAATAATAAATTCACATTTATCAAATATGATATTCATTTATTCATCTATGGGGTAAATTTATTTGATTTAAAATAAAACATAAAATATTATTTGTCCTATCACATGTTAATACTAATTGAATATAAACTCAAAAAATATGGGATTTTACACTCTTAAATCTCCACTTAAGCTTCTCAAATGTTCTATGGCATCACTCAAACCAAATATATGGATCCCCCTTTCTAGTAAGGGTAGTCATGGGGAAAAAAATCCTAAATTAATATCTAGAATTACTCTTTCCACCCAATAAAACATTTCACCTAGAACATGATCATAGGTGGATCCCATTTTAACACTACCTCAATCTTAATTAGGTCCACAACAACTATAACCTATAAGATGAAATACCTTTGGAAGTAGAAATCTTAAATCCAAAACTGACACTTTGATATCTTTCCATATTACTAGTGATCACTAAGTAAGTCTAGAAAAACCCTCAAATGATCTACATGCTAATCCTACAATGCTAAATAGATCAGGATTACATCAATTAATATAAATATGAACTGATCTAAGAATGGTGAAAATATCTTGTTCATAAGGAGCATAAACACAACTTGGGAATTTTTCATGTCAAAGGGAATCTCTAGAAACTCATAAAGGCCATAGAAAAATAAAAAAACCATCTTCAGAATATCCTTCTCATGAACCCAAAACTGATGGTAGTCATACCTAAGATCGACCTTCGAGTACCACTTTTCTCTCCTCAACTGGTCAATGAGGTGATCTATCCTTGACATAGGGTAATAATTATCGATTTCCACATGATTCTGAAGGTGATAGTCAATATAGTGCCACAAGCCCTCATTTTGTTTCTTAGTCAACAACATTGGAGCTACCATGGGGGGAACATTGGGGCTAATGAAATATTTCATCATAAATCCCCCCAACTCCACCTTTAAATCCTTGATATTAGTCTAGGATATATTATAAATTGTGGTATATATTAGAGCGGTATTAGGGTAAAAATTGATGTTAAAATTTACCACTCGATGATGGGGAAACCCTGAATCCTCATAGGAAAAAACTAACATTTACTCCTCTATAACTGTTGGAAGCTGATCATTTGAGGTGTTTTCTAAAAATAGATCTAGACTTTTCAACTGATGGGAGATCATTTAAACTTCCTAAAAGTAGTTTTTAGTTTTTGGGTTCCATCACATGAACATGGAAGAATAAATTAAACCCATATATACAATCTATCCCCAATAGAATAAACATGTAATATAAATGAAGAATGTAAAATATGAGTACCTAGATAGATGATGAATTAGACTTAATATTTAATCATGAAGTGATTTTGAATGATGATGATCAATAAAGAAACAAAAAAATACCTCATACCTATGATATATTACACTAGACATGTATAATCAATCATATTGAGAGCACTCTTGATCACCAAAGGTTTGAATGTTCCTTCTCCATGTGATAAACAATGATCAAGAATGTTGGAGAGTATTTTATAGCTTTCTTATAAATTTTATATTTATAATATGATGGATTATATCTATTATATAAGAATTATTAACACATTTTATTTAATAAAACACAATAACTATATTCAATATATCGACAAATATTTATTCCCATTGTAATTTTTTCAATGAATCCAATTGAAATGAATATGAATGTCATTTAATCCATTCATAAATGATTATAATTGGTAAAAACATATGGGAAAATAAAGAACCTAATTAATAGGAATTTAGTGCACATTCAACAATCTCCCACTTGCACTAAAATATCAATGATATCTTTTTTTCCAAACATCACAACTCTTTTTTGAATATATCCATACTCTTGGATACAATTTGATCAATCTATCTTCGTTTTATAATAAAAACTTTTTTCCAAAAATTTATCCTTATCCAAGTACCTAACTGTGTGACCCTACATTCCATATTAGTTTTGAAAAAAATATGTAATCCTTATTTCATATATGTGAGAAAACATAGGCCTCTATCAGAGAATGAGTGTTACTCAATCTATTATGGTGTGACATCCTAGACTTGGATCACACATGAGTAACCGAACCCAGTTGGCCACATAGACTCAATAATGACTCCCCATATGCTAGAGGCTACCATCTAGCAGTGAGTTCTTATGTTGTGTCCATGGGGAGTGTGTGCCCTTTGGTCATAGTGGAGAACAATGGTGAAAAATATGGATAAAAAAAATTATAAAAGTAATGAAAAAGGTAGTGAAAACAAGGATATGTATCAAATAAATAAATTATCATCAGATTCCAAAAACTGTATCATATAAAAAGATGATGCAATTTATATAATAAAAAGAAAAATAGACATAAATATTAGTATGAAGACAATAAAATACATGATATACAAGGGAATCAAAAAGGTATAAAAAAATTCAAGCATCTTAATCACTGTCTTAGTCTTCTACTACCAAGATCCTATCTTAAAGCAAGAATTCAAGTGTAAAAAAGCAAGACATTTCCCTTTTTTGAAACCTATGATCATATAATCTTCATGGGTTTCAATGGTAACTAAGATTGGGTGTTATATAAATCCCAGTAGGCCACTACCATTGGTGTTTATAAAAAATCAAGTTTTTGAATAAAAATGTAGGGTGTGTAGGTATATCAAAAGTAATGTAGTGAAAATGGAAAGAACCCATACCTAATTCCTCCTCTTATGGGGCCTTTGAACATGAATTTAATTAATTAATTATGATATAATTTACTATAATATGATCATAAAGGTTTCAACAATACTATAAAAGATAATGATAATAACAGAAGATCCAAGGTGAAACCAAGGAATACTTGAAATTCGAAGGTTGATCTAGCTCATGGTATACAACCGAGTAGCCTAGCGTATTGAAATAAGTTTAATCAGAGAGGTAAAACCATGAAATTCAACTGTAAAAGTTTTTAACCGACTCTATGGAGTACTCCCATAGTACATTTTGGACTAAGCATGACCAGAACTAATGATTATGATCCAAGTCATCTCATGTCTACAGACTTCAATATGAATCCAAGGAGTATATCAAAGGTGTTGTAATTTATTTAGAGAAGGAAAATGGATCCTAAGACATCATGGTGAGAATACACTAATATACCAAGACCATGTTCCAAGGTAGGTATCTCCCTTGGTAACCCGATCAATGAATTAGAATGGTGTCTTGTGAATTTGGTCCGTATCCAAGCTCCAACCCTCAGCTGATTTCCTCCCAAAGACAAACTAACCCACCTAAAGGAATAATTTCTAGGTCAAATCCAATAAGATGAACTAAATATAAATTTTATGAAAATTAAAGGGTCATTACCTTGTAATAAAACCTAGGATACTCTAGTACACCCTTATGAAAACTCATCCATGAGTTTACCTTCAAAGGGAGGTAATGAATTATTTGAGAACATCTTTAGAAATTGAGCACAAATGTCTACCTCTCTCCCCAAAGTATCATCCTATACATGACTTTCCTTCCACAGCTCCCATACCAAAGAATTAAACCATCCTTGAAGATAATTCAAAATATGTTCATTTATGTGAATGGAATATCCTCAAAATAAACATCTATATAAAATTAAATATCCTTGGGGATCAAGATTATGAGATGGTTCGACCTAGTAATGATGAAGTTATGAAATGTGGAAGGTATTGTGTATGTAATTTCACCTCTAAGGTAACCGAAAATAAAAGGATACCAACCCAACTCTCTCCAATATATCAAAATACCTGTTTAAAAAAGGAAAAAATTTCCCTTGAATCCATATTTTCCTTAGTACAATATTGGGTGATAATCACAAGAAAACATGGTCCCCGACCTCAAAATCCAGAGTTTGTTGATGGTGATTTGCATACTATTTCTATCATGAATGAGCATTATTAGTCCACTTTCAGATAAATTTCACCTACTCCGAAGTCTCCTGCATGAGAATAGAACCTAACAGTGATTCCTCCCCTACCTCTATCCAGTATAGAGGTGAATGGAATGACCTACCATATAAGGACTCATATGGAGCCATTTGAATTGTTTCTTGAAAGCTATTATTGTTGGAAAACTTAATGGGGGTATATGTTTCTCCCACCGAAATCAAGGATGAATTCTTGGAGCATGTCCACCAACACTGTATAGTCTGTTCTGACTAGAAATCAGTCTATGGGTGAAAATATATGCTCAAAATTACCTGTTTACTTAAGAATTTCTATAAACCTTTCCAGAACCTCGACATGAAATGAGAATCACTATCTAAAATGATAGTATGAGGGACCCCACATAGGAATATAAACTCACAAACAAAAAATTGGGCAGGATCATTCACTAAGAAGGTATCCTTAATAGAAAGGAAGTGGGAAACTTTCATCAGTCTATCGATAACTACCCAAAAAACATCACTACCTTTAGATAAAGTTAATAAAATAGTCACAAAATCCATCACAACATCATCCTATTTCTATTACATGATTGGTAAGGGTTGTAACAAGCCAGTGTGCTGCTGGTGTTACGTCTTCACCTGCTGATAGGTTCAAATCCTAATTAAAAAACTTGTGATCTTACATTTCATCCTAGGACACCAATAATATAAGCACAAATCCTGATACATATTTGATATTACAGGGTGCACATCCCATTGAGAAGAATGGGATTATTACATCATCTCCTATCACATATCTAAAGGAATATAGATACATCCATGGGAATGAAAAATATTATCTCTATTGATTGACCAATCTAGAGGATGGTCCTCACCTAAAATACTTTCCAATAGGAATTACTCTTCAGGGTATAAAAACATCCTTGTATTCACCATATTTAGGAGTGAATAGGTAATTGATAAGGTAGTAATAAAAGGCCGCTTGTGACTCTCTCAAAACACTAGAATCATCTCAGAAGAGTGTTCAATCAAGTTACCTTGATCACTAGCTTCCTGAATAACTTGTGGCAATGTTTTATGGCTCATCAAATCTGCTAACACATTCCCCATTCTAAGAATATAGGCAATATAAAAGTCAAAATACTGAATCTATTTGACAATTCTTCAATTTTTTAGATTCAAGTAACAATGAATAAAGATATATTTGAGGATTTTTTTGTCATTAAACACAAAAAATGTACTCTCCAATAAGATAATGTCTCTATTAATTCAAATCACGAATAACTACTGCATGATTGAGATTATGCATCGGGTAATTATGTGGTTGAGGTATCAACTAGTGAGTCCTGTACACAATGAATCAATCCTTGAAAGGTGCTGTCATGGGTGGTTTCAAATGATGTTTGGTTTTGGGTTACTTAGGTGGAGCAGAGTGGCTGACCAAGGTCATCTCTAAAGTAGAAGAAAATTATAACTACTTCTTAAAGGTATTCTGAAAATAAAATAAAAGATAATAAAAACACTACTTGTAAGGATGGTTTTTTTTTCTAGAATAAGATTTAATTTTTTTGTTTTTATTTTTGAAATGAAGTTCGATTAAAAATACACAACAAGAAGATGTTTTTTAGACAATATTTAAAAGGTTTAATAGATCTAACTCTACCTCTTCACTCAATTATTTATCATTATCATTTAAATAAACATTAACTTAATTATGATCCCTTAATTTTTTAAATCCCAAACCCTAAGATAATTAACTTTACCATGAAGATGAAGTGAATTTAACCCTAGGTTAACTTCAGAACATGCAATCGCATCACCCTGCTTTGATTGATGTTCTAAGGTTAGAATATGGTAAGTTGTAAATTAAGGCACATTTAAATTTTTTAGAATGAGGATGGATTTTTTTAGAGAATAAATTTTAACTCTACAAACTTATCGCTAGTGGTCTTGTATTACCGATTAAATTTGCGCTCTCATAATTTAAACAAAAACTCGACCTCGCCTATTTTTGTGTTAATTGTTCAATTTCTTTCCTAGTTTATTATAATTTAAGAACACAATTAATGGATCATATTATGTGAATTAAAGTATCTCAATGATTAAAAATAATTAAATGAATAGGGTAGAAGATAGATCAATCACTAGAAAACTACTCTTCTATGGGCTATGTGGTCATCGTGGAGACGTTTTTCATGAGCAAAGGATTGAAAGGTTAGAACCCAATATCATCCCCACTATTGATTACAAACCAATTAGGAAGATTAATAGAATAATAAATTTAAACAAAACCTAAGAAAATAGAATAAATAAAAGAAGAACAAATAAGTTTATTACACAAATAAAAACATTACAACATGATGAAGAGAAAAAGGCTTTGATGAGGGGATCCTTGATTCAAGGGATACCCATCTTATAATGGTTGGATAATTTGGGTGAAACAAATTATCCTATACCTCCAATATCCTCATTCACGTCCCAGACCCTCCAAACTAGAAAACAATAATTTATAGAGTGAAGGGGAGGCTAGGTTACAAGTGGTTTCAAGTGTGAATTGGGAAATTCGGCCAAATATTTTAATCTAAATTTCACCGCACATTTGACCACCAAAACTCGTGAATCAGCTCTCCTTACAACAAGATAATTTGTGAGAAATTTAATTCTAGAGTTAATCTAAAAATTTTAGCTTAATAAAAGCAAGGATAAAGAAGTTATGACCCAAATACCGAACCTATGTCCATTCTGGTGAGTCCAGCCCACCATTGACTTAATGACTCATTTACTCCATCAAAATGAACTCTTTAGCTCTAGTGTCCTAAATAAAAGTTGTATAACATTAAGTTAAGAAAATATTTTAAAACCTTTAATTTAAAATAAGCTATATTAAACTATTTATGTGAGAAATACTACAGTGCATTTTAAAAGAGAAAAACTAGAATTTTTATCAAATTTTCAATTGAATGATCCAATCCCAAATATTTCATAAATGAATATATTTAGCATAATGTGAGGAAATACTATCATTTATTATAAATAAAATATTCAACAAAATATTGTTTTATCAACTCCCCCACACTTACCCTTTTGCACTCCTGGGAAAAACCTCATATCAAGTAAACATCAATATAAAATCAAAATAAATTTTAAAACACATATCCTTGAGATTCAACAATTCCACACCAAGAAACAAAAAGATAAAATGCATAATAAAAAACCATTATTTCAATTTCTCCATTTATATTATTCAATATATTTCTACTTCATTTATCCTCCCATGCACAAAAAACATACCTCACTTGAATTTTATCTTATCACACAAATGTCAATTTTTTTAGAAATGTCTTTCTCACCCAAACTCATACAAGGGTCACCATAGGCTTGATAAATTCCTACATCACCACTTGATGTGATTCAAGGAAATATATTTATCATTAGGACTTTTCGGTGTTGTTCTGTGGATTTAGGTTGGTAGGATAAAGATGTGAAAAATTATGAGGTTGAATGAGGGGGGATTGACTCTTTTTGAAGCAAAATTGCATTAATCTAATTTTCACTCAAGTATGGTCTCCTGCTCACACCTATTCATATCAATTCAGCTCCATAATCATGGATAATCAAGGAAAGTTTACGCCATTCATCATTTCAGCAATAAAAATTTAAATCCTCTCATTTTTCATGAAAGATCTAGATAGGCACAACTTTCTTTATTCATCCGAAGCTCCAGAAAGGCACAACTTCTTTTATCATGAAAGCTCCAGAACGGAAAAACTTTCAACATAATTATTTTTTTCAGTAGAAATCATGTCTCTTTGGAATTTTATTTTCCATCAAAAGTATCAAAAAATGTGGTATCACAACACAATATAGCTTCCCCCACACTTAAGTTTAACTAGATTATGAAATTTCACTTCAAGAGTTGGTTGGATAGGGAAAATTGACTTGTAATGTATCTAACCTAATAGGATTTTCATGGATTATAAGGGCTAAAAAGATTCAATGTTCTAGGTAGGCCATTATAAAAAATTATTCTTTGTAATAGGGGCTTTAATAACAAAAAAATGTCTCAATCATTTAAAACATAAGTACCTCAAACCCTCATGTTTTGACAGGAGTAAATAAAACTTTGGTTAAATCAATCACGGTTTGGTTCTCTCAAAGAGTGAGGTGAATGTGAAGAATATGAAAATAATGGTTCAGAAGACTCACAAGAAAGTGATTTCAAATATAAAGATAGTATGATGTGGCATGGGATTCAAAATTTAGAGTACCTTTCATGAAATTACTAAAGATTTCAACTTGAAACAAACTTATTTTTAGCATTAATTTAAGCTTGGTTTCATGGGAAATTAATTTTTTCACTTATTCATATGGATTTAAAACTAGTTATGAGAATAATTTCAGCTCAAAAGTTTCAAAAAACACACAAAAACATGATTAATAAAGACACAAATTTTGATAAACACAATTATGTTTTTGGAAAATCATTGAAAAACAGGAAAACAATTGAAATTGCTAAACTAAAAGGTTCCCTCCCCCACACTTAAAATATTGAATTGTCCTCAATATGAATCCATTAGATGATATATGCACATGAAATTTATAATTTTAAACAGGACAAAGAATAAAAAAGTGAAAGGGTTAAGAATAACCTGATATGATCAAGTGATAATGGGGTCATGTAGTGTGATGAAATTCACTGCATAGGTAGGAAGTCCCTCAATGTATTTCTTCAAACATTGTACATTGACTGTAAATATCCTTCCTGTGTCCTCTTATGTGATCTAAACTGCACCATAAGGAAAAACATTAGTCACAACATAAGGACCTAACCACCTAGAATGCAACTTACCAGGCATTAGCTTCAGTCGTGAACTGTAGAGCAAGTCTTTCTCTCCAACTTGAAATTCTCTTTTCTGGATCATTTTGTCATGATCTGATTTTGATCTTTTCTTTTAGAGCCTTGAGTTATCATATGAAGATAATAAAATCTCCTCAAGCTCTTGAATTTGCAACTTCCTTTGGATTCTATCTTGGGTCAAATCCATGTTGCATTTTTTTATAGCCCAATAAGCCTGATGCTCAACTTCCATAGGGAGATGGAACACCTTCCCAAAAACAATCCGAAATGGGGACATACCGATGGGAGTTTTGTATGCTATCATATATTCCCACAATGCATCATCCAAGCGCTTTCACCAATCCTTCCTATTTGGCTGCACAATTTTCTCCAATGTCTGTTTCAACTCACGATTTGAAACCTCAGCCTGACCATTTGCTTAGGGGTGGTATGGTGTTGATGTTTTGTGTGTCGCCCCATAATTCCGAAGGAGGGAAGACAAATTATGATTTCATAAGTTTGTCCCTTGGTCACTGATGATGGCCTTCGGTACTCCAAACCTGCAAAACATCTGCCCTTTGACAAAGTCCACAAAAACATGAGAATCATTAGTCCTGGTGACCTTAGCCTCCACCAATTTTCTCACATAATCAATGACAACCAAAATATATAGAAAACCAAATGAACTCTGAAAAGGACCCCTAAAATCAATTCCCATACATAAAAAATTTCACAGAATAGTATGGGTTGTTGGGGCATCTCGTGTATCCTAGAAATGTTTCCCATGTGTTGGCAACGTGAGAAAGACTTAAAAAACACATGGGAATCATGGAATAATCTAGGAAAATATAAAACAGAGTATAAAACTTTTTGGGATATTCATTGGGGTCCAAAGTTTCCACCATAAACAAGGGTATGCCAGAATTGTGGAGCAGACTCGAACTCATGATCCGGAACACACCTCCTAATAATTTGATCACTACAAATGGGCCATAAGTATGGATCATCCCAAACATAAAATCTTGAATCACTCTTTATTTTTTTTACTTGATGCTTCTTTAAATTTTTTGGGATTTAAGAGGTAACAAGGTAGCTCACTAAATCTGCATACCAATGATGCATACCTGAGATGGAATAAAGATGCTCATCCGGGAAAGTGTCTCGAAGTGGTACCTGGTCCAAGGTGTCATCCTCTAGTGTGTGAGTAAGCCTACTCATGTGGTCCGCCACCAAGTTTTCTGACCCCTTTTTTCCATTATCTCAATGTCAAATTCTTGAAGAAGGAGCATCCATCAGATTATCCTGGGATTTTCATCTGGCTTATTCAAGAGGTACCTCAGAGCTGCATGGTCAGAAAAAACAACTACTTTAGTGCCTAATAAATATGAACAGAATTTATCTAAACAGAATATGACAACAAGAAACTCCTTTTTTGTGGTTGTTTAGTTTTATTGGGATGAGTCTAGTGTCCTCGATGCATAAGAAATCACATGTGAATGTCCCTCCACCCTCTGAGATAAGACAGCTCCAACTGCGATGTTGGAGGTGTCACACATAAGCTCAAAAGGAATCTCCCACCGTGGGGGTTGTATGATTGGTGGAGTGGTCAGAAACTTCATTATCTCATCAAAGGAAGTCCTAGAAGAATCATCAAACATAAAATCAGAATCCTTTTGAAGTAATCGCGACATAGGAAGTGCAATCTTACTTAAATCTTTGATGAACCATCAATAAAATTCTGCATGCCCTAGTAAAGATCTAACATCATGCACAAATGAAGGATATGATAAGGATGAAATAATGTCTATCTTAGATATATCAACCTCTATCCCATGTTTTGACACTACATTCCCTAAGACAATGCCATGATCTACCATGAAATGACACTTTTGAAAGTTCAAGACTAGATTCTTCTCAATACAATGATTCAACACCTTTCCCAAACTAGAGATACAATCATCAAATGAAGACCCATACACTATAAAATCATCCATAAATACCTCCATGATGGTCTCAATAAAAATATAAAAAAGACTCACCATGCATCTCTGGAAGGTACCTGGGGCGTTGCAAAGTCCAAATGGCATCCATTGGTAGGAAAATGTACCGAATGGACAAGTGAATGTTGTCTTCTCTTGATCCTCCGGAGAAATAGGAACCTGAAAATATATAGAAAATCCATCCAAGAAATACTAGTGTGTTTTCCCAGCTAGTCTCTCAAGCATCTGATCAACAAATAGGATGGGGAAATGGTCTTTGCGAGTGGACTGATTTAGTTTCCTATAATCAATACACACATGCCAACTGTTTTTCACCCTCATTATAACTAACTCATCTTTCTCATTTTTAACAATAGTAACACCATGTTTCTTAGGAACATCCTGAATCGGACACACCTAATGGGAATCTGAAATGGGATAGATTATACCTGCCTCGAGCAAATTTTCAACCTCTTTTTTAACAACTTCCATAAGGGTTGGATTGAGTCTCCTTTGTGGTTACCTCACTGGTTTAACCCCATCCTCCAAAAGAATATTATGCATGCAAATAGAGGGGCTAATACCTAATATATCAGCCAAGGTCCACCAGATTTCCTTAATGTTATCCCTCAAAAGATTCAAAAGTTTTCTTCATGTTCAAAAGGAATATTATTAGCAATTATAATAGGTAATATCTTTCCACTTAACAAGTATGAGTATTTGAGATTTGGTGGAAATGCCTTCAGCTCCAATGAAGGGGGGTGGTGTATGGATGGTGAATTTTAAGGAACTGAAATATGTGCATAAAGAGCATCAGTATCAGAATATATATCCTCAAAATCATAGAATAAATCATCAAATCCATCAGCATACTCAACATCCATGTCATAATTAGAGTTCACATGATCAAAATCAGAAAATTATTACATTTTAAAATCAAATCTAAGAGAGTCTTGTGCATTATAAATAGGCGTGGATGTACTCTTATACATCAAACTAGATCAAATACTCATAATATCCCTAAGTATAGAACAATCAAATTCCATGGGATTTTTATTTGGTTGTCAAAAATGGGAGATAACAAATGCAGAATGATCCTATGAGGGGTACTTCATAGAATACATAACATTAAATATCAAAACTTCATCCCCAAATTCCAAGGAAAGTGTACCCTCACTAACATTTATGATAGTTTTTGGAGTTTTGAGGAAGGGTCTACCTAAGATAATGAGAGCATGAGAACTTACATGATCATCCTCCATGTTAAGCATGTAGAAATCTGGTAGAAATATCATGTCTCTAACCCGAACAAGTACATCCTCAAGAAGTCCTACTAGATATGCCATATCTCTATTCGCCAACAGCACCACTACTCTCATGGGATTCAACTCACCAACCTGCAAAGAATAGAATACAAAGTGAGGCATCACATTTATGGAAGCTCCCAAATCACAAAGTGCATTAGAAAAGTGCAACTCCCCTATGGTGCATGGGATGGTGAATGTCCTTGGATCCTTGCACTTTTTCTGCATTGCTAGAGTTGGTGTAATGAGTGATGACACATTCCTTCCAAGATTTATCCTCTCATTTCCCTTTATCCCTCTTCGATTGGTAAAATGTTATTTTAAGAATTTAACATACCTGGGGATTTTCTAGATGGATTCAAGTAAAGGGATGTTGATATCCACATGCATGAATGTATCCAAAACATCTTTTTTTCATCGCCTCTTCAGCCATCTTTTTGGTTTGTACAACTCTTTTTGGAAATTGAAGGGGTTTAAGAGGAACATCAACAATCTATTTCTTACCTTTGTCTTTCTCTTTTAGTTTATCTTCAGCTAGTCTTGAATGGGGATTTTTTAGATTTGAGGTGAATCCTAGTGGAACAATAGGTGCAGATGTATCAGTTGTTTGCTTCCCACTTCTCAATGTGATGGAACTAAAATTCTCATTGGTATTTGGAGTAAGTTGGGATGGTAGATTTCCATAATTATTACATTCTAGTTCTCAGAGGGCTGTGGCAGTCTGGCTCCTTTGAGTCTTCAACTCCCTCAGCTCCGAACCTTGACTCTTCAGTTAATTTTGTTGATTAAGAAAAATTTCTTCAAAAGTTCATCAGTTTTAGAATCTACTTGGGGTTGGGGATTCTTTTGTTATTGGCTTTTTTGATTCTTGAGATTCAAATCTCCTTTGAGATTGTTGGAAACCCTATTGGTAAGGTGGAGGTGCTGGAAGTTTTGTTGAAAAGGGGACCTTTGTCATTGTCCAGAGCCATACCTCATGTTTGATTGATCTTTCCACCCTTGGTTGTATGCTGGTGAAATGTAATCGAGACTTTTTTGGGGATATGGTTGTTTTTGTTGCTGATATGGTCTTCCAGGAAACACTGCTGCACAGTCTTCTGTTTCTTTTAGTTGGGGGAAATAGTTAGTTGGGTGGCTTGTCTGAGTGAAAATTCCACAAGGCCTTGAAGGAGGGGGTTGGGATGTCTTTTTATCCAATTAAATCTATCTCAACATAGTTTTTAATTATTCCAACTTGGTATCAATCAAATTATTTTCAAGAGAAGATGGACTTACCTGATATACTCCCCTAACATGTGGTGTACCTCAATCACTAAATTTTTGAGAGTTTTGGGCCATTTTGTCGATCAATGCATGTGCAGCTACATGTGTCTTGTCCACCAATTCTCCTATAGCCACAACATCCACCATTCTTCTCTCCATATGTGTGAGTCCTTCGTAGAAGTACTGGATGAGGAGTTTCTCACTAATTTGGTGATGTGGGAAGCTTGCACACAACTTCTTGAATTGCACCCAGTACTCATACATTGACTCCCCTTGGGCTTGATTTATCCCAAATATCTCCTTATGAATGAAAGTGGTACTTGATGATCGAAAAAATATATGCAATAAAATCTATTTGCAATCGTTCCAACAAGTTACATCTTCGGGATGTAAATAATACAACCAATATTTCGCAGCTCCATCAAGTGAAAATGGGAATGCTCTTAGTTTGATTTGATCTTCAGAAACATTTCATGGTTTTAAGGTTGATAAAACCACATTAAATTTTTTAAGGTTTTTATTTGTATCGTCACTAGATAATCCATGAAATTTTGGATGAAGGCGAATTAATCCAAATTTCAGTTCAAAGTCTGATTCAATATTTTGGTATGTAATACAATTTGGCTGATAATTAATATCAGGTGCATCCAATTATCGAATGGTTATATTAATTTAATTTCTATTATTTTCAACCATTTATTCTTCTTTTATGGTTTAATTTTAATTGCTTCCAATTTCAATGATTTTAGAGTGGTGGAATTCTCCTACTGGTTGAATGTCGAATCTTCTTGTCGACTGAGAATGTTTGATTCGAGCCCTAAGGTTGTGTTAAATATTAGGGTCAATATCTAAGAGATCTTTGGGATTATTTCATGTCATAAATAAATGAAAGTTAAAAAGGAAATGAAGAAAAGTGGACCATAATAAAAAGAAAATAATTATGACTTGGTCCGATAAAAATAAAAGAAGAGAGTAAGAGGAAAAAAACATGAGAAGGGGGAAAGAAGAAAGAAAGAAGAGATCAAATGAATTAAATACAAAATAAGATAAATATGTCTAATTGGTTGAATAAATTACTTGCCTACCCAGAAATGATGCTAATTTGAATGGTTCTGTCGTGGGCGCTTTCAAATGATGTTTGGTTTTTAGTTACTTAGGTGCTACAGAGTGGCTGACCAAGGTTGTCTCTCAATGGAGGAAACAAATTATAAAAACTTATTAAAGGTATTAGAAAAATAAAATAAAAGATAATAAAAACACTACTTGTAAGGATGGGGGGTTTTTTATCGTTTATAAAACTAGAAGAAGTTTTCAGGAATAAGAATGCATTTTTTTGATTTTATTTTTGAAATGAAGTTCGATTAAATATACACAATAAGGAGATGTTTTTTTAGTCATTATTTAAAAAAAGTAATAGATATAACTCTACTAATTCAATCAATTATTTATCATTATAATTTAAATTAACATTCAATTAATTATGATACCTTAATTTGTTAAATCCTGAACCCTATGAGAATTAACTTTACCATGAAGATGAAGTGAATTTAACCCTAGGTTTACTTCGGAACATGCAATCGCAACACCCTGCTTTGATTGATGTTATAAGGTTAGATTATTTTCAGTGGTAAATTAAGGCACATTTCCATTCTGGATAATTAATATTAATTGTTTTTAGAGAATATATTTTAACTCTATAAACTTAACCCATGTGGTCATGTATTACCGATTAAGTTTACGCTCTAACAATTTAAATAAAACCTCGACCCGCTTGTTTTTGTGTTAATTGTTCAATTTCTTTCTTAGTTTCATATAATTTGAGAACAAAATTCATGGATCATATTATATAAATTAATGTATCTCAATGATTCAAAATAATTAAATGAATAGGGTAGAAGATAGATCGATCACTAGAAAACTACTCTTCCATGGGTGGTGTGGTCATTGTGGAGACGTTTTGCGTGAGAAAAGGATTGAAAGGTTCAAACCCAATATCATCTCCAATATTGATTCTAACACAATTAGGAAGATTAATAGAAGAATAATTTTGAACAAAACAGAAGAAAAGAGATGAAATAAAATAATAACAAAGAAGTTTACTACACAAATGAAAAAATTACAACATGATGAAGAGAAGAAGGATTCGATTAGGGGATCCTTGCTTCAAGAGCTACCCCTCTTACAATAGATGGAGAATTTGGGTGAAACCAATTCTCCTCTACCTAAAATATCCTAATTCACGTCAAACCCCACAAATGAGAAAAAAACTAATTTATAAATTGAAGGGGAGGCTAGGTTACATGTGGTTTCAAGTGTCAATGGGGAAATTCGGACAAATATTTTAATCCAACTTGCACCGCCCATTTGACCACCAAAAAGCATGAATAATCTCTCCATCAAGTAGGATTATTTGTGATAAAGTGAATCCTAGATGTACTCTCAAAATGTGGGCCAAATGAAATCATGTATGAAGACGTTATGGCCCAAATACAAAACCTATGTCCATTCTGGTGAGTCCAGCTCACCATTGGATTAATGGCCCATTTACTCAATCCAAATTCCCTCTTTAGATCTAGTGTCCTGAATAAAAGTTGTATAAAATTGAGTTAGGAACACTGTTACAAACTTTTAAGTTCAAATTAGTCATATTAAAATATTTATGTGAGAAATACTATAGTTTATTTGAAAAGGGTAAAACTAGAATTTTAATCGAATTTTCAAATGAATGATCTAATCCCAAATATTTCATAAATGAATATATTTAGCATAATATGAGGATATTATGTCATTTAGTATCAATAAAATATTCAACAAAATAGTGTTTTATCAATCCTCCTACATCAGTACTACACCCATCCTCATTCATGATGTTTCATATAACACTGTATAACTTCTTCTAATATTTGGAATAATTAGGATCAAGGATGAATTAAGTATTCCTTTCATCTTATGAAATGACTTTTCAAAGGATTTGGACCATAATAACTTCACACCCTTCTTAGCCTAACTGGTAATAGGTGCCTCAAGTAATGATAATTCATATATAAAATGATTTTAATATCTAGCTAAACCCAATAAAATCCATATATCAAACACATTCTTGGGTTTATCCCTAGAAAAAAACACACACTATCTCATGGTTAATTGATACTTATGATTCTGAGATAATATGATCAAAGATGTGAACCTTATAAATCTAGATATGGAACCTCATGAAATTAGTATATAATTGGTTCTCTCTCAATTTATTCAATATGATCTTATGATGTTTGGCATGGTCATTTAGAGTATGAGAATACACTAAGATGTTGTCCACAAAAACCACAATGAAGGAATCTATGTTGGGGTGTAAAACCCTATTCATCAAGGCTATGAAAATAACAGGAGAATTTGAAAGACCGAACGACATAACCGGGTACTCATATAAATCTTACCAACTTCAAAAGGGTATGTGTGGTATGTATGAAGGATTTAATTGAACATGATGATAACTTATTCTCATGTAGATCTCCAAGAACACTCTATCTCCTTGGAGCTGGTCCAAGAGATCATTTATTTGAGGAAAAGTATATTGGTTCATAACATTATGTTTGTTTAACCTTAGATAATCCA
The DNA here is from genome assembly GCA_963277665.1 of Viscum album. Lineage (NCBI taxonomy): Eukaryota > Viridiplantae > Streptophyta > Magnoliopsida > Santalales > Viscaceae > Viscum > Viscum album. Next base: position 1,878,350,933 of record OY728151.1, read on the forward strand.
TGAAAAGTTAGAGTGTTATACTTCAATTCCTGGAGAAAAGGATAGGATAACCCCAAAGAGAAGTACCAAGTTGTATAAAACTATTATATTCTAAATCCTCAAATCATTTCTTGAGATCTTGGGGTTCAACAGTTTCCATAATTTATAGAGTAATAGATATTGAAGCTACTCCTGGAATTTTCTCAATTGAAAATTATTACTCTATCTTAGGAGATAGTGTAGTGAATTTTTATGAAAAGTATCCCTAAAATGATCCACAACTTCAGGAAAATCTATTAGATAGACCGTCTAATCATCCAAGAAATGTTTGGAAATTTGGGCTGTCACTCCTCCCCACACACAATGCTCTGGTCTGGATCGACATACCTAGAAATCCTTTTCACCCTTATGTATATATCTACCACCATTAGGTGATGTGAAAGTCACCCTTCATTGATAATAGACAATGTGTTCATAATAAGGCTATTGGAGTTGGTGGCCTAGAACCAACTACTTTGTACTTTATCTATTAATAAATACCTTATCACATCTTGATTGTTCTTATATGTGAAAATGATTGGGATAATGTCCTAAGGATAGCTGTTGCATTAAAGGGTCGTAGCGGATCCCTACTATGATGATAACCTGTAAGTGCCGTAACACTATTCTTGAATATATGTTCTATGGTCGGATGATTATATTTGAGGGAAAAAAATAATACAGGCCATTAGGGGTGAGGACTCATAAATCTTTGAGGCACCTTCTCATGGTGTGTGCCCTTGGTAATATCCTGGATGATATGATGAGAACGAGACCCGCTAATAGGAAATCAACATTTCATTGGGTCAGTGGTTGTTCCTATCTGTGGATGTGTGTATTGGTCCTTAGACTTTAATATTATTATTAATGGGTATTACATCTCGCACACTTATATATATTGATGAAAACTATCACGACACACTGTTCACAATGAGGTAGGATACGTTGGGTGTGTCATGAGTGATATTGCATTAATAGATAATGTGAGAAAGGATTTGTCCCTTATGTTTCATGACAAAAGTAGACATCTTAGGCCCTTTCATGGAATTGGTATAGCCTAAATAAATCCATGTCCATGGTGAGGAATGGGAAATTTAAATTCTATAAAGTCAAATAAAGAACAATCGAGCACATGGGTTGATGGCACTAGCAGGCAACCCGCTTGATTCGAGATATTTTGACAAAGGGATTACATTACACGGTAAGCGTTTGTAGGAGGAGACACATCATTATGACGTTAAATTCTTTCTCAAGGGGATCCTTGGCGTGTTTCTAGACGCTAACCTTGGACTTTAGGCAGACTCTCCCTAATGCCACTGAGAAAGATTCCTAGAGGGTCACACACTAAGTGTGTCCAAGTATCACAACAAAATATTAATTTATCAAGTTGAATAAAGATTATTCCCGACTGTGGTTTAATAATTATTCATGGATTCCTGATTTCATTTATTTAGACACTAGTTATTCAAGAGAATATATTGTGGGAGAAATAATATATTTATTAGCGAGTATTCCAGTGATATTTATTTGAGAAATAAATAGTAATTATTCAAGATCTAATAAATGTGGTGGAGGAAATTAAGAAAAATTGAAAATAAAAGTACATGCTATGTAGTTTGTTTTGGGAATTTATGAGAAATAATACTATTTATTTAATTAAATAATATTTTTTGTAATTCGCTGGGCGCATGATAAGTAATAATATTAGTCAACTGTTATTATTAGACATGGGGTATTACTAAGAAATAAATGAAATGAATAAATTATTTCGAGTAATTAATTCATTTTATTATTTTATGTAATTAAAAATACCAATTATATATTTCTCATTAGCCTAGCCATTTTTTGTAGTTGTACACAATGGATTTGGAAAAGCTCTCAAGCCAAGAGAGAATTCTTTTTCCACCAAGAACACTCTCAAGCTATGAGAGAGAGATCCACCTCCATCAGAATCATGGAGATCGAAGGTGGACATCGTAAGAAAAGGATCTTCTGCGCTAGCACCCAGAGATCCCTTCGGAGATGTCTAGAGATACGTGCAGCATGTATGGATCACCACTATAGGAATCCTACACATGGATTCTACGATGCAATGACAGATCACATCATATCATTACCAGAGACATCAACAATGAAATAATTCAATCAAAGTAATTCTTGTCAATTAATTAAATTAATTATAACCAACATACGAGGATCCTCTATATGGTTATGGGACTCCCATATTTCTTTTTCGTTCTTCGTTCTATTCTGAAGATCTGGCGTTTTATTATCACGAAAAATCTGAGATTGATTGTTGCTAATGCTAAAATTAAAGTTGGGTACACCCACCAACATGCTTCCACTGTGCCCGGAACCTAAAAGTGGTATCAATGGGAGTCATATAGTTGACTATAATTATTTAGTTTTTTGTTGGTGATTTACACATTTAATAATTTAGTTGTATCAATTCAAGTTAATCATTCTTTAAATCTGAATCTCATGATTTTTTCCTCCTCTATCGTTTCTTATTCACCTTATAGAAACAAATTTTTCATTTAATTTTGATTAAAATAAAATAGAGGATCTCATATGGAGGTGCCAAATGTTCTTATCCCTTCAACACCAGAATACACAACGTGTATTCGAAAGTACACGTTGTGTAGTCTAGGTTCAATGCATTAGACCGGTTCGCCAAATTAGGCCATGTAAATGGATCCTATATAAGTCTTTAAGACTCCATGATTTGACCATGAATATGTGACACACTATTTCTAGATTACATGTCATATGTCCCATGGAACACGGCGTGTAGTCCCTTAGGGTTAGGGTTGGACCGTGTACCCCGTATATGGATTGCCCGGCTGGAAACCGTGTAATGTGGATACTACACGGCATGTGTCCCCACTGAACACTCTATGCACTTCAAAAATTTACAAAGTACATCTACATGCCATGTCCTCAGTGTGTACTTCGGATAGACAGTGAATAAAAGTACACGCCCTATAGTTGGAACTACACAATGTTTACTCATCCAAATTATGCAGATTTATTAACATTTATTATTATATCATACAAACCCTTGAGACGTGTACCATAGTGAAGATGTAAAGCTATGGCACAACACGTGATAGGTGTTTCACATATATGTGTTTAATTTAACATCTGTGTAATGTTCATTTATACTCATTGGGTAGCTATGAACGACAATTACTTGGGTTGCCTCCAAGGTACCAGTTACGTAAAAAGATAATTTTAAATTAATTTATTTGTTTAAAATTATGATGTATGAGAATCTCAATGAAATTCAAAAAAGGGTTTAAGATAAAAGGATCGATTAATTAAAGATAATTAATTTATTCAAGCATGATTTATCTTAAAAAAGAATGATTAAATAATTGAATTCTAGTTTTATTTATGCGTAAATATCTTATCATGCATGGATGATGATGAGCTAGACCAAGACCTTTGTATGTGAATGGTTTCTTTGAATTTATTTATTTAAATTAATTTTTTTGTCCTGTGAGCCTTCTCCTCATTAATATGTATGGCCTGTGCACCCTATGATTCTTTTATGTAAAACCCCATTTTACCCGTCACCTGCATGTGAGATAAAAACATATGTAATGGATGGAGATCCCAAGCTAGTGGAGGCGGCTCAAGTTAGGATCCAAGGTGAAACCAATCCAAGGTGATACAAAGGTGGAAAGCTGGAAAGCTGTAAACATGAACCCAAAAGGTTCGAGATTTTTCTCCCCTAGGTCTTGGGTTAGTTTATCAACCTCTAGATAAACTAACCAATAGAACAAGCTCATGATCATATCATTTATTTTATTTCTATCAGTTGCAAGGTTTATTTATTGTGGTTGTGTTGTCACGATCACACAATTAATGAATTAAACATGCATGCAAGATGGAACTAAAATAAGACCATCTTATGCATAAAATATTATCTTATACATGGTTAAACACTTAAGTATATCACAATTAATATTAAAAATCATTTAATCAAAGATAATAAAATGGAAATTTATGTATAAGGATAAAATCCCTCAAAGAAATATTAAGTCGGTATAGCCTTCCATAATCTTAGTTAGAATCGAACCATAGTTCAAAGTGCTTGACCAACCCTAGTTGGGGTTCTTTCAATTATCGGTGAATTCTAAATCAAGGTTTTGGGTTGAATTGACTTGGTTCGCATCAAGGGTTGACTGCCACAACAGGACTTGGTGTGACCAAGAGGCAAAGGTTGAGGAAATCCAAAATAAAAGGATTTCAGGATTGGGGAGTCCACTCAACAGATCAAGGAGCTGTGAGTTAATGTAGTTGGAATTTGGAATTCCTACCTAAAACCCTTCAAGTTGCTTGACCAACCCTAGTTTGGGTAATGAAAAGGGAAATATGGATCCTTGCCACTATAATAGTCAAGTAACAGAATATTCTGATGTCAATGGTGAGGGCTATTGGATTTCGATAAAATTTAGGGAGACTAATAAGTATTAAATTATTTATTTGTATCAGTTTTACCATGATAAATTACTAAACCTTTTCTCATATTAATTTTTAGAAATGATAAGAAAAAATTACGTAAAAAATATCATTGTGAACCATACTCAAGAAGGAAAACCTTCTCACTGGCACCAATTTCCAGGAATGGAAGAGGCATTTACGCGTCATCCTTCGCCACGAGAGGAAATTGTATGTGCTAGAAGAGCATATTCTAGTTTCACCTGGGAAAGAGGCCAATGATTAGGAACTATCTCTCTATATTAAAAATATGGATGATGCCACATATATCCAATGTTTCATGATATTGGCCATGTATAATGAGCTCTTGAAGAAACATGAAAACATGGATGTGTATAGCATGATGTCTCACCTTAATGATATCTACCAAGATAAGGCGAGATAAGAGAGATATGAGGTCTCCAACGCTTTTTTTACAACTAATCTTGGAGAGTCTGCGCCAGCTGGGCCTCATGTAGTCAAGCTTATTGGCTACATTAAATTCCTGGACATCTTAGGGATTAGGTTCCCGGATGAGTTGCGTATAGATCGCATCCTATCATCACTACCTAAGACCATCTCTAGCATTATTATCAACTATAACATGAGAAACAATAAGAAGAGTCTATCATAACTTTTGACCTTAATTCACCAGGTAGATAAGGATATGGGGCATGGAAAACCCATAGTCCTTATGGTGAATAATAAAAGGAAGGAAAAGGCAACGAGGCCAAGGAATTATAAATAATATGAATCCCCCGAGCACCGTCCCTCCAAGAAGTCGAAGATCCAGAGGTAGGGAAAGGAACGGGTGGTGGTATGTTTTGAATGTGGAAAGCAAGGCTACTGGAAGAGGAACTGCACCCAGAAGTGTGGGGACGCTAAAGGTGCGTTCTTTATCAAGTGTAATCTTTCCATTTCTACACATCGGGTATTAGATACAGCTTGTGGGGCTCACATCTGTATTCAAATTCAGGAACCAAGTAGATTTAGAAAGATTTCTCGAGGAGAGGTGGATCATAGAGCTGCCAATAGCACAAAGCTATCTACATTATCCATTGGCGATTTCCTCCTTTCATTGCCAACTGGGATGATTTTGGTTTTACATAACTATTATTATGTTCCTAGTGTTACCAAAACATAATTTATGTATCATGTTTGGATATGGATGGATTTATTTTAATGTTTGGAAATAAGGGTTGCTTATTTTATAAGAAAAAATGTATGTTATGGTATGACACATTTAAATAATGGTTTATATGTATTGAATTACAAAAACCAAGTGTTGGAAATCGATAACGAAAAAAACTCACATGACTCATACATCACTCAGTTGTGGAATCACCATCTCGGTCCTGTAAATGAGGAGCGCTTGACAAATATCTGCCAAGATAGCTATTTAGAATCTACTAAGCTAAAACCACTTGATAGATGTCACGCTTGTTTACAAGGTAAAATGACCAAGCCTCCATTCAGTGGAGAGGGTGAAAGGGCCACCGAGCTTATAAGATTAGTGCACACGAATGTGTGTGTACCATTTCTAGTAGAAGCTAGAGGTGGATATTCTTACTTCATTACTTTTACTGATGATTTAAGTAGATATGGATATGTCTACCTAATGAGGTATAATTCATAATCCTTAGATAAATTTAAGGAATTCAAGAATGAAGTAGAGAATCATCTTGTTAAGAAGATAAATAATCTTCTATTGGATAGAGGTGGAGAATATATGAACCAAGAGTTCATTGATCTTCTACAGGGCTATAGGATTTTATCTCAACTCACTCCTTATACACCACAGTGGAATGGTGTTAATGAAAGGAGGAAACACACCTTGTTGGACATGGTGAGGTCGATGATGAGTCATGAAGATCTCCCATTATCCTTTTGGGGATATGCATTATAGACTACAACATACACATTAAATCGAGTACCAACTAAGGCAGAAAATGGAATTCCCTCTGAGTTATGGAATGGAATGAAATCCATTTTGTCACACACACATGTATGGGGATGTGAGGCATTTTTTAAGGACTTCTCAGGAAACAAACTAGATCCCCGAGGCCTGAAGTGTATCCTTATAGGATATCCCAAGGAAACGAAAGGATATTACCTATATAACCCTTCAAAAAAGAAAGTGACAGTCAACAGACAAGCCATCTTTCTTGAGAGGGATTACATCCTCAAAAAGGATAGTGGGAGAAATATTGACTTCAAAGAAGGTAATGCTCAATATAAACAAGAGTTGGTACAGGAACAAGTTCCACAAGTCCCCATAGAAGAGGTTCCAGAAACACAAGTACTGTGTAGGAGCTCAAGAGATATATGGGAACCAGAGAGATTTTGTTTTCAAGTCACTGAGGATGGTGAATCATTATTTTTGGACAATGAGGAACCTCTATCCTTCAAAGAAGCAGTCTAAAGCTCAAAAGCTTCAAGATGTCTAGAATATATGAATTCTAAAATGGATTCCATGTATTAGAACCAAGTATGGGTTCTGGTCAATGAGCCAATTGATGTAATGTTTGTTGGATTCAAATGGGTATTCAAGAGAAAACTAGACATGGAATGTCATGTTAGCACCTATAAAGCAAGGCTATTAGCTAAAAGATTCAGACATCATCATGGAATTGACTATGATGAAACCTTCTCGCCAGTTTCCATGTTTAAATCCTAATAATCAGTCTTGCCATAACATCCCACCATGACTACGAGATTTGGAAAATGGATGTCAAAACAACATTTATTAACATGAACCTTCAGGAAGATGTCTATATGACACAACCAGAATGGTTTGTGACACTAGGTGAAGCCAAATGAGTTTTCAAGTTGTAGAAATCCATTTATGGATTAAAGTAAGAATCCAGGTCATGGAACATTCAATTTGATGAATCCATAAAGGAATTTGGTTTCATTAAGAACGAATGTGATACATGTGTTTATAAGTGGTTTAATGGGAATGGAACAATTATCCTAGTAGTATATATTGATGACATATTGCTTATTATAAATGATATACCAGTCATACAGCCAGTTAAGGATTGGTTGAACAAGTGTTTCTCCATGAAGGACATGGGTGAAGAAGCCTAAATTCTAGGGATCAAGATCATTTGTGATAGATCCATGAGGCTGCTTGGACTAAGTCAGAGTACATACATTGAATAGATACTAAAGAGATTTAGTATGGAACAATATAATAGGGGATTAGTTCTAGTTTCACATGGCCTACATCTTTCTAAGAAAATGTTTCCTCAGACACAACAAGAGAAAGATAGAATAAGTAATATCCCATACGCTTCGGCTATAGGATCCATCATGTATTCCATGTTATGTACTAGTCTTGATGTTTCCTATGCACTGAGCATGGTAAGTAGATATCAAGAAGATCCAGGAGAACAACATTGGACTGCTGTTAAGACTATCCTAAAGTATCTTAGAGGAACTAAGGATATGTTCCTAGTGTACGGAGGAGAGGAGAAGCTTGTCATCAGAGGGTATGCTGATGCAGGTTTTTAGACAGATCATCACAATCTAAAGTCACAATCTGGATATGTTTTCTATCTCAATGGAGGACCAGTGAGCTGGAAGAGTTCAAAGCATCTTGTTGTCATCGATTATATAGAGGAGTCTGAATATATAGCAGCTTTGGATGCAGCCAAGGAATCTATCTGGATTCAAAACTTTGTCTAGGAGCTTGATGTGGTGTCTATCAGTAAAGATCCTATCACGTTGTGTTGTGATAATACAACTGAGGTGACTCTTTCAAAAGAACCAAGGTCACATCAACAGACAAAGAACATACTCTAGAAGTATCACCTATTGATGTATTTCTATTAAAGGGGTGAAGTTGCAGTGAGCAAAGTGTCCATAGAAGACAATGTGGTAGACCCCATGAATAAAGGCCAATCTCTATAGAATCATGAATATCATGTGAGAGCTACCAGGTTAAATGTTGTTAGCAGTTGGATCTAGTCCAAGTGGGAGTTAGTTGGAGTTGGTGGCCTTGAACCAACAACTTTGTACTTTATTCATTAATAAATACCTTATCACATCTTGATTGTTCTTCTACGTGACAATGCATGTGATAATTTCCTAAGGATAGCTGTTGCATTAAAGGGTCATAATAGATCCCTACTGTGATGAGAACCCAAAAGTGCCATGACACTGTTCTTGAATATATGTTATATGGCCCGATGATGTAATTTTAGGGAAACAAATAATATAGGCCATTAGAGGTGAGGAATCATAAATCTTTGAGGCACCTTCTCATGGTGTGTTCCCTTGGTAATATCTAGGAGGATATTATGAGAATGAGACCCGCCAGTAGGAAATCCACATTTCATTGTGTCATTGGATGTTCCTATCTTCGAACGTGTCTATTTGTCCTTAGACTTTAAGATTACTATTAATGGGTATTACAACTCGCGTAGTTAGATGTATTGACTTAAACTGTGACGACACACTATTCGTAGTGAGGTAGGATATGTTGGGTGCATCACGAGTGATATTGCATTAATAGATAATGCGAGAAAAGATTTGTCCCTTCTATTTCATAACAAAAGTATATATCTTATGCCCTTTTATGGAATTAATATAGCCTAAATAAATCCATGGCCATGGTGAGGAATGGGAAATTTCAATTCCATAAAGTCAAAGAAATAATAATCAAGTACATGGGTTGATGACACTAGCATGCAGCCCGCTTGATTTGATATATCGTGACAAAGGGATTGCATTACCTGGTAAGCGTTCATAGGTGGTGACACGTCTTTGCGACATTTACTTATTTCTCTATGAGTTCCTTGGCATGTCGCTAGACGCTAACCTTGGATTTTATGCAGGCTCCGCCTAATTCCAAAAACAAAGAGGCCTAGAGGGTCACACACTAAGTGTGTCCACGTATCTTAGTTAAATATTAATTTAACAAGTGGAATGAAGATTATTCTCGACTGTGCTTTAATAATTATTCAAGGATTCCTGATCACATTTATTTCGACACTAGTTATTCGAGAAAATATATTGTTGGGGAAATAATATATTTATTATCATGTAAGGAAGTGATATTTATTTGAGAAATAAATAGTCATTATTAAAGGTCTAATAAATGCGGTGGAGGAAATTAAGAAAAATGGAAAATAAAAGTACATGTCGTGCATATTAATATATACAAGCAGTGTAGTTTTTCTGGGAATTTATGAGAAATAATATTATTTATTTAATTAAATTATATTAGGTGTAATTCACTGGGTGCATGTCAAGTAATAATAATAGTCAACTTTTATTATTAGACATGGGGTGTTACTAAGAATTAAATGAAATGAATAAATGCTTTCGGGTAATTAATTCATTTTATTATTCTATGTAATTAAAAATACCAATTATATATTTCTCATTAGCCTATCCATTTTGTTGTGGTTGTGCACAACGGATTTGGAAAAGATCTCAAGCCAAGAGATAATTGTTTTTCCACCAAGAACGCCCTTAAGCTATGAGAGAGAGATCCACCTCCACTAGATCAAGGCAGTCGAAGGCGGACATCGCAAGCGAAGGATCTTCCGTGCTAGCACCTGGAGATCCTTTCAACGATGTTAGGAGATATGTGAGAATGTGTGGATAACCTCTAGAGGATCCTACACTTGGATTCTATGGCGCAATGACAGATCACATCAGATTGTGACTGGAGACATCAACAAAGAAAGAATTCTATCAAGGTAATTCTTGAAAATTAATTAAATTAATTATAAAAAACATATGATGATCCTATATATGGTTCTGGGACTCCCCTCTTTCATTTTCATTCTTTGTTCTATTCCGAAGATCCTATGTTTTATTATCATGATGAATCCTGGATTGATAGTTGTCAACGCTAAAATTAAAGTTGGGTACACCAAAAAAAGTGCTTTTACTATGCCTGGAACCTAAAAAGGCATGAACCAATTCATCCAAAGTATGACATCAAACCCAATCATATCAAGGATAAAGAAGTTACACAACAATAACTAACCACAAATATCAAGAGGAAGTTTTTTTCATTAGTGTATATCATTTGAATGTAAACCCAATGGTGTGTCCAGGGTCATCACCTCCAAAAAGTATAGAATTTCAAACCCAATTCTTTCCACGATCGATAGAAAGATAAAGGAGTGAGAAGCACCTATATCAAAAAAAGAAGATACAATAGTAGATGATAATGGTATAGTAACTCGTACAGTATATGGTCCTGTAATATTATCCATGGGTATCTACTGTAATGCATGAAACCAACCTGATCCACAAACCTAAACTCCAACTAAACTACCCAGAGAAGGTCCACTCTACTGGCACTAAAGATCATAAGTCTAGATACATTGGAAACAACCTCTTACTCATCCTATTCATCTAGTTATAATAATGTTTTCTACTAGACACATAGTTAGTGATCCAGCTCTTAAAGGTGGAGCTGGTGCATTCCCTCTTCTATTAGAAATAAGAGGAAATTTCTAGGTAAACCTTTGAAGATAACCCATCTAGCCGCAAGAATGGCACTACAGAAGGTCTCTATCACACTATAGCTTCACATGCCCATGCCGTCCACACAAATGGAATAAAATAGAGATATGATTGTGGATACTCTAGACACCCCTTTTTTTATGAGAATCCTCAAGGAGACACTTCCGGCTACTAGAAGAATCACTACCCTGTCTCACCACTGACCAGATATGACTTGAACTCTCAACTTTACTAAAGTTGTTCTCAGTGATAAGAGATTTGTTGATGATCTAAAAATTGTATATAGGTAGAAGAAATTAACCTAAGGTAAATTGGAATACCTAAGCATATCCACAGTGTATCTAGGTTGGGATTGATCATCACCGTCAAGAATCATTGAAAAGCATTGACGCTCGGTGAAGTATATTGAATAGTCCATGAAGGATATATTAACTTGATCCCAGTGTAACACCCCGATATTTTATGAAAAATATTTTTTTTAATTTTATTGATGTCTTGTGTTGTACGCTACACCAAAAGGAGCTTGCACAACACACATCCCTGACTTGGCCTGAATTACACGCAATCGCGACCTTCCACGATAGTGCGTGTTGTACGCAATACCGAGTTTCACTAAACAACAACATGCTATTAAAATATTATTAAAACTACCCATTATGAATAGTAATAACCAATTTTTGAAATTTTTTAAATTTAATCTTTCAAAATGGACTTCATTTTTGGATTCGGAATATCGAAATTATCCTTGGGTGAAATTTTGGCATTTTTCTGAAAAATTTCAATTTTTGATGAATAGTGAAAACACTGGGTCACTATTTAAAAACCGACTTTTTATTTAAATAATTATTTATTTTATTTAAATTTATTTTAGGTCAAAATTGATACATAATACATATATAAGTTCAAAGTAATTCATTGGAGTCATTTTATAATAATTTTAGATATATAAAAATTTTATTGAGCTTTTCACCGTCTTTTACCCATCTCATAGTTTAATTTGCAAATTCAAATAAAAATTAATTTTACCACTTCTGTGAGTGGAATTTCAAAAATCCGAGAGACACGGTTAATATCAAGGACTAAAATTTGGTTCAATGAGATGAAAATAATTTTTGGTGAATAGTAACTTTTTACTTTTTTTACCACAGTTAAAAGTAAATATGGTAATTAAGGGTAAAAATTATATTATTATTACCCTAACACATGTCCTAATTCTATTGGATAAGTGTAATTATACCAAAAACAACCTTAGGAATAAAATATGACCATTTAGGCCCACTTGGATTAGATTAGGACATTTAATATTATTTTATTTAAAGAATAGTTAAAATAGTTAAAATCAATGTTTAATAACTAAAACTTTTTTAATATAGGGTTATACATAAGATAAATTAGACTATAAATATTCATTAGAAAGATAAAATTATTTCCTACATAATGGTATTTTATTTATAATTTTTATACATTAAATAATTTAATTTATTTATGATACAATGATGATGCATTAATTATCCTATTAATGAAATATTAACATAATTGATATTATAAATACTCAAATAAAGTTAATTTGAGACTTTTTATGAATTAAAATAATTTTTTAGGGTAATATGACATGTTATTATTGATTTAGTTAACTGTTTTCTAACTAATCATTCTGTTAGGATTTTCACAAAAATCAATTACCAAATAGTGTCAAAATTGACATAATATAGTTTTTAAAACAAATATTATATTAGTAATTGTTATTTAATTCCTAAAAATCTAAGTTTAGGCCAAATTACTTAGATAAGGTTATATATATTAATAATAAACAACTTGGGGTTCGTTTGTCTTGTTATGGTAAGTTTATTAACCTTATAGTGTAAGAAAACAAGAAGACACGGTAAAAGAAAAATTATTTAACTTAAAGTTAAATCTAAATGATAAGGTTAAAATAGAAACCTAAACTTGTATAAATTCTATTGGATGAGATAATTGCAACCCATCCCCACCTTAGCTTAGAAATAAATCAATTTTGATCTATTAAAAACCGAATATGACTTTATAATAAAATAATATTTTTAGTTATTCCAAATGTGCCCCTCTCCTCCCTTATAAAAGGGAACATCCTCCCTCTCTTCCTCACACCAATTTGAACCTTCAAGCTCCGCCAAACCCTGCCAATTTCTCTTATAAACTTCTCTAGAAACATACTAGAGGTTCTGGTCTTCTTCAAAGACCAATATTAGTGCCCTAAGATGAGGTTTCAAAAAGGCGTGTCGAAAGAAGAGGTAATATCTGTTACCTATTATTTCAACTTTATTTATTATTCTACTTATTCTTCTTTAGTTGTTTCATTATATTTTAATAAAATCAGTATCAATAATATACTTATATTTTATTATAAATATGAAACAAACCCATTTCTCCTTCTATCCATCCTAAGGAAAACGAAATCATCGTGCGTGCGTACGTACGGAATACCGTCTCAACGCCGTGGCGTAATCTGTTTTTCCACCACCACCTTACATGGATGGGTATAATGGTGTAAAGAATAAATAAATATGATTATTATAACATCATAATTATTCTAAGAAATTAGATCATTCACTCCAATTCGATTCAATAAATATGGGAACGATATCATCGCTCGTGCGTACGTACGGATTACCGTCTCCACGACGCGATGAGATTCATTTTCCATGTTAACAATTCAAGAATGATTATAAAGTATATATAATAAGTAATCATGAAATATATGTAACGCCCCAACCCCAGTTACCCAGAGTCGGTGCATTACTTCGTAACATTGGCATGATCACAAGAAAGATCAAATCTCAAAAGACCGATTGGTTTAGTAGTCTTGGAAACACTAGATATATTCATAAGTTTTACATTACATCATAAAATGAAAAACTACTACAACAACATAATGTTTCCACAGTCCACACTATAATCCCCTCATAATATCCCTGCAGGTCATTCATAACTTACATCTTCACTTCCTGGGAAAAATAAAACATAGAAAAGGGGTGAGCTCAAATTCCCAGTAAGGATAACTATATAGCGGAAACTTTCATCAATAAGAATAAACATTTAAGGCAATGTATAACTAAAACAAAAGCCTTTTAAACATGAACTTTCAACATGGTATGGCATAAATAAAATGAAATAATGTCATTTACTTATTCACATGGATATTCTACTAATCGAATAATCACATGCAAAAATCAATAACCACTTTCATAATGTTGGAATGCATAATGCTAAACTTTAATTACTTTTCAAGGCCTCGTCCCAAGACCTTGGGGCTAACTGTAACCGGAACCCAACCCGGAGTGCCTCTAATAACCGGACACCAACCCGGAGTGCCTCTAATAACCGTACACCAACCCGGAGGGCTTACTTTTACCAGTCCCTAACCTGGAGGGCTTACTTTTACCAGTCCCCAACCTGGAGGGCTTACTTTAACCAGTCCCCAACCTGGAACATACTTGTCCAACACATTCATATGAAGTAAAGATTGAAATATAACATAGACATTCTTATTGGAACTAGCATACGAAATGTCAATACTTTCACCATAAACTATGAATGGTATAAAAATAGCACATCCACAGTCAAACATATCACAAAACTTTCAATACAATATAGAAGCTTTGTATTACAATAAATCAACTTCAAATAAGCGTAAAATCCATCAAAGGATGTTGACATAGATGAAATCAAAATTCTTTTTAAAGAAATATCTCTTTTTATTTTGAAATCATTTAAGATCCATATAAAATAAAACATTTTCTTTGAAAATATTCTTATAAGCTTCTAAGGAAAGCTTTGAAGATTTTATAACGGCGTAAAATAACCGCACCCGCCGTATAAGTTAAAAAAAACATTCTTACCTCAATTCTGTCGAAAAGGTTAAAAGGACCTTGTTTTGAAAACGACGGAAAGATTCCTTTATAAACCTCTTATAAAAAGTCAAACAAGGGTATAAATGACTTTAACCCATATTCTTGTAAATAATAAAAATGTTTTGAAATACATTTTGAAGAAACATGGATGTGGATGATAAAGAGATCCCAGTAGATTATTACGTATAAACAACCTTGGATAATGAAGAGGTTGTAAAGTAAACCCTTACCTTGTACTTTTCCTTGGTTGGGGTAGGTTAACCTCCTGTATAATGGTGAAATAATTGTTATTAAATTATACAAGAATCATATATATTAATATGATATCATATATGATCTTTTAACATTGATTTTTTAATAATATCTTAGAATTATCGTCGTTTCGGGTGTTAACTTACTTGTTTTCTTTTATATGTTTTGTTACATAAGCCATGGTTGTTGTATCTTATTCTTATCCAGAATGATATGTAGTCCTTAAAAATCATTTTTAAATCATCAAATGATAATTATACTTGAATGGTTACGACGGATAATGAATCTCATCGCGTTTGTGGAGACGGTAGTCCGTACGTACGCACGAGCGACAATATCATTCTTTTGATATTAAAATAATATATAAATGAATGGTATATCATATATACAGAATCATTAACATGTTATATTTATTATTTACATGAGTTACACATCATTATTATACCCATACAAATAATATTATATTGAATAACAATTACACCACGACGTGGAGACGGTAAGCCGTACGTACGCACGTATGGTGACATGTTATTAAAAGGGTGGATAGAATACTGAATATGGTTGTACCATACTTATAATAACATCACAGTATATGTGAGATACTGTATTTATTATTTTAGAATGGTAAGAACAAAGGAAGAAGAAGTGGAAGAAGAAATGAACTTAGAAAAGGGTGGTGAAATCATTACCTCTTCTTCGGGTTCTTCCTTTTGATTTGATCAAAAGGGCTCATTAGGTTGGCTTTCTGATCAAACTAAGGCCTCTAGGTTGTAGTGAGGGATGTTGGGAGAGTATTTGGGCAGAGTTTGGCCGAACCAAAAGGCTTTAGAGGTGTGAAGAAATGAGAAGGAGGAGTGCCCTTTTATAAGAGGGGTGAGGGGCACCTTTGGAAAAGCTAGAAATATTAATTTATAATAAATTCATATTCGGTTTCTAATGGTTACAAAGTAGATTATTTAAATGTTAAGGTGGTTATAGGTCGAAAAAAACTCAACCAATAGAATTTAGACATGTTTGGGTACTTATATTAACCTTATCTTTAAGTATTAACTCTAAGTTAATTAGTTTCACTTTTACAATGTCTCTTTGTATTTTTATATAATATGGTTAATAAACTTACTATATACATCCAAGAGACCCCCAAGTGGTACATTAATGATGAAACTATCATGATATAAGTCTCTTGGCCGAACCATAGATTTTTAAGAATTTAATATCAATTAATAATATAATATTTGTTTTAAGAACTCTTTTATGTCACTTTTGACACTATTCAATAGTTGATTTTTGTGAAACTCATAACAGATTGATTACTTCGAACAAAGTCAATTAAATCAATCCTAATATATCATATTATCCTAGAAAATTAGTTTAATTCATTAAAAGTTTAATATTATATTCATTTGGGTATTTATAATATCAATTATTTTAATTTTTCACTATTATAGTAATTACTGCATCATCATTGTGTCATAAATAAAATAAATTATTTAATGTCTAAAAATTATAAATAAAATATCATTATGTAGGAAATATTTTTATCTTTCTAATGAATATTTATAATCTAAAATCCAACATATATAACCCTATGTAACAATTGTTTTTCTAAAAGATATATGCTTGTGTATTCATTTTAACTTAATTAAAATAAAGTGTCATTATCACTTACAAGTGGATCCATGGGGTCCCAAAATAGACCCAAAGATTCCCATGGTCGACCATGTATCAACCAATAGGTTTAAGACACGTTTTAGGGTAATTTAGTATTATTATAATATTATTTTTTAACCCTTATTTACCGGATTTACCCTTAACCATGGTAAATAAAATATTTACCGCAGTAATTATTCAAAATGTCTAAAAATAAAAGTTACCTATTTACACAATTTGAACATCCTGATTCCAAATATGGAATCCTTTTTCCTAAATTCAAAACACAGAAGTGGCAGAACTTAATTTAAAATTAATTCCCGCTGTCAAAACAAAAAGCGTGTTTTTAAGAGATAATAACTATCAAAAGATTGACACTTGTTTATGTTCGGTTTAATTGTAAAATTATGTCTAATGACCAACATTATATTAAATAGTAAAAATATATTCTAAATATACTTTAAAACTACTAAAATTCATAATTTATCACTATTAATTATTTTGATTAAAAAAGTTGTTTTTAATTAAAATTTAGTAATTTTCACTATTCATCAAAATATGAAAGTTATCCGAAAAGTACCAAAATTTCACCTTAGGCTAAATTTGATATTACGAATCCAAAAATGAAGTCCATTTTAAATATAAAATATATATAACTTCAAAAAGTAGGTATTACTATTCATAACAGCTAGTTTGATTGGTTACAGTGTGTTAGAACTCGGTGTTGCGTACAACACACGCTAGCGTACCGTGGAAGCTTTGGATGTTTCATTTTAAATTTTTGATTTCCCCATTTAGTCAAAAAGTTTAAAATATAGTATCTAAAAAGGGTTCACTATTAAAATTTGGTAAAAGTGCAATACTGAAAATGAATTTGTTCTTACATTATGTCTAAGAAACTCATAAGATGAATTCTAAAATTATAAGGATTATATAAAGTTTAAAATTTAGTTAACACTATTCATAACCTCTTTTGAATGGATTTTTTTTTAAGTCATGGTGTGATTGAACTCGGTGTTGCGTGTAGTGCAAGTTATTGAATTATTTTGAAGAAATAACACACTATGAAATCTTGGGGTGTTACATTCTCCCCTCCTTCAATAAATTGCGTCCTCGCAATTTGAAATTGTTCTTCGAAAATAAAAGGTTGAAAATAAAAAATATGTTTATGGGAAAACCCACATCGGAAATTGGGTTACTAAAATTTATTCTTAATATGAGGAAAAGTGAAATGAAAGGGTCACCACCAAATTATGATCTCGATTAGGAGAACATTGGTGGCAATTAGAGACATATAATTGGAGGAAAAACGTAAATATTTATAGGTAGTGATTGAGGTCATCAATCACAAACAAGTATAAAATTGAGGTCCTTAAAATCATCAATCTATGATGATTTGAAATACCATCGGTTCAACAAAACATAAGGTATTGGGATAACACATTTTTGACGTTTCGAAATATCTTAGTTGAAATCCCACATTGAAAAATGAATTAATGAGGCCTCTATTTAAAATAAAGAGTGGAAAGTATGAAGATTACCGAAAATAACACATACTGGGGTTCCATGTAGGAAAATATGGATATGGAAGAGAAATCTAACCATCAATTATCTGATGGAGAGTGGTAGAGAACATGGCTATGAAAAGGCCAACAATCCCAAAGCCATAAATTAGTGATGATTTAAGGTACCATCTAGGGAAACATTTTTGTTCTAAGTTCCTTTTATTAATGTTGAGGAATTTATTTATGAGATTGGCTAAGATCATAAGGAGATATACTTACTTTATAATCAGAGTTTTATCCATTAATAAGTTTCTACCATAAACTCATCTTTCACTCGTAAAAAAAATTATATTTATACTATTCGTACAGGGTTCCAAAATAAACGAATTTATAATTCATCTACCAGATCTTTTAAAAAAACTACATTATTTAATCCAGGACATCTCTTGGGACAGTGGTAGGTGATACACCCTTGTCGCCCTTCGGTTGCGGGTTCAAGTCTCGCAGCCTTTCCGGACGCGACGGGTTGCCGCCCGACCTCCGGGTTGTCCTTTTATGGCAATCCAAAATAATCCAAACTAGAACTATCCAAAATACTTCTGTCCAAACTCACAGTCCAACATTTATAAGGAAGGTAAACATAATATAGATCCTTTTTACCCCGTAATAGCATATGAATACCTTCATCATGTATTACCATATTCCTTATTGATTACATCCATGCTCCCTTATTCCATATAGAATGCTGGATATACTTCATTAATCCAAAAATGTTTTAAACCCCAACAATGATGGAATATACAAATCATTAATCAGTTCCAAGGTAGTCAAGAATATCCAATATAATTTATCCAAAACAATCACATATTATTCCAAAATCACTACCTCAGTATCAGAACTATATTATGATTTATCATTCTCTCAACCATATATTTTCCAAAAATTTATCCTGCTATTGAGTCACTTTTCTTTGTTCCACATAATCTCAAGTCCTTAATGAAATAGTACTGCAGTACAATCCTTATATACTCCATAATTATTATAACAAGTACATTGTTGATACAACACTCAATTGACATAATCAACATAAGAACTCTAATCATTCCTCTTCATCTTTGGTAGTATCATAACTTGGTTATTATCCAATAACATCATTTGCGGCATAGTCTGATGACTGGGACATAGGTTCGCGTAGTGTCCAAACTCCTTGCAAATGAAGCATTGTACATTTAAAACCATTTTCTTACCCTTGCAGTCACGTACTTTGTGCCCTTTTCCTCCACACTTATAACAAACTCCCATTCCTTTCAGGCAAGTTCCAGGGTGTTTCTTTCCACAGTTACCACATATGGGAAAATTCTTCTTTTCCCTCTTCCCTTTATCCATCTTTCTCTCTTCCATCCTTTTCTTCTCTTGCTTCCCTTCAAAGCCATAGGACTCAGTAAACTCTTTACATATCTTATCAACACATGATATTATTTCTTCATATGATGATAATACATGGGAGACTATTTCTCTTATAAATTCTAGCTTAAGACCATGAAAGATATGATCCTTCCTTCTCTTTGAATCATGTGTATTTCTGGAGTTCTCATTCCTTCTACTGGGCGCCATTTCTATACCATGGCATAAACTAGATCAGTTTATGAATCAAAACACATAATCCCATACTTATAAAACACTTAACATAAATTGAACTATTTATGGATATAATCCATAATCATAAGAATGTTTTCTTTGAGGATGTATATACTCATAATCCCTTCAAAATGATATGTAAAGAAAATGAGAGTTATCCTAAGCATATCCCCCGGGAGTGTCGTAACCAAGAGTGCAGCAAGGCCCGTTGTCGTGCACCAGTTCCCGTTCGAGTCTAGCTCAAAGCGGTGTTTTCGGGTTTTACCCCTAGGTACATCTGTGCCAGAGCCGCCTCTACCTGCTCGTATCCAGACAGAGATGTATTTCTCGGAAAACTCACAAAATCTCTAAAATACCAAAATTCTAGGAAGTTCTTCTATACTAATCCTCAAAGTTCATCTTAGGTCTAAGTGCTCTAATCAGAGTTTATCTAAATCTAGTTTCCAAGGTTTGTACTAAACCTCCCTCTGATACCAACTGTAACGCCCCGACCCCAGTTACCCAGAGTCGGTGCATTACTTCGTAACATTGGCATGATCACAAGAAAGATCAAATCTCGAATGACCGATTGGTTTAGTAGTCTTGGAAACACTAGATATATTCATAAGTTTTACATTACATCATAAAATGAAAAACTACTACAACAACATAATGTTTCCATAGTCCACACTATAATCCCCTCATAATATCCCTGCAGGTCATTCATAACTTACATCTTCACTTCCTGGGAAAAATAAAACATAGAAAAGGGGTGAGCTCAAATGCCCAGTAAGGATAACTATATAGCGGAAACTTTCATCAATAAGAATAAACATTTAAGGCAATGTATAACTAAAACAAAAGCCTTTTAAACATGAACTTTCAACATGGTATGGCATAAATAAAATGAAATAATGTCATTTACTTATTCACATGGATATTCTACTAATCGAATAATCACATGCAAAAATCAATAACCACTTTCATAATGTTGGAATGCATAATGCTAAACTTTAATTACTTTTCAAGGCCTCGTCCCAAGACCTTGGGGATAACTGTAACCGGAACCCAACCCGGAGTGCCTCTAAAAACCGGACACCAACCCGGAGTGCCTCTAATAACCGGACACCAACCCGGAGTGCCTCTAATAACCGGACACCAACCCGGAGTGCCTCTAATAACCGGACACCAACCCGGAGGGCTTACTTTTACCAGTCCCTAACCTGGAGGGATTACTTTTACCAGTCCCCAACCTGGAGGGCTTACTTTAACTAGTCCCCAACCTGGAACATACTTGTCCAACACATTCATATGAAGTAAAGATTGAAATATAACATAGACATTCTTATTGGAACTAGCATACGAAATGTCAATACTTTCACCATAAACTATGAATGGTATAAAAATAGCACATCCACAGTCAAACATATCACAAAACTTTCAATACAATATAGAAGCTTTGTATTACAATAAATCAACTTCAAATAAGCGTAAAATCCATCAAAGGATGTTGACATAGACGAAATCAAAATTCTTTTTAAAGAAATATCTCTTTTTATTTTGAAATCATTTAAGATCCATATAAAATAAAACATTTTCTTTGAAAATATTCTTATAAGCTTGTAAGGAAAGCTTTGAAGACTTTATAACGGCGTAAAATAACCGCACCCGCCGTATAAGTTAAAAAAAACATTCTTACCTCAATTCTGTCGAAAAGGTTAAAAAGGACCTTGTTTTGAAAACGACGGAAAGATTCCTTTATAAACCTATTATAAAAAGTCAAACAAGGTTATAAATGACTTTAACCCATATTCTTGTAAATAATAAAAATGTTTTGAAATACATTTTGAAGAAACATGGATGTGGATGATAAAGAGATCCCAGTAGATTATTACGTATAAACAACCTTGGATAATGAAGAGGTTGTAAAGTAAACCCTTACCCTGTACTTTTCCTTGGTTGGGGTAGGTTAACCTCCTGTATAATGGTTAAATAATTGTTATTAAATTATACAAGAATCATATATATTAATATGATATCATATATGATCTTTTAACATTTATTTGTTAATAATATCTTAGAATTATCGTCGTTTCGGGTGTTAACTTACTTGTTTTCTTTTATATGTTTTGTTACATAAGCCATGGTTGTTTTATCTTATTCTTATCCAGAATGATATCTAGTCCTTAAAAATCATTTTTAAATCATCAAATGATAATTATACTTGAATGGTTACGATGGAGAATGAATATCATCGTGTTTTTGGAGACGGTAGTCCGTACGTACGCACGAGCGACAATATCATTCTTTTGATATTAAAATAATATATAAATGAATGGTATATCATATATACAGAATCATTAACATGTTATATTTATTATTTACATGATTTACACATCATTATTATACCCATCCAAATAATATTATATTGAATAACAATTACACCACGACGTGGAGACGGTAAGCCGTACGTACGCACGTATGGTGACATGTTATTCAAAGGGTGGATAGAATAATGAATATGGTTGTACCATACTTATAATAACATCACAGTATATGTGAGATACTGGAGTTATTATTTTAGAATGGTAAGAACAAAGGAAGAATAAGTGGAAGATGAAATGAACTTAGAAAAGGGTGGTGAAATCATTACCTCTTCTTCGGGTTCTTCCTTTTGATTTGATCAAAAGGGCTCCTTAGGTTGGCTTTCTGATCAAACTAAGGCCTATAGGTTGTAGTGAGGGATGTTGGGAGAGTATTTGGGCAGAGTTTGGCCGAACCAAAAGGCTTTAGAGGTGTGAAGAAATGAGAAGGAGGAGTGCCCTTTTATAAGAGGGGTGAGGGGCACCTTTGGAAAAGCTAGAAATATTAATTTATAATAAATTCATATTCGGTTTCTAATGGCTCCAAAGTTGATTATTTAAATTTTATGGTGGGGATAGGTCGAAAAAAACTCAACCAATAGACTTTAGACATGTTTGGGTACTTATATTAACCTTATCTTTAAGTATTAACTCTAAGTTAATTAGTTTCACTTTTACAATGTCTCTTTGTATTTTTATATAATATGGTTAATAAACTTACTATATACATCCAAGAGACCCCCAAGTGGTACATTAATGATGAACCTATCATGATATAAGTCTCTTGGCCGAACCTTAGATTTTTAGGAATTTAATATCAATTAATAATATAATATTTGTTTTAAGAACTCTTTTATGTCACTTTTGACACTATTCAATAGTTGATTTTTGTGAAACTCATAACAGATTGATTACTTCGAACAAAGTCAATTAAAGCAATCCTAATAAATCATATTATCCTAGAAAATTAGTTTAATTCATTAAAAGTTTCATATTATATTCATTTGGGTATTTATAATATCAATTATTTTAATTTTTCACTGTTATAGTAATTACTGCATCATCATTGTGTCATAAATAAAATAAATTATTTAATGTCTAAAAATTATAAATAAAATATCATTATGTAGGAAATCTTTTTAGATTTCTAATTAATATTTATAATCTAAAATCCAACATATATAACCCTATGTAACAATTGGTTTTCTAAAAGATATATGCTTGTGTATTCATTTTAACTTAATTAAAATAAAGTGTCATTATCACTTACAAGTGGATCCATGGGGTCCCAAAATAGACCCAAAGATTCCCATGGTCGACCATATATCAACCAATAGGTTTAAGACACGTTTTAGGGTAATTTAGTATTATTATAATATTATTTTGTAACACTTATTTACCGGATTTACCCTTAACCATGGTAAATAAAATATTTACCGCATTAATTATTCAAAATGTCTAAAAATAAAAGTTACCTATTTACACAATTTGAACATCCTGATTCCAAATATGGAATCCTTTTTCCTAAATTCAAAACACAGAAGTGGCAGAAATTAATTTAAAATTAATTCCCGATGTCAAAATAAAAAGCGTGTTTTTAAGAGATAATAACTATCAAAAGATTGACACTTGTTTATGTTCGGTTTAATTGTAAAATTATGTCCAATGACCAACATTATATTAAATAGTAAAAATATATTCTAAATATACTTTAAAACTACTAAAATTCATAATTTATCACTATTAATTATTTTGATTAAAAAAGTTGTTTTTAATTAAAATTTAGTAATTTTCACTATTCATCAAAATATGAAAGTTATCCGAAAAGTACTAAAATTTCACCTTAGGCTAAATTTGATATTCCGAATCCAAAAATGAAGTCCATTTTAAATATAAAATATATATAACTTCAAAAAGTAGGTATTACTATTCATAACAGCTAGTTTGATTGGTTACGGTGTGTTAGAACTCGGTGTTGCGTACAACACACGCTAGCGTACCGTGGAAGCTTGGGATGTTTCATTTTAAATTTTTGATTTCCCCATTTAGTCAAAAAGTTTAAAATATAGTATCTAAAAAGGGTTCACTATTAAAATTTGGTAAAAGTGCAATACTGAAAATGAATTTGTTCTTACATTATGTATAAGAAACTCATAATATGAATTCTAAAATTATAAGGATTATATAAAGTTTAAAATTTAGTTAACACTATTCATAACCTCTTTTGAATGGATTTTTTTTAAGTCATGGTGTGATTGAACTCGGTGTTGCGTGTAGTGCAAGTTATTGAATTATTTTGAAGAAATAACACACTATGAAATCTTGGGGTGTTACAATATATGACTTAATAATGCTACTGGATTTATGTATATATATATTTATGTCATATACTTAATTCCATTAAATTAAATAAGGAAAGGAAAAGAGCGTTCATGCGTACGTACGACCTATCGTCTCCATGAACGGTGTATTTCTTTCCATTTATCGATATATTATATATATATGTATATTCTGAATATATATTATATATAAATCATGTTTTATATTCTTGAATTAAGTAATCATGATCTATGTAATCATATGAATAATTACAAGTCAAAACACGGACGACAAATGAAATGATTTTACAAAGAACGCTCTTTAACATGGAATTTACAAAAGAACGGGTAATATAAAGTCATAAGTGAACCATATATGATATCATAACAATGAATAAGATTCTATAATAATTCAATTACATTATTTAAATCATTATACAGGAGGTTTGGATACATACGAAGCATATCAGACATAAGGTAAGGGATAACCTTTCCAATCTCATTCTTATCCGAGATTGTTTATTCGTAAGTATTTGATGGGTTTATTGTTATCATACAAGTCCATATTTTCTAAAAGTGTTTTTATGTATGTTTAATGCCCTTTTTACCCATTTTGACTTTTACTACATGGTATGTAAGGAAGCTTTCTTTTACGAGGTACTTTTTGACTTTTCCGACAAAAGTATGAGAAGAATGTTTTTTTAACTTATACGGCATGAAAGGATTTTTATGTTTTTATAAAGCCAAATTTTCATGAAGCATACTCCAAAGGATTTCGTGACTATTTTCAACAAAATCCTTTTCTTTTAAAATTTCATGACATTTTGTGAAATGAAAATGATTTTTAAGAAGAAAAGATCTTTTCCTCAAGAATTCATTTCAAGTGTTTTATCAAAACCATTTTTCATCTAAGATGAAATTATTTCATATGTGTATGTTTCAAGTATCATGTCTCTATGATTTACATGGTTTCACTTTTCTTATTGTGAAATGATATCCATTTCTCTTATATGGATTACGTGATGATGGGATGATGTTTATGAAACCAATTTTATTTATTGGGTTATTATGAATGATGTATGTTTATTTTGTGGCACAAGTAAGAATGATTTCATTATGAGATGGGTGTGACCTATATCTCCCTCCAATGCAATGGGTAAATATTTATATATCATGAGATAGACATGGCTGAAACAGTAAGTTAATCCAGTTTAGTGTTACAGGACTAAAATGAGGAGTGAACTCGATTCAGAAGGGGAATTTTTCCACTAAGATGGTCTTAGCAGCAATGCCTTGGATACTATGGAAATCATAACATGTTCTGAATGGTTTTCACAATTACATGTTTTATTCCCATTATATTTTATCATGATTGATGTTCCATTATGATATATGCCTTACGTACTTCCACGATTTATGTCTTTGCTCAAGATTTTGATGTTTAAATTTCATGTTCAAGTTTTTACTTTCAAATGTTTATTGATTGTTTTATGTTCACTATGTTTGCCCTTACTGAGAATTTGAGCTCACACTTTTTATGTTTTCTTTTCCCCAGGATATAAAGAAAGGTTTTAGGTATGAAAACAAAAGGGGAAGATCTTTATGGGAGAAGTTTAAGATCCTTCACTACAATTAGTAGATTAAATTCCAAGTTTCCAAAGACACTAAACTATTACGGTCCTTTGGTGTCTGTTTTTGTTATGTACTAAGTATTCCGAAAAAGTAATGTAATGTACATGTACGTCATGATTTGGGTCTCTACATTTGGTATGAGAGCAAAGGTTTAGTCAACCTATGGAAACTAGGATGTGAAAACTATAGTGATATCCCTAGAGATATTTCTAAGGTATGTCTAGGGATGTCCCTAAGGTTAAGTATAAGTATAGGTTATAGTCCTAGAATTAAGGTAACGATATTAGAATTAAACCTAAGATGTTAGATGTCGAAGGTACTCCCCCTTGATTATGTTATTTTCCTTGTATGATTTTCCTCTCACAAAATTCTTTTTGTGTTCTAGTCAATGGAGGGAACCAGATGAAATTCCGTTAACATTGAATCCAATGGAAAAATTAGTGACTATGAGCAACAAAATTGCGTAATGCCTAGAGAGAAATATATTGTGATTATACTGAATCAGTCATCGCGATATATGATTAACAAGGTGAAATTTAGTGGTATGCCTAATTCATCAAATAGGAGGAAGATAGAATTTTATGCATGTTCGCATGTTTAGGAGAATAAAGAAAGGAAGATTGATATTTCTAAAGAAGGTAAGAAGAAACTTGAGGAATACCTCAAATGGAGGGACATATGTTATCTGTATGGAGAAAAGGGTCATAGAGTGATAGACTGTTATGGAGTTCAATGTCTTATTTGTGGAGAACATAGGCATTACCCAACTCAATGCCCTGACCTAAAAAGTTACTTCTAAATCATGGAAGGACTTATTCCCAGATAATCATTGAAGAGTATGGATTGAAGTGTTTATGTATTGGTATTCAAGAATAATGTTGTTAAGGTACTTTTTTTGTGTATTAGAATATTTTTGTATTAGTCTATTGTGGTTTTCAATAATTTTATGGTACCAGTAACCTTGAAAAGTGATTCAAATATTTTGGAAAGCAAATGATATGCACATAATGAAGGGATAAGGAGAAAATGAAATGTTTGATAGTATTCATGAGCTCATGATTGATATAAGGACTATGTGATATCATGGTTTGAGTATATAGAATTTTGAGGATTTTGGTATGTGGAAAGTGTTAACTTTTAACTGCATTCATGTTTTCACTAAGGTTCAATGGGTATTCATTTCTTTTCAATAGAATACATGATTAAGGCCTTAGAATGATTGGAATGTGACCAACAAGGCATATGTTATGATATATGGGGATCAACGATGGTATTAATATGCTTGTTATATGAACTCTTTGGTAATCATTTTCACTATAATATGAGATTGGACAACAGTATTTTGGATAATCCTAAAGATTGGAATGGATTATGTTGCACATAAGTTAGTATTGTTTAAGGCTAGAACATTTTCGATATTAATGATGGAAAGTTATAATAATGTAGTTTTAGAAAAAGGACAACCTACAGAACGGGCAACAACCCATCGCGTCGGACAAGGCTGTGGGAATCGATCCCACAACTGAAGTGCGACAGGCCTTTATCGTCCACCACTGGCCTACAAGAAGTCCCTGTTTAGTAGAACTCAGTTTTATCATATTAAACAGTATGATATAAGAAGTATAAGTCCATTTTATGAACCATATATGATCATTCTCACTATAGATGGACTTATGTATTTTTGATAACTTTTTCTAACCTTTTGTTTGAGACAGATGGAATGACCCATCATTCTGTCACATGGTCTGCTAACACTTCATGAATGACAAATTCAACTTAATTTTTTTAAGAGATGAAGTGGAAATTTTCCAAGGAACGACCAATGGTGAGACTGTACCAAAATCAAGAAAGTATTTCTTCTAATTCCAATTTCTTCAACATTATGGAAATGATCTTGAAAACCAAAAAGTTTTCTTAGTGCCCTTATATCCGATGAATCAGATGGTACCTTAGATCATCACAAATCTATGGCTTTGTGATTTCTGGATTTTCCATAGCCATGTTCTCTACCACTCTCCATCAGAATATGATGGTTAGATTTCTCTTCCATATCCATATTTTCTCCTATGTGGAAACCCGGTTTTTAGTTAATCAGGGTCACCATTACGTTTCATACTTTAGTTTTTAAAGATTGGTTTTTGTATTCCTTTTTACGATGTGGGTTTCTATTAAAGAAACTTTCATGTAGTAAACCATTTATAACCCTGACAAATTTTGAGGGAGAAATTCATTTTAAGGGGGGTAGAATGTAACACCCTGAGATTTTATGAAAAATATTCCTTTTAATTTTATTGTTGTTTTATGTTGTACGCCATGCCAAAAGGAGCTTGCACTACACGCATCCCTGACTTGGCTTGCATTACATGAAATCGCGACCTTCCACGATATCGTGTGTTGTACGCAATACCATGTTTCACTAAACAACGATATGCTATTAAAATATTATTAAAACTAGCCGTTATGAATAGTAATAACCACTTTTTTGAAATTTTGTAAATTTTATCTTTCAAAATGCACTTCATTTTTGGATTCGGAATATCGAAATTATCCTAGGGTAAAATTTTGGTATTTTTCTGAAAACATTCAATTTTTGATGAATAGTGAAAACACTAGGTTACTATTTAAAAACCGATTTTTTCTTTAAATAAATATTTATTTTATTTAAATTTATTTTAGGTCAAAATTGATTCATAATACCTATATAATTTCAAAGTAATTCATTGGAGTGATTTTATAATAATTTTAGATATATAAAAATTTTATTGAACTTTTCACCGTCTTTACCCATCTCCTAGGAGAATTTGCAAATTCACATAAAACATAATTTTACCGCTTCTGTGAGTGGAATTTCGAAAATCCGAGAGACACGGTTAATATCAAGGACTAAAATGTGGTTCAATGAGATGAAAATAATTTTTGGAGAATCGTAACTTTTTACTTTTTTACCACGGTTAAAAGTAAATAGGGTAATTAAGGGTAAAAATGATATTATTATTACCATGAAAGATGTCATAATTATATTTGATAAGTGTAATTCGACAAAAAAAAACCTTAGGAATAGTATATGACCATTTAGGCCCAGTTGGATTAGATTAGGACATTTAATATTATTTTATTTAAAGAATAGTTAAAATAGTTAAAATAAAAGTTTAATAACTAAAGGTTTTTTAATATAGGGTTATACATAAGATAAATTAGACAGAAAAATATTAATTAGAAAGATAAAAAGATTTTCTACATAATGGTATTTTATTTATAATTTTTAGACATTATATAATTTAATTTATTTATGATACAATGATGATGCAGTAATTATCCTATTAATGAAATATTAACATAATTGATGTTATAAATACTCAAATAAATTTAATTTGAGACCTTTAATGAATTCCACTAATTTTATAGTTTAATATGACATGTTATTATTGATTTAGTTAACTTTTTTCTAACTAATAATTCTGTTAGTATTTTCACAAAACTCAATTACCAAATAGTGTCAAAATTGACATAAAATAGTTTTTAAAACAAATATTATATTATTAATTGTTATTTTATTCATAAAAATATAAGGTTAGGCAAAATGACTTAGATAAGGTTATATATATTAATAATAAACAATTTTGGGTTCTTTTGTCTTGTTATAGTAAGTTTATTAACCATATAGTGTAAGAAAACAAGAAGACACGGTAAAAGAAAAATTATTTAACTTAAAGTTAAATCTAAATGATAAGGTTAAAATAGAAACCTAAACTTGTATAAATTCTATTTGATGAGAGGATTTCTACCCATACCCACCTTATATTCGATATAACTCAATTTGGAGATATTAAAAACCGAATATGACTTTATAATAAAATAATATTTTTAGTTATTCCGAATGTTCCCCTCTCCTTTCATAAAAAAGGGCACCTCCTCCTTCTCTTCCTCACACCACTTTGAGCCTTCAAGCTCGGCCAAACACGGTCAATTTCTCTTCTCAACTTCCCTAGAAACATCCTAGAGGTTATGGATTCTTCAAAGGCCAATCTTAGTGCCCTAAGAGGAGGTTTCAAAAAGGCGTGTCGAAAGAAGAGGTAATATCCGTTACCGATTCTTTCAACTTTATTTCTTCTTATACTTCTTCTTCTTTAGTTGTTTCATTATATTGAAATAACATAAGTATCACTAATATACTGATATGTTATTATAAATATGAAACAACCCCATTTCACCTTCTATCCATCCTAAGGAAAACGAAATCACCACGCGTGCGTACGTACGGAATACCATCTCCACGCCGTGGTGTAATCTGTTTTTCACCACCACCTTACGTGGATGGGTATAATGGTGTAAAGAATAAATAAATTTGATTATTATAACATCATACTGATTATAATATATTATATCATTCACTCCAATTATATTCAATAAATATGGTAACGATATCATCGCTCGTGCGTACGTACTGATTACCGTCTCCATGACGCGATGAGATTCATTTTCCATGTTAACAATTCAAGAATGATTATAAAGTATATATAATAAGCAATCATGAAATATATGAAATAATAATGCTACTGTATTTATGTATATATATATTTATGTCATATACATAATTCCATTAAATTCAATAAGGAAACGAAAACAACGTTCATGAGTACGTACGGCCTACCGTCTCCATGAACGGTGTATTTCTTTCGATTTATCTATCTATTATATATATGTATATTTTGAATAAATATTATATATAAATCATGTTTTATATTCTGTAATTATGTAATCATGATCTATGTAATCATATGAATAATTACAAGTCAAAACACGGACGACAAATGAAACTATTTTACCCAAAACGCTCTTTAACATGAAATTTACAAAAGAACGGGTAATATAATGTCATAAGTGAACCATATATGATATCATAACAATGAATATTATTCTGTAATAAGTCAATGGAATTATTTAAATCATTATACAGGTGGTTCAGATACATACGAAACATATCAGACATAAGTTAAGGGATAACCTTTCCAATCTCGTTCTTATCCGAGATTGTTTATTCGTAAGTATTTGCTGGGGTTATTGTCATCATCCAAGTACATGTTTTCTAAAAGCGTTTTTATGTATGTTTAATTTAATTTTTACCCATTTTGACTTTTACTACATGGAATGTAAGGAATATTTCTTTTACGAGGTACTTTTTGACTTTTCCGGAAAAAGTACGAGAATAATTTTTTGTAACTTATACGGCATGAAACGATTTTTACGTTTTTATAAAGCCAAATTTTCAGGAAGCTTACTCCAAAGGATTTCATGACTATTTTCAAAAAAATCATTTTATTTTAAAATTTCATGAAATTTTCTGAAAAGAATATGATTTTTAAGAAGAAAGGATATTTTCCTCAAGAATTAATTTCAAGTGTTTTATCAAAACCATTTTTCATCTAAGATGAAATTATTTCATATGTGTATGTTTCAAGTATAATGTCTTTATGATTTACATGGTTTCACTTTTCTTATTATGAAATGATATCCATTTCTTTTATATGGATTACGTGATGATGGGATGATGTTTATGAAACCCATTTTATTTATTGGGTTATTATGAATGATGTATGTTTATTTTGTGGCACAAGTAAGAATGATTTCATTATGAAATGGGTGGGACCTATATCTCCCTCCAATGAATTGGGTAAAGATTTATATCTCATGAGATAGACATGGCTGGAACGGTAAGTTAATCCAGTTCAGTGTTACAGGACTGAAACGAGGAGTAAACTTGATTCAGAAAGGGACTTTGTCCACTATGATGGTCTTGGCAGCAATGCCTTGGCTACTATGGAAATCATAACATGTTCTGAATGGTTGCCACAATTACATGTTTTATTCCCATTATATTTTATCATGATTGATGTTCCATTATGATATATGCCTTTCCTACTTCCCTGATTTATGTCTTTGCTCAAGATTTTGATGTTTAAATTTCATGTTCAAGTTTTTACTTTCAAATGTTTATGGATTGTTTTATGTTCACTATGTTTGCCCTTATTGAGCATTTGAGCTCACCCTTTTTATGTTTTCTTTTCCTCAGGATATAAAGAAAGGTTTTAGGTATGAAAACAAAAGGGGACGATCTTTATGGGATAATTTGAAGATCCTTCAGTATAATTAGTAGATTACATTCCAAGTTTCCAAAGACACTAAACTATTGCGGTCCTTTGGTGTCTGTTTTTGTTATGTACTAAGTATTCCGTAAAATTAATGTAATGTCCATGTATGTCAAGCTTCGGGTCTCTACATTTCGTATGAGAGGAAAGTTTTAGTCAGCCTTTGGAAACTAGGATGTGAAAACTATAGTGATATCCCTAGATATATTTCTAAGGTATGTCTAGGGATGTCCCTAAGGTTAAGTTTAAGTATAGGTTATAGTCCTAGAATTAAGGTAACAATATTAGAATTAAACCTAAGATGTTATATGTCGAAGGTACTCTCCCTTGATTATGTTATTTTCCTTGTATGATTTTTTCCTCTCACAGAATTCTTTTTGTGTTTTAGTCAATGGAGGGAACCAGAAGGAATTCAGTTAACATTGAATCCAATGGAAAAATTGGTGACTATGAGCAACAAAATTGTGTAATTCCTAGAGAGAAATACATTGTGATAATGCCGAATCAGTCATCGCGATATATGATCAACAAGGTGAAATTTAGTTGTATGCCTAATTCATCAAATAAGAGGAAGATAGAATTTTATGCATGTTCGCATGTTAAGGAGCATAAAGAAATGAAGATTTATATTTCTAAAGAAGGGAAGAAGAAACATGAGGAATACCTCAAATGGAGGGAAATATGTTATCTGTGTGGAGAAAAGGGTTATAGAGTGACAGACTGTTATGGAGTTCAATGTCTTATTTGTGGAGAACATGGGCATTACCCAACTCAATGCCCTGACCTAAAAAGATACTTCTAAATCAAGGAAGGACTTATTCCAGGACAATCATTGAAGAGGATGGATTGAATTGTTTATGTATTGGTATTCAAGAATAATGTTGTTGAGGTACTTTTATTGTGTATTAGAATATTTTTGTATTAGTCTATTGTGGTTTTCAATAATTTTATGGTACCGGTAACCATGAAAAGTGATTCAAATATTTTGGAAAGCAGATGATATGCGCATAATGAAGGGATAAGGAGAAAATGAAATGTTTGAGAGTATTCATTAGCTCATGATTGATATAAGGACTAAGTGATATCATGGTTTGAGTATATAGAATATTGAGGATTTTGGTATGTGGAAAGTGTTAACTTTTAACTGCATTCATGTTTTCACTAAGGCTCAATGGGTATTCATTTTTTTCAAGAGAATACATGATTAAGGCCTTAGAATTTTTGGAATGTGACCAACAAGGCATATGTTATGATATATGGGGATCAACGATGGTATTAACATGCTTGTTATATAAACTCTTTGGTAATCGTTTTCACTATAATATGAGATTGGACAATAGTATTTTGGATAAGCCTAAAGATTGGAATGGATTATGTTGGACATAAGTTAGTATTGTTTAAGGCTAGAAAATTTTCTATATTACTGATGGAAAGTTATAATAATGTAGTTTTAGAAAAAGGACAACCTGCAGGATGGGAAACAACCCATCGTGTCGGACAAGGCTGTGGGAATTGAACCCACAACTGAAGTGCGACAGACCTTTATCGCCCACCACTGGCCTACAAGAAGTCCCTATTTAGTAGAACCCTATTTTATCATATTAAGAAGTATGATATAAGAAGTATAAGTCCATTTTAGGAACCATATATGATCAATCTCACTATAGATGGACTTATGTATTTTTGATAACTTTTTCTGACCTTTTGTTTGAGACAGATGGAATGAACCATCATTCTATCACATGATCTGCTAACACTTCACGAATTTAAAATTCAACTTAATTTCTTTAATAGATGAATTGGAAATTTTCCAAGGAATGACCAATGGCGAGACTGTACCAAAATCAAGAAAGTATTTCTTCTAATTCCAATTTCATCAACTTTAGGGAAATGATCTTGAAAACCAAAAATGTTGTCCTAGTGCCCTTATATCCGATGAATCAGATGGTACCTTAGATCATCACAAATATATGGCTTTGAGATTTCTAGATTTTACATAGCCATGTTCTCTACCACTCTTCATCTAAATATGATGGTTAGATTTCTATTCCATATCCATATTTTCACCTATGTGGAAACCCAGTGATTAGTTAATTTGGGTAACCATTATGTTTCATACTTTAGTTTTTAAAGATTGGTTTTTGTATTCCTTTTTACGATGTGGGTTTATATTAAAGAAACTTTCAAGTAGTAAACCATTTATAGCCCTGACGAATTTTGAGGGCGAAATTCATTTTAAGGGGGGTAGAATGTAACACCCCAATATTTTATGAAAAATATTACTTTTAATTTTATTATTGTCTTGTGTTGTACGCTACACAAGAAGGAGCTTTCACTAAATGCATCCCTGACTTGGCTTTCATTACACGTAATCACGACCTTCCACGATAGCGTGTGTTGTACGCAATACCGAGTTTCACTAAACAACGATATGCTATTAAAATATTATTAAAACTAGCCGTTATGAATAGTAATAACCACTTTTTGAAATTTTGTAAATTTCATCTTTCAAAATGGACTTCATTTTTGGATTCGGAATATCGAAATTAGTCTAGGGTGAAATTTTGGTATTTTTCTGAAAACTTTCAATTTTTGATGAATAGTGAAAACACTGGGTTACTAATTAAAAACCGACTTTTTATTTAAATAATTATTTATTTTATTTAAATTTATTTTAGGTCAAAATTGATACATAATACCTATATAAGTTCAAAGTATTTCATTAGAGTCATTTTATAATAATTTTAGATATATAAAAATTTTATTGAACTTTTCACCGTCTTTACCCATCTCCTAGGAGAATTTCCAAATTCACATAAAACTTAATTTTACCGCTTCTGTGAGTGGAATTTTGAAAATACAAGAGACACAGTTAATATAAAGGTCTAAAAAATGGTTCAATTAGTTGAAAATAATTTTTGGTGAATCGTAACTTTTTACTTTTTTTACCACGGTTAAAAGTAAATAGGGTAATTAAGGGTAAAAATGATATTATTATTACCCTAAAACATGTCCTAATTCTATTTTATAAGTGTAATTCGACCAAAACAAACCTTAGGAATAACATATGACCATTTAGGCCCACTTTGATTAGATTAGGACATTTAATATTATTTTATTTAAAGAATAGTTAAAATAGTTAAAATCAAAGTTTAATAACGATTTTTTTTAATATAGGGTTATAGATAAGATAAATTAGACTATAAATATTAATTAGATATAAAAAAAGATTTCAAACATAATGGTATTTTATTTATAATTTTTAGACATTAAATAATTTAATTTATTTATGATAAAATGATGATGCAGTAATTATCCTATTAATGAAATATTAAAATAATTGATGTTATAAATACTCAAATAAATTTAATTTGAGACTTTTTATGAATTACACTAATTTTATAGGTTAATATGACATGTAATTATTGATTTCGTTAACTTTGTTCTAACTAATAATTCTGTTAGTATTTTCACAAAAATCAATTACCAAATAGTGTCAAAATTGACATAAAATAGTTTTTAAAACAAATATTATATTATTAATTGTTATTTTATTCCTAAAAATCTAAGGTTAGGCAAAATGACTTAGATATGGTTTTATATATTAATAATAAACAATTTGGGGTTCTTTTGGCTTGTAATAGTAAGTTTATTAACCTTATAGTGTAAGAAAACAAGAAGACACGGTAAAAGAAAAATTATTTAACTTAAAGTTAAATTTAAATGATGAGGTTAAAATAGAAACCTAAACTTGTCTAAATTCTATTTTATGAGATTATTTCGACCCATAACCACCTTAGATTCTAAATAAATCAATTTGGAGATATTAAAAACCGAAT
Organism: Viscum album; assembly: GCA_963277665.1. Lineage (NCBI taxonomy): Eukaryota > Viridiplantae > Streptophyta > Magnoliopsida > Santalales > Viscaceae > Viscum > Viscum album. Next base: position 1,878,387,137 of record OY728151.1, read on the forward strand.
ATGACTTTATAATAAAATAATATTTTTAGTTATTCCGAATGTTCCCTTCTATTTTCTTATAAAAGGGCACCTCCTCCCTCTCTTCCTCACACCACTTTGAGACTTCAAACTCGGCCAACCCCTGACAATTTCTTTTCTCAACTTCCCTATAAACATCCTAGAGGTTTTGGTATTCTTCAAAGACCAATCTTAGTGCCCTAAGAGGAGGTTTCAAAAAGGCGTGTCGAAAGAAGAGGTAATATCCGTTACCGATTCTTTCAAATTTATTTCTTATTCTACTTATTCTTCTTTAGTTGTTTCATTATATTGTAATAAAATTAGAATCAATAATATACTGATATGTTATTATAAATATGAAACAACCCCATTTCACCTTCTATCCATCCTAAAGAAAACGAAATCACCGCGCATGCGTATGTACGGAATACCGTCTCCACGCCGTGGTGTAATCTGTTTTTCCACCACCACCTTACTTGGATGGGTATAATGGTGTAAATAATAAATACATTTTATTATTATAACATCATAATGATTCTAAGATATTATATCATTCACTCCAATTCGATTCAATAAATATGGGAACGATATCATCGCTCGTGCGTACATACGGATTGCCGTCTCCACAACGCGATGAGATTCATTTTCCATGTTAACAATTCAAGAATTATTATAAAGTATATATAATAAGTAATCATGAAATATATGAAATAATAATGCTACTTGATTTATGTATATATATATTTATTTCATATACTTAATTCCATTAAATTCAATATGGAAACGAAAACAGCGTTCATGTGTACGTACGACCTACCATCTCCATGAACAGTGTATTTCTTTCCATTTATCGATCTATTATATATATGTATATTCTGAAAAAATATTATATATAAATCATATTTTATATTCTGGAATTAAGTAATCATGATCTATGTAATCATATGAAAAATTACAAGTCAAAACACGGACGACAAATGAAACGATTTTACCCAAAACACACTTTAACATGGAATTTACAAAAGAACGGGTAATATAAAGTCATAAGTGAACCATATATGATATCATAACAATGTATATTATTCTTTAATAAGTCAATGAAATTATTTAAATCATTATACAGGTGGTTCAGATACATAGTAAACACATCGGACATAAGGTAAGGGATAACCTTTCCAATCTCGTTCTTATCCAAGATTGTTTATTCGTAAGTATTTGCTGGGGTTATTGTTATCATCCAAGTCCATGTTTTATAAAAGTGTTTTTATGTATGTTTAATGTCCTTTTTACCCATTTTTACTTTCACTACATGGTATGTAATGAATCTTTCTTTTCCGAGGTACTTTTTGAATTTTTCGGTAAAAGTACGAGAAGATTGTTTTTTTAACTTATACGACATGAAAGGATTTTTACGTTTTTATAAAGCCAAATTTTCATGAAGCTTACTCCAAAGGATTTCATGACTATTTTCAACAAAATCCTTTTCTTTTAAAATTTCATGAAATTTTGTGAAAAGAAAATGATTTTTAAGAAGAAATGATATTTTCCTCAAGAATTCATTTCAAGTGTTTTATCAAAACCATTTTTCATCTAAGATGAAATTATTTCATATGTGTATGTTTCAACTATCATGTCTCTATGATTTAAATGATTTCACTTTTCTTATTATGAAATGATATCCATTTCTTTTATATGGATTATGTGATTATGGGATGATGTTTATAAAACCCATTTTATTTATTGGGTTATTATGAATGTTGTATGTTTATTTTGTGGTACAAGTAAGAATGATTTCATTATGAGATGGGTGGGACCTATATCTCCATCCAATGCATTGGGTAAAGATTTATATCTCATGAGACAGACATGGCTGGAATGGTAAGTTAATATGGTTCAGTGTTACATGACTGAAACGAGGAGTGAACTTGATTCAGAAAGGGACTTTGTCCACTAAGATGGTCTTGGCAGCAATGCCTTGGCTACTATGGAAATCATAACATGTACTGAATGGTTTCCACAATTAAATGTTTTATTCCCATTATATTTTATAATGATTGATGTTCCATTATGATATATGCCTTACGTACTTCCACGATTTATGTCTTTTTTCAAGATTTTGATGTTTAAATTTCATGTTCATGTTTTTACTTTCAAATGTTTATGGATTGTTTTATGTTCACTATGTTTTCCCTTATTTAGCATTTGAGCTCACCCTTTTTATGTTTTCTTTTCCCTAGGATATAAAGAAAGGTTTTAGGTATGAAAACAAAAGGGGAAGATCTTTATGGGAGAAGTTGAAGATCCTTCACTACAATTAGTAGATTACATTCCAAGTTTCCAAAGACACTAAAATATTATGGTCCTTTGGTGTCTGTTTTTGTTATGTACTAAGTATTCAGAAAAAGTAATGTAATGTCCATGTACGTCAAGATTCGGGTCTCTACATTTGGTATGAGAGGAAAGGTTTAGTCAACCTATGGAAACTAGGATGTGAAAACTATAGTGATATCCCCAGAGAAATTTCTAAGGTATGTATGGGGATGTCCCTAAGGTTAAGTATAAGTATAGGTTATAGTCCTAGAATTAAGGTAACGATATTAGAATTAAACCTAAGATGTTACATGTCGAAGGTAATCCCACTTGATTATGTTATTTTCCTTGTATGATTTTTGCCTCTCACAGAATTATTTTTTTGTTTTAGTCAATAGAGGGAACCAGAAGGAATTCAGTTAACATTGAATCCAATGGACAAATTGGTGACTATGAGAAAAAAATTTCATAATTCCAAGAGAGAAATATATTGTGATTATGCTGAATCAGTAATTGCGATATATGATTAACAAGGTGAAATTTAGTGGTATGCCTAATTCATCAAATAAGAGGAAGATAGAATTTTATGCATGTTCGCATGTTGAGGAGCATAAAGAAAGGAAGATTGAGATTTCTAAAGAAGGGAAGAAGAACCTTGAGGAATACCTCAAATGGAGGGACAGATGTTATCTGTGTGGAGAAAAGGGTCATAGAGTGACAGACTGTTATAGAGTTCAATGTCTTATTTGTGGAGAACATGGGCATTACCCAACTCAATGCCCTGACCTAAAAAGTTACTTCTAAATCAAGGAAGGACTTATTCCAGGACAATCATTGAAGAGGATGGATTGATGTGTTTATGTATTGGTATTCAAGAATAATGTTGTTGAGGTACTTTTATTGTGTATTAGAATATTTTTGTATTAGTCAATTGTGGTTTTCAATAATTTTATGGTACCTGTAACCATGAAAAGTGATTCAAATATTTTTGGAAAGCAGATTGAAGGACCCTGGAACACCCCGAGAGGGGAGGGGTGAATCAGGGTGACCACATTTTCTTTTAATGTGATGGATCTTGTTCCCACGTTGGTAGAAACTTGTTGAACCTGTATGATGATTATGATCAGAATGCACACATTCACATGCACAGAGAAGACACAACCCTTTTTACTTGGTTCACCACTAAGGGTTACGTCCAAGGAGCATACGCCGACATGTTGTCCGTCATACCAAAATCCACTATGCTTCACTATATTGGGATTACAAAGGTTCGGGTACAGACACTCTGTCCCATGCTCACTGCCTTTACAATTGTTCAGGGATAGCTCACTGCGTCCCTCGGGTCACTCCCGTTGACTCCCCCTAGCTCACTGCCGTTGGTGAGGTCCCACTCAGTTTATAGACGTAAAGGTCTCTTCATCATTTTCATAAGAATGCATCCTTTTTTGTATGTAGATGCTCTATTGAAGTACGATTCTCTCCAGACGCAGAATATCACTTTTCCTCGAATGTCTCGGGTAGTCTCCTGGATTTCGTGCAACTCTAAACAGGCCGGTGGGCTTCAGCAAAACCAGGCGCACTTCTCCAAGACAGTCGCGCAAGTCCCACTACGGCGCGCAAGTCCAAACTGGCGTGCAAGTGTCATCAACGCACCTACGCGACTCTTTCTTCCCCGACAACACACTTGCGCGGTCCACTTCCTTTCTCTTCCAAACCGCCTTGGCCGCACAACCAACAACCGACGCGCAAGCTCTACTTGCGCGACAAAACTACCACCTACGCGACTCAACCACCTGCGCGACGAGAGCTCGAACAATCTCGAAGTATTGATCTCCGTGAGAAATGATAAGGGGTGGTCCAGTATTTATAGGCAAACTGGACCCCCTGCGCGGTGGCGTACAAGTCCCTCGACGGCGCGCAAGTCTTGTCTCCAGATCCTCTGTCACGCAACTCACTTGCGCGACCCAACCAATACTTGCACGACCTTCTTTACATAGCCAAATTTTGATGTTCAGATCCTCAAAAACATATGGCACGCAAGTCTTTTATCCTCCAAGAGCACGACACGCAAGTACCTTTTCTAAAAACACTTTACTTTATTGGCCGATTTTTAGGCCCAAAAATTTGGCAGACACTGGGAAACAACGCCACCTCCACTACTGTTTTCTGCTTGAACAGTATGACCGCTTTGTTGGTACACACCCTGAACTTCCACTGAGGATTGACAACAAACACAAACCATACACCAAATCATTATTTGAAGAACCTGGTTCCAACAATCTCCCCCTTTGGGTTTGTTGGCAATCAGAATAAATTCAATAGATCTCCAACCATGAGCAAATCCAAAACGCAAGAATCAACTCAGCCAACACTCTAAGTCTACGTGATCAATGCTCGGTGTAGAAACCAAGATAGAGAGCTTGAATTGGGTCTTAGTGTCTTGAAATTCTCCATGACGCCCGATGTTATCCTTATTAAACTTCTCATCACAATCTTACACTTCTCATCACAGAAGAATTTCTTGCCATGAATTTCTTGCCTTGAATTTATTCCTTTCTCCCCCATTGACAATAAAACCAAAGACCAAAATGTTTGTTCAACGTTCAGCTCAAGCCATACTCCCCCTGGATAGTATCTCCCCCATAAACCTGCATCATAGCCATAAGCAGATAAAAACAGTTAAAACAAACGGGGAGAGGGGATTTCCGGAGCCTCCTTATGTAGTAGGAGGTGGTCGAACACCGAGGTTCAACTGATTCTTCTCGAACACAGCCGTGGACAATGGCTTGGTTAGGATATCAGCCACTTGCTCATTAGTTCCAACATGATCCATTTTAATCACACCTTGTTCAACCTTTTCTTTGATAAAATGATACCGTATTTCAATATGTTTTGTACGAGAATGCTGAACCGGATTCTTCGTAAGATCAATTGCACTTTTGTTATCACAATAAATCACCATTGGTTGCTGCACCTTATCACCAATATCTGTTAGCTTCTGCTTCATCCAAAGAAGTTGAGTGCATGCTTTTGTGGCGGAGATATATTCAGCTTCAGCAGTACTAAGAGAAGTACTTTCTTGTTTCTTGCTCAACCAGCCAACACATTTCTTCCCAATATAGAAAGCTCCACCACTAGTGGACTTTCTGTCTACAACATCACCAGCCCAGTCAGCATCAGAAAATGCTGATAATTAACGGTCCCTGCCTTCAGCAAAAAATAACCCGAAGTTATGTGTACCTTGAATGTACCTCATGATTCTTTTTACTGCTGCCATATGTTCCTCCTTTGGATTACTCTGAAAGCGGGCCGCAAGGCATGTTGCAAAGACAATATCTGGCCTTGTCGCTGTCAGGTACAGTAGGCTTCCAATGATCCTCCTGTACATGGTGGGATCAACAGAGTTCCCATCCTCATGCTTTCCAAGTTTAGTTCCAACTGCAATCGGAGTTGACATTGGTTTGGAGTCTTGCATATTGAACTTCTTCAGCAACTCTCTTGCATATTTTTCTTGAGAAATGAAAGTGTATTCCTTCTTTTGAATCACTTGTAGCCCCAAGAAATATGTGAGCTCCCCAATCATAGACCTTTCAAATTCTGATTTCATGTGGTTGGCAAATTCATCCACTGATTTCTCCCTGCTGCCACCAAATATGATATCATCAACGTAGACAAGAACCATGAATTGATCTTTTGGAGAATTCTTCACATAGAGATTGTGATCAACTCATCCTCTTTTGAATTCCAACTTCTTGAGATATGAGTCCAGCCGTGAGTACCATGCCCGTGGTGCCTGCTTCAAACCATATAGGGCTTTCTTCAGTTTGCAGACCTTTGTTTCATCAGTACCCAAAACAAATCCCACTGGTTGTTCAATGTAGACTTCTTCTTCGAGTACACCATTCAAGAATGTTGTCTTGACATCCATTTGATATAATTTATATCCTCTTCGGAGTGCCATGGTAAGGAAAAGCCTGATTGACTCCAGTCTCGCCACTGGAGCAAATGTTTCTTCAACATCAATGCCTTCAATCTGAGAGTATCCTTTACATACCAGTCGTGCCTTGTTTCTGATGACACTTCCATGCTCATCAAACTTATTTTTGAAGATCCATTTGGTACCAATTACATTGTGACCTTCGGGTCTCTGGACAAGATCCAATGTCTGATTCTTGTCAATCTGATCTAATTCATCATTCATGGCTTTCACCCAAGATTTATCTTTTGAAGCTTCTTCGAATGAGGATGGCTCTACAACTGATAGAAATGCATATTGCGTGGTATTCCTCATCCTTCTTGTTTGATTGGGTGCACTCCTGTCCCCAATTATGTTGGATGGATCAATCTCAGCTCTTCGATTTCTCCTGCGAGGATCAGTAGTATTCTCTTCAGCCATAGTTTCTGCTTCAGATTCTTCTTCTGAGTCAACATCATGATGTGACTGCTGAGTATTTTGAACAGCTTCCTCTATTTCTGCATTTGTATTTTCTTCACGTTCACATTCTTCCTGACTTTCTATCATATCATCATATGACGTCCGTGAAGCATTTGTGGTTTTCTCTTCAATTATTTTAACATCACTTCTTTCCACAATCCTCCCTAAACGCTTGTTGAAACATTTGTAGGCTTTGTTGTTCATTGAGTAACCGAGGAAAATTCCTTCATCCACATTGTCTCCATATTTCCCTTGATTTCCTTATTTGTTCCTGATGAAGCATTTACTTCCAAACACACGAAAGTATTTTAGAGAAGGCTTCCGTCCATGCCACAACTCATATGGTGTCTTCGTCTCACCCATATAAAGTCATGTTCGATTCTGAATGTATACTGCAGCTTGAACAACCTCTTTCCAGTAATGTCATGGAATACGACTCTCAATCAGCATAGTTCGTGCCATGTTGTTCACCTGTCGATTCCTACGTTCAACAACTCCATTTTGTTGTGGAGTTCTCACAGCAGCTACCTCATGCTGTATCCCATGTTTCTCCAGATAGTTCTCAAATTCAATGGACGTGTATTCTCCTCCATTGTCAGATCGCAACACTTTGATTGTTCGTCCAGTATCATTCTCAGCGATTCGCCGATATGTTTTCATGCAGTCAAGGACTTGTCGTTTCCTGTGAATGACCATCACACATGCCATTCTACTGTAATCATCTATGAAAAGGAAAAAGTACCTTTCTCCATGAGTTACAGAAACATTTATTGGCCCACAAAAATCTGTATGAATCAGATCAAGAAGGTGAGACGCTCTTTTTTTCTTTGGCCGATATGAACTGCAGACCAGCTTCCCACGAATACAAGCATCACAAGATTTTTCACGCTCACGCTTCAGGTTGGGAATGTCCATGAAAATTCTCAATTTTGATATTTTCTCCATGTCTTGTTGATTGATGTATCCCAATCTCCGATGCCACAAATTGTTTTCTTCTTCAACAGTCATGTAACATACATTTTCTTCACTATCAACCTGATACAAGTTGCCTTCTGTTCTGCATCCTTTAATAAGTGAATTTCCGGTTTTTCCCTTGATAGTGCAGCCTTTATGATTAAAAGTAACTATAAGTCTTGAGTCACAGAGTTGACTCACACTGAGGAGATTATGACGTAGGCCATCTACGTAAAGGACTTCAGTCTTCTTTAGTTCTCCATTAGCTAATTGGGTACTTCCACTCCCTTTGATTTTCAGAGCCCCATCATTACCAAATCTTACTGTACCATCAAAATTCTTTATGATATTCGTTAGTAGGCCGGCATTACCCATCATATGAGATGAACAACCGCTATCCAGAATCTAGGTACTGTTGTTCTTTGTAGCTCTGAGGGCTACCTCTGCAAGGTTAGATTTATCAATCTTCTTCCTTTCCTTCCATGAGACATTAGATTGAGTATATAGAACTGATGGCCTTTCAACTATCTCTTCCGCATACCCAGGTTCTTCATAGTCAAAGTCTTCTGTGAGAGGTGAGAACCTGTTTGAAAGAGCAACACTGTCTTGCTGACGAGACTTGACTTGTCTTGAACTTCGGTATGAGGTGTCTATGTCTCTTCTCTGCCTGCAATTAACGACCTTATGACCGAAGTTAGAACAACGAAAACAATATCCATAGAAATTATTTCTTCTATGAGAATTAGGATATGAGATCGTTCTCCTTTGTTGAGCATCTATATCTTATCCATTCAGATAGCTTCTTAACTCTTCACAATAAGACATGGTATGACCTAGATAGCCACAGAACTGACACTTCATGAGAGGAAATGTCTTCTCACTTGAATTTCTCCTTATACCTTCTTCCTTGGGAGAATAGTAAGACTGTCGGTCATTTTTGAATGTTTGAGGATAATTTTCGGGTCTCCTTTTAGTTTGGATTGAGGGTTCTTTTTTCAGCACTCTAGGTAACATTTCATCATGTTCAACTTTCATCTTGTCTTTCTTTTGGATCTTTTCACTTCCAGCAGTTGATGACTCAGCCTCACAGCCAATTCCACTCTTTCCCATGCAAGCGGGTCTTTGATCACTCAAGATTTTTCCAACCCCATCTGAACCACACTTGGCTCTTGCAAGTAATTCTGCATATGAGAATCTTCCGAACTGTATTTTCTTCCTTGATTCTTTTGGAACTGATTCAGTCTCCAGTTTACTTCTTAGAGTAACTACTTCCTCCTCAAGACCCTCAGCAGTCTTGGATTTTTCATCCAGTCTGGATGTGAGGTCATTGATGACCTTTGCCTGCTCTTCAATTCTCAGCTTCAGATCAACTATATCATCATTGCTTTCAATTATTTTAGACTGTACCTTCACAAATTCTTCCAGTCGTTCAATTTCAGCTTCAAGTTGATCAACATATTCAGTTGATTCTTCTACAATTGATTTCCACTTATTGCAGCTCTTACATTTAATCTTAAGCTTACTTACCGCATCCTTAAGTTGCATCTCAGGATCTACACAAGTTCTCAGTTGTTTTTCTCCTTCAGTATCTTATGGCTTTTCAACAGTGGCCATCATAGAAGCATGGTTCCCAGTTTTGAATTCTGGTTCTTCTTCATCACAGAATTCATTATCATCTTCTTCCTCTTCACAGACAAAACTCTTCCTTTGCATTTTCTTACCAGATTTGAAGTCTCCCTTTTTGAAGAACCTTCTCTGAGGCTTCTTGAAGTTTTCATCCTCACTATCTTCATCATTGATCATTTTTAAACACTGAGAAGCAATGTGCCCAACTTTTCCACAACGGAAACACGCGAGAGGCAACTTCCCTTTGAATTTCCCTTTCCCCTTCTGGAACTTATTTGCAATGAGAGAAAGAATTTATTTTTCTTCGTCATCTTCACCACTACAATACTTTGAGATTTTCAGTTTATCCATGGCCTTGAATGCCATTTCCTTGCTCACCCGAGTCGTAGCATCTTCAGGTTTGACTCTCATTTCATATGCTACCAAACTGCTCAGTAGATCATCTAAAGAAAGTTTGGAAAGATCTCTTTCCTCAAGGGCTGACACCGTCGCATTATAAAGAGGTAGAAGTCTTCTCAATATTTTCTTTACAATATTAATGTCTTTGATTTATTCGCCTAGACCCCGAATAGCTCCAACCACTTCAGTAATTCGATTGAAGAAAGAGTCTGCATTCTCGTCTGGATGCATCTTCAGATCATCAAACCAATTGTGCAGCACTTGTAGTTTCACCTCCTTCACTTTGCTATCACCTTCATAGATATTCTCAAGTTTATCCCTCATGGATTTTTCTGAGGTGCAATTCATCACCTTTAGGTAGATCTGATCAGAAAGGGCTGCAGTGAGTGTATTCTGTGCTTTAGCATCTGCATCAAGAAGTTCCCTGTCTATATCTGTCATAGCAAGGCCTGTTGGATCGGTGACTTGTATTCCTTGCACAGTAGAAAAAAGAACTTCCATTCCAAGAGATCTTAGATGAGATCTCATTCTGTTCTTCCAGATCTGGAAATTGCTTCAATCGAAGTGAGGGACTCCCCTGACATTGACCGCGTTTTCCATGACGAAGAAGGTCAGATTCAACACCGGCAACCTTTATGCTCTGATACCACTTGAAGGACCCCGGAACACCCTGAGAGGGGAGGGGTGAATCAGGGTGACCAATTTTTCTTTTAATGTGATGGATCTTGTTCCCACGTTGGTAGAAACTTGTTGAACCTGTATGATGATTATGATCAGAATACACACATTCACATGCAGGGAGAAGACACAACCCTTTTTACTTGGTTCACCACTAAGGGTTACGTCCAAGGAGCATATGCCGACATGTTTTCGGCCGTACCAAAATCCACTATGCTTCACTATATTGGGATTACAAAGGTTCGGGTACAGACACTCTGTCCCAGGCTCACTGCCTTTACAATTGTTCAGGGATATCTCACTGCGTCCCTCGGGTCACTCCCGTTGACTCCCCCTGGCTCACTGCCGTTGGTGAGGTCCCACTCAGTTTATAGACGTAAAGGTCTCTTCATCATTTTAATAAGAATTCATCCTTTGTTGTATGTAGATGCTATATTGAAGTCCGATTCTCTCCAGACGCAGAATATCACTTTTCCTCGAATGTCTCGGGTAGTCTCCTGGATTTCGTGCAGCTCTAAACAGGCCGGTGGGCTTCAGCAAAACCAGGCGCGCTTCTCCAAGACAGTCGCGCAAGTCCCACTACGGCGCGCAAGTCCAAACTGGCGCGCAAGTGTCATCAACGCACCTGTGCGACTCTTTCTTCCCCGACAACACACTTGCACGGCCCACTTCCTTTCTCTTCCAAACCGCCTTGGCCGCACAGCCAACAACCGACGCACAAGCTCTACTTGCGCGACAAAACTACCACCTGCGCGACTCAACCTCCTGCACAACGATATCTCGAACAATCTCGAAGTCTTAATCTCCATGAGAAATGAGAAGGGGTGGTCTAGTATTTATAGGCAAACTGGACCCCCTGCGCGGTGGCGCGCAAGTCCCTCAACGGCGCGCAAGTCTTGTCTCCAGATCCTCTGTCACGCAACTCACTTGCGCGACCCAACCAATACTTGTGCGACCTTCTTTACTTAGACAAATTTTGATGTTAAGATCCTCAAAAACATATGGCGCGCAAGTCTTTTATCCTCCAAGAGCACGGCGCACAAGTACCTTTTCCAAAAACACTTTACATTATTGGCCGATTTTTAGGCCCAAAAGTTTGGCAAACACTGGGAAACATCGCCACCTCCACTACTGTTTTCTGCTTGAATGGTATGATCGCTTTGTTGGTACACACCCTGAACTTCCACTGAGGATTGACAACAAACACAAACCATACACCAAATCATGCTTTGAAGAACCTGGTTCCAACACAGATGATATGCGCATAATGAAGGGATAAGGAGAAAATGAAATGTTTGACAGTATTCATGAACTCATGATTGATATAAGGACTAAGTGATATCATGGTTTGAGTATATAGATTTTTGAGGATTTTGGTATGTGGAAAGTGTTAACTTTTAACTGCATTCATGTTTTCACTAAGGTTCAATGGGTATTCATTTTTTTCAAGATAATACATGATTAAGGCCTTCGAATGTTTGGAATGTGACCAACAAGGAATATCATATGATATATGGGGATCAACGATGGTATTAACATGCTTGATATATGAACTCTTTGGTAATCATTTTCACTACAATATGAGATTAGACAACAGTATTTTGGATAAGCCTAAAGATTGGAATGGATTATGTTGGACATAAGTTAGTATTGTTTAAGTCTAGAACATTTTCAATATTACTGATGGAAAGATATAATAATGTAGTTTTAGAAAAAGGACAACCTGTAGGATGGGCAACAAACCGTTGCGTAGGACAAGGCTGTGGGAATCGAACCCACAACTGAAGCGCGACATGCCTTTATCGCCTACCACTGGCCTACAGGAATTCCCTGTTTAGTAGAACCCAGTTTTATTATATTAAGCAGTATGATATAAGAAGTATAAGTCCATTTTAAGAACCATATATGATTAATCTCACTATAGATGGACTTATGTATTTTTGATAACTTTTTCTAACCTTCTGTTTGAGACAGGTGGAATGACCCATCATTCTATCACATCATCTGCTAACACTTCACGAATGAAAAATTCAACTTAATTTCTTTAAGAGATGAAGTGGAAATTTTCCAAGGAACAACCAATGGCGAGACTATACCAAAATCAAGAAAGTATTTCTTCTAATTCCAATTTCTTCAACTTTAGGGAAATGATCTTGAAAACCAAAAATGTTGTCCTAGTGCCCTTATATCCGATGAATCAGATGGTACCTTAGATCATAAAAAATCTATGGCTTTGTGATTGCTGGCTTTTCTATAACCATGTTCTCTACCACTCTCCATCAGAATATGATGGTTAGATTTCACTTCCATATCCATATTTTCACCTATGTGGAAACCCAGTGATTAGTTAATTTGGGTAACAGTTACGTTTTATACTTTAGTTTTTAAATATTGGTTTTGGTATTCCTTTTTATGATGTGGGTTTCTGTTAAAGAAACTTTCAAGTAGTAAACCATTTATAACCCCGACAAATTTCGAGGGCGAAATTCATTTTAAGGTGGGTAGAATGTAACACCCCGAGATTTTATGAAAAATATTCCTTTTAATTTTATTGATGTCTTGTGTTGTACGCTACACCAAAAGGAGCTTTCACTACATGCATCCCTAACTTGTCTTGCATTACACGCAATAGCGACCTTCCATGACAGCGTGTGTTGTACGCAATACCAAGTTCCACTAAACAACGATATGCTATTAAAATATTATTAAAACTAGCCGTTATGAATAGTAATAACCACGTTTTGAAATTTTTTAAATTTCATCTTTCAAAATGGACTTCATTTTTTGGATTCGGAATATCGAAATTATCCTAAGGTGAAATTTTGGTATTTTTCTGAAAAATTTCAATTTTTGATGAATAGTGAAAACACTGGGTTACTATTTAAAAACCGACTTTTTATTTAAATAATTATTTATTTTATTTAAATTTATTTTAGGTCAAAATTGATACATAATACTTATATATGTTCAAAGTAATTCATTGGAGTCATTTTATAATAATTTTAGATATATAAAAATTTTATTGAGCTTTTCACCGTCTTTTACCCATCTCATAGGAGAATTTGCAAATTCACATAAAAATTAATTTTACCGCTTCTGTGAGTGGAATTTCGAAAATCAGAGAGACACAGTTAATATCAAGGACTAAAATGTGGTTCAATGAGCTGAACATAATTTTTGGTGAATCATAACTTTTTACTTTTTTTACCACGGTTAAAAGTAAATAGGGTAATTAAGGGTAAAAATGATATTATTATTACCCCAAAACATGTCTTAATTCTATTGGATAAGTGTAATTCGACCAAAAAAACTCTTAGAAATAACATATGACCATTTAGACCCAATTTTATTAGATTAGGACATTTAATATTATTTTATTTAAAGAATAGTTAAAATAGTTAAAATCAAAGTTTAATAACTACTTTTTTTTAATATAGGGTTATACATAAGATAAATTCGACTATAAATATTAATTAGAAAGATAAAAATATTTCCTACATGATGGTATTTTATTTATAATTTTTAGAAATTAAATAATTTAATTTATTTATGATACAATGATGATGCAGTAATTATCCTATTAATGAAATATTAACATAATTGATGTTATAAATACTCAAATAAATTTAATTTGAGACTTTTTATGAATTAAAATAATTTTCTAGGTTAATATGACATGTTATTATTGAGTTAGTTAACTTTTTTCTAACTAATCATTCTGTTAGGATTTTCACAAAAATCAATTACCAAATAGTGTCAAAATTGACATAAAAGAGTTTTTAAAAAAAATATTATATTATTAATTGTTATTTTATTACTAAAAATATAAGGTTAGGAAAAATGACTTAGATAAGGTTATATATATTAATAATAAACAATATGGGGTTCTTCTGTCTTGTTATAGTAAGTTTATTAACCTTATAGTGTAAGAAAACAAGAAGACACGGTAAAAGAAAAATTATTTAACTTAATGTTAAATCTAAATGATAAGGTTAAAATAGAAACCTAAACTTGTATAAATTCTATTGGATGAGGGGATTTCGACCCATACCCACCTTAGATTAGAAATAACTCAATTTGGAGATATTAAAAACCGAATATGACTTTATAATAAAATAATAGTTTTGGTTATTCCAAATGTGCCCCTCTCCTCCCTTATAAAAGGGAACCTCCTCCCTCTCTTCCTCACACCACTTTGAGCCTTCATACTCGGCCAACCCCTACCAATTTATCTTATAAACTTCCCTAGAAACATCCTAGAGGTTCTTTTATTCTTAAAAGACCAATCTTAGTGCCCTAAGAGGAGGTTTCAAAAAGGCGTGTCGAAAGAAGAGGTAATATCCGTTACCAATTCTTTCAACTTTATTACTTCTTCTACTTCTTCTTATTTAGTTGTTTCATTATATTTTAATAACATCAGTATCAATAATATACTGATATGTTATTATAAATATGAAACAACCCCATTTCACCTTCTATCCATCCTAAGGAAAACGAAATCACCGCGCGTGCATACGTACGTACGGAATACCGTGTCCACGCCGTGGTGTAACCTGTTTTTCCACCACCACCTTTCTTGGATGGGTATAATGGTGTAAAGAATAAATACATTTGATTATTATAACATCATACTGATTCTAAGATATTATATCATTCACTCCAATTCGATTCAATAAATATGGGAACGATATCATCGCTCGTGCGTACGTACGGATTACCGTCTCCACGACGCGATGAGATTCATTTTCCATGTTAACAATTCAAGAATGATTATAAAGTATATATAATAAGTAATCTTGAAATATATGACATAATAATGCTACTGGAATTATGTATATATATATATTTATCTCATATACTTAATTCCATTAAATTCAATAAGGAAACGAAAACAGCGTTCATGCGTACGTACGACCTACCGTCTCCATGAACGGTGTATTTCTTTCCATTTATCGATCTATTATATATATGTATATTATGAATATATATTATATATAAATCATGTTTTATATTCTGGAATTAAGTAATCATAATCTATATAATCATATGAATAATTACAAGTCAAAACACGGACGACAAATGAAACGATTTTATCCAAAACGCTCTTTAACATGGAATTTACAAAAGAACGGGTAATATAAAATCATAAGTGAACCATATATGATATCATAACAATGAATATTATTCAGTAATAAGTCAATGACATTATTTATATCATTATACAGGAGGTTCAGATACATATGAAACATATCGGACATAAGGTAAGGGATAACCTATCCAATCCCCTTCTTATTCGAGATTGTTTATTCATAAGTATTTGCTGGGGTTATTATTATCATCCAAGTCCATGTTTTATAAAAGTGTTATTATGTATGTTTCACTTCCTTTTTACCCATTTTGACTTTTACTACATGTTATGTAAGGAATCTTTATTTTACGAGTTACTTTATGACTTTTCCGGCAAAAGTACGAGAAGAATGTTTTTTAACTTATATGGAATGAAAGTATTTTTACGTTTTTATAAAGCCAAATTTTCATGAAGCTTACTCCAAAGGATTTCATGAATATTTTCAACAAAATACTTTTCTTTTAAAATTTCATGACATTTTGTGAAAAGAAAATGATTTTTAAGAAGAAAGGATATTTTCCTCAAGAATTCATTTCAAGTGTTTTATCAAAACCATTTTTCATCTAAGATGACATTATTTCATATGTGTATGTTTCAAGTATCATGTCTCTATGATTTACATGGTTTAAATTTTCTTATTATTAAATGATATCCATATATTTTATATGGATTACATGATGATGGGAAGATGTTTATGAAACCCATTTTATTTATTGGGTTATTATGAATGATGTATGTTTATTTTGCGGCACAAGTAAGAATGATTTAATTATGAGATGGGTGGGACCTATATCTCCCTCCAATACATTGGGTAAAGATTTATATCTCATGAGATAGACATGGCTGGAATGGTATGTTAATCCAGTTCAGTGTTACAGGACTGAAACGAGGAGTGAACTTGATTCAGAAAGGGACTTTTTCCACTAAGATGGTCTTGGCTACTATGGAAATAATAAAATGTGCTGAATGGTTTCCAAAATTACTTGTTTTATTCCCATTATATTTTATCATGATTGATGTTCCATTATGATATATGCCTTACGTACTTCCACGATTTATGTCTTTGCTCAAGAATTTGATGTTTAAATTTCATCTTCAAGATTTTACATTCAAATGTTTATGGATTGTTTTATGTTCACTATGTTTTCCCTTACTGAGCATTTTAGCTCACCCCTTTTATGTTTTCTTTTCCCCAGGATATAAAGAAAGGTTTTCTATATGAAAAAAAGGGGAAGATCTTTATGGGATAAGTTGAAGATCCTTTACTACAATTAGTAGATTACATTCCAAGTTTCCAAGAAAACTAAACTATTACGGTCCTCTGGTGTTTGTTTTTGTTATGTACTAAGTATTCCGCAAAAGTAATGTAATGTACATGTACGTCAAGCTTCAGGACTTTACACCCAGTGCATGAAATCCTGGGATTATTTATCTCTTAGAATCTCAGGGAAAAATTAATCATGAAAGGTGGTGTGAAAGTCCACCCAAACCATGCCCTAGTGATGACCATCTTGGAAAATCACATCCCACCATCACTTGGAAAATTCCTGAAGCATGTAGGTGGTGATATTGACCCTCCACTCTAGTGGGTATATAAATGCTCAAAGATAGCTCGGATGGCCTATATCCATGACTCAAAAACCTAAGGGTCACCATCTCCTAAGAATATGGGAGGATTCTACTTTTGGAACACATGAGTAAGATCAGACATCATAGGTGAAGGCCATGGGGCACCCTTTATAGACTACAACAATCTTGGTAAACACGCTCGAAGAATAGCATTGGTACCAAGTTTGGGAATAAATGGTGGTGCCATAGGTGGAACCCCTAGAGGTAATACTAGTGGATCAGGACCCACTATATCTAGAGCATGATTGTAGTTACCCTCCTTGACCAAGACCCATGGAAATCATGGTGGAACAGATCAATAAATTCTAAGAAAACACCTCAAAACAAGATTTGAAAAAATTAAAAAAAGTGATCTCAATCAAAACAATAAACGGATCAAGGAACAACAACCAACATTCACAACCAAGGAGAACTCAAAAATCACATGCAAAATAGACAATGTTAGCAATAAAATAAATCTATATGGAATGAAATATTCTTGGCATGTGAATCTCCAGGTTCCCATGATGAATGTATGTAGCAATGATCCTTACCTTATTAAGATAAGGTTGAATCTCCATAAATTAAATCAAATTACAAAATTCATGTGCATTACCCAATAGTGAAAATACCTCAACTTTAATAGGAAGAATATAAAAAACTATTTCCCATTCATAGGCAACGTGGTGTTTACCACAAATATGGGTTAGCATATCCTAGGCACAACCTAGGACCAAGTTCCAACATCTTCCAAATATTTTGTCTAATTTTTTTAAATAATAAGATAAGTAAAGAAACACCTTTGATACCACTTTGTGACATATCAGACCTGGTTCAATCTTGAGTAACTGAACCCTATTGTCTAGATGTACTCAAGTTCACCTCCCTATATGCCAGAGGATTACAACTAACAAAGAGAGACTAGGGTGTGTCTATGGGAAGACTATGACCTCTGGTCAGACTGGATCCAAGTGGTGAAAAGGATGGATAAACAGTGCAATAATAATAAATAAGGAAGTAAAAAAAGGATAAGAAAAAAAGAAATAAATAATCATCAGAATCCATAAATTGTATCATATACCAAAGATGATGGTATGAATCTATAAAAAATAAAAACATGCATAAATGGTTGAATGCAGACAATACAATACAAGATATTCAATATAATCAAAAAGGAAAACATTTCCGAGATTCCTGACCACTAGATCATTCATACGTAACAAAGATCCCATAATAAAGTAGAAATTCATGGGGTGTAAAGTGGTATTATTCCCTTTTTACACAAATGCAATCATATAATCTTTATAGGTGCTAACAAAAACCTAGATAGGGTGTGAGATAAATCTTAGTAGTCCACCACTAATGAATTCTATACCAAAACCAATATGTGAATAGAAAATATAGGGTGTGAAGGTATATCAAAATTAAAGCAATGAGCATGAAAACAACACATACATGATTCATCCTCATCGAGAGTTTTTTTTAACCCGACCTCACTTAATTAATTATGATCTAGTTTATAATAATAATAGAATATAATGGTGTCAACAACACTTTAAAATATAATGACAATAATAGAATATTAAAGGTGAAACCATGGAATCCTTGACCTTAGAAGGCTATCCCACTCACGATATACAATCAAGTAGGATAATACCGTAGAATATGTGTAATACAAGAGGTACCCAAAAGATATTCCATTGGAAGAGTTTCCAACTGATTATATTGAGTACATCAAAAGTAAATCCTAGGATAATCATGATTCGACTTAAGGAGAATGATCAAAGGAATCACATGTCTGTAGAAGTTAAGATGACTCCAAGTAGTGTATTGAGGCATTATAATTTCTGAATAAAAAGTAAAGGGAACCTACGGAGTCATTCCAGTCATCCAATAAGAGAAAAATAGCATGTTCCATGGTGGGTATCTCCCTCAGTAACTGCATTAATGAATCATAATAGAATCCTCTAAGTACTCAAGGAATTCCCTACAGAATCTAGGTCAAGCTCAATTATAACCATTCCTATAAAGTATAAAATCATACATATGCAATAGATACCTTGTAAATTCAAAAAAAATATATATATATATATATATATATCATAATTCATTTAATTCATTGTATTACTAATTCTAATTAAATTTTCATTAGGTTCATTCCATTACCTGTCATCATACTTGATAAGGTGAAGTAAGGACATGCAACCAGTTATCAAATTAATTATAAAGGACAAGGGCTAAGTGATATCTATACATATTTATATACACATTCCACTAAACAATTGAGGTTTCATTTATTTAATTAACACACTTTCTTATTTAAGGGTGAATTGATCACACCTGAATGGAGTCTCAAATAATTACAACATGGGTCAAAAATCTATAACATTGTACACACCATAAATGGGTGGTCAAGATTGAGTTATCAACATCCAAATACATAAGAAAAGTATCTTTAGGGCCTTATAATAAACTTTAAAAAATTTAAATTAAATATATAATAATTTAATAAGAATCATCCGGTGAAACTGACATACACACATTGACAAAAAATTATAGTAGGTGATACATTGAGGGAAAAGTCATAGACCACCAACCTTAAACCTCAAGTACTATCCTTATATAGTATTAGTGTTTGATTTGTTCTTTATTTGATGTAAATAGAGAAGCATACCAAAACCATGAAAATATGGAATATGATTTTTCAAACAAATTGTGTCGTCAGTGGAAAGAAAAAATGAAAAAGGAGCTAACAGAATCGAGAGCTTACTAGTAGGAATGAAATAAGAGAAGCAGTGACTCGATTGGAGGTATGATGGATGAGTGGTATTAAATCCTAGATTTAGGAAAAGGGGATCTTCAGTGGAGAGATTTCTATGTATGAGATAAAAGAAAATATGGGTGAGTATAAATAAAAGGGGTTACAACCCTTTAAAAACTCACGACATTTACATGATGTGTATATTTTTACACATCTTATAATTCTTGGGGTTTTTCCCTCTTGGAAAAAAAAACACATCATGAACTGGTTTTACTAACCAAATTCACATCATGTATTAAAATACACAATTTTTATTTTAATGCACATAATGAATTTGGTATACATCCAAGATCCACTCCTTATCCACAATACTCCCAAAGACAAACTAACCCACCTAAAGTCATAGTTTCTGATTCTAATCGAAAAAGATGAACCATACAAATATTTTCCAAAAATTAAAGGATCCTTACCTCATATGAAAACCCAAGATGTTATTTACGGGGTCTAGTATAATATAAAACACACACACACACTATTATCTCTATATGAACATGTAAACCGCAATATTTATCATATTCATCATATATTTACATATATAATCCTTTTTTCAATATAATTGAGTGAAATCAAGGCACAAAACATGTTAATCCTTCATTGGAAAACTAAAATTTCCATGATTCTCAAAAATAAATTGATTAAGTTGAATAATATATTACATTATATTTGTCTTATAAATGAGTGCATCATATTCCCCTCATACAAATAGCTAAAAACAACACATTTGAATCAACTAAGTATGTTTTGGAATTACCTCAGTCTAATTTAATCATGGTCTAGATGATTTTACCTATTATGAAAGTGGGAAATCCCATTTTGTTTTCACTCCAACCGTTGATGAAATCAACAACATGTCCAACGAAAACGTTATTTTCTATGTTCATTTTTGAATTTAATAAAGAGGGTATCAATGTATGAATGTTCTCATGTTAGGTATCTCACCAACCTCAGGTTAGAAATATTTATAGTAGGCAAACACCCCTATGTTTATAGATATGAGATAAACTTTAACGAGTTAGTTTAAGTAATGGGTCATTACTTATTACCTCTTGAATTTATTCCTCATATATCATATACAACAACTTTTAATGAGTATAAAAATCTATTAAATATAATATTAACATATCATCACAACCAATAATACACTATCATGCTAATCGATTTGGGGAAACTCAAAGTTTGTATATTGAGGGGATTTTATCATACAAATGTTCATTTAAAGTAAACTACAGTACACATTAATGAATTATAAATGGGAATTTACCTTATTATAATAACAAGACACTTTTACAAACATTACAAATAATATCTCATGTGTTTAACACCCAAATATTAAAGATAAACTCCATGTTGTTATCACATTATTGGTTTCATCAATTAATTACATATATCGATAATTTCCACCATTTATCTATGCGACTATAAGATAAAATATTCACACATAACCCCTGTAATGAGTAACATCTATGAAGCAAGCCTTTTTTAATTATGATAAGACTTAGGAATCATATTCCTAATGATTAACTATTTGACAATAATAAAACTACTTATCTTCATAAAATCAGATGTCAAATTCCATTATTTAGATTGATCTATTTCTATTATTAACATCATTATCATATCATCAAAAAATTTAAATATTTAAAATGTCACTAATAAATATATCCTGATCTCTTTTAGGATTATGTGAGATTCAATTTAATTAATTTTCTTGATTTTTTTGACAAATAATGTAACTATTTACCTTATTACTTTACCATCACATCCTAATATCTTTTGGGATAAAGTGATATTATATTTGTTATTATAACTACTATAGGATTTTAAATTTCTCTTTACATTAATACCTATAAAACTGTTTATAATATCATGTGTAATTCTATTTGTAATTTAACAGACATAATCCTCTAAGTAATTAAGATATTCATAATCTGTTGTAACTAAATATAAATACTTACATTTTTATTTACCATAAAAAATCATTAACTTTTTATGATATAAGTTAAAATAACCATACTTTAGATTATAATATCCCTTTTTTTAAAACTTTTGACATATCTAAGTTCAAATATTCTCCGACTATCCTCTTAGTCACTATATTCTTTTCAGGATATATTACTAAGATTCAAAAAAAATTGTGTTTTGGAAATGATAGTTATTTACTGATAGAGATAAAATCTTCACAGAGGATAGTGGGAGAAACATTAACTTCAATGAAGTTGATTCTAATGATGTAAAAGAGTTTGTACAAGAGCAAATTCTATAGGTCCCTATAGAAGAAGTTGTTCCTGAAACACAAGTACTTTGTTGGAGTAATAGAGAGGTAAGAGAACCAGAAAGATATGGATATCTAGTGACTGGGGATGGTAACTTATTATTGGTTAAAAAATGATGATCCTATGTCCTATATGGATGTAGTATATATTTCAAAAGTTTCAATATGGAAGGAATCCATAAATTCTATGGTGGAGTCCATATATCAAAACCAATTTTGGGTTCGGAACAATCCTCCAGTTAATGTAATGCCTGTTCGGTACAAATGGGAACTCAAGAGAAAACTAGACATGGAAGGTAAAGTAAATTCCTATAAATCCTAGATAGTTTAATTTGGTTCAGATAAAATCAAGGAATTGACTATGAAAAAACCTTTCCCCCTATTTCTAAATTTAAATTCTTCATAATTTTTCTTACCGCAACAGCTTACCATGACTATGAGATTTGGAAAATGGATGTCAAAACAACTTTACTTAATGGTAAACTTAAAGAGGATGTATATATAACATAACCATAAGGGTCTGTGACTCCATGAAAATCCAAAAATATATGAAAGTTTAAGAGTTACATTTATTGATTAATCCAAGCCCCCAGATCATACAACATTCAGTTTAATAAAGACATAAATGAATTTGTTTTTATTAAGAATGAATGTGGGACATGTGTTTATAGGAGGTTTAGTGGGAGTACGGTTGTTTTTATAGTAGTATATTTTGATGAAATATTCCTAATTGTAAATGAGATACAATACTTTCAATAGGATTAGGAATGGGTGGGAAAATGCTTATCCCTAAAAGAGTTGGGTGAAGTAGTGTACATTATCGGGATCAAGATCATGTGTGAAAAATTCAAGAGGTAGTTTGGACTATGTTAAATTATATATACATTGAATAGATATTGAAGTGGTTGAATATGGAAAAATTGATGAGGGGATTCATTCTAGTGTCACATGACATCACATTTTCATGAAAATGTGACCTCATACACAAGATGAAATAAAGAGAATGGGTAAGATATCATATGCCTATATAATAGGATCTATCATGTAATTCATTTTATGTGTAAGGCTTGATGTATCCAATGATTTGATCATATAAGGAAGATATAAAGAAGATCTTGGTGAACAATATTGGACTACTTTTAAGGATATATTTAAGTATCTGAGTTGAACTATGTTTTTTATTGTGTATGGTGAAGATAAAGATCTATTACTCATAGCATATACATATGAAATTTTTTAGAAAGATCAAAATGATCAGAAGACACATTCATGATATGTATTTTTCTCAATAGAGGATCTTTGAGCTGTTATACTTTAAAGAATCTGGTTTTATCTAATTATATAGAGAAGTCTAAGTATATTACAACTTCTGATGTATCCAAAGAAGCAGTTTGGATTCAATTTTTTCCATGATCTTGATAAAGTTCTTAAAATTCAAGACCCTATCATAGTTTACTATGATATCTTTATAACAGTGGATCTTTCTAAAGTTCCAATGTCACATCAAAGTAAAAAGCACATACTTTGAATGTTTCATCTCTTGATTGATTTTTTTCAATGAGGTGATGTTGCAGTGAGTAGAGTATTGTTATGTCCACTAGGTCGAATACCCTTAGGGGAGGTGAATCAGGGTATGGTAGATTAAAACTTTATCTATTTTGGATATTGTTTTATTTTTATAAAAAACTCAATTATCTATTCCTCCCATGGAAATATATAGACTGATATGAAATCATGCACATGACACATCAATTTTTACTTGGTTCACCCTCACTGGGATATGTCCAAGGATCATACAATGGAAATGTGCTGATGTGCCAAAATCAGTAAGGATCACATCCAATAATGAGTATAATGTTTGGTCTAGATCTTATATTCCCATTCTCACTTCCTTTACAAGGTTTAGGTTCTTCTCACTGCGTTCCCAAGGGTCACTCCCTATGCATCTTCCTCTGGCTCACTGCCGGTGGAAAGGGTCACCGTCTTCTTCTTCCTTTCTCACTGCTCTTGGAAAAGAATCCACTAATATTTTATCGACTTGTAGGTCACACATAGTTTATAGAGTTGTTGGGCCCTTTATTTTCATGAATTCCTGCATCCTCAACTATAGGTAGATTCTCTATTGAAGTTTATTTTTCACCCGCATATGAATTGAAACTAACCGAGTACTGTTAGGTACCAGAAAACACCTTCACAAACTGAATTAATGTTTTTTCAATATTCCTTGGGAAAACTATGAACCAACATCCTCTCCCAAGTATAAAGTATTAGGTTTGGTAATAGAGACACCTTATTCATGCAATTTCACCACTACCTTAGATCTCCCTTCATATGTGGACTGCTTCCGCCATCGCGATCGCGTACTTCTATCGCTTACCGATTCCATGGACCACCTCTGTGAAATACCTATTGTTTGCGAACTATTCTCTATTCACGTACTAACTTTGCTTCCACATACCAGAGCTCCCCCTATGCATACCACTTGTGGAACTCTTCGTCTCACATACTAGTGATTGTTCTTTTACATATTGAGTCAACTCCTTCAGCATACCAAACTTCCTCCTCCACATACCAGACTTCCTTTGTGGGTTAAGAATCCCCACAAACACCCCAACACCAATCAATTTTAGAATTTCCTGAATTATCAGAGAAAAATATGTTCTCTAATAATGTTCAATCTTAATAGTAATTAGTGTGATTAGAGTTTATTATATAGGTAAAGATACCTGCTTAATCTGCTGAATTGAGATTTACCAAATCTTTAATACATCCTTCACTGCTTACCGACTCTTCAGCAACCATGAACCGTAATCCATCCACGAAACATTTTCCTACATGCTCTTTGTACTACCTTTTCTCCTACATGGTCAATATCCTCCACCGACTTCAATCCATATTCACACCACATCGCCTTCCACCGTGAACCATGTTTGGTTTGGAAAACCTCACCCATGTACCATTTCCACTGCTCTGTGTACCATTCCCAGAACATGGTACACGACCCATGTTGTATGGTATTCAGTTCACACCCTTTTCTGATTTTCTTCATCATTATTTAGGAAATTCACTCCTATGAAGAATTCCTTCCTTTTATAACATCAAACTCTCGATTTGAGGCCCCAAAATTTGGAAAATACTAGGAAACTATGCCACCTTAAAAACCTATCTTCGAAAAACACCAACAATACTCATTTTATGTCATCTGGATTTGACAACAAACACAGTCACACCCAAAACATTCTGAGAGAAAACCTTGAGGTATTTTTTCCCAACAATATCCCCCTTTGGGTTTTTTGACAACTCTTCGCAAAACAATTATTTTCATATTGTTATTTTGTTAAATCTCCTTCCATATTCAACCATGATTCGCTTCATGCAATCAAGATTATGATCAAGGATTTACTCAACACATACTCTAAGACCACATAATCCATTCATGGCACGAGAAACAAGAGTATAATGAAAATTTTATCAACGAATCAATTCATTTCTAGCCACCAACTTCTGCTACCATACTCTTACCAAATTCTATGTGCTGGAAGCCTTCTGACACCACTCCAACACCACTCTTCTACTTCTTTAATTATCCTCGACTATCGTGATATCTATTCTTTGATTGATAACTTCTATAATTGTCAGATTTAATGCTCCCATATCTTATAGATTTTCCAAATAGCTTCAGCTCAGCTTCAACTCCTCCTACCTCGCTGCTCCACTTAACGGCTTCTCCCCCTTTGTCTTTTCTCCTCCCCCTAGAAGTCCCACTTTTTCGCCCTTTGTCAATAAACCTGAAGGGAACATCAAGGTTCTCTTCACCAGGGTAAAATAACACATATCATAACAATAGGGAATAACACATCATACATAGGAGAGAGGGGGACCCACGTTCACACTTTTTCAAGTGCGGGAAGTCGATTGGACTCCCAGAGCCAGTCGATGCATTTCAAATGATTCTTTGGGTAAGGACATTGTCAAAATGTCTACAACCTATTGTTCTATAGGCACATACCCCAACATCACAAGACCTTACTCCAACTTCTCCTTGATAAAATGATATTTTATTTCAATGTGCTTTGTCCTTGATTGATGGAATGGATTTTTGATCAGATTTATAGCACTTGAATTATCATGATGAATTCCGATCAGAGAATTCACTTCATCTCCCATATCTTCAAGTTATTTATTCATCCACAATAGCTGCATGAAAGCTTAAATAACTACAATGTATTCAGATTCTATGGTGCTCAATGAAATGTAATCCTGTTTCTTTCTTAACCAAGAAATAAAAAATCCTCAAAGATAAAAGCCACCTCCGGACATTGATTTCCTATCATATACTGAACCAGATCAATCTGTATATGTATATCCCAATAACTCTAGATGATATTTTTCATTCTACATTATGCCAAAATCTATTGTTCCATTTATATACTGAATAATTTTGTTTACTGCTATCATGTGGCTCTCCTTGGGATTTATTTGATACCTTACTTCTTGGCATGTGTAAAATACAATATGAGGACATTTTTCTATTAGGTACAACATACTTCTAATGATCTTCCTGTATTCTGTGATATTAATGGGCTTTCCTTCATCATCTCTTGATATTTTCAACCGGGTGGCAACCAGAGTCTCTATATCATTGAAATTATCTATTCCAAACCTTCTCAAGACCTCCTTGGCATATTTATATTTGGAAATAAAAGTTCTATTCTTTCTTTACATCACTTTTAAGCCAAGGAAAAATTTCAGCTCCTCAATCATTGACAGTTCGAACACGCTTTTCATGAATTTGGAGAACTATCTGCATTATGCTTCATCTGATCCACCAAATATTATTTCATCGACAGAAACCATCCCCATAATTATTTGAGTATGTTCATTGTTAAAATACAAATTATAATCAACTCCACCATGCTGGAAACTAAGCTTCTTTAGAAACTGATCAAGCCTTGAATACCATGCTCTTGGTGCTTTCTTCAAGCCATATAAAGCCTTGTTCAGCCAAAAAACTCTGTTCTCATCTTCATGAATGAGAAAACCATCTGGTTTCTCAATGTATAATTCTTCTCCCAAAACTCCATTCAGAAATGATGACTTGATGTCCATGTGAAACACTTTAAACTTTCATTGCATGACTATGGAAAAGAATAATATAATTGTTTATAGCCTTGCGACAGGTGAAAACGTCTCATCAACGTCAATAGACTCTATCTGGGAGTACACTTTTCACACTAGGTGTTCTCTGTTTCGAGTCACAACACCATCTTCATTCATTTTATTGAGAAAGAACCATTTTTTCCCTATGACATTTTTGTCTTCTGGTCTCGAGAAAATTTCCCACATTTGATTCTTCTCAATTTGGTCAAAATCTTCATTCATTTCCTAAACCCAATTCTCATCTCTAGATGATTGATCAATTCATTTAGGCTCTACTTATGACAATCATGATGCTTGCTATAGAGACTTCATCCTTCTTGTCTACACTAGTGCTATCTAATCACCAATTTTTTTTTTGCCTATGAATTTCATCTCTTATTGCTGGTTTCTAGGAAGAAACTGATTTATTCTCATTATCTAAGTCTTATTTTGAATCTATATCTGGAGCTGGAGCGTCTCCTGATCTGATCATCTATTTATTGCTATCCACCTTAGTCTGATCATGTATTTTCTGAAGATTCCATTCATTTTATATTATAGTCACATCATGACTTTCAACTATCTTTCCTAGCCTCTTATTCAATCATTTGTATGCTTTTATTTTCTTTGAGTAGCCAAGAAATATCCCTTCATACCCACGAGATTCAAACTTCCTATGTTTCTCCTTATCTTTAATTGTTCTTTTTAGAATGATGAACTCTACTTATAGATGCTTAATACTTTTGATTTGATCTTTTCCTGTTTCAATCAAACTATCAATTTCAATTATATGTTCATAAATTTTGAGTTTGTACTCAACCACCTTTCCAAAGCTTTCTGGCATTGAATCCCTCAGCTTTTCAATTTCTACATTCAGCTCAGAATTCTCTTCTTCCGGCTGTTTCATAAAGATTATGGCATCATGAAAAACTTTGTTAGATTTCGTTGTTTTGGCTCTCAAAATATCTACCTCTTTATGGGAATCTTCTAATTTAGCCTGAAGATCAACTCTTCCTTCAATTTCATTTCTTCATTCTCACTTTATTATCTTGTTAAATAATTTCTAGAAACTATCACCAAAGCATCTACTTTATGATCCATGCAATCCTCCAACTCTTTTGCCTCAGATTCTTATGAACTTTCATCCACTATTGAATGCAGGTTTTTCTTTTTGAATAACTTTCTCATTGTAATTATCCATCCTTTCTCATTTTATGAATACTTATTTTGGGGAATTTCATCATTTTCTTCATTTCCATCATAAAACTTCTTATAACACATTAATGCAAAATTCCCTATCTTTCTGTATCGCAAGCATGCAAAATGAAGTTTACCTATGAACTTTCCTTTTCCTCTTTGTAGATTAGAGGATAGAAATGACATGACATCATCCATATTGTCTTACTCTAGACTACCTTCAATGGATATATTATCCATGGCCTTTAATACCACTTCCTTTGACTTCCCCTTTTCCACTGCACCGTTATCATCATTTCTCATTTTTATGCTATAACGGTACTATTCTTGTTATCTAGTGTCAGCACTTCTATGTCTTTGTCTTCCAAAACTGAAACTTTCGGATTGAATCATGGTGGAAGTTTCCTCAAGATTCATTTCACAATATTTATATCTTCAATGACTTCTCCAGGACCCCTCATGTCTTCTACAATAATATTTATTCTATCAAAGAATGAATCAATAGTCTCATTGGGATTCATTCTAAAATCCTCATACTTATTCTATAGAACATACATCATTGCTTCTCGGACTTATGTGTCACCTTCATAAATGTTTAACAGTTTTTCCCACATTGCATGTGATGTTTTATAGGACATCAACTTCTTTTAAATTGAATTTTATAGGGCTCCCCCTGAAGCATTGATCCTTTTATCATCAGCATCCAAATACCTTCTTTCAGCTTCCGATAAAGCACCATTATTAATGTCAGTTGATATTTCATGGATAGATGTTGTGAAGACATCCATCCCTATTGATCGAAAGTAGAGCTTCTTTCGATTATTCCATAGTTGAAAATTATTTCCATTGAAGATTTTAATTCCTTTATAATTCACCACCTCCATTTCTTCTTCTGAGAGAGAACCAATGAATTTCAACCTTCCCATTTGATACCAATTTCTAGGTCCACTAGGTCGAATACCTTGAGGGGGGGGGGGTGGAATCCAGGTATGGTAGATTAAAACATTATACCTTTTGGATCTTGTTTTATTGTTATAAAAACTCAATTCTCTCTTCCTCCCATGGAAATATAAAGACTAATATGAAATAATGAACAGAACATAACGATTTTTACTTGGTTCACCCTCACTGGGCTACATCTAAGGAGAATACAACGACAATGTGCTGATGTACCAAATTAACTAAGGCTCACGACCAATAATGAATACAATGTTTGGTATAGATCTTCTGTGAAGAGGCTCACTGCATCTACAAAGTTTAGGTTCTGCTCACTGCATTACCAAATGTCACTCCCTATGCCTCTTTCTCTATCTCACTATCGGTGGAAAGGGTCACTATCTTTCTCTTCCTTCACTCACTACTCTTGGAAAGGAATACACTCACAATTTATCTAATTGTAGGTTAAACACAGTTTATGGGCATTTAGGTCCCCTCATTTTCATGAATTCTTGCATCCTCAATTGTAGGTAGATTCACTATTGAAGTTATTTTTTCACCCACATATGAATTCAACCTTCCTGAGTACTGTTTGGTACCAGAAAATACTTTCGCAAACTGAATTGATTATTTTTCAAGGTTCCTTGAGAAAACTACAAACTGCCTTACTCTCCCACATATTGTGTACCAGGTTTGGTATATAGGACACCTTATTCATGTACTGTCGTCGATACTGCGAATCTCCCTACATCTGCATACTTACTTCACCTTCAATATTGCATACCGCTACCGCATACCAATTCTGTGAACCTCCACTTTGAATCCCCTCTTGTCCGTGAGCTATTCTCTATTTTCAGTCTACCTTCGATTCTGCATACCAGATCTCCCCCTCCGCGTACCACTTGCAGAACTCTCCTTCTCATGTACTGTAGATTTCTCCTCCACATACCAAGTCAACTCCTTCTATATACCAGACTTCCTCCTCAGCGTACCAGACATCCTTTGCGGGTTAAGAATCCCCGCAAACACCCCAACACAAACCACTTCTAGACTTTTCTGAATTCTCAGAGAAAAATATGTTCTCTAATGAAGTTCAATCCCAACAGTAATCAGTGTGATTAGTGTTTCTTATATAGGAAAATATACCCACTTAATCTTCTAAATCAAGATTTATGAAATATTTTATCTAGCCTCCACCGCTTACCGACTCTTTAGTCACCGCGAACCATAAGCCATCCGTGAACCATTTTACTACATGCTCAGCATACCACCTTTTCTCATATGTGTTCGATCTTCTATGTAGACTTCAATCCACCCGCGTACCACATCACCTTCCACTGCAAACCAATTTCGGTTTCGTGAACCTCACCCATATACCATTCCACCGCTCCACGTACCGTTCACAGGACATGGTACGTGACCCATGCATTATGGTACGTGGTTCTCACCCTTTTCTGATTTTCTTAAATATTATTGATAAAATTCACTCCTATGAAGAAATAATTCCTTTTCCAACATCAAACTCTTGATTTTGAAGCCCTAAAATTTAGAAAACACTGGGAAACTTTGCCACCATAAAAACATATCTTTGGAAAACACCTAAAATACTCATTTTTAGTCATATGGCTTTTTCAACCAATACAATCACACCCAAATCATTCTGAGAAAACACCTTGAGGAATTTTTAACCAAAAAGTATCCGTAGAGTAAAATTTGTATGACCCCTTTAAGAAGGATCCATCATAGAATAGGAATGATTATCATGTAATAGATGGTGGGATGAATGTTGTTGTTAGTTGAATCTAGGGATTGTGGGAGGGTATTGGAGTCAGTGACCTAACATTGAATTTCCTAGTAATTTTTTACACGTTTTCATTATTACTGAAGTTTTCTTATCACATCATGATTGTTTCTCTTCAGAAAAGTTTTCTGTGACAGTGTCCTAAAAATATATGTCGCACTAAAAGGACATAGTAGTTCTCTTCTATGATGAGAATCATGAGGTTTCACAATACTGATATTGAATATATATTCTATAGTCAAATGATATCATTTTATGGGACACAGATGATACATTCTATCAGGGGTGTAGAATCATAAGACATTGAGTCATCCTCTTATGGTGTATGCCAATGGTAATTTTCAGTGTAGGAGATTATGAGAACATACCCACCCATAAAAAATTCAACTTTTCCTGTGTCATTGTATTTTCTTATATGTGGATGTGTGTATTGATCCTTAGACTTTAATATTATCATTAATTTATTTCATGAGTCACATACATTGTACATTGATTAAAACCATGATGATATGCGATCATGGTGAGGTATGATAGATTGGGTGCACCATGAGTGATATTTCATTAATGGATAATGAGAGAAAGTATTTATCCCTTATGTCCCATGATTGAATTAGATATCTCAATCCACTTGATGGGAATATAATTACTAGGATAAATAAATGACCATGATGTTCAATGGGTGAGTTATTTTTCAAAAATCCAAATAAAGAGACATTGATCACATAGGTTGGTGTCATCTGTATGCAACCTGATTAATTTGTGATATAATGATAAATATATTATATTACTTTCTAATAATTCATTGGAGGTTTACTATTGTTATGACATTAACTTCTTTATCTGTGGGTGACTTAGTGTGTTGCTAGATGCTAACCTTAGACTTCAGGTAGTAATTCCTAATTCCATTGAGAAAGACCTATAGAGGGTCACACACTAAGTATAGTCACAATCCTAGCAATATTATACTATTTAATTTATCAAGTTATAATAAATAATATTTATTCAGGTTTATTTGATCACTGTGATTTAATCACAAGTAATTTGAAAAAATAAGTGAGTTAAATAATAATTATAAATATTTGTTTTCAATTTTTGGTGAATATAATATTTATTGTACTTATTGATGGATAATTTAGTGATATTTATTTATTAATTAAATATTCATTATTCAAGGTTTGATAAATATTAAGGTGGATATGTGGACTGAGTTTAATGGTCTGGTTGGAAATGGTCTAAATGATATTTATTTATATATTCTTGAAGTGTTTCACATTTATAAATATTATTATTGTACATGGTGTCAGATAATAATTATGGAGTTGGAAAAGTGACTGAGTGTATGATTTAGACACTAAAACCTCTATTATAAATATCTAATTATATCAATTTCCATAGTCACTCTTATTTGTAACAAAAGATAGATCAATGTGAAATCCTGGACCTAGATTCCACTGAACGGTGCATTATCCTGGTTGGCCACATGGCCTCAAGCGCATCTTCCAAAATGCTAGAGGCTGTCGACTGGCAGTGAGGGCCTAGGTTGTGTCTGTGTGAAAACTATTCCCTCTAAACATATTGTAATTCATTGGTAGAAATCATCCACAACAATAGAGGAAATAATGAATCAATTAGATAAATTGTAAAAAAAATGGAATAGATAAGAATTCCAAATTGAATCTCATATACAATGATGATCATGTCACATGTCTACAAAGAATCCAAAATAGGTATACATATATTTAGTACAGTACATGTATAAAAATACCAAGAGACCAAAAATAAACATCTTATGATAGAATCATGAGCCACATCATGGTACCGGGCTTCCTTCTCCTATGATGGTACAAAATCAAGCATCGAACTATGGGTGTTATCCCATTTCCCTACCTGCATCCAAATAATTTTTATGGGTACCCAATGATGGCCCAAATAGGGTGTGAGATACAATACAAGTAGTTTTCCACCCAAAGTGTCTATAAAAAGTCTTGGATGTGCAATATAAGCTAAATAAGACTTCAATATATATCCCGGTTAAGCAGTAAATAAAAATAAAGTGCCCATGTCATATATACTACAAAACAAGTGATATTGAAAATCCCAACAAGGCTCCCTACAAAACATGATTTGGGATCCTATAATAAGGAAATAATAATGTAAACAAAATTAAGCTCCACGACCTCTCCGTATACACTATATCTCATATCATCAATGAACATTCCGTATAATCTGAATATCAAAACAACCATGACCACACCATATAACCATGAGTTTCACATTTACCATGGTCACCCTATATATCAGATGTGTCAAACCCCTTCATATTGGACCCCAGGTTTAGTGAACTAAGGCATCCATGTCGAGTCCCTAGAACATCTTGATGGAAACTTAGTTAGGATTTAATTAAGGTCCAAGGATCATTACAATAGTCCATGTCTACTATGAGCCCAAAAAAACCATATCTAAGGGGTATCAAGGCCCAAGGCATCCCATGGAATCAGAATACAAGGATTATGAAAGTCCAATGAAATCTCTACCACTTTCATGACCCATGGAGTAGCACACCCATGACGTCCTAGGTAAATATTCAACATTCAAATAATTTATCACTTAAAAATCCATAATTAATGAGTTTACCCATTCATATCACAATTTACATTTAATTACGTTACATGAGTTTATCCACTGATATAAAAAATAAATATAAACCATTTAAATATAATAATCAACTTGAAAAGGAGGAAATCCATCTCCAATTCAACCAATTCAGTTAATTTCATTTATTAACAGGATTATTATCACTAGGAAAGCACTAGATCATGCCATAGGTGGTTTAAAAAGTCACAGTCAAAGAAAATTCACATGAAAAAACCCATGAGTGGCCTTATATGGAAAAAAATATATAATGAAGCTCA
Source organism: Viscum album (assembly GCA_963277665.1). Taxonomy (NCBI): domain Eukaryota; kingdom Viridiplantae; phylum Streptophyta; class Magnoliopsida; order Santalales; family Viscaceae; genus Viscum; species Viscum album. The sequence goes on from OY728151.1 coordinate 1,878,421,350, forward strand.
TAGGAACTAATAAGCATCCCTAAAATGTTCCATTTCATTTAATTCAATTATTAAATTATTGTTCATGGTTGTGATGAAAATTAAGGCAGGGGCACAATGGTAACTAGCTCTATAAATCACCAAACCACTTGGAAAAAGTATAAACCACCTACCATAGGTCCATAGTAGAGTTATTATCTGGTATTAACATTTGATTCCACTTATATCGAAAGAAAACCAAAGAACTGACAAAAAAACTAAAATCGGGAAAATTAGCTTGCACCTAAATAGTGCAACTGATACCAAGACAAATGAGGAATGACACAAAAGTAATTAATTAATCATCTATGTGGATCCAATGAGATTAACAACACTTTATTATGAGTTTAGACATAGTAGAGGGATAAAGGACTAGAAATACACCTTCAAAGGAGATCTCAAGACCAAGAAACAGTCCAACATGAGGGAAAGAGAAATAAGTCTAAGTTATAATATATTTTAAGGGAATTTTTCTAATTCACCAAAAAATTACGGGATTCTTGGTTTGGACACACAATTGTACAAACCTTGCACCATCCATGTTCCTTATACTATAAGGAAGGGCACCTCGCACAATTAGTGTACATAGTTTTACAAACCATGAGAAAATTGTGTGATTAGGATTTGATAAAAATTAAAGGTTGCACACAAGGATGTGTGAATCCATCTACATGATTTCCTCAAACTGTGTAGGATCCTCAATCCCATTGTCTAAATCTTAATGGTTTCATCAAACCATGTGGCTTGGGTCGCACGATTACTTCTAACTGTGCCCCCAGCTGTTTTCCTCTAATAGTCGAGTTCCAAGCTCTGAAAAATTTCCAGACACCCCAGATACCCCCATAATCTCAAAGGGTATTCACATTAGGTAGTAAAAAATATATTAAATAAAAAATATCCATACCTCATAGAAAATTCATAAATCTTACAATCTTCCCCCCTTAATAAAATTTTCTCTGAATTTACCTCTCAATGGTGGTCAAGATTATCCTTAGAATAACTCCACACATTGATCACATACATTGGCCTCCTACTCCAAAGTCTCTAAAAACTAAAAAACATGCTACCAAAACACCAATACTAGAGGAATGAACAAACTCATAGAACATTTGTTATCCTATTAACAATATAGTTATGATACTTTAAAAAGGATGTATCAACCTATAACTCCACCTCCTCAGTTTGAAAAACATGATATGAGTCTAAGTGATAATATAAAGGATGAGATACATGGAAGACATTGTAAATGAAATAATACCTCTGAGGTAACTAAACCCGATTGTCTACCGACCCGACTCTCTATAGAATCACAAATGTACTAACATGTTGTGTTGAAATCTTACCCTGTCCCCTGATCCGTCTATGACCCACCATTATTTAGAAACGTAAAAGGACCCAATCCTTGACCTAGAACTCTAGAGATCAACTATGTAGATCAACCTATGATTTATGTCGAGGCTGTGAGGTATCCATCCACTATATAATCAATTATACCTATTCAGAAGTCTCCTACATGAGACTTGGTCCCAGCAAAGCTGACCCACCTACCACTAACCCACACATGGGTGATCATCATGGACTACCATAGAAATACTCATAAGGTTCCACCTGTATTGTCTTATGACAGATATTATTGTAGTATAACTCAACCAGGGGTATATATCTCTCCCAAGAACACCAAAAATATAGGACACATTTTTGCATCATGTCATCAAGCACTTTTATCATACACTCTGAATAGACATCAGTTTGAGGGTGGTATATTGAGCCCAAATGCACATGTGTACCAAAGTCCCTCTATAAAATCTACCATAAATGAGACGTAAACCACGAATAACTATCTAAAATAATATTGCATGGTACCTTGTGAAGGTGTATTATCTTACTGATATATAACCTCCTAATCCCATCCACATTAAAGGTCTCCTTGATCGGTAGGAAATGAGAAACCTTTATGAGATGTCAAAAATAACCCACACAACATCACTTCCTCAAGGAGACCTCATAAAACTCGCCATGAAATCCATCATTTGATCATCCCTTTTCCACTCTATAATCATTAACTACTATAAAATTCTAGCTAGATGTTGATGTTTCACCTTTACCTGCTGACAGGTGGAACATATAATACCAAAACCAGATACCTATATTTTCATACTCATCCACCAGTACTGACTACATATGTTACGTTACATCTTGGTGACATTAGGGTGAATTTCCCAAACTAAGGCATGAAAATCATACCTAATCTCCCCATTTATTTCAATTGGAACCCAAACATGACCATGGATACATAGGATCTCATCCTCATCTATGGTCTAACTAAGAGGTGGGTCCTCACATGCCACAATATTCCATAGGAATAAACCCTATGAATGTAACAGATGACTCATCTTAACTCAATCCAATAGGATATAGGTCATATCTAAGTATGTAAGAAAAGTCGACCCATGACTATGGTGCACCTCCAAGTATATCTTAGAGAATAAATCCATAAGCTTCCACTCACTACTGGCCTGTTGAACTGCCTGTATATGAGTCCTCCTACTTAGTGCATTGACAACTACATTTCCCTTCCGAGGGTTATATAAAATGTCAAATTCAAAATACAATAGGTATTCATACCACCTTCTCCACCTCATATTCAGATCATGTTGGGTAAAAATGTACTTAGGACTTTTGTGGCATGTGTACACCACAAAATGCTCTCCCAGTAAAAATTGTTTCCAACATCGTAAAGTATGAAAAACTACATCTTACTTGATATTGTGATTCATGAAATTTCTCTCCTTAGGCCTCCACTAAGAAGACCTATATGACATAACTCTATCTCCCAATATCAGCACTTCTCCAGTCCTAATAACTGATGTGTCATAATTCACATTGTAGCTTCTACCCCACTCTAGAAGAATCAGGGGTGGTGCTAAAGTCAGTCACCCTTTAATCTCCTAAAAGGATATCTCATAGTTGTATTTACATAAAAACTTCATTCTATTCTTAGTAAAACCTATATGTGGTGAAACTAGGTGTGAGAATTCCTGTATGAAATTCATGTTATTCGCATCTAGTCCCAAGAAACTCTATATATAAAATATGTTCTTTGGATGCTCACAATAATCTACATCTCTCACCTTTTCTAAGTCTACTAATACTCCACTCTATGAGATAATATAACCAAGTAAGCGAATCTTATCCATCTAGAAGTGGTACTTTATGACATTAGAATACAACTAATTCCCTCTCAGTCTATCAAAAATGATCTTAAGATGTTTTTCATGGTCGTGTCAATTGTGATAATACCCCAACATAACATCCATGAAAACCACCAGAAATGAATCCATATAAGGATGAAAAACTTGGATCATCAGAGCCAAGAAAACTTAGAGCACATTTGTGAGACCGAATGACATAACCAGAAACTCATATAGACCATACGTGCTAAGAAAAGTTGTATGAGGTATGTATGAAAGTTGAACACACACCTGATGATATCCATATCTGAAATAAATTTTCAAGAACATCCAAGCTTAACAAAGCTAGTTGAAAATATCATCTATCCATGGAATGAGAAATTGGTTCTTAATCATCAAATAGTTCAATTTTCAATAATCCATGCGTAGCATAAAGGCACCATCCACCTATTTTTCATAAAGGATTTGTAAACCCTATAGAGAAGTACTAGGTCATATAAACCCCTTTGGCTCCAAATACTCTGGTTTCCTCTTGAGATCACGTAACTCCATCATATCCATCATGTACGGAGGAATGGATACCAGTGTAGCTCCTAGAACCAGATTGATGGAGAACTAAACCTCTCTCTCGGGAGGTAAACCAAAAAATTCATCCAAGAAGATGTCCCTAAAATGATCAATAACTAGTGGAAAGTTTTCATGAAATTCTCCCAAATCATCCAGATACAAACTATCAATATGGGATATCATCCCACCCATCCCACAATATTTTGGTCCATATTGACTTTCATAGACATCCCATTCACTCTTTTGAGTATAAACTGCACCCTATGGTGATGTGAAATTCACCCCCTAGCGATAGAAGACAATTTAGGCTCGATAAAGTACTAGACAATCCATTTTGAGTATGACATCAAACATGGTCATCTCGAGGAATAAAATATTCCAGACAAAGTGAAACCCTCGAATATCAAGGGATCACTCCCTACACTAACATACATCCTCTGTTATAATCCCAAATAGAGTTTCAAGTGTCATAACACCCTCAAAAAACAGAATCATGAGCCCAAGGTTCTCCACAAAAGGTACAAATATGAAGCTATGCGATGGAACTATTCCAAAAAGAGTAGATACAAGAGTTTAAACTACTAAGATCATACCTCTCACCATAGATGGTCTCACACTCTGCTCCTTGAGGGTAGGCTACACAGAATAGATCTAGCATGAATCGTAGCCCTATGACACAACCTCACTACCTGGAGCAGGCCCAGTCTACTTTTTCCGGTACAATTGGTACCTAGATGATAAGACCATGACCACCACCACCTTGTCCTGATCGACCAATAGTGATCTAGCTTCTTTACTAACATGGAGCTATGAAATCTGTTAGAGAACCTAGCATCGAAGCTAACCATTTAGAAATCACTACTGGAGGGAAGGTTCTACAAAAATGTTTCACATAGACCATGTTTTCACAAGATTGACACTCTATTGGGTCGTGATCACACTTATTATTCATGTGAACTCATCTAGAACACTGATGACATAAAATTGAGCTACTAGTAATCATAGTCTAGCTGGTACTCATCTCACAAGAATCCTCAAAACAAAACTTCCTTCCACTTGAATGTGAAATATTCAGTTGAGAGACTATACTAATCCTCTCTATGCCCCCATATTCCATCAGGCTCCACTCTATAATTAGCTTCTCATTTACTATCTCAGTAATCATTTTCGACCTAATAACATTGAACTAAGATAAAAAAATCGGAGGCCATCCTCAAAGAATATATCCCTCCATGGATCGTTAGCAAGGTACATCAATGAAAACTATCGCATCGATGTAAATAATGCCGAGTAATCCATAACCTCATAATTCCCTACTCCAAACGCATGAACTCACTAGACCACTCTAACCTCAGAGTCTCAGGATAAAAATTTTCATGGAATGTAGTTTTGAAATCAACCAAAACCATATCTTGTATCCTGTCATCCTAGTTCAAAACATCCCAACAACACTTTTATACTCCTTGAAGAATATAATTTGCAAGATTCACTCTCCTCTTAAGAGGTGTCTCCAGATTCTTGAAGATCGATGGCGTATTCTCAAGACATATCTCATCATCCTATAGACCACCATCACTAGAAAATGTGGGATGATTTTTCTGTCAGAACGCACACATCAGCTCACCATAGAAAAGGAAGGGTGCGATGCTCCCAGAAAATATTTTATAAAGAGTAAAACCCCTAATGAGATTATTCATTAGCAATTATTTTTAGAAAAACTACTGGTGACATAGCTAGAACAATAGGATGATTCAATAGTATCCTTTGTCCCACTACCTCCAGATCATGTTCATCACATCCCTCCTAGCGTACGAGTGGAGGTCGTTGTGGTGGCATGCCTCTACAATTAAAACTGAAACCCTTAAAAAAGAACAATATCAAAGTTCAAAGATAAAAGTGTATGAAAAGTCAAGACCTTCTTATTTACATGTCGTGCTAACTAGATGACTCCTAAAGGCATGACTGGTAAAAAGAAATAGTCACAAAAGTAACTAAATACACAACGTCTTTCCCACTCAAAATTCAAGTCTAGGTCGAGTCCAATATTTATCAATTTTAAATTTCCATTCATTTTAATATTTATTTAACATCCATTTAAAATGTTTTATCCAAATGGTTGACCAAATTATAACCCATACACATTATGAATTGAAATATGGAATCCACTTAATCCACACCATAACACATTCCAGTCCATGCGATTCATGGTCTATGACTCAATGCACCACAATTAGGCACTTAGGGTGTCAATTATAGCCTAATGAAAAAAAAATTCTTAGGTTATGATAGGAAGTCTAAGTACCAATCATTTTTCTCAATCCACTAAATAGACCATCCATCAAATTAGTAGGTATATCTATCATGGATCTTATCACAACATCATGAAAACAAGCAATGCATTCTATACGATATGGCATAATGCATTGAATCAGGATCCTTTAAAGTTCCTAAAATAATTAATAAGATGGAATACCCTCATCTCATTAGGCCACAACAAAATATATCCTACACTGATATCAATAATAACATCACAATTCACGTGCATCACCTAATAGTGTAATCAAATCAACTATAACAGTCAAAATCTAGATAACAACAATTTCCATTTGAGGAAACATGGATTTTCCTATATATGGGTTTGCTACTCCTAGACACAACTAATTACCAAATTATAATTATTCATAATCCACTTTATATTTTCTCATAATAATAAAGTTGAAAATAAAATGCTCATATACCACTTTTTAATGCCCCAGACCCAGATTCCACTCAACGATGCCCTAAGATTCGTTGGATTCATGGCCTCAAGTGCATCTCCCCAAATTCTAGAGGATGATGACTAGTGGTGAGGGTCTAGGGTGTGTCTTTGGGGGGACTATTACCTCTACAAAAAGTTTAACATAATAGTATTAATCATAAAAAACATTATAGGAATAAGTAAATCAATCCGGCAATAGGTATGCCCTTGGAAAAAATAACAATGCTAAAATAAATATCATACACAATGATGATCATTTCATGTTTATACTAAGAAACCAAACTAGGAATACATGGAATCAGTACAATACATGTACCAAAATAATAAAAATATACAAAAGAACTATCTCCTTATAGCATCCCAAGCCCCTTCTCAGTCCCATGCTTCCTTCTCTAAGGCATGGAAACAAATCAAGAATCAAACTATGGGTTCTTTTAAATGTCCCTACCTTCATCCAAATAGTTTTTCCTGGTACCCAAAAATGGCACAAATAAGGTGTGAGATAATATTATAGTAGTGAACCAAGTTTTCCTTGTCATGTACAAGGAGAATCTCGATGGAAACTTGATTAGGATTGAATTGGGGTCCAAGGAGCCTGTCAATAGACCATGTCCACTATGATCCCAAACAAATCGGATCCAAGGGTTAGAAAGGCACAAGGAATCCTGTGGAATCAGAATCCAAGTAGTATATAGGTCCAAGTAATTCTCTACCTCTATCATGACAGATGATGTAGCACCCCTGGCATTCTATGTAAGCATTCCACATTCAAATCATTTATCATTTCAAAAATCCATAATTAACGATTTTACCCACTCATATCAAAATTTAAATTCATTCCATTTCATGAGATTACCCACTCATACAATAAATCTATAAAAACAATTTAAGAAAAATAATAAAAATGAAAAGGAAGGAATCTATCTTCCATTCAACCAATTTATTTCATTTCATTAATTAACAGGATTCCTCTAACTAGGAAAGCACCAACTCACCCCATGGGTTGTTTAATAAAGGAAGATACAAAGACAATTCCCATGGAACAATCCATGTGTAGTCATGTTTAGGGAAAAAACCTCCAACGATTATCAAATAAACTAAAGGGAATCTATAATAGGTTTAATTTAATTTAATTTAATTACTGAATTAATTTTTGGGCCTGCTCCAGAAATTTTGGTGGGACGCCCAATGAAAACTAGATATACAATACACCAAACTAGTTATGAAAATAAGACCACCTACCATAGGTCCATAGTAGAGTTTTCATCTAGTATTAGCTTCTTATTTGACTTAGATTGGAAGGAAAATTATGAACTTAGGGAAACTCTGAAAATAGGTAAAATTAGCTTGAACCTAAATAGTGCTTCTGATACTAAGACAAATGAATAACAACATAAAAGGAATTGTGTACTCACTAGCATAGATCCAATGAGACCAAAGATGCTTGATTTCTATTTTAGATGGAGGAGAGGGATGAAAGACTAGAATTATACCATCAAAGGAGATCTCAAGACAATGTGGCTATCCAAATTGAGATAAAAGAGAAATATGTTTATGTTATAAGATATTTTAATGGAAATTTCATTATTTCACCCAAAATATTGGGCCGTACAGTTTGGATGCATGGTTAGACAATCCATACAAAAACCATGTGCCCTTGACTATAAAGAGAGAAACCTTACATGGTTAGTGCATATAGTTTTCCAAACTGTGTGATTACACTATGCTAAAAATTATAGGTACCCAACATAGGAATACACCTCCATCATTATAGTTTCCTAAAACTGTGTGGGATCTTCAATACCACTATCCATCCCCAGACAATTTCATAAAAATATGAGTCTTTGGTCTCATGGTTACTACTAACCATGTGAACCAACTATTTTCCCCCAAGTGTCACTTTCTAGGCTCTGAACAATCCAAAAACACTCCAGATACCCCCATGACCACATTGGGTATTCACATTTGTCTATAAAAAAGAAGTCAAACTAAAAAAAATATTTTTACCTCCTATAAAAACCTGAGATCTTACAACCAAGGATATCTCTTAAAAACCATTGGTCGAGATTAAGAGATCTACAATGCCCTTATCTCATCGTCACTTAAATTAATCAAGATAAAATCAAGATCACTTCCTTCTTAAAGTATAATTTATCATTAATTTTCCATGAACAACGAAAGCGACCAAGATCATCCATGCTATGAACTAACAATTCTACGATGGTGTTTAGAGATTTTGGTCCACGTGTGGATCACCAAGAGATGAATTATTCACTTGGATCCTATAGTGAGATGATGGAATGAAAATATCTAGTCAACCTGATCATCAATGAGGAGGGAATTATAGTTTAACATAATCATATTCCTACTCATAAATTAATTTTAAATTAAATCTGAACATCCTCCATATTTTTATTATAATGTTTATCTAGTCAAATAATCTATGATCAAAATATATTATTCATGATGTAATACCTCATTTATAATAATATTTTTCAAAATTTAAGACTAAAATCCTAGTTAGACATGCAATATAGGCTCTTTCACTATGCCTATAACCTTCACTATGGAAACCATAATCTTCCTCTTGGTATAAGGATATGGATATTAACCTAGAATGCTGTGAAACTTATGACTAATCTTATAACATTTATATGAGATAAATATCCTGTAATTTACTCTTACATCACTTTTAATTTTCCATCATATCTGAAAAAATTACTATACCTTATTACTTTGAGATCACCTTCTATTATTGCCGAATCTCTATCAAAAGATATTCCTACAACTAATATGTGGAGTTGAGGATAATATAGCCAAAATGATTTAATCCAAGGTTCATGATCAATCAATTATTCCTTCCACTAATTCTGATCATTCCATGTATCCTTCACACTTTAATGTATGGATTAAGTACCATCAATTTCTTAACAAATCCTCAAAATCCAAGTACAACATCCCAATAAAATTTCAAGGTTTTTTTACTATAAATACTAGGTTGTGGCATGATTTCAACTTTTAAAAAATGGAATCCTATGTCTAGAAAAACACCATAATGTATCCTCCAACACTTTAGCATTGAATAGGTCTTCAATCAATTTATCATGTCATGGTCTCATATTTTATAGTGTGGATTCCTTTGACCCGGTCAATTTTTATCATGAAAAAGGACCATATAAAGACTAACCTTAATAACACCACAATCTATTATAATATCTTAACTCACCAAACTAATTTCATCACGAGAAACCCTTATGGATTCATCTTTTGTAGGGTTAGAATAAATTAAAAACAACCCACACGACCACATCCACACTCTCCATGTTGCGAGGTGTAACAGAGGCATAATGGTATCTTTATCTTTAAATCTCTATGGTGTAGCCTATCCCCAAAACATAGACCTCCTAAAACCTATTGAGATGGTGAAACGTAGTTTTTTATACCCATGCATATCCTTATGGAAATGGTCTTACTTGTTGCAGGGCAACCTCTTATAGGCATGAATAGATCACTAAAACGTCAACCCGACCTAAAACCACCCTCCATGACATAAAAGATCATATGGAATGGATACCTTTTCTATAAATATATTGAAGCATAAGATATTCTCCATGAAATTGGAACCCTGAATCTGGAAGAGTGAATGTAAGATCCAAACATATCTTAGGACGTATCCTCCTTGGTTGTGGCATGGTGACTGTCTTCCAAACATTTTTATCCAACATCACAATGTTGTAAAAGTGGGTTCCCTAGATTAAAATTGAATAATACTTTTTGATTACCATATCATGTATACAATGAGTTAATAATTATTTAAACCTTCCATAATATTGCTGATATTTTTACACCCACTATTTATATGCTAATGTACATAGATTATTTTTTATATCAAACAGTTATAGAATTTCGTAGGTTATAATGAGATTATAGAGATAATATGATAGTAATATTATACTTATTTTATATGGTCTAGATATATCATGATGATAGGACATAGATGATATTAAAACGTTATGTGTTAGTGTCTCAAAAGCATTGAGAATATTTCTAATAAAGTTTTAACTTGGTGAAATCGAGTAGAAGAGATCATGAGGAATGGCCTACCAATAAGAACACAACATGTTTCCAGTGTCATTGGTAGTTAATATATAAAAAAACATGTAATGGTCTAATTAAATGGGATTATTATCATTGTATACTATTTTATTATATTATTTGATGAAATATAGAAACCATTCCATTTATTTCATTTCCAGATAGATTGCATTTGGGGAATCATCGATGGCATGGAATTGATTAAATAATCATGAAATATTTTTTTCCTTATGAAAGGAAGTGATATCTCAAGCCTAGTTGACGAGGATGATAGTACCATCACAAAATATATGTCTATATAAGAGGAAGGAAAGTCCATCTAGTAAGGTCATTAAATAATAAATCAAGCATGGATGATGACACAAAGTGTGCCTCTTACTTTTTGAGATATCATAAGGCAAAGAGATTATATTAAATTTTGTGTGTTTGTTGGAGGTTGTCATTTATATGACTATAACTTATTTTAGTAGGGGAATTTATGGGTCTCTAGAATCTACTAATGATATAGGAATAGTATTAACTTCTATCTAGATAAGGTCGTAGAGGTTCACACACATATCATATTCAATAGTCTTGAATATTATTATGAATAAGAGTTTAAGGCATGGTGGGACCCACCATAGGGTCTAGGTTATGTCCGAATTTGAATGATCACCATGAAATAAATGAATTCATATTATAAGAGTTTATAATAATTGGTATTGAATTTATTTATTAAAATTATTCACAAGATATTAAGTGAATACATGGGAAAATATTTAACGAATGATTATTATTTTAATATTCAATGTCCATTTAATATTTTTAGGAATAATTAGTTGAGTTAATTACTCACTTTTCTCATGTAATATATTTATTATATTATAATTAAATGATATATAATATAAATTATATTTATGACTTAGTAAAAATTTATAAGATGTCAGTTATGGATTATTTATTAGGTAAACATATTTGAGGGTTGAGATCCATTTTTGTGAAATTCATTCCATTCTATTTAAGTAAGAGGATGCTCTCATTTTGGGTACTATTTACTAAACGAATTTGAGAGCCTCTCTCTCATCTCTACTATATATAATAGAGATATGTTTTCAATCAGAGCAACTAATTTGAGTTATCCTTCATAAATTGAAGGATTAGCATAGCTGTGATCATCGGGACATCAATGGATTTAATGAATCTCCCTGATAGAACCCAAATTTTGATAATCGATGTTATTAATGACCTTCAAATCACATGTGGATAATCTAGAGGGATCCGAACTTGGTTCCTTCAAGCGAAAATTTCCAATGATGATAAAAATTCATTTATGATCAAAATCAAAATAGGTATGATTTCAATATAAGTTTTTATTATTAATTTAAATTATATGTGATCCTTGGGTTCTAACTGAATAGTGATTATGTGGGCGATGATGTCACGACGTCTATAACTAATTGAAATATTTCAAATTATCAATTTTTTGAGCTCATGTTGCACACCCAACACCATTAATTGGTATCATAGAGACTTAATATTTAATCAAGTTTAATTAAAATTAATTTTTCCTGAATTCAAGGAGATGGTATTACAATGATCTTGATTCCACTGATGGTGCATTGATCGAAGATCAGGTGACTAATTTATGGCCATATTATGATTAAAATTATTATTGTTTGGGTTGAATTTAATGAATGAATGATTATTGGGTTTTTTATATTATTTTTTTAAAAAAATTTAACAATCAGGTGAATAATAATCGTTATACTATTCATGAGAATAGTACATAGATGTTTCTCACGTGAATAGCGATGCATCTGTTTTCTAATTATTTGTGGAAAAAATAAAAAAATTATTATATATATAGGTCATATTATATATATTTATAATATATAAGAATGTGATTATATATAGGTTAAAGATTATATATATAATATTTAGGTGAAAGATTATATATATAATATATAGGTGAATCCAAAATTTTTCCATGGAAGAATAATCTTTTCCTCAAGTCTTACTTAGGATTTTTGAAAATGTTAAATAAAAAATCAAAGAAGTGGAAGTTAAGGGGGTGACACCCCTAAATATAAGAAGAAAAAATGGATCCACCTTTTAAGTAGAGAAAAGGGTGGCACTACACACTAAAGAAAATTAAGATAAATTTGCTAATATGCATAATTTTGTTTATAGAGGAATGGAAATAAATATCACATGTTTCCTATGATTAGTTATAGACAATGAGAATGTCCATACTGGCACAAATTTTCAAGTGTATTATAGGTTCTTGTACGATTTACTATGATATTAAAGTAAATCCTATGTGTTTGAGTCCCCACTACCGGTTGAACAACCTCATTAAGAGAGTGTGTGAAAGATTATTATAGGATAGTCATGTATAACACATTTGATGTTTACATCATAATGGAATAATCAATGAATGATGTGTTGTAAAAAAACATTAGGATATGGATGGTTCTATATGTTGTCTCATATATAAGAATCCAAAGATAAGAAAGTGAAGTGACATGTGAATGAGTAGATGATTATACTAAATACGTGTAAATTGAAAGATAGTTCATTATCTTTCAATAAATAATATTATTATATATTTATCACCTACTTACTCTAGTTTGGTTTAAGATTACATAAAATAATGTTTGGAAAAAATTATTCATTACCTTTTGGGTAATGTTTTCCAAGAAAAAAAATATAAAGAAAGATTAATATTTAGTTTTTATGATGATCAATTTGAAAGAAAACACAAAAGTCCAATGGTAAGTGTGACACCAAAGGCAACGTCACAACATCCTTAAAATTAAATGAGGAAGATCATCAAACAAGAGGAAATTTTCTTCTCATGTCTTGAGATAAGTCAAGGTAATATTAAAATGTATGAAATTAATTGCGGAAGAAATTAATTGCTTCTTATTTTGGTATATTAATCAATTATATGTGTTGTTTCTATTTTACATCTTTTTTATTAAATAAAATATTACTATCATAAATGTATATTTAAATACCATAAAAAATTAATAATATAAATGTTATAAGAAGTTAGGTGAATTCTCTAAGTGGTTGAGAAAGGGTGATTCCTATGTTAGTGGTGATAATTACACAAATTCTAATTTCAATTCTCAATGGTTGTATTCAATTTTTTTTAAGTATTACCAAAAAATTTATCTCACATATCTATTACATATAAGGATAGATTATTCCATTTTATAATTTATATTTTTGTTTTTGTATACATACTCAACTAATAGTTTCTTAATGCTTGAATAATTGGAAATTTCTAATTAATATAAAATGCAAGACTCTGTTATAACCAGTTATGGAAGGATAATTCGTTTTCTATTAAAACTAAGTAGTCTTCAAGGATATATGAAATATTGTTTTGTACTATTTGGAGTAAAAAACTTAGGTATTATTGATATATTTAATTATATAGTTTTCTAAAAAACAACTCTAGAAATTAAGGTAATCTGAAGAGATTTCAGAATATGTTCAGTGACAGAGTGTGAACTATTCCAAGGTTAAGATAGTGGTAAATATACTTCATAAGATTCCATTAATATTTTATAAGTAATTTTAAGGTAAGGTATAGAATATTAATGTCTAGAATATATGAGTTTCTTTGGTTCTATATTCTAAGGAATATCTTGAACAAGAATTCATCGATTATTAAAATGTGGCATGGAGTAATTCCAAAATGTACATTTTTTAAACACATCATAGTCATGATATTAGTAGGGAGGATCAATGATGAGTGTTATGTACAAACATTGATCAATAAAATTTAGCATTATTTGATTCAAAAATTAACATTACCTTATACACATCATACTCATAATGTATGTAAAAGGATCATTAATGTTGAGACTTATATTCATTACAGAAACTTCCATTATTTTCCAATACATTAGCTGAAAATAATAGTATTATCACATAACCATATGCCAAATATAATGAAAATGGACATCATATAAGTAATAGTATGAAATAAATCCATCATGTAATAATAACATGTTTTTATATTCTAAGACTTTGTTAAGGATAAGTTAATAAACAAACTTGCATCAAGAAAAACATAATGTGCATTAAAAGTAATTAACCATTTTTTAGGATACTACCCTAAAATTGAAAATATATAGTCATGTGATAGAATATATTTCTATAAAATGGTGAAAATATATGTTTTAGAGAGTGAGAGAAATATTGACTTGGTTTAAGTCAAGGATGGAGATGGGAAACTAGTTAGCATAGGAATACGTTCCATAAAGATCTTATTGAAAAAGAACATTCCGGATACACATATTGCAAAGGAAATATGAAACCATAATGGTGGATTTATATTCATCATGGTAGGTGACAAATTATTCTTTGTGAATAATGGATATTATAAGAAAGTTGTAATTTTAAATAAACTATGATTGAAAATTTTATATGAATTCAAGAAATAGATTCCATATACCAAAATAAAGTTAGTATTTTGGCGGTTTCTTCAATTGATTTAAATCCATTAGTGGGTATTCAAGAGAGACTATACATGGGTGGTACATCCATGGTACCAATAAGACTAGATTGGTTATACCAAGTCATCATGCCTAAATAAATTATAATTTTACATGTAACAGCTACATTCTATGACCATTTTATTTGGAATTGGTTTTCAAGACCCCCTTTCTTGGAAAGTGTCTATTCGATAGAACTTGAAAGATTTGGTGACATCATAGAGTTCCAATAAGGAGTAAAACATACTAAAATCCAATTAGGGAATGAAGTAAGAAAAAATATCATAGAATATTAATTTAGAATAAATTTTCTCCATGTTCTATACAAGGTTAGAGGGAGAGACACAATTTTCCAAAGAAAATATGTTTCATAACATATGGAAAACAATATTTGTCTTATAGTTAGTTAATACTAAAATAAAGTAACTCTCTAGAGATTTAATTAATTTAAAAACCTATTTTCAAGGCAATGAGATCTACTGAGGTAGATATAATGGGTTTTTAGACCATGTAAAAGTACATATACTGACAAGGTGTTGAAAAATACATGTTAGAACAATTAATGAGAGAATTATCACCATCGTGCATGGCATAGACCCCTCTAAGAACACATATATAAGTCAAAATGTGATATTAATGTAATTATTAAAATTCCATACACTTATTAACTTGATCAATCAAATATTTCATGATATAAACTAGATGTGATATTTCTAACAAATAATTTAATGTTGGAAAATATCATCTGAATCTAGGAGAACAACATGGGAAGTAGTTAAAACTATCCAATAGTACTTGATAGAGTGCAAGGGATATGTTCCCAGTACATGGAGAGGAATTGAAAATAGTTATAACGGGATATAAACTAGTCATCCTTTAGATCAACATGATATAATATGATAGTTAGGATAAGGTAATGAGTGAGAAAAGAATATTCATGTCAGTGGTATCCATATCTACAAATATTGTGTACGTTGTGGCTTTTGATAGAGTTTAAGTAGTAGTAAAAAATTCACAATATTGTTTTCGAGTCCTTGGAATGGTACATAGTAAGTAAATTATTACCATACTTATGATAAGTGTATGATAATGGTACTAGCCAAGATGCCATGTTTTGAAAGAATACATGAAGAATATACTCAAGGATATCATCAACTTAGGAGTCTTACTCAAGGTGGTGAAGTTAAATATAATAGAGTATCCATGAAGAAGAGACATAGTAGGCCCAATGACTAAAGCCATAACTCTATAGAAGCATGATATCATCATTTTAGAGCTAACAAGTTGATTGTTAGAAATTTGGATATAGTTTAAGTGGTGGTGTTATAAAATTGGGTTCCGTAGACCATACTGTAATAGTACTTTTTGATTACCATATCATGTATATAGTGAGTTAGGCATGATGTACACTTACCATAATCATAATTAATTTTTGTGTCCTCAATTTACATGGTAATTTCCATTTATTATTTTTCATATAAAAAGGTTATAGTAGTTCCGATGCTATAATGAGAACATAAAGATACCATAGAAATAATCATAAACTTCTATCATACGGTATGTATACATCATGTTGATAGGATAAAGATGTTGTTAGACCATCATGTATTGGGGGATCATAATCATTGACACTTCTTGTCATGAAGTTTTCACTTGGGGATCTCGAGTAGACGGGATCATGAGGACTGACCCACTAATAGGAACACCACATATTTCAAGTGTTATTGGTAGTTCCTATATGAGAAATTTTGTAATTTTTTCCTAACTTGATATTATTATCATTGTATAATATTTGACTACATACTTTTCTGTAATATGAAAGCTACGAAATTAATGTCATGGAGAGATATATTTCATTGGTCATTCCATTGGTGGTATGGAATTTATTTAACAATCAAGCCAAAATTGGTTTCTTGCTAAAGGAAGTGATTTATTGAGCTTAGTTGACCAGGATGGTATTAACTTCACTAAATCAATCACCTTGGTAGGATATGTGAATTATATCAAGTAAGGTACACAAATAATAAAACAAGAAATGATGACGGAAAAAAGTGTTCATCTTTCTTTATGCGATATCATAAGATAAAGAGATAATATTAAATAGTATGTGTTCATAAGAGGTGGCTATTTCTATGAATATTACTTATCTCATTAGGGACCTTAATGGGGATTTATACTCCACTCTTGGTTTGTGAATAGTATTAAATCCTATCTAGATATGGGCCTAGAGGGTTACACAATTACAATATTCAAAAGACTGGTCTATTCTTATGAATATGAGTTTAGGACCTGGTGGGCCTCACCATGGGGTTTGGGTTATGTATAAGTTTGAATAATCACCATGAAATAAATAAATTCATATTATTCAAGTTTAGAATATTTGGTATTGAACTTATTTACTAAAATTACACAAATATATTAAGAGAATACATGGGAACATATTTAATGATTAGATATTATTCTAATATTCAAGGTTTGTTTCATATTTTCATGAATAATGAGTTTACAAAATGGTTTAATTTTATCATGTAATATATTTATTATATTATAAATAAATGATAAAAAATATAAATGGTATTTATTACTTAGTAAAATAGTCATAAGATGTTGTTTATGGCTTATTTATTAGTTAAAACAAATTTGGGTGATGGGGAGAAATTTTTTGTGTATTTCATAACACACTATAAAATTAAGAGGAGGCTCTCATTCAGAGAACTATTCACTAAAATAATTTGAGATCCTCTCTATCATCTTTCCTCCATCCAAGCGAGAAAATTTGTCGATCTGAACAACCGATATGAGTTCTCCTTCATAGTTCAAAGGATCAACATAATAGTGATTACTAGGACATTGAATGATTAATCTAATCTACAAACTAGAACTCATATTTGGAAAATATATATTCCTATAGTCTTTTTAATTGCATGTTAAAAATATAGAGGACTCCTTCCTTAGTTCCTTTAAGAGACAATCTCCAACGATGAGTGAAACACATTTTCGATTCAAATTGAAAGAGGTGTGAGTTTGATTAAAATTTTCATGATTAATTTAAATTATATGGAATCATTATGTTGTAACCGATATAGGATTATCCTAGTGATGATATAATTATTTTGATAACAACTTAATGTTTTTTTAATTCTTAATTTTTCTAGTTTTCGTTATGAGACCACTAATAATAAAAAACCTTATGAATTTTATGAATCCATAACAATTTTCCAAGAAATATTTATAATCTTAAATCTTTATCAACTTAAATTAATAGTAAAAATTTATTATCAATAAATATAAACAATTCAAACATGAAAATTCTGTTTTTTCAACATACTGATGTTTTGAAATGAATCATAATCACTTGGTGGGTGAATAACATAAATGTTTTATCAGATTTTATGGATCATTTAGCAATTTTGAAAGATGTTGGTGTCATGGCCAATGAAATTTTTATATTGAATATTAACATAGAACAGCCTAGAACCAGGAGAGATGATAATTTGAATATTAAATTTATAATAAATTTAAATATGATCAGAAGAAAGATTAACTCATCTTAGGAACCTTCTTTGATGAAGATGCTGCTGATTTTCTAAAAAACCATTTTTGACTTACTGTCATCGTGATTTTAGGATCAAAGTGTATATTCCATTTAGAGGAGATCCAAAATTTCTTCTTTTACCTTGAAAAAAAACCAATGGAATGTCCAGTACTAGCATGAAAGATCTATCATCTTGTATTTTTTATCTTGATTTCTTCAAGATCCTTCAGACTTGAAGTATTCTCTCTTTTTCTTCTCATTCTTGAGGGGGGGGGGGGTAGGAATTTGAGAGAAAAGTATGTCGTAACAAAAATTTCTTGATTAACACTATAAAATAGACATAACCATATATTTATAGAGTTTGGGTATAGGTTAAAATATTATTTAATTGGAAAATGAACGATAAATAATATAATAACACTATTCTTACCCCATGCTATATAAAAATAATAATATTCTCATTTTATAGTGTTTTACAACTAGATAAATGATAAATATTATTTTTCCATCTTTTAAATTAATATTTATCACCAAAAATGATATCGTTCTAATCTTCCTTGAAATTTAATAAATACCTAAAAATATATTTAATTAAATGTTTTAATCAAAAATAAATATTTTATTCACAATTTGGTCAATGAATATTAATTTCATTTATGTGATCAATAATACTCGAATAAAATTATTCCTTGGTATTGAGAATAATATTTATTCCAGTAATAAAATTCAAATTGAATTTAATTAAGGTAAAAAAACACTTAGTCTATAACCTTATATGAATATTTATTGTTGGAATTAGGTAGGGTTTCCAAAATTCCAAGATTATTTTCTAGAAATGGTATAAGACACCAGAGATAAATAACTTAATGTCCTAATGTCGACAACCAAATATGAGCACTCGCTATGTAATATAATCCTTTTTTCAAATTATCTCATCAAGAAGGTCACACATATGTGTCATCAACAAATGTGGTTGACACGAAATTATCTAACTATTTGAAATAAAATTACTGTTAAAACATGACCATAGAATTTCATGTGAGGGTTACATTTCAATCAAAGGGCTAAGAGATTAACTTCTATAAAGATTTAAGGGATATATACATCCTTGAAATATTGTTAATAACTAGTTATTGGGGATGCACCCAACACACTCTACATCCCATGAACATATGGCGTCATAGTTTTAGTCTGTAAATATAATTGTGAAATTCATGACATACATTAATAATAGTCTTCATGTTTAAGGTTCATTACTCACAATCACATATAGGAATATCTGATGACACATAAACTTGTGTAAAGTATACCTTCAAGTCTATTATCATAATCTCCCATATTAGAGGATAAAATGTGTGAACTTTATAAGATTTAGTCTCATAGACTTATGAGTAATAACACCTAAAAACCAACATACTTTGTTCCCCATTATAAAATTTTATCTAACCATAGTACTATATTTAAGAGATATCATCATAGCATCTGAAGGTTCTCATCATAGCAGGGAACTTCTATGACATATTATGATGCAACAGATACCCTAGAACATTATCAAATTAATTTTTTATAGAATAAAATTCAATATACTAATTTTTATTAATATTAATATAAACTTATTTTAATATTCAGGTAATATAAAGTACAAAGTAGTTGATTCTAGAGCACTAAATCCAATATACTACAACTTTCACTAGAGCCAACCACTAAGGACTGGAAAGTTATCAAATGTTAAACATGAATCTAATGAGTATGTATATAGAATCTATATTTATCACATTTCCATGGAAAGGGTTTGTAAATACACATTTTTGTGCGATGAATTTTCTTACAATAATATTACAACCTTGAAAAAATCCCTAATGTAGTGAAATAATTTAGTATTCATCTTTTATTCCCATGTAAAATTCTTGGAATCCTAACTAAATCCATAGTCAAATATTATCGAAATATTTATAAGACTCTTTCTTTTCGTATAATAAAATATTATAACATGACTTTTCTATACTACTATTTAAGTTGCATCAGAAGCTACAACATTCTCAGATTTTGTAGATATGGAAACCACTGGTTGTAATAAGTTATTGGTTTATATTACCATATATTTTTCTTTGATACTAGATCACATCAAACTATGTAAATAAAAGTTTTCATTTCCCTTGATCTCTAGTTTTACCACTTCTCTAGAAACCAGTTACTCATCCAGTTTTACAATTCAAAGAACTTTTGGATAGTTCTAACTGCAATTCAATGCAATTATGTTGATTTGTTTGATATTTAACTATTACTATTTATGCATCAGTAATATCGAATGTCGATACATATAATTGAATATGAGATGAATTCCTAGCACTTAAGATTGTCAAGTTATTTTATTCTCTATAATATCTTTCTATTCAAAATAATCTTCTACTGAATGGATTATATTCCAAAACAACTCTGTCTTGAATTATTTCAAAATGTATTTTTCAAATATTTGTTAATATATGTACTATTACTAGATTTATCAAACCCAAGGATATAATTTTTTGATCTTATTCCCTATAACAGGGTTTCTACTTTAAGTCAAACTTGGAGAAATTTCATTCCATAATCTTAATAAACTGGTGGGAAAAAATGATTGTTTTCTATATGTTATCAAAACATCTATATTGAAAAAAATAACACTCCCACTAACAAGTTATAGAAACATTTCACTCACTAATTTCTAAATTAATATTCTATGATCACTATGCATGATTTATTCATGCATGAATTTATGTAACTGGTATATTTCATTGTAAGTTATTGATGTCCCTAACCCATTCTTGTTATGCCTTGTAGACATATAACTTAGGGACTCATTTGGGTTCCATATTATAGTAATATTCTATAAGGAATCCTCCAAATGAGGTGGCCTCGAATATTAATAGCCTAATATGATTTTAATAGAAGTAGGATTTAATAAGTATAAGTCAAAAAAAATTTAGTCATGATGTGGTGTATAGTTTTTATCATAATGTGTAACTTTAAATAATCAATCATGATTTATTGGTATCACCTTGTACCAACCATGTTTAGTTTCTATTGAATACTCACCAATAATATCAAGTCATAGAAACAATAAAAATATGAAATCCCATAATTTTGACACATGGGGTCTACCAATTTCATTTACACATACATTTTAACCCTATTATATTACCATTTATTTCTTCTTTTATGGAATATTTATTCTAGAAAATAAAATATGTATCACCCATTAAAGTGAACTTAAACTAGATATTTCGTTTTGAATTCCTACACATTATGTATCTGTGGAACTACTCCTCCCACTAATCTTAGTGTATTCTAGTATTCCTATGTGAACTCATGTGCATGTAGAGCATTAAACCATAAAGGTTATGTCTGGTCCCACTATCTTCAAATATATATGCTTAATTTATGAAAATATATGCGGTCTTGACTAGACATTAATATCCTTAGTGGCTATTGGATCACTAACTCAAATGAACCTTAGTGTTTGATGAATATTTTAGCTAAGACCATATTTTAACATACAGTTTTCAATAAAAACTTGTTGAAGTATTCAAGTTGATTCTTATAATATTGTAATTTATATGATACTCATTAGAAAATATAGTTTTCATATTGTTAGTTATTTCACTTTTATTTTCATAACATGTTTTGAAAAAATAATGGAATATTTTCAATATATATAGGACTAATTTTTGATCTTTCTTTTACGACCATCATTATATTGATGTATATAAGGAATTTTGAGTTTGAGTATACCTTTAATCCACATGTATTATCAATGAATACTTGGATAATATGTTCTTTGACATATAATCTTAGAGATTGTTCAATCGTTATGAATTACACTCATTTAATTCCCTAATCATTTCTAAAATTTGTTGAAGAAATATCATAAAGTATAAGAAGTTACCCTTGGCTTTAGAATAGTCTATGTGGACATGTTGACATAAATATAAAATATTTTTTTGGGTAAATTAATTTAAAAAGGTTTCTTTACTAAAAACATGATAAAAAATTTAATTATATACCCTATATCATGTCTTAGTTGAGACTAAAAAACTTTTATGGGTATAAAAAAGTCAAATAATTTCATTTTTATTTCATAGAGAATTATCATTCCCTAATTGATTAAGGTTATTGTATTTTTTATTAATCATTCAGTCCAATGTATATCTATGATTCCAGAGTTAATGAACCATTAGTTTATTATTAAATTACCATCACAAAAATTTATTCAAAAAGTGAAATATTGTTGCTTTTAATCTTAATGGACACTAAGATAAATGTTTTGGTAACACTTACTACAAATTTTAATTAGTCCATTTAGCAATGAGAAGTAGTGATATCTCCTTGGATGATGTAGGAATAAACCTTTATCATCTTCTTTTGATCTATCTCTATAACCTTTCTATTCATGTCTGTTTTCTATATTTAAATACATGTATCTTATAAGAATATTTAATTTAATACAAAAGTTTTGACTAGGAACTTGATGAATATACCATAATTGGATGAATCTGCCAACTTCTTTAATAAATTTTAATTTATTTTATAGTGTCCATTATTTCAACATATGATGAAAATACCATCCTATCCATTCTTCTATCTTTGAATGTTTTTTCTCTTTAAAGGAAACTATATTGGATTTTTTGGCTTTAGATTATCCATGGTATCTTTAAACTTATCTTTCAAACATTTCACTATAAGTGGTGGAGAAATAGGTTTTAACCAATCCATATCCACTTGATGAAGTATGGGAAAAAATTTCGTGAGTGAAATATCCATTTCATTCATCTAGGCTTGGAATAATAAATATAATCTTGTTAGTAAGGAAAATAAGATAATATTAATGGAAAATTTATTATACAAGAAGAATCCAAATTTCTCTAACTAATAAATATACCCAAACATTTTTGAAATCATGATTAGTATCTAGATTACATTCTTCTAGTTTACATCGATATAGTACATTTACAATCTTATTTATTTCAATCATTTCCTTCTATATCTAAAGAAAAAAAGATGTGATATTATAGTGTATGAATTTATGTATGTATGTTGTATCATTAAATCTTCTTATATAGTAGACAATATAATACAAAATACATAGGATTTATTCTCAATATATCTCTTGTAGGTATTTTTTTCACCATCGCTCACCTACTAGGGTGGAAAAATAGGAGTAGGGGATTCCAACACATAATATAAAATTTTAGATAATAATACATTGTATAATTTATTATACCATATATAAAAATTTGTATTTGTAAGGACATACTATGAGTTACGGAATAAGAACAATGTTGGGTTTTATTTCAATTTTCTACATTAATTAAAATAGATTATTAGTAATTTACTTGATTAAAAATATATGATACATAAAGGAATTTTTTTTAAGTCTACCACTATATTGTTAAGTCCCAATTGCCCAAACCGTTGAACTCGGAATGTAAATTTTATTATAAATTCTAGTGGAACGGATCCATATACCCATTATCATAACCCAAGCATGGGATTAGTCAATTACTCAAAGATATTAAGGTAGGAAGGACTTTTCCAACTGGGGGTGGAATAATAACTAATACTTTTCATATACAGATATTGTTTTTAAAGGTTGGGGCTGAAGCCTCAATTTATTATTTGAAAGCAAAGACCTCTTTAAACTGGGTAGAGGGAGACCCATTACATAGCCTGAAGGCCCAATGCCAAGTGGCCTGAATACAAGGCTTGAAAGCCCATTTTTAATGGCCCAAAGGACCCCTTGGTGAACAGTACTGTTACAGTACGCACGTTGCTACAGTACCTGCTACAGTACCACCACTGCTACAGTATCTGCTACAGTCCCTCCGCCACTACAGTGTTGTCCCTGCTACAGTGCCACCACTGCTACAGTACTGCTACAGTACATGGGAAATTCTCCCCTGCCCGGATTTGATCCTGGGTCTTTTAGATGCCAAGCAGGAGCCTGTACCACTAGGGTACAGGCTTGTTGGCACATATACATATATTTATTCTAAACAGAATAATATTAATTTCACAACATAAAAAAACACACAGAAGGACCGTATAATTTTAATGTCTTCAGAAACTGGTAAAGATAAACAATTGGTTCATAAGACTTCTACATCATCTCCCACTTATTCCTTCATAACTAAAACCCCTTTTGACACATCTTAATTAATACCATTCTTAATATTCTAGGGAAATGAAATATAATAAATGGTGAGCTTAGATGATCAGTAAGGAAGATATCATTCATGTCATAATCATAATAATATAAACATTACATTTGAAAATTTAATCCTACATATCAAAGATCATGATATCATGTCATGGAATAAATCATAGAAGTTCATAAGGAACATATTTCATGATATCATTACATAAGACCTGAAATTTTGGCATACACATAAGCACAAAAAATCACTTCCATATTAGTCTTTCCTTATTACTAAGATCATCATAGTGGAAAAAGTCCTTTAGTAAACCGAGTTCACTCCTCATTCCCACCCTATGTTACTAAAGCAAGAGTTCTTCCTGTTCCAACACTATATTATTGAGCCGAGATCATTTCCCATTCTAGTCTTATATATCTCATGAGATATAAATCATTACCCAATGAATTGGAAGGAGATATAGGTCACACCAATCACATAATTAAAACTCTACATATGTGTGACATAATTCCATAAATCATTCATCATATCATAACTCAAGGAAGTAAATGGGTTTCATAAACATCATTCAACCATAACAAAACCCATGGAAAATAAATGGGTTTCATAAATATCATTGCATCATAAACATAAATGAACCATTGGAATAACAGGTATATTATCCATGAAATATATCCCATTTCAACATAAGTAACATCAAATAATGTTATATTAGATGGAAAATAATTTTTAATAAACACATGAAAATAATTCTCTAGGAAAATATTCTTTTGGTTTTGAAAACATTTTGTTTTCTTAAAATGTTGCGCAATTTTAATAGAAAAGTATTATTTTAATACAAAATTTTAATATTGTAAATTAATCATCAAGTAATTAAGGAATCATGAAACATTAAAAATCTATTCATGCCATAAAAGTTAAAATAAAACATTCTCCTCGTACTTTTCCAAGAAAAGTCATGAATTATCTCATTAGGAATAAAAAAAAAGTTTTAATTCATATCGTTTAGTTAAAATTAATAAAAGGGTAAAAATGTATTTAATTTTTTATAAGAATAGTAAAAATATTCTGAAAAACTATTTTAAGAAACATGGACTGGGATGACAAATGTTCCCCAGTAAATACTTACATATAAAAAATATTGGAAAATAACGAGATTGTAAAATTAATCCTTACCTTAGGTTTGATTTCCTTCGTAAGTATCAAAAAATCATATATAACTGATTAAATAAGTTTATTAACTTATTATAGAACCATATACATATTTATCATATTATACATGTTCATATTAGGAACTATTTTTTAATTATATTTCATTATTACTCTTATTTCATGTGTTAGCTGCTTCATTTTATTTTTCTTATTTTGTCGTATAATTTCCAATTCTTGTTCAGATGATACAGTTTCATCACTTACAAAATGATATTATACATTTATAAAAAAAATCTAATGGTGAATAAGGAAAATGAATCGTATCACGTTGTGGAGACGGTAGGTCATACATACGCATGAGCGATGATATCATTCCCTTAATAGTAAAATTTTAAGGAAGTGGATGGTATATATTTTGTTCCATTATCCATATCATATTATAATAATTATATATATATATTTTACATCCTTATACCCATCCAAATAAACTGGTTATGAAAAACAGATTACACCATGGTGTGGAGATGACAAGCTGTATGTTTTCACAGGTTGAAATTTATTTTTTTTGTAAGATGGATAAAAGGTGAACTATGGTATTTTACATAATAATAATAAAATATCTAAAAATATATAATACTGAAGTTATTACATTATAATGGTAACAAAATATGTAGAAGAATTAGAAGAAGAAATAATCTTGAAAGAGTCGGTGAATGAGATTACATCTTCTTCGGTGAGCTCCCTCTAGATATCCTCTTACGGACCCTAGAGTTGCTATTTTGAGAATAAAAAAACCTATAAAATTTGACTAATTATTTTTAAAAGGTAAATGTGAAGGGTGTGGTCGAGATTTATCGATCAAATGGATGTGAATAAGTGATGGAGAAAGTTTCCTATTATAATTAAAGTTAGGGGCACTTTTGGAATTTTTGAAAATATTATTATATGTTTAAACCTTATCATTTTGATTAACCGATAGTTTACATATTTTAATTTTAACTAAGGTAAAAAGTTTTTCAATATTAAATTATTGTAACATTTACTTATTTGATTTTAATTAGAACATAAATGAAAATTTTAAAATATTTTAGACCATTTTTTAATTATAATTTATTTTTAAAGATGTTTTTTATTTTTAAATAATTTAATAAAAATTATTTTAATAAAATATCAAGTGTCAATTTTGACACTATTCATTTCTTAAATTTTTAAAAATATCATGATAACAAGTTAACTTCCCCAAAAAATATTTTTTTATATCCCTAAGAGGTCAAGGTCATCTATAAAATTATTTTATTACATTAATTATCTCAAATTAAATTTATTTTAATATTTTTAATAACATTTATTTGATATTTATATTAATAAAATAATAACTACATCAGCATTGTGTAATAATTTAATATACTTATTTATTTAATAAAAATTCAAAATAAAATACCTTGATAAAGAAAAATATTATATTTTTCAAAATAATATTTAATGATGAATTTATCTATTTCATAAATGTATAATGAAAATGATGTAGTTATTGAAAATATGAATGTGATATCTTTAATTTCTCATCAAAAATATTAAAAATTTCATAATTTCACCCATGTGGAGCAAAACGTAAAAACTAAATTTATATCATGAAAATATGTTTATTAAGTTAATAATTTACATTTATATTTATTCATAACATACTTTTTTCCTATGTGGACACATAAGAGATATTATAGACAAAGAAAATAACATTTTGTGTCATTCATTTATTTTAATATAATATAAGTCATTTTTATTGGAAACTGTCCATTAAATGACTTAATTTTCATACCTAAGTGTTAGGGGTCTAATTTTACTCATATAATATTTTTTCTCATTTTTAGGGTCATTTTATTGTCTTTATAATTTTGTTTTTAACCTAAATTACTAAATGAACCCTTTACCGTGGCAACAAAATTTACCGAAGACACTATTCATATTGAACAAAAATAAAAGGGACCTATTAAATAAATTATTACCTTATGAATCTAAATTCGAATCTATTTTTTAGTAATTATAAACATAGATGTTTCATAATTTAATTGAAAATAAAACTGGTAAAATTCCATAAAAACAGTTTTTCAAAAAAAATTCCCTTTTAAAACATAAAAAGTTTTATAATAAAATATTGTGTAAAATATTTTTCTAAAATCATAATTTGATAAAAATAAACTAATTAAAACTGAAATCTAGTCCAAAATATAATTTTACATTGTAACTAATTTAAAAGAAAAATATAGTTTTTAATAAAAATCAGCATTTTCACTATTGCTTAAATGTTTTCATAAAATTATTTTAAAATAATTTTAAGATAATTTTGAAATTATGAATTAAAAAATTAATTTTTTTAAAATATATTTTATATAAATTCTAAAAAATAATATTCACTCATAGAAATAAAATAAACTCATTTTTTAAGAAAACATATTTTTGAATAATAAAGTGATTTTACTAAAAATTGTGTGATTATTTTATAATCAATTACCGATTAATTTATTTTGAGGTTGAAATTTTTGTTTATTTTAATAAACTAGTTACTCATATTTATTCATGGGAATTTAATGAATAGGTTATAATGGTTATTTTATTCTAATATTGTCTCATAGTCCACTTAAACTCATGGTTGTGTGCAATGCTAGCTATTGATGAATTAAAATTAGTTAAAGAGAAATATTTATTAAAATATTAGGGTTTTTCATTATATCCCCATTAAAATGATTTTTTCCCTTTAAATTCATAACTTGGATTTAAACAAATGAGGACACCTCTTCCTCATCATGTCCTTAGGTTCCCACATAGCTTCCTTAAATTGGTGATTCCGTTGTAAAACATTCACAAAGAAAGTGGTCTGGTTTTGCCAAAATTTATCTCTACGATATAGAGTCTATATCATTTGTTATTCATAAGAATTATCTTACTCTAGAAGTATGACTTTTGAGTTTAGTACAAGTAAAGTATCATGTATCTACTTTCTCAGGAGAGATTTATAGAACACATCATGAAGTTGAGAGAGATTCGATGGAAGTGCCAATCGATAAGCTACCTTCACAACATGATCTATAATTTAAAAAATACTGATATACTTAGGGATTAGATGAAACTTCATTCCAAATATAACCCCTCATTTCTAGAGAAATATTCATATAAATAAATTGTCACCAACTTCAAACTCTATATCTTTTCGTAGATTTTCAACATGACTTTTTTTGACTATGAGATGCTCTTATGTGATGTCAAATAGATATGGCCTTCTCTATAATTTCCTCAAAAATATCAGGTCCCAAAAATATTTATTTCCCCAACTTCATTCCATAATGTTTGATTCCTGCACTTCTTACCATATAAGGCTTTATAAGGAACCATATAAATACTAGAGTGAAAACTATTGTTGTAAGAAAATTATACCAAAGGTAGGTGTTGATCCTAAGAACCTTTGAAATACATAGATAAATCTCTCAACATTTCTTCTGGAGTTTGAATTGTCATCTCAGGATGACCATCTATCTAGGGATAACAAGAATTATTGAAACTTAACTCTATATCCAGATCCTACTAAAGACTTCTCTAGAACTTTGAGGCAATCCTTGGATCCCGATAATATGTAATGGAAAGTGTTAAAGCATTAAATCTTATCACTTACTTTATATATATCCTAGAAATATAATAAAGAGAGAAATATTATCTAATATAAATAATGTGTTCTAACTTCATAATTCAATCAATTAAAACCCATATATAATTATGGCCTTTAGTTGTTTTGGGTAGTGCAATTTCAAAGTCCATGGTGATATTTTCCCATTTACATTCTAGTATGGGTAATGATTGTAACACACCTTATACTTATGTCTCTCATCCATAACTTTCTGATAAACCAATAGCCATGAAACATATTTTACAATATATTTCTTCATGTCGTCCCACCAAAAATACATTTTTATGTCCCTATAGATATGTTTACATCCAGGACGAATAGAGAATAGTGAACTATGTGCCTCATCCAACAGTTCCTTATTTAATTCTTGTATAGGTGGAATACAAACTTGTTTTTCTGAACCTTATTATTCCATCACAATCAAGGTTGAACTTAGGAACATATATCAACATATTTTTTAGTTCCACATATTCCTTCTATTCCTTCTTAATCATCACTTATATAGATGGTTGAACATTAATTTTAGAAAGATAATATTTATTCCCTTAATTTATGATTTATAGATACAGGCTTTTAAAATCTACTAATATTGGTTATTTTGTGGTCCCCATAATAGAGTGTCTATCATGGTTATTTAGACTTATATAATATTTTACCTTGTTTGGTTTCCCATAGTGGTAATGTATTGAGAATTCATATTCTTTAATCAACTCCAAACATCTCTTTTGCTGCATATTTAGCTCATTTTGAGTAAAGATATACTTTAAACTTCTATTATTAGTATATATGTCACACCTTTCTCTATAAAGATAATCCATCCATATATTTAATTCAAATATTACCACAACTAACTCCAAATCATGAGTTGGGTAATTATTCTCATGGATTTTCAATTATCACAACACATAATATATCACCACACAACTTTTCATGAGAACACATCCCAAGCTCATCTTGGATGAATCACAGTAGATCAAAAACCTCTCTCCACTATAGGGTAGTGTGAACATGTTCACCAACCAATCTTCTTTTCATCTACTTGGAATTATCCTCATATTATTCCATCCATATGAACATAACTATTTTTTGAGTCAATTTGGTGAGTCGATTAAATAATCATGAAAAATATTTCACAAAATGTCTACTATATCCATCCAAACCATGAAAACTTCAGATCTCAATCATCATTATTGGTCTAGGCCAATGTTCAATAACTTTTGTCTTTGTTGGATCCATATATATTCCTTAGATTGAGATTATGTTACCAAAAAATTAAACATTCAAAATACAAAATTCACATTTGTAAATTTTTAATAAAAATTATCCTTTCTTCGGGACTTTATTATAATCCTCAAGTGATCTTGATGTTCTTATTTTCTCTTTGAATATACAATAACATCATCTATAAATACTTCCATAAAATGGGTATTATAAAAAATGAATAAAAAATGAAGGCCTTCAGGATATTAAAAAAATGACTATTATAAACTAAACTAGATAGACTCTAAAGACACTATTTATTAAATCCATGAAGATAGTGGGGGAATTAGTAATACCAAAAGGATTAAATATAAATTCATAGTTACCATACCTTTTACAAAATGTCTTCTTGGGTATATACTATTTATTAAACCTTAATTGATGATAAAATAATGAATATCATTCTTAGAGAAGTATTGAGCTCTATGTAGTTGGTCAAATAAGTCATCAACATGGGGAAGAGGAAATTTGTTCTTGATAGTTATCTTGTTATGTTCTCGATAATCAATACAGAGTCTCATTGATCCATATTTCTTCGTAAAATATAGAAAAGCTTCCCCCATGTTAATTCATTAGTGTGTATTAATTCGTTGTCAATATTCTCTTGAAGTTAATTCTTCAATTACTACAACTAAATTGGGGCAATTCTATATTAATTATTTGAAATAGGCATAACACCCAATAAGAATTCTATTGAAAACTCAACTTCATTAGTTGGTGGATTACCTAAAAATTTATCCAGAAAGAGATAAAAAATATGATACAATAGGATTATTTTTAAAGGTAAATTTTCCACAACTATATGAGATAGATAACTTTAATTTATAGGAATAAAGATCCATAAAATGGAAGAAATTTTCTTTATAAGTTCATAATCATACTTACATCTATAGATGATCATATATTCATTCAGAATATAAAATGTGACTTCCCTCCCTCAATAATTGATATGAGCTCCATATAGATAAAGACAACCCATGACAAGAATAACATGGAATTCAACTATAGGAAGAATCACGAGATTTGTAGGATTCAATTTCCCACAAACTTCAACTATACAAGAATTATAAACTTGTGATGCCACCATTTTTCCATTAAAAGTTTTCACAGCTAACTCAACAAATAATATTTGAGGTAATATGATGATTTTCTTATAAAATTATTTAGAAATTAAATAGTGGGTGGATCCCTAAACAAATAAAAAATTATTTGTTTTATAGTGAATGGTAAGTGTACCTTTCATCACATTATTTTCATACTCCCAATATACAATAGTGATCACCTAATATTTTCCTTTGTATTTGAAATTAATTTTTTTATGTCGATCATCATTGATAAAATTTGGATTTGGACATTTGTTAGCACAATACCCCATTTTATTACACATGTATCACTGAAGTGAGGGGGTGAATTTTGTGTGTCCTTTCCTCTATTCGCCTCATTGTGTATCTTTTTTCCATCAATTTGGTAGTAAACTACATGATGACCGAATTTACCTCATTTATAACATTTACCAATCCCTTTAAGATAGTCCCCTCTATGTTTATTTTCAGACATTGAGCATAAAGGAAAGATCACCTTCTTTTCACTATAGTTTTAGATTCCCCCCTGAATTACATTTTCATATTCTTATCGAAACCATGAGATTGATGGGTAAATCCAATATCCATATCAACCTTGAGAGCACATTGAACTATTTCCTCTTAGATACTAAAGTCCCTTATGGCTAAGACCCTTTAGAGACATGGTTTTAAGCCACTAAAGAATCAATAAATATTACCTCAAGTTGAATGATAATTCCAGAATCTTACCTTGAATGTATTGTAAAATATGCTTCCCAAGTATGAACAGATTCACCATCCATTTTCTTAATATCAAGGAACTCATTATCTATCTTTGTTTCAAGAGTATGAGGAAAATAATTTTTTTAAAAAAATTTCTTGTACTCGTCTCATTCCCTAGATTCAATTTCGTATCATTGTGTCATATTCTTAATAAGGTTCCACCATCGATCTTCTTTACTATCCAAATGATAGAGTTCCAATATGAATTTCTCATGTTATGAACATTATAGAACTGAAAATATCATTTTAGCAGTACTGATCCTTTGTTTATCCACTATTGGATTAGAAGACCCACTAAATTCATGTGGATGGAACCTCACAAAGGACTCAAAAGAATGTTGTTACCTCATTTGGTCATTTAAAAGTCTTGTATGATTCATAGCTTGAGAATGTTGTGTGAGAATAACAACAATATTTTACATTATAGTTACCACATGAATTTGGTTACTCGGGTGGACAATCATTGAATTTCATGTCACATTCATCATTAATGCAGTTCCTTTAGGTGGCATCCATTGACTAAAACCAAAAATCATAGTGTGAATAACCCTAATCATAATAGGAAAACCAAATAATTAATGGAAATTACTTATAGAATTTCACTTCAAGAAACCTTAGGTTTAATCCTAGGTTATTTGTGACCATCATAGAAACTCTAGTATTGTATCATGGAAATAGACTTATCCATAGGGACCTTACTAAGGTTTTATTATCCTAGTTTTTAAAGGTTAGCTAAAACTTTATCTGATACCAAATATAATAGACCACACTTTTCATACGTAGATATTTCTTATAAATATAATAATATTCATTACACAACATAAAAAAACCACTCCAAGACCATATAAGTTCAGTGTCTTTAGAAACTAGGAAACATAAACAACTGGTTCATAAAACATATACATTGTCTCCCACTTATTCCTTTATAACTAGAACCCTTTTTGACCCATCTTATATAATAACACTATTCATATCTTTGGGAAAATAAACTTAATAAAGGGTGAGCTCATATTCCTAGTAAGGGAGATATCAATAATATCATAATCATAAGAACATAAACATAACATTTGAAAATTTAATCCTGCATATCAAAGATCATGATATCATGTCGTGTGATAAATCATAGAAGTTCATATGGAACATATTTCATATGATTATAACATAATAAATGAAATTGTGGAATAAACATAAGCATGGAAAAAAAGATCCATATTATTCAAGGCTCATTTCCCAGACCATCATAGGGGACAAAGTCCTTTACTGAATAAAGTTCACTCTTCATACCATACCTGTGTTATAGAACCATGTTTTTTCCTATTCCATCCTTGTATTACTGAACCGAGATCATTTCCTATTCCAGTTCTATCTATCTCATGTGATATAAATCATTTCACAATGCATTTTAGAGATATATTGGTCCCACCCATCACATAATGAAAACTATACATTTTTGTTACATAAGAACATAAATATTTCATCTTCTTAGAACCTATAGAATGAAATGGATTTCATAAACACCATTGAATCATAAAATAACCCATAGAAAAGAAATGGGTTTCTTAAATATCATTCCATCATAAAAATAATCCAACCATTATAATAATAGGGATAATATCCATGAAAAATATCCCAATTAAAATATAAGTAACATCAAATAACCTTATCTTCGATAGAAAATAATTTTGAATAAAAACTTTAAAATATTTCATGAGGAAAATACATTTCCTATTTGATTTTTTTTATTTTCATAAAATCCCACATAATTTTAAAATAAAACATATTAAATTAAAATAAACTTGTAATATTGTAATGGATGATTCATGGAATTATGGAATCTTGAAAGTGTAAAAATCCTTTCATGTCTTATAAGTTAAAATAAAACATTCTCCTCATACTTTTTCTGTAAAAGTCACAATGTGCCACATTTGGAATACAAATAAAATATTCTTTTCATACTATTTAGTAAAAAATCATTTATGGGTAAAAATTAATTTAATTTTTTTTATAATAATTATAAAAATATTCTATAATATTCTTAAGAAACATGGATATGGATGATAAATATTCCCCATTAAATACTAACGTATAAATAATCCAAAAAAATATTAAGATTATGAAATTAACCCTTACCTTAGGTTTGATTTACATTGTACGTATTAAAAAATCAGGTATAATGGATTAAATAAATTTATGAACTCATTATTTAACCATATTAAAATTTATGATATCATATATGATCATATTATCACCTTTTTATTAATAATATTTCATTATTACTCTTCTTCTGGGTGTTAACAACTTCATTTTATTATGCATGCTTTGTTATATAAGTTCCAATTCTTATTCATATGATATAGTTACATCATTTACAAAATGATATAAAGGTAATATATATATATATATATATCATATTTATTCATTATATAAATTTAAGTAATCATTTTTAAATGGTGAATATGGAAAATTAATCTCATTGCATCATGGAGATGGTAGGCAGTACGTACGTATGAGCGATGGTATCATTCCCTTAATAGTAAAAAGGTAAGGAAGTGGATGGTATATATTTGGATCTATAATAAACATAAGTTTATAATAATTATATATATATATATATATATATTATTTCTATCATTATACCCATCGAAATAAAATGGTGATGAAAAATATATTACACCATAGCGAGGAGATAGTAAGCCGTTCGTACGCACACATGGTACTTTTGTATTTAATAGGATTGATAAAAGGTGTAAAATGGTTGTTACATAATAATAACAAAGTATAATAATATATTTTATACATGATTTATTACTTTATAATGGGAACAAAACATGAAGAGGAAGTAGAAGAAGAAATAATCTTGAAAGAGTCGGTGAAGGAAATTACCTCTTCTTCGGTGAGCTCTCTCTAGATCTCCTCTTAGGGACACTATAGTTGGTATTTTGAGAATAAAAAAACCACTATAATGTGAATAAGTATGTTTATAAGGGAAATGGGAAGGGTATGGTTGAGATTTAGGGATCAAAGGGATGTGTTTGCTTTTATAATTGAAGTGAGGGGCACTTTTTCAATTTTTGAGAATATTAATTTATAATAATTTAAATATCAGTCAAAATACCTCAAAAGGCCATTTATTAGAATATAATATGATATAATGTTGTAATTACATAAACTAATATAGTCTTAACATGTTTTTTTATTATTTCAAACCTTATCATTTTGAATAATCATTTGTTAAATTTTTTTTAACTAAGGTAACAAGTTTTTCAATGCTGAAAGATTATGAATTTTAATTATCTAATGTAAATTAGACCATAAATAAAAAATTTATAACATTTACACTATTTTATTATTATTTTATATTTTTAAATATATTTTATGATTTTTAAACAATTTAATAAAACATTATTTCGAGAAAATATCAATAGTGTCAATTTTAACACTATTCATTTCTTGGATGTTAAAAAATTTGAAGATAACTAGTTAAATTAGAAAAAAATACTTTATTATATCACTAAGAGTTAAACGTAAACTATAAAATTATTTTGTTAAATTAATTATCACAAATTTAATTTATTTTAATATTTTTAATAAAATTTCATTGATATATCCATTAATAAAACAATCACTACATAATCCTAGTGTAATTATTTAATATTCTTATTTATTTACTAAAAAATAAAAATAAAATACCTTGATGAAGATAAAAGTTATATATTTCATAATAATATTTATAGTTGAGTTTATATACTTTATAACTCTATAATAAAAATGATATAGTAATTAAAAATGTGAATGTAACTTCTTTAAATTTTTGTTAAATAAAATATTATAAATTTCGTAATTTCACCCAAGTGGCCCAAAACGTCAAAAAATAATTTATATCATGAAAATATGTTTATTAAGTTAATAATTTACATTGAAAGTTGTTCATAAAAAACTTATTTCCCTATGTGGACACCTAATAGATATTAAAGACAAGGAAAATGACATTTTGTGTCTTTCTTGGATTTAAATATTATATAAGTCATTTTCATGAACAAATGTCCAAAAAATGACTTTATTTTGATCCCTAGGTGTTAAGGGTATAATTAAAATCATTAAATAATTTTTTTTTCATTTTATATGGTCATTTTATTGTCTTTATAATTTTATTTTCAACATAAATTACTAAATTTATGCTTTACTTTGGTAACAAAATTTTCCAAGGTTACTATTCATATCGGAAAAAATTAAAAGGGAACTATTCAATAAATTTGGGACTTTTGAATATAAATTTTTCATTTAATTTTTGAAATTCAAAACACATAATTTTCATAATTTAATTAAAAATAAAACACGAAAAATGCCATGAAAAACATTTTTTCTAAAAGAAATTCCCTTTTAAAACACTAATTGTTTTTATAATAAATAAATGTATAAAATCCTATTAAAAAACCATAAATAGATAAAAATAAACTAATTAAAATTTAAAACTGATCCAAAAAATACTTTTATATTGTAAATACTTTAAAATAAAAATAATGTTTTTAATAAAATTTTGTATATTCACTATTCATTAAATGTTTTCAGAAAATTATAATTAAATAAATTTAAGAAAATTTTGACATGATGAATTCAAAAATAAATTTTTTTTATAAAAACTATTTTATATAACTTTTAAAAACCCATATTCACTGATAAAAAAATAGACTCATTTTTGAAGAAAACCTATTTTTGAAGAATAAAGTGATTTTACTAAAAATTGAGTTACTATTTTTAAGGACATAGAAATAAATTTACATTGATTTAGACCTTTATGTTTATTAAATAAATTATTTATTCATATTTATTCATTCTAATTTAATAGCTAGGTTAAAATAGTTATTTTACATTTATAGTGTCTCACAGTTCGCTTAAACTCATGATTGTGTGCAATGCAAGCTATTGAAGAAATAAAAACTATTTATAGAGAAATATTTATTAAAATATTAGGGTGATATATTGGTATATCCTTGATCTATTGAGTGGAATCCCCAATATATAAATATTTACTTGTATTTCCTCAATAGTTTCCAAATAGTTTTGTGTGGTTCAGCATGAACTACTCTTCTTGATGCAAGTTAGTAAAGTCAACAAAAAATCTTAATAACTCCATGATAAAAGTAAGTATCTAAACTTTGGTTGTTCAAATACATATTTTTATGAATTTTATTCCTAATAAAATAATTATGGCCAATTTTTGAGTTAATATTATGTTGGGTTTTTTTAATTATGCATAAAATATTTCTTACATTATATTCTAGAAGTATTTTTTAAGTGTATTTTACTTAAGTGATTATCCATGTTATGGTAAAACATTAAAAAATAATATATTTATATTTTTTTTGTTGTTTTTATAAATCAATTTATTTATGTGATCATGTTAATGCATCTATAAAATAAATAATTCATAAGAAATAAATAAATAAATGACCCAATCTTGATCTTATTTAACAATTATTTTATTGAGTGGATAATAAATCAACCTAATACCTAAGTTAAAACTCATTATACTAGTCTTATCACAAGTTTAAGAATTCCACCAATCCAACTATGTATCATCTATGTTGGTATCATCTTGGCTCTATAGTGAACTACCACCATGTACCTTGGGATACTATTTTTATTAAATGTATTTATAACTCACTCATAGGAGAGGGGGAACCAAATAATTGGTTATGGGGAATTACATAAATAACCTTGGACACATAGGTCCTACATAATAAAGGAGGGATGGGTGTCTCACATTCCACCATATTAAATTTAATAATTAATAATTGTAAAACCATGGAATAAATTAAATTTATGTAAAAATAACACATAAACATGTCTTGGTGAAGATCACGAACAATCATACACATGCCAAAATACACAAAAGTACACAAGTTAAAATTAATTTCTATTTATTTTTATTATTAAGATAAATGTGCTTTCATTAATTAATTAATTATTTAACTAATTCCATTTTACCTTAATGACCATTCTAATTCTATTACAGATACACATCATCAATACATTCCTAGAAAATTAACAACATGAAAAAAATTACAGATAATTACAATAAATAAATTGATTATTTTAAATTCTTCAAAACCTTTATTATATTATGAAACACATTAGTTACCTATCATTTTAATTTTTTTTTTATTTTTTAATTTGTTATTTTAATGTAATTTAATTCTGTCTATTATTTAGAGACTACACGAAGTGTAATAATGAGCTACACACCATGTTCCTCATTTTCCATATATTCGAGATAAACACATGAGGATTTAGTGTATATCTCAACTAGAATACATGGTGTGTACTAACCAGCTACATGTCATGTATCAAAATTTCTATGTGTTTTGAAACCCACTGAATGACATGTCATGTTCTTGAGATGCATGATTACACAATATGTAATAACTAGCTACACGCTGTGTATCATACTTTTCGTGTGTCTGCATTGCCTACCAAATAACATGGATTGCATTTCAGATGTACGAATTAATTAACTACATTTCTTGTACACAAAATATACACCATGTGTTTCATTAATTACCCAGGTTGTCAATCTCATGTGGTCAAAAACCATGTATTTTACCTAATGGATAGTAGGATTTTTCCACTAAACCTTGTAGACTACAAGATGTGTATTCCAGCTACACACCATGTAATCTGACAATCCTTGTGTTAGGTTGTCCTACTATACACATGGTCTGAAATAAATACACCATGTGTAATTACTACTCGATGTGTCTTGTATCCCGTGACATGTCCAGGTGTAGTCCACTTGGGTACCTGATGTTTACTCCGACTACACGTCCTGTAACCTAATCTCACCGACCAGAATCCTTGGTACACCCCGATGGTATCTCAAGACATTATTCATCAGTTCTTATTCCTTTAATGAAAAATTAATCTTTAATGAAGTAATTAAAATGTAAAAATCATTTTTTTAAACACCAAATTAAAGAATGAATAATCTAGAAATGAAAGATAAAATCATTTTTTTATAATCAATAAATAATAAAATAAATAATTATAAATTTACAACATGACCCCCATTGATACCACATGTAGTTTTTGGATGTCTTGGAAGTTCCTGGTTAGATAATCACCAAAATGTTTTTGTTAGATTCTATTGATCATTTTCCAATTGTTCACGATGTAAATTTAAAGACAAAATAAATTATTTTAAATATTATTGGATGAAATATTACCTCATCTTAGGAACATTCTTCGATGAAGATATTTTTGATCATATGAAAAATCTATTTTTGGATTCCTATCAACATGATTGTAGGATCCAAGTGCAGAATACCTCTAGTAGTGATCCATATGTACTCCTTTGATCACCAAACAACACTGATGTAATTCTAGGTTCCAGTACAAAAAATATGTCATCTTTCAATTTTCATCTTACTCACTTAAATATCATTCAGGATTGGAGGATTCTATCTTATTTTTCTTATTCATGTGAGGTTAAGAGAAGGGATAATTCAAGAGAGAAGTTCCTTATGTGAAATGATTATCAACTCTTGATTAACAGTAGATAATTCTCATAAACATCTATTTATAGGGATGGGGTTTGGGTTAAAATATTATTTAATTAAATAGTTACCCTTAAATAATATAATAAAACTAATCATACATCATTCCATATAATAATAATAATAATAACAATAATAATAATATTTTGTTACATGTGATGAATAGAATAATGATAAATATAATTTTACCAACTTAAAAATTAATATTTATCACTGGAGATGATCTTTCTCTACTCTTCCTCATTTACATTTAATGAATACCCAAATAAATATTGGATTAAATTTTTTATTCATAAATAAATATTTTATTCAAAATGAAGTAAATAAATATTTATTTAATTTATGTGATCAATAAAACATGAATAAAATTATTTCTAGATCATGGTAATAATATTTATTCCACTAATTAAATTAAAATTTAATTTAATTGAGATAAAAAAACACATAGCATGTGGACCTCTAGAATTGTTACTCATAATAATTATGAGGTATTTCCTAAATTCCAATATTATTATCTAACAATGTTTCAAGGAACCCAAGAGAAAGAACATAATGTCATAACATTGACAACCACATATGAGAATTCAATATGTAATATAATCTAGTTGTCATAATATTTAATAAAATAGGTCACACACATGTGTCATCAACCTATGTTCTTGATACATCTTTATTTTAAATTCTAAAATAAACTCATCATTACAACATGGACATGGAATTTAATTTGACTATTCCATTTGACGATGGGATAAAA
The DNA here is from genome assembly GCA_963277665.1 of Viscum album. Taxonomy (NCBI): domain Eukaryota; kingdom Viridiplantae; phylum Streptophyta; class Magnoliopsida; order Santalales; family Viscaceae; genus Viscum; species Viscum album. Next base: position 1,878,462,434 of record OY728151.1, read on the forward strand.
CATCAAATTCCCTAAATATGGAAGGGAGAAATCCCTCATGGAATTATTATTAACAAAATTTCATTCAGGACCCACCCAACGTACCCTACATCCCATGAACATATGGTGTCAAAGTTTTGGTAAATAAATATAAGTGTGCGAGTCGTGACATGAATTAATAATAATATTAATGTCTAAGTACATTTTCAAACCCTCATATATTGGAATATCTGATGAAACATAAACATTTTGAATACCTAATGGCAGTTTTTTTCTCATAACCTTCCATCTGGGATATTACCAAGTGTAAACCAAATGAGATAAAGTTTCATATTCATATGAGTACATGAACATGATAGATAACATACTATTCACCCATCATAGAATGTTATTCATCCATTGAACTATTTTTAAGAGATATCATCTGAGCATCTTAATGTTTCCATCATAGCATTGAATTGCTATGACATATTTTAATGAAAAAGATACCATAGGAAATTATGACATTAATGTTTTTTGTTAGGAAAATAAATTTGTTATTAGGTATTTATATTAATATTAAATTATTTAAATATAATTTTATTATAAAGTAAAAAGTATTTAGTTCAAGGGAACCAACTCTAACATATACTTTGATACATCTCTTATACAAGCCTTGTGAATTTGCTAATTAGGGGGTGGTTGGGTAAGTTTATGATCATGTCATCAGTTAGATCTCAACTAAAATTATAGTTTTTATCTCATATATTGAGTATGAAATTATATCCTTCAACTTAGGTAGTCTGAATAAATGTATAACCATACTTAGAAGTAACATATGATGTGATTATATACTTTGATGTGGGGAATGCGATGTACTCATCATCCAGATGAATGACATGTGATGTATTCCTCAATATGGTCAGTTTATAATAGGTGATTCAATAATGTTTGAGGTGGATATATGGGATTTAAATTATCCTTGTCCCATGGTCACTCAATGTCTTAGAAAAGTGGAATGTATGAAAATGCATTCTAATATGCCATGCGGCTAGTGGAAATTGTTATAAAGCTAAATTTGTTTGATCATAATAGTGAAAAATCCCGTTGTAGCTTATGTAAAATTTATACCTTGATAGAGGTCCCTATTTTCTTATGTTTATGGATTTAGTTATTCATATTTTTTTTATCAATACTACAAATTCCCATGGGATCAAACTTTTTGGTTGACTGAATAGAGGTTGATTTTGATTCTAAAAGATTCTCTAAAAGTATTTTAGAGTTTTATCCCAAATAATTTTTATGGGGTTTTCATAATTTATTACATATTATGTAATAAAAGGTGAGGTAAATTATATCTTTCCCAAATCTTTCTCTAAGATAGAATGTTTTTTATTTTATTTCACAAGTTATTGCTTATGATATAATATAATATTAAATAGAACAAAAGTACTATTGGGTTTAGTGTAAGTGTGAGATTGAAAGGAATATACCCTAGCATTCTATTTATTTCCTAAAATGTGATTGGGTGTGTCCTAGAGTATGGAACACATATGGAAAAAGTCATAAATTTATGTTTGTGGGATTATTATATTTAATGACATAGTGATATCATTTGTTGCTTGTTTTTTAATATTGTATTGTATGATATGGTCAAGTCATAGTTCTAAATGGGGAATAGTTCAATACATTTAGAAATTTCATGACTTATTCAATGTTATGAAATTTAAAGAGTTAATGTTGGAAATTTCATACACAACAGCTATCATTAAAATACTGGGAGAGTTAATGTTAATATGTTATATGTAATGTAACCAAATGAATTAATCATATGTTTAAAAAACTTATGAGAATTTTCATGGATTAGGGAGCATCGTCATAAGCCTATATAAGTGGGCCTTGACCGAGAACATTGTGTGTGTGGTCCTCAAATCATCTCTAGCCAAAAATATTCCTCCCAATTCTCTCCTCCTTTATCATTCTTTATGTGTATGATGGTAGCATATTGTGAAGGTTGAAAAATACCACAAAAAGTGTTTGGGTGATTCAGTGTAATCACCATAGAGTTAATAACCATTTGTTTCTACATTGGTGATCATCATTGAGTATATAAACAAAGCAAATGACTATATTATTTTATCAGTGAAAGGTACACTTTCTCATTTCTAGTATTACATGATATCTATTTCAATATAAATATGATCTTTATTTAAACGTTTCATTATCGCTTTCACTACTTTGGTCAATGGTTATCCATTTACTAGAAACCATTTCAGTAATGGAATGAATTGAAAATTATATTCCTTATAGACAAAAAATAGAAACATCCTCAATGTTGGAAAAAATAATTGAGATTTGGTGGGGAGAAATAAAACAGACCAAAACATAATTCATCAGTCCCTTGTCATTGCTGATATATTATTTGAAGGTATTCATAGTAAGAGCTAATTTCCAAATCTATAAACTAACATAAAATCAAAATGAGATGAAGCTTATGTAAACTCTGGATGAGAAAGTTAAGTATATCAACTATCTTTGGATCTATTTCAGTTGTTTGAACTACCCATTTAGAGTTACTAAAAATTCTCTCACCAATTCCCCCATTGATAACTAGACCCTCTTCTTGAGCATCAGAACCAACCAATAGATATTTTATATGATAATTTGAAAATAAAGCATCAGAAACATCCCATAGAGTAATTTTATCATGACCTTATAAGATTTTATTTCTAAATAATATATATAAAGTGGGATAGGATCATAATAAAATTAGATCAAAATAATCTTCATTATATTTAACTTCCATATTTTCAAGATCAGAAACATGTTTTTTATTGATATTACCCGATTCACAATAGATGTACCCTGTGATGGGAGAATAGTATTTTCTCCAGATAAAATTTAATGTAAAGGCTATTATTCATGATTAAAATCTCCAATTTTAGCCACAAATGAATATCAATTTTCTCTTTTAGAATATCCTATAAATAATTATTTAATAGTTATAAATTATGTTGAGAAAGAGACTTGTGAACCTTATATTATTTTTCATCTACGATCAGCGTATTGGAAATATTTTCATGTCCCATAAATTCATAATCTAATGGTGTTCACATCATTTTAAACTTGAATATTTCCTTCCCTCTATAATAATCCATTTTTATAATGTTACACATGAAAATATATAAATATTCATTTATATGATTTTAAATTGATAGTAAGTATTTTTTTGTGCCTGTGAGATATATTTTAGTTGTTTTTAAGGTCATAAAACTTATTTATATAAGAGTATCAGGACATTCAAAAAATGGTGGAAAACTAAGAGATAAAGGATTTTCAAAACTAGCATTCATAAAAAAATTCATCTTGAAGGTATGTTTTATATGGATTTTTGGGATGGGTAAAATGGAATTGTTGTTAATGTAGATTCATTTCATAATTTGTATTGAACCCTTGAATGGTACTGAAAAGATTATTCTTCTTGATACTCAAGTTTATATTGATTTTCACTTATTTTTTTCTCATAATCTTCATCATCATTTTTCTTATTGTTATTATTCTCATTTTTTCCATATAATTTAATTTAAGGATATTTTCAATATTCTTTATTCTTCCAAGCATCTCTTTTGATATTTTTTTTCATGATTAATTTTTTGATTCTTTATTCAGAAGTGTAATTATAGTTTCATTGTGTTGAATTTTGAAGTTGAGTCATATTAATAATGTACATGTTTCATATGACAACTTGTTATGCACTACATTATAATTATTTTGTCTTTTGACTTCACTAAGTAGTTCAATGTCCTGAATCCAGTAGATTTTTCATTTCTATAGTTTTCTTTATTTTTACCATACAACCTATATACTATTCTTTTATTTTAGTTGAGTCGATGAGAATAGATGGATATTTTATAATTTCCTCCTTTAGTGGTGAATCTCTATCTGTTGACTTGACACATGAATTGTCAAGTATCCATATAACTGCAAAGGGAAAGGATCATATTTTCTCAAGTAAAATTGGTTATGATGTATGGAATTGTTAATTCAAATGGCCTAGAACCATTTTATAATTTATATAACACATCACTAAATAACATTAAAACTACATCGGAGTAGTATATGTTATGAAATTCTTGAGGTTGATCCCATAAACACTAAACCAGACACTATAATTTAATTGGTAAGACTCTTATCTTATTATAAAACCACTCTAAAAAGTTTACTAAAATAATTATAGGGAAAATAAAGAACAACATAACCAAAATATAAGATCTAGGTTCATACAATAACTAAGTGGAAAGGTTAATAATTCAATATTGTTTTCATGAGAATGAAGTAGATGAATTCCCTTGGTCTTGGTGAATACTCTCTCTCTCTCACTAACCATTTATTTTTATATGGTCATGTACATTTTTTAATTAGAGAAATAGGTAACCTAAAACCATATTGAAGTGTAGAATTAAACCTACCCAATGGTCATGGAGCAGTCCTAGTTCTAATGATCACATTTGAAGTAACTCTACCCCACTCAATCATAAAATGCTCATGTATGAAAGCAAAAAGAAGAGACATTAAATATTTGAAACAAATATGGAACAAATATGAGAAAATGCACTTATATATCCTTTAATATATCTCAAATACCTTATATTAGAGTGAAAAGTTTGGCTGAGTGGATATGAATTTATGCTTATAAATATGACCATTCACTCTGTGTAACCCATTCATGGAATAAATATGAACTCCCATATTCACCATTCCTTCATGCTTCAGGCTATTCATGTAGTGTGAAATATTCATGGCATGAATGTATCAACCTCATCCTCTATCTCTTCAAGCATGCACCACTCACAGCATGAACCAATTTCATCATATGAATTAAAACCTATCATTTTAGTTTCTTATGGTCATAGATATCTTTATGTGAATCAGGGTTTCTGGCCTTGAACCACATGAAACAAATTCTTTGTTATAAAGGTGGCCTCAGTCAGGCATTATGGATTCATACATAGAATTTTCATGCTTAATAATTCCCAAGAGAGGGTTTCTCGAGTTTCTGAAGGCCCCCATGGTATTATAGATCATTACAGTGGAAACAAAAATATTCCCCCAAGCTTCCTAGATGACGAATGTGGTGGATTTTGGTGGTGGTGTAGTGGTTGTTAGTGGGCCCATACATAAAGATGATGGAAGGTTCTTTTTGAAATAGGAGATGTGCACTCGAGATGAAACATAATCTTTTTTGTTAAAATTAATAGTACCAACACTCTCAGTGTCTCAAATTAGAATAATCGGTGGATGAAAATTCTTATATCACCTTCAACACGACATTAAACTACAAAATGTATATATTTAACCAACCTATATTGCAGTTCCCCTTGGATCATGTGTTCCGACCATTTTCAATGCATTCTTGTACATTTCTTATCTTGCTTGTATTTTTCTCAACCAACTGGTAGGCCATTTTTTTACTACACAAAAGAAAATATTTCTCGTTTAATAAAATACAATATAAATATATAAACATTTATTTATTTTTTAAAAATTATTTTTTAAATATTATCACTCATAAAATTATTTAAACAATTAATGTGGAAGAAAATAATCAATTAAAATCCATTATTAATGAAATTAAAGACAAAATTAGCATGCATTAAATATGGATATGAAAAACCCCCACACATAAACTCATGTTTTTCCTCATGTATGTTTCTAGTCTTAAATCATAAAGGAGAGTCCCATGATACGAATATTTATATCTCAATGAAAAAAAATAATTTCCAATGGGGAAATAAAACATTCAAGTATCACATAAAATTATTTATTATAATCCAAATTTTTAAAAGAGAACAATAACACATGAATTTTACATTCCAACTTGAAATTGGTGTTCATTTCCCCTAACCCCCATTCAAGAATCTAAAAAAATTATTATTAATCATGTAAATTATGATTTACATCACTTGAAATCTCTATCATCACGAAAGGTATCAATGTAATTGAGATTATGACCATACTTTTAATGGATTATCCTTATGTTTATGTTTTCATCATATCTCAAATCTCAACTGCATAAAGATAAAGATCACAATTAATCATTAGGGATTCAAATTAAAGATCAAATTTCTACGAGGATGTGGGTAAAGGAAGATAATGATGTTAAAAAAGTCGAAAGATCAAAAGTATGTTTATCTCTTAAATAAAGTTTGATGATAATAAATATTATCTCAATTAAGATACTCATTAAAATGAAACATCACCCAACTTACCTAAAATCAATGTAAAGTCTCATGAATAACATGAAAACTCCATGAAATAATAAAATCTTGATTATTTCTTCTATTTTTTCATTTTTTAAAAGTTTTACTGAAGAAAAATCCAAAACATCTCACTCAAATCATGTCTTTCTCTTAATGACACTAATTTTTAGATGAGTTTCATGGGGAAACTTATTTTCCCATGATGGATATCATTTTAGTCTATATGTAGATGTAAATGTTAGAGGTTATAATAAAAAAAAGCTTTCTGTAGAGATAATAGGCACTACAAGTTCTTGGCGATGACTTTTGACACCATCAATTCACCTTATACACTTCAAGACATTATTAAAAATAATTTTTTTATCCATATTATTCACCTTTTTACTAATATTTTTTAATGATATATTAATATATAACCAGGACTGGGATTCTCACATCCAACACCTAGAAATCATTCCCCACTTCACAATAATCATTTCATTGTCAAATGAAAAAATTTTATTTTGTTCAGTGCAAGGCGGATTATCTGGGGAACATTATCTCCCATGAGGGAATGATAATGGATCCTTCCAAAGTTGAATATGTTTTAGACATTCCCTCTCCTTGGAATATAGAGGGTGTTTGTAGCTTCCTCAACCTTATTAGTAAATACCATAAATTTATTCAAAACTATAGAAAAATCACCCATACTCTACATGTTATAATTGAAAATTGTTTTTTCATTGGAGAACAATTAAATATTTCAATCACCTCAATAAATATATTACTTCCACCCCATTCCTTGATCTTTTTTACTTTGTTAGACTTTTTGAGATTAAATGGGAAACTTCTGGTCTTGGGTTAGGAACTGTATTTATGAAGAATCAAAATCCCATTATTTATCTCAGCATGGGGATGGAAGACTCAACCCTCTCTAAATAAACCTTTGAAAAATAAATTATTTCTATTATTATCTCTATTATAAAATGGAGACCATACATATTGGGTATGTATTTTATTGTTTACATTGACCAATACAACCTAAAATTCTTGATATAACAATTCATTACAAAGGATGATAAAAAATGGTGGATTGCTAAATTTTTGGTGAATATTTTTGAAATTAAATACAATTAAGGCCACACCAACTCCACATTTGACACACTTTGTTTCTATAACATCACAATGGTTTTTTTCTCCCTGAGCCCTTTACATTATGGTATGAGGTCCAAGATCTGATAGCTGAGGTACACAGTGACCCTTACCTTTATCGTATCCTTCACCGACTCTAGTCTTCTTCGACTCCTCAAAAAGGATTTACTCTCTCCCATAGAAACTTATTTTACAACGGATGACTGATCATATGAGTATCCTCTATGTGGATTTCTTACATCCTCAAGGAATTTTACTCTACTCCTTTTAAAGGCCACTCTAGTTTTTATATCACCTACCACAAGTGGTTGTCCAATTTAATTTGGTTTGGAATGCATAAGAATATTTTAAATTACATCTAAAAATTCCATGTCTTGTGACATTTCAAGTATTACAATATATCCCCCATAGGCCTTCTACAAAAATTTCATATTCCAAAATCAATTTGGTATGACGTCTCCATGAATTACATTACCCACCTTCGTAATTACAATGTTTTTTGTCTACATTTTGGCTTACCTATCCATCAATGATTGAGTAAGGGGAAAATCTATCCTATTGAATATGAAAAATTGAAGGATGAATTCATCATCCCCAAATAGTTTCACTTTTTTAGTCATTAGAATAAGACTTATCTCTCAGGTGGGGTAATTGATAGAACACATGATGTTCCCTGGAATTGGAAGGTATAATCCAAGCATAGAATTAAGGAATAAATTTAAGTACTCCCTCCATCATAGTTTTATAACCATTTTATTTAGTAACAGCAACCAAATTCCCATAGGAAATCAGTTATAGGATTCCATTGGGGATCATTGGTTATAAATGGGAGGGGGAGTGAGAGTTTGGGGGCATCAAAATAGTAAATAGTAATAGGTTGAGGATTGGGTGGGAGTCTCTCCCATAGTGTTCTATGTATTTTATTATATCTTTCTCCTTCCATCCTCTATATTATAAATTTTTTTATTTCTTAATACATAGAGTATTTCTCTCCATTCCATGTTTTCCAATCAAATTATCTTCTTGGAAAACATATCATAATCATTTTATCATTATAAAATTTTCTATGATATGGATTATCCCAAACATAAAATTTTGATTCAAATTTGAGTTTAAAAACTTACTGTGGGTTCAAATATGATGGAACCAATAAAGTTATTAGAAACTTCACCATATCAGTATATGATGGAACTTATACTTCAATAAAATAAAGTTGTTCACTTAGAATGAAGTCATTAATTTGTTATTTATCTATTATTTCTACCTTAGCCATGTGAAGAAACCGTGCCATGTTTTCTTCCACTTAAATATTTGATAGTACCCTTCCTACAAAAGAAATATGATGAACTAAAACATGTTATTTTGTGGATCCCAACCTAGTAGTGCTTCAATCTTCATCAGGTCCAAAAAAACTCTTCCATTTTAGATGACTTTACTCAAGAAGTAGATATCTCAAATCCAAACATAAATATCTGAGATCTTTCCATATAGCTATTAATCTCTAAGTAAGTCCAAGAAAAACCTCAGATGATTTAAATGATCATCCATTAATGTTAAATAGATGAGGCTTTCATCAATAAATATTACCACAAAGATAATAAGAAATAGAGAGAATATCTAGTTTATAAGGCCCATGAACCCAAAAGATAATTTTTATTATTTAAGGGAATCATGAGAAACACATAAAGGCCACAAAAAGATAAAAATTTCATATTCAGAATACCTTCTTCATGAACCAAAATTTTGTGTTAACCTAGCCTAATATCAAACTTAAAGAACCACTTTTCTCTAGTTAGTTGGTCGAAGAGTTCATTTATCCTTCATAGAGGTTAATCGTTCATAATTGCCACATGATTCAGGTGGTGATATTCAATACAATGCCTCAATCACTCATTCCCCTTCATAGTGAATAACATTGGAGCTATATAAGGGGATACATTGGGTCTGATGAAATATTTATTCATAAGTCCCTCTAACTACACCTATAACTCCTTCAACATAGTTGATGATATTTGATATGTTTTGGAAGATATCTGAGTGGTCTCAAGTTAAAAATCGATGTAAAATTCAACCTATTGATGATGGGGAAACCCAAAAACCTCATAGAAAAAAACAACCATGTAATCCTACAAAACTATAGGAATCTAATCATCCATGGTGTCTACTGTACATATATCTAGACTCATTAATTGATGGGTGGTTAGTTGCGACTTCCTATGAATAGTTTTTTTTTTGTTTTTGGGATCCATCACATGAACATGAAAGTAGAAATAGAACCCATATATACGATATATCCCCAATATAATCAATATTTAATGTAAATAAAGAACATAAAATATTATTACCTAGATAGAAACATTAAACCCTCAATATTATATCAGGGAGAGAGTGTGCTTGATGACAATCATCAAATAAGAAAACACTTCAAAGATATTACACTAAACTTGTATCCTCGATCCTATCGAGAAAATTTTTGATCAAAAAAGGTTTAAAAGTGCCTTATCCCTGAGATAAAAAATGATTAAGAACATAAAATAGTATTGGATACCATACTTCATAATTTGATATTTTCAATAGGAGGGAAATTATCCATTATATATCCATCCACAAAATATTTCATTTAATGAAACACATTTACTATATTTCAATCATCCACATACATTTATTCTCATTTTCATTTATTCATTGAATATTATTAAAATGAATACAAATGTAATTTAATCAATTTATAATGGATTACAATTGGTAAAATCATATGGTAAAAAACATGAACCTAATTAATGTGATTTTACTACATATTCAACAATATCCCACTTTCACTAAAATCCCAGTGAGATTTTTTTCAAACTTTACAAATATTTTTTAATCCATCTAAAATATTTTGGATGCAGTTTTATCAAGATCTCTTCATTTTGGAAAAACATATTTTATCCAAAACATTATCCTTATCTAAGTTCCTAATTGTGGGAACATGAAAGACTTAGTTTAACTGACAAAAAATATATGAAATCCCTATTTTATAGATGTGAGAAAAGAGTAGCCTCTAGAAAAGCATATGTGTTACTAAATATATTAAGGGTTCTGGTGTGATCCCTATCAAACATAGTCATATATTTATAAAAACATGCATACCGGAAGATGTATCATATAAATCATATGTATACATATATAATCAATTTTTACATTACATTGAGTGACCATTATACATGGAACATGTTAATAGCATATAGTCTAACCCATATTTTCTCGATTCTTAGAAATAAATAGACTACGTTGACTAACACATCACATTTCACTCAACTTAAGGATGAGTACATAACATTCCCATCATCCAAATAGCTAAACACACCAAATGTGACACAACTAATCATGATCAGGAATTTCCCCAGTGTAATTCAATCATGGGCCTCATGTCATTACTTGTCAAACAAGTGGGAAAATCTTATTTTTGTTTCACTGTAACCGATGATGTGATAAAAAATTCCCAAACAACCATTGATTTATTAAGTTCATATTTAGACTTGTATAAATAGGGTATCAATGTATGAATGTTCTCATACTAAGTAGCTAACTATGATCTGGTAAGAAATATTGATAATTAGCATACACCCCTATGTTTATTGATGATAATATGACATTATATGAGATAAGCTTTAATGATTCAATCTAAGCAATAAGTTACAACCCCTTTAATATATTCTCCACATTTCATATAAAACCATTTGAAATGAGTACAATAATCTATTAAATATAATATTAATATGTCATCATAGACCATAATATTTTATGTTGATAATCTATTTCAGGTAACTCAATGTCTTTACATTGATGGAATTTTATCATCCATCCATTTATGAGAAATAAATTATAGCAGAAATGAATGATTGATAAAATGAAATTTTCTTTATTATAATAACATAGAACTTTTACAAACATTACGAATAATCTCACATGTTTTTAGCACCCAGAGATTCTATGTGAACGTTTTGTTTTTTAGGGTAATGTTTTCATCAATTCATTATATATATATATATAAATAATTCCTATCACATTGGTATGTGAACATCTGATAAAATATTCAAACAAGATCCTATTAATGAGAATCATTAATGAAGTAATCCATTTTGAATTATGGCGAGACTTCAGAAACATATTCAAAATGTTAAACTCTTTGAACATATTCAAACTCCTTATCTTTATTACATCAAATTCCAATGTCAAATGTTTACCTAGAAATCATTATAATCTTAACATCACTATCATATAATCATATATTGAAACTTTGTACATTTTCACTAATTAATATATCCTCAAATATTATAAGATAAAGTGAGATTCACATTAACATTTGTTGTTGATTGTTTTTGATAAATAATGTTACTATTTACTATATTTCATTACCAACACATCCTAACCTCTTTAAGGATAAAGTGATAATATATTTTTATGGTAACTAATATAATATTTTACATTTCTCTTTACCTTCATACCAAAAAATCTATTTGGACATCAAGTGTTATTCAATTTTTAATTAGAATTCCATAACACTTTAACAAATTGAGACTTATAATCTTTGGTAATAAAATGTAAATCCTTAAATTTTTCCTTAATATACCAACTAACAAGCCTTTTAAGATATTAGTGAAAATAAACATAACTTTAGACAGAAATAACACTTTATTCTTTAACTTTGAACTTCTCAAAGTTCAAACATTCTCCCACTTTCCTCTTATTCAATATATTATATTTATAATATATTTTAATGATTTAACAAAAATTAATTTTTTTTGAAATAACACATATTTACTTTTAGTTTTAATAATTAAGAAATAAAATATTTTTGTGTCATATAACATCTGCTATTATATGTTTTTATAGTATTTTTTTCTTTGAAAATAATGATTTATTAAAATATAAAAATAATTTGTGGTGGGAAGATATTCCTTTAAATTTTAAAAAATATCTAGATAAACACATTATCCCAAATAAAACATTTTGATCCATATCTTATTCTCAAAATATGTTATAGAATCCAATGAATCATTAATCATGTGTATCTAATTAATCATATATTTTTTTTATAAAAATTATTTTTTAATGAAAAACATCACTTATCATATAATAGAAATGAGATAAAGATATACATCCTTTACTTAGATTCATCTGAGCTTAACACATTTTTTTACATTTAAATCCTTGATATAGAAACTTCTTACATCATATCATGGATTTTATCTACATGACCTACCAATTCTTACTTTGAATTTGAAATCCTATATAATTACAACACTAGTAAAGTATGAATTCAGTATCATGTACCTTAAAATCTAGAGAATCAATTTCTATGTAATTAATACATTATGTGGAAATTCGAGGGAGTTTTTCAAAATTACTTCAAGTATTTTGGATAATACCATCTCATGGAATTATCGCTCATCCTTTTCAATAGACCAAGATTTCATTGACCTTGGCTAGATTCGTAAAAAAATATATTTTGACTTTTCTGAGTAACTAATATTATTCAAGTTTTAACATTAACTACTTATACTATGTACATAGTACCAAAAACTAGACATCATATGCTCAGTTCATCTATTCTCAACACTTTGAGAATATAAAGTATAATTTTTTAAAACTTATTCAAACTCAAATAATATTTCCATTTATGAAATTATAATGAATTGTTTAACCAAAATAACCCTCCAAGAAACGTTTAGTTTCACTGAGTCATTATTATACTCAATTGTATTGATTAAATTACTGAAGACTAAAGTTCATTGGGTCATTTTTAATTTAATTCATTTAAAACCAAATTTGAATAATTTTATGTATACATAAGAATTTATATTTAATTTTTGAGAAATTTTAACCATTGGTAACACTGGAAGGAACTAATTTACAATATATAATATTTATTTAAGAGAATATCTTATGTTCCCAGTCTCACGAGTCACTTAAATTATGATTCTCCTTCTTAAAGGATTCATTATAAAAATAATTTTGAGAATGGTGATGTTATTATTATACAAAATAATCTTTTATCTTCTTAGTATCATTTTTTATAATTTTTTCTCAAGGGTTTTTAATGATTGTTTTGTGAGGACCACTTTGGGATATGCATAAAACCAAGTTAGATTTGGGATGCTTTCAATTATCAAGAAACATTTATCTTCATGTTTTGTGTTGAATTATCTTAGTTCACATCAAGTGTTGACTTCCCAAGCATTAATTTCTATAAATACGTGGAAATATTTGAGGAAATATTTAACTAGGATATTAGTATTAGAGATTCCACTCAATGGATCAAGGAACCATGACTTAATGCAGTTGGAATGTTAAGCCTTCCTAAAACCTTTAAAATAAATTTTCAATCCCATGTATGGGTTATGAGAAAGGGAATATGAATCCTTGACAATATAATATCTAAAAAAATAAGATTTATGAAAATAATGGAGAGGGATATTAGGTTATAACAAAATATTTAGATATTAAAGTAATTTTATTTTAAATGTATTAATATTTGTTTGTAATCAAGGAATTACTAAATATATTCTCTATATTTATAGAAATGGAAAATCAAATGGATTTGAAAATATCACAACAGTATATACAATAGAAGTATAAACTTCTCATTGATGAAAGTAACTAAGAATGATATAGGTACTTATTTTTTATACTATTCCATGAATGAAAATCATACTTACTAGAAACCCCACTCACTGGGTGGATTACAAAAGAGGCTAGTGAGGAAGAAGAATCTATCTATGTGACTCATGTGGACATCACAATTTAATTCAAATATTTCATGCTATAATCTATTTATAATAAGAATATAAATAAATATGAGGATATGGAATCTTATAGAGTCATTTCTCACCTTCACGATCTCTATCTAGAGAAGGAGATATCAGAGAGATATGAGATCTCTAATTAACTATTCATTTGTAAGCTTAGATAGTCATTATCAGATGGGCCTCTTGTAGTCAAGATTATTGGTTACATAGATTGATTATGCATCTTAGAGTTTATTATCCCTGATTAATTGAAAAAAATACCTCACAATGTCAACACTACCTAAAAACTTATCCAATTTTATTTTGAATTATACTATGACCAATAGAAAGAAGAAACTTTCAAAACTTCTTACTGTTATTCTAAAACACAATAAATACATGGGGGAATTCCATACCAATTATTGTTATGGCTAAAAACTAGAGGAGGAATATGGAATAGAGTTAAATGACTCCTTCCATGTCTAAGTCTCAAGAACAACATCCTTCTATGAAGAAGAAGATACAGAAGCACAAAAAGAAACATAAAGAAGTGTGTTTTTTCTATTGTAAGAAGGACCACTGGAAGAGAAAATGCATCTATCCAAAGAAAAAAGGGGAAGATTCCTGTGTGTTTTTTTTATCAAATTTAATCTTTACATATCTATAACATTGGTATAAGATACTTCATGTGGTGCTCACATTTGTATCCAAATATAGGAACCATGTAGATCTCATAAGGTTTCTAGATGTGCAGTGGATATACTGGATGCTAATGGATTGATGATGGTTTCTCAATTCATTAGATAATACCATATCACATTACCAAAATTATTTATTTTTATTTTAAATAATATTTATTATGTTCTTAGTGTCACCAAAAATAGCATTTTTGGATCTTGTTGAAGCATGGATAGATTTATTTTCTACCTTAAAAATGGGAGTTACTACTTTTATAATGATATAATATGTTATTTTATGGAATAATTAAATAACTATCTTTATGTATTTAACTATGAAAATAAAATATTGGTAATTGATAGTGAAAAAATATGTGTGACTCAAATAACACCTTGTTGTGGCATCACTGTCTTGGTTATATAAATAATAAGCATTTGAAAAATCTATATCAAGTTGGTAATTTAGACACTTTTGAGATTAAACCACTTGAAATATGTTTTGATTCATTACAGGGTAATATGGAAAAACCATCATTTGGTGATCAAGTTTATATGGCCACAATGCTTCTTGAATTGGTACACAATTATGTGTGTGGAACTTTTTAAGTAGAATCCAAAGGAGGATTCTCATTCGTTATGAATTTTACTGATGATATGATTAGGTACAAATATTTCAACCTGATTAGGTATATGTTTGAATAATTTGATAAATTAAAGTAGTTAAATAATGAAGTTGAGAATCATCTTGTTAAGAAGATAAAGAAACATCATTCAGATTGAGGTGGACAATATCTTATCTAAGAGTTCATTTATTTTTTATAGGTGCATGAGATTTTATCTCAACTCACTCAACCTTATACACTATAGTAGAATGGTGTCAGTGAAAGATGGAAATGTACTTTTTCAGAAATGGTAAGCTTTATAATGAGTTATATAAGACTTACATTATCATTTTGAGGACAAACATTACACATGGTAATATACTTACTAATCCAATCACCAAATAAAGTAGAAAATGGTATAACCTTTGAGTTATAGAGTGAAGAGAAACATATTTTTTCACATGTATGTTCATGGTATTGTGTGAAATTTTTTAAGGATATCCCAAGAAACAAACTAGAAACCCAATACATGATGTGTATCATGATAATGTTTCTCAAGAAAATAAGTATATACTATCTATAAAATCCATCATAGAAGTAAATGTCATAAGAAAAGTCATATTTTTTGTGGGGGAGAATATCCTCATGGAGGATAGTAGAGAAAATATTGACTTTGATGAAGTTTATTCTAAATATACACACTATTTGGTATAAAAACACATTCCATAGGTCCCCTTGGAAGATGTTTTTCCTAAAACAAAAGTATTTTATAGGAGCACCAGAGAAGTAAGAGAACTAGAGAGATCTGATTTTCTAGTCATTGATGATAGTGAATTATTATTGGTTGAAAATGATGATCCTTTTCTTGAAATAAGAAAGTATAGATATAAAAGTTTCAAGATGGAAAGATTCCATGAATTTTTAGATGGATTAAATTTATCAAAACAAATTTTGGGTTCTGATTGATCCACTAATTGATGTAAATCCTATTGGGTTTAAATGAGTATTCAAGATAAAAAAGGACATGGAAGGTAAATTAAACACCAATAAAGAATATATAGTGGAAAAAAGGTTTATAAAACATCAAAGAATTGAAAATTATAAAAACTTTTCTCCACTTTACCTATTTAAATACATCATAATTATGATTTCCATAATAACTTACAATTACTATGATATTTTTAAAATGGATATCAAAACAAATTTTCTGAATGGTAACCATTAGGAGGATGTGTATGTGAAACAAATAGAAGGTTTTACAACTCCACGAAATTCCAAATCTATATGTAAGTTATATATATATATTTATAGATAAAATCAATCATCTAGTCATGGAACAATTAGTTCAATGAATCCACAGATGAATTTAGTTTAATTATTAATGAATGTGATCTATGTGTTTATGTGTGGTTTAGTGGGAGTATACCTGTTTTCATAGTAATATATGTCGATGAAATATTACTAATTATAAATAAGATACTAGCCTTATAAGAGGTTGAGGAATACTTGGGAAAATGCATACCCAATAATTTCTTAGGTGAATCCGCCTATATTTTACGGGTAAAAAACATGTGTGAAAAATAGAAGAGGCTTATTAGACTAATTAAAAGCACATAAATTGACTAGATACCCAAGAATATTATTATGGAAAAATACAATAGGGGATTGGTTCCAGTGTCACAAGGTATAATTTTTTTCAAGAAAATATATCCTCAAAAACAGGAGGAAACAAAGATAATGAGTAATATATCATATTATTAAGAGATGGGATCTATAATGTATGTCATGTTGAGTACAAGGATTTTCTTACCTATTATTTGAGAATATAAGGTATATATCAATCTAATACAGTTAAAAAATATTGGACTATTGTTAAGGATATCCTTAAGTATCTAAGACAAACTAAGGATATGGTCCTTGTGTATGAAGGATATGAATATATAGTCAAAATGAGTTATATAGATGATATATTTTAGATATATAATAATGATTTAAAGTTAGGGTTAAGATATTTATTTTTTCTTAATAGAGGAGTTCTGATCTAGGAGAGTTCAAAAAATCTGGTAGTCCCTAATTCTACAGAAAGGTCTAATTATATTGAAGCTTATGATGCAACCAAATAATAAATTTGGATTGAAATTTTTTTCCATGATCTTTATGTGGTTCTTAAAAGTCAATAACCTATCACAATTTAATTCTATAACACTAAAGTGGTGGCTATTTCATAATATCCAAGTTCACAATAGTGGAAAAATCATGTACTTCAGAAGTTTCATCTCTTGAGGGATATTTATAAACGAGGTGAACTTGTAGTGATCAGAGTATCTGTGGATTAAAATATGGTAAAAACCTTGATGAAGGATATATATATCAGTAGATTCATGAGTATCATGTGAGAGATGGTGGAATGAAATTTGTTTTCAATTATCTCTAGTGTAAGTGTGTGTATATTTTAGTTGGTTCCCTATAACCAAATTTCATATTACTTGATTACATGTTTTCATTATTGGTGATGTTTTATTATCACATGATGATTTTTCCTCCAAATTAAATTTGTATGTGATGATTTCCTAAGAATATATGTCACACTAAATGGTCATAGGAGTTCCCCATTATTATGATAACCAGGAGGTTCCACGATAATATTATTTATTATATATTCCATAGTTGGATGATATAATTTTATGGTACAAAGATGATATAGGATATCAAGGGTGGAGACTCAATGTACTTTGATTCACCCTCTAATGGTGTATTACCTTGGTAATATCTAGTTCCAGTGATTATAATAACATATCCATCAATAGGAAATACACATTTTCATTTTTCATTGGATGCCCCTAAATTTAAACATTTGTATTGATCCTTATATTTTAAAATTATCATCAGTGGAAATCATAAGTTGTGTAATTTTATGTATTGATGAAAATTGTAAAATATATGCTCATAGAGAGGTAGGATATGTTTTTTATGTCACACGTGATATTTTGTTGATGGATAATTTAAGAAATGATCCATCCATTATATCCCTTGATAGAAGTGGATATATTAATTCCTTTTATGGGAATAGTAATTCTTAGATAAATCCATTTCCATGGTGTTCTGTGGGTGAGTTCATTTCTAAAATGAAAAATAAATATACATTAATCAAATAAGTTGATAGAATCGGTATGCGACCTACATGATTTTAGATATCAAAATATAAATTTTGTATTACATGGTAAGTGTTTGTAAGAGTTTGAATGTTTTTGTGACATTGACTTCTTCTCTATAGATGTCTTATCATGTTTCTAGATTCAAAAGATGGACTTTAGGTAGTTATACCGAATGAAATTGAGAAAGAGGACTAGAGGGTAACACACTAAGGGTAGTTGCAATCTCAGAAAAATTAATGTATTGAATTTGAAAAATTAGAATTAATAATATTCAGTAGGGTTGGGTTGAACACCAATATTTGATTACAAGTTATTAAAAAGATTAATTTAGTTATGAAAAATTAATAAATATTTTTTTAAGGTTTTGGGAATATAATATTTATTCTACTTATCAATGAATAATTCTATGATATTATTTATTAAATAAATTATCATTATTTAAGGTTTGATAAATATTAAGGAGGATAAGTGGACCTTGTTTTGTGGCCTGATTGGAAATGGTATAAATGATATTTATTTATAAATTCATAAAGTTTTTCACATGTATAGTGACTAATAATAATATTTATATTATTATTATTATAAATGGAATCAACTAAGAATTATAGATTTGGGAAAGGTCTTGTGTGCAAGTTTTCAACCCTAAACATTCCATTATAAATATCTAATTATATAAATTTACATAATCAATATTGTTGTGCACAATGAATAGACCAAGGATATCTATAAAAAACATTACAATGAGAAAAATAGATCTATATTTCTCTTCCCTCATCTTTTCTTAAGTTATCCATAAAACATAAAGATTTATTCCTCCAAGAAGAATTATTTTACGATCAACCATGAACAACCCAAGTGATTGGGATAAGCCATTATAGAACATAGAGATTATAAATTATGTTTAGAGATTTTTTTTAACATGTGAATCACCACTATAGAGATTTTACACATGGATCCTATAGGTCAATTATGGTAAAATGAGATATAGTCAACTAGATCGTCAGTGAAGAGGGAATACAAGTTAAGGTAATTCTATATGTGACCATAAAATTATTTTAAATTATATGTGATGATACTCCTTATTCTGGTTATGGTGTTTATGTAGTCAATTAATATGTGATCTAAATATTTTAAAAAATATGTTATTCCTCAGGTAAAAATATGGTTTTCAGAAATTAAAACTAAAATTCGAGTTTTCTATGTAGTAAAAGAACTTTTTTTGCACCTAGAACCTTCACCATGACAGTCCTGAACTTATTTGTGAGATAAGAATGTGGATATACACCTAGAATGATGTGTCACTTATCTATAATAAGATAACCTTAAAATGAAATAAATCTATTTTAATTTCCACCTCTATCACTTTTAATTTCCCACCATATCTGGAAAACTTGTTTACCTTATTTATACGAGACCTATTTCTCTTCTTATGGAATCTATCTCAAAAAATATACCTATAATTGATGTGTTCATTTGATGACAATAGGGATGAATTTATTTGATCAATATCTTAGGATCAATCTATTCTTACTTTCACTAATTATGATCATTCTATGTGTCATTCCCACTTTAATGTAGTGATTAATTACAATTTACTTCACATTAAAAGCCTCAAATACTGAGAACAACATCCCTATCAAAATTTAAGTCTTTTTACTATAACTACTTGGTTATGGAATGATTTGAACTTTTAAATCATATAATCCTCTTACTAGTGAAACACCATGATGTGGCCTCCTACACTACAATATAGAAGAGGGGTTCAATCAATTTCTCCAGTTATGGTCTCATATTTTGTAGTGTGGATTCCATTGAACATGTCTATTTTACTCATGAAAAAGGATCCAATAAAGATTAAACTTAATCACATCACAATATCTTTTGACCTATTAACTCACTGAACTAACTGTGGAATAGACATCCGTTATGGAATGAACTTATGTAGGATTGGAACAGAAAAAATGACTCACACTTCCAAATCCACACTCTTCACATTTTACGGTTTAACAGTTACATGGAGGTCTCCTTATCTTCAAACCCCTATGGAATATACTATAATGACAACATAGGGCTCCTTGTAACTCTAGAGGTGATGAAAAATTAATTTTTCCCTATTCATATCCTCAAGAAATTGCTTTTATTATTTTTTCATAACCTCTTGTAGGATTGAAGAGATCACTAAAATTCTAGACCTGCCTAAAACTCACCCTCCACGACACAAAGACCTCCTATGAAACAACCATCTTTTTACAACTATAGTACAAAAATAATCTATTCTCTATGGCATAAGAACCCTAAATTTTATAGAATGAATACAGTATCCAAACATATCCTATGACGTATCCTCTTAGATTTTATCATAGTGACTATTTTCCAAACATTTTTATTCAACACCACAATGTTATAAAATTGGTTTCCCTAGACCCAACTTGAATTGTAATTTTTGATTACCATATTATGAATACAATGAATTATTCTTGATGCACACTTTCCATAAGATATTTAATATTTCTATATCCACTATTTTCATTGTAATTACTATAGACTATTTTTCATATCAAAAGGTTAAAAGAGTTACATTGCTATAATGATAACTTATAGATACCACGAAAGTATTCCTAAATCTATTTTCAATGGTCCAGATAAATCACGTTGATATGAAATAGATTATGTATGATCATCAGGTGCTGGAGGCTCATAATAATTGAGACTTCTTCTAATGATGTTCATACTTGGTGATATCGAGTGGATGAGATCATGAAGATTGACCTCTAAATAAGAACACCACATGTTTCAGGTGTCATTGGTAGTTCCTATCTAAGAAGAAATGTAGCGATCTCATGAAATATGGTTATTATCAATGAAAACTTTTTTATTATATACTTTGATTCATGAAGGAAACCATGATAATTATGTCATGGTGAGGTGGATAGAATTGGGTGTACTATTAGTGGTTTTACATTGATTGAATAATAAAGACACAATTTATTGTTTCTGAAAGGAAGTGATATCTTTAGCCTAGTAGATGAGGATGGTAGTACATTCACAAAATCCATGGACATGGTAAAGGAATGATATTCAATCCAATAAGGTAAACCAATAATAATTCAAGAAAGCATGATGACAAAAATTGTGCATCATGCTTTATGAGACATAATGAGACAAAGAGAGTATATTACACGACATGTATTTATAGGAGTTTTTAGTTTCTATGACTATTACTTATCTCTATAGGATCCTTGATGGGTTTCCGGAATTTTCACATAGTCTATGAATAGTATTCACTTCTATTGAGATAAGGCACTATAGGCTGACACACTAAAAATATTCAAAAGTCTGACATATTCTTATGAATAAGAGTTCATGACATGGAGGGCCTAACCATGTTGTCTTGTTTATGTCCAAGTTTGAACGACCGCCATAAAATAATTAAATTCAAATTATTTGAGTTTAGAATAATTTGTATTGAATTTATTTATTTAAATTATTAACAAGATATTAAGTGAACACATGAGAAAATATTTAACAGAATAATATTATTTTAGTATTCAAGGTTTATTTAATATTTATACGATTAATGATTTGAGTAAATGAGTCAATTTTCTCACATAATATATTTATTATGTTACAAGGAAATTATTAGAAAATATAATTGATATTTATGATTGAGTAAAAATTTCCAAAGATGTTTTTTATAGATTTTTTATTAGGTTAAACATATTTAGGGGTTGGGGATATATTTTTGTGTTTTTTCACACCTCGCTATATAAGTAAGAGGAGGATATCATTTATCATTCTATTTTATACAAGAATTTGAAACTCTATCTCTCATCTATCCTATATCCAAGAGAGAGAAGTTGTCAATCTAAGTATTCGATCCAAGTTATCCTTCATGGATTGAAGGATCAAATTAGCGGTGATCATCAATACTCAAAGGCTTCATTATATATCCATTATAGCACCCCGATTTTGAATATATATGTTCATAAAGACCTATGAAGAACATATGGACGATGTATATGGATCCAACCATAGTTCCTTCG
This sequence comes from Viscum album, assembly GCA_963277665.1. NCBI lineage: Eukaryota > Viridiplantae > Streptophyta > Magnoliopsida > Santalales > Viscaceae > Viscum > Viscum album. Next base: position 1,878,485,033 of record OY728151.1, read on the forward strand.
ATCGAGGATCTCCAAAAATGAGAAAAACATGTTTCTGATCGAAATGGAAAGATGTACAATTTCAAATTTAGTTTTAATGATGAATTTAAATTAAATGAGATACTTATTTTCTTACATGGATGTGATTATACCATATAAAATTTCAGGAAATGTATCACAACATATTTTTTTAGTTTCATGATTTATATGGATTTCACTATGTGCTCGATACAAAAAATTGGGGTCATAGGGATGGTGTATTTAATTAAGTTGAATTAATTTTTTTATAGAATTCAAGTAGAGGGTATCACAATGCTTTTAATTCCACTAACTGTGTATCGATCAGAGATCAGATGACTCAGGTATGGTCATTTGACGATCAAAATGATAAATTTGTTCATTGAATTTGAGAGAATGAATTATTATCACCTCTTTGATATTATTTTTTTTTATTTTTTTTAAAATCAGGTTAATAGTACCCAATATTCTATTCATGTGAATAGTAACCATATTCTATTCATGTGAATAATAGTGTGGGTGTTTTCCTAGTATTTATGGAAAAAAATAAAAATATTATCATATATATATATATATATTTATGTTATATTATTTATAAATATTTGTAATATAAGTTCATGAATATAAATAGGAATGAGATTATATATAAATATAGGCACATCAATATTTTCTTCATGATGCAACAATTTTTTCCTCAAGCCTTACATGTGATATTTGAAAATGTTAAATAAAACAAAGGGGATATTAAGGGGAGATTCCCCTAAATAGAGGAAACAAAATGGTATCCCCCTTTTAGGGGGAGGAAAAGGGTGGCGTTACACACTTAAAAAATTAAAATCAACTTTTCTATTTCCCAATTTAAGAGTGGTGGACTAAGAAAAGATGTTTTCTCCCAACCCATACACTAAGACTGACCCGACCCACCTATCGGGTCTTCCCAACCCTGATCAGGATGAGTTGGGTTCTGCCCAACCCATCTGACCCATTTGGATTGTCTCCGATAACCTAAAACCTCTTTGGTGGTTTAAAAATACCCGTAAAGCTCGAATAAATATAGAAAAATAATGAAATATTTAAATAAATATTTGGAAATTAAATGAATAATAATAGGGAACGTGTGACAAGGGTATTTGTGAACTAAAAGAATGTTACATTTATTTAAATTAATGAAAAATAAACTCACAATGAATTCATTGAAAATTTAATTCATTTACGAATGTTTAAAGGGTTTTAACAGATCATGAGTCAAATTCAACTAACACTTGTTGGGTTTTATTTATTTATTTATTTTATTACTATACTGTATTGGTATGTAATAATTATTTAATAAATGATGATATGCATATCACCATTTTAATCATTGTATGTATAAGGTACCGTGTTCCTAGATAAAAGTTATTTACCTATATTTTTTACTCCCTAGACCCCCTTTTCTACATACGAGTGTTGTTATAAATTTATGAGGATGGAATGTGACATTGTTCACAGCAATACTTAGCGAGACGCTGGACGAGACATTGTCGCATTAGATGAATGTGTGCTCCGACTCAAGTGACATGCATAGTGACTGAAGGAGTTACTCCTAGGGTCTAGGTTGACCCATTATTCTCTCAATGGGACAACCTTTAGAATCATCTCATTATCACATATGTTAATTTTATTTATTCCCAGTTTATTATTTTACATACACATAATTTGTGTGCATAATAATGTAAAATAATAATCGATCATGCATAAATAAAATGAATATGTCAGTGATTGTTTTTATATTAATAATATTGTAATGATTTGAGTGTGGACAAATTGAATAAGAAAGTATTAATATAAATGGATTATATTCATCTATAATTATAAAATCGCTCAAAGAAATGTTAAGTCATAAATCCTCCCATCACTATGTTTTGAACAAAATAGACAATATGAGGTTCTCTTCATCCATATTTGAGGGTGTATCATACTACCAGGGAGTCTTTATGAGAGTTATGGGCTGCCTTAACTAAATTTTACAGCAAATATGTTGTCATATCTATCTTGTTACAACTTTAGAGGCATGTTCTAAGCAATGAAAGGTAATCCTTTATAGGATATTCGAATCCAATCAATAGATCAAGGAGTTATGAGTTAATGTGGTTGGATAGATAAAATATTACATTGAGACTCTTCAAGTATTGGCATATCCATATATTGGACTATTAGGAGAGTATTTAAGGATAATTTCCACTAAAATAATCAAGAAATTGAGTTATCAAAATCTTGTGTTTGAGGCATACTAGAATTCAACAAAATAACGAGCCACATTTAAGTTATTAAAATATATTATGTATTATAGCTGGTAATCGGACAGATGTACTTATATAAATAAGTTTTATTTTTTAGATGAATGGAAATTAATACCACAAGTTCACTACTAATAGTTGTGGACAAAGAACTTTCCAAAACCAACAAAAATTTCTAAGTGTAGTATAGGTGTTCTCACAAAGTACTATGATATAAAAGGAAATCATATGTGCTAAAGTCCCCACTACCTGCTGAACCACCTCAGGAAGAGAGGGTGTGAAATATTTTTATTTGAGACTCAGGTATGATTTATATTATGTTTTCATCATAATGATATCATCAATGACCAAAGCGTTGTGAAAAAAATAGGTCATGGATGGTTTCATATGTGGTTTCATCCCAAATAATATTGTGAGGAGAAATTTAATTGAGATTTGAACGAGATGATGATTACAAAACATACCCATTACTTGACTAATAGATCATGATCTTTCAATACATCCCATTCATATATATACATCACCCACTTAATCCTGCATTGTTTAAGATTACATAATGAATAGTTTGGATAAAAATCATTATTACATTTTGTGTATGGTTATCTGAGAAAATAAAAACCCAAAGAAATATTAATATTTATTTCTTATGGTCATCAAGTTGAAATATAAGGAAAATATGATAATGGTAAGTGTGACACAGAAGACACCTCCACAACATCCTTCAAAATTAAAAAGGTAGATTGTCATACATGAGTCCCTTTTCTTTGAATGTCATGAAATAAGTATAGGGAATATTAAATGAAATGAATGGAATTGAAGAATCAAGTAATAATTTCTTCTTCAGGTTTATTCATCAATTATATGTGATTTTTATATTTTACTTACTCGGTATTAAAAAAATACACCTCTCACATATGTTTATTTAAATACAGTAACAAAGTAAAAATATAAATTTTACAAGAAGTAAAGTTATTTCTTCAATTAGATGATAATGGGTGTTTCTTGAGTCAACGGTGAGAATTACAAAACTTCTAATTGCAAATACTAATGGTTCTAGTTGAAATTTCATTAAGTATTACAAAAATATTTATCTCATGTGTCCATTAGAAATAAGTATATATTATTCAATTTTGGAATGAATGTTTTTTTTAATTTTAATTCTCGACTAATAGTTAATTAATTCTTTAATAATTATAAATAATTTATGAATATAAAATTTAAGACATAGTTATACCCTATTTTGGAAGGATAATTATTTTTCTTGTAAAAATATGTAGTTTTCAAGGATATAGTCTATATAGTTTTTAGGATCTTTGGAGTGAAAAACCTTAGGTATTATCGACACATTTACTTATCTGGTATTGGAAAAACAATCATTTGGGAATTAAAAAAAGACACATATATTTCAGAATTTGATCAATGAGAGAGAATTAACAATTCAAAGGTTAATATTGTGGTAAATACACTTCATAATATTTCTTGAAGATTATTTTATGTAATGTAAATGTGAGGTATTGAATATTAATGGTTAGAAGAAATGAGTTTCTTTGGGCTCATGTGCCGATGAATATCTTGAAACAGAATTCATCGATCATTAAAATGAATTGTTCACTAATTATTAAATGTACATTTTTTATTCACATCAGATTAATAATGTTGTTAAGGAGGATTGTTGATGAGTCTTATGTATATGAATTGATAAAAAAATTTAGAATGGAGTAATTCCAAAATAAAAATTTCCTTATATCGGTCAGAGTCATGATGTATATAAAAGGAGCATCAATGTTGAGACTCGTACACATTGTAAAAATATACAATTATTTTCTGAAATATCATTCAAAAATAACATAATTATCCCATAACTATATTCTAACTTTGATAAAAAATGGATATCATATGATTTATAGAATAAAATAAATCCACCATTTTATAATAACATTTTTAGATGCATAGAGTTTGTTAAGGATGAGTCAATATAAAACTTTTATCAAGAAGAACACATTTTTCATCAAAAGTAATTATCCCAATGGTTTATAAGGATAATAATGAAATCCCTAAAATAAAAATTTCATAGTCAAGTACCAGACTATATTTCTAAAAAAGGGTTCGCGTCTCTATTTGAGGTAGTGGGAGAAATATTGAATTTTTGGTAAGTCAAGGATAGAGATGCATAACTAGTTATCATAATAATAAGCTCCATAAAGATCTTTTGGAAAAGGAATGTTACAATGACAAATATTATATAGGATATATGAAACCATATTTTCTATTTTATATTCACCATGGTGGGTGATACATTATTCATTGAGAATAATGGATACTATAAGAAATTAGTAAATGAAAATCATCAATTATTGAAATGTTTATGTGAATTTATGAAATGGATTACATATAACAAAATAATTTTATTTTTTAGTAATATTCTTTAATTGATGTAATGAAATTGGTGATTATTCTTGAGAGGTTGTCCATGAGTGGTATAAGAATGGTACCAATAAGGCTCGACTGATCATTCTAGGTCATCATGCATAAATAATTTACAATTCTATATACCATATAAATATTCTATGATTATTTTATATGGAATTGTATTTCAAGAACACCTTTATTGGAAAGTGTCTATTATACACAACCAAAAATATTTGGTGACATCGAAGAATATCAATAATGAGTGAAAATTATTGAAATACAAATATAGAATGAAGTAAGAAATGTTATTATTAAATATTTATTTGGATTGAATTTTTTCCATGTTCCTATAATTGGTTAGTGGGAGAACCACAATTTTCAATAGAAAATATGTTTGATAAGATATGGAAAACATCTATTAGTCTTACAGTTAGTTAAGACTTGAATAAAGTAACTATCCCAAGATTGACTTAAAATAAATACCAATGTTCTAGGAAATGATGTATACTAGGGTAGATATAATGGGTTCCTTAGACCAAGTAAAATTATATATTTTTACAAGGTATTAAAAATACATGTTATAAAAATTTGACAGAGAATTATTATATTTGTAACATGGAATAAATCTCTCCAAGAAGACATGTATGAGACATAGGAGGCGATGAATGTGGTGAGTAAAATTTAATATGATTATATGATGTATCAATCACATATTCAGTGATATGTATAGGATGTGATATTGATAGAATATACATTATGGTGGGAAAATATCAGCTAACTCCAGGAGAACTACATGGTAAGAAGTCTGAGCTATCCAGTTGTACTTGAGAGAGTATACATGATATGGTCCTGGTACTTGGAGAGGAAGGGAAACTAGTTATAATGGGATATAAAATAGACTTAATTTAGATAAAAATATCTCATATCATATTTAGTTTATGATTATAACCAATAGTAACTCATTCAAGCTCTTGGTATCCATATCTAAAATTACCATGTACATTACAGCTTCTGATATAGTTGAAGAAGCAGTGTAAAATTACCAATGATTTGTTCCAGTTCTTGGAATCATAAATAGTAAGTAAAGTATTATAATAATTAGGATAATAATAATATAATGGTATTGGACAAGATGTGATTTTTAGAAAGATGATAAAAGTAATATACTTGAGGATAGCAACTCCTGGGGAGTCTTACTAAAGGAGGTGAAGTGACAGATAGTAGAGTAGCTGCACAGTAGAGACGTTGAAGACCCAATGACTAAATACATAACTTAGTCTAATCATGATATCATCATGTGTGAGTTAAAATTTGATCACTTGTAAGTTGGATCTTGTGAAAGTGGGAGTGTTGAAAAAGTGGATGCCATATACCCAACATGAAAGAGTAATTTTCAATTATCATGTCATGTATACATTGAGTCATATATGATGAAAACATATAATAATAGAGTTGATATTTAGGTATCCACTATTTACATGGTAATTTCCATAGGTTATTTATCATATCAAAAGGTTGTTGTAGTTCGTAGGATATAATAAAAACCTAAAGATACCATGAAAACAATATTAAACTTATGTCATATGGTATATATACATCATGTTGATAGGACATAGATGATGTAAGAAAATAATATGTTGGGGGATCATAAAAATTGAAACTTGTTCTCATGAAGTTTGCACTTTGTGATCTCGAGTAGATGAGACCATGATAATTGAACTTCCAATAGGAACACAACATGTTTCCAGTTTTAATGGTAGTTCTTATTTGTGAACACGTGTAATAGTATCCCAACATGAGATTATTATCATTTTATACTATTTTATTGGGTACTTTGATTCAATATGAAATCCAATAAATTTATATAATGGAAAGGTTGCTTTAATTAGGAATTCCATTGTTTGTATGACAATTATTGAATAGTCAAACCATATTTTTTCACTTCTGAAAGGAAGTGATATATCGGGCCAAGATGATCAGGATGGTAGTACCTTCACTAAATCAATGGTCATGGTTGAAGAAGATAAGTCCTTCCAGTAATGTAAAAAAATAAAATTTCAAGAATGGATGATGAAAAAAAGAACGTGTCATATATTATGAGATATTGTGAGAAAAAGAGATTATATTACACGACATGTGTTTGTAGGAGGTTGTCATTGAAATAAATATTACTTATCTCCTTAGGGGTCTTTATGGATTACTAGAATCTACTCCAAGTATTTTAAATGAGTTCTCTCTTATCGAGAAAAGGGAATAGAGGGTAACACGCTTAGCATATTAAAAAATATAGCCTATTTTAATGAATATGAATTAAGGACATGGTGACCCCCATAGGGTGTGGCCTATGTCTAAGTTTGAATAATCAAAATTAAATAAATATATTCATATAATTTGAGTTCATAATAATTGAAATTGGATTTTTTTATTAAAACCACTCAGAATATATTAAGTGAAAACAAGTGAAAATATATAACAAAAAAATATTATTTTAGTATTCCAGGTTTGTTTAATATTTATATGAATAATGAGTCTAGTTAATAACTCACTTTTATCACAAAAATATATTTATTTTATTAAAATTAAATGATAAAGAGTATAAATGATATGTATGACTTAAGAAAATAGTAATAATATGCTTTTATGTCTTATTTTGTACATAAAATAGATTCTGGGGTTGTAGATCAATTTCATGTTATTTCATACCTTGCTATATAAGTAAAAGAAGGATCTCATTCAGGATACTATTCAATACATGAATTTTTTATCCTATCTCTCACATATTTTGCATATAAGAGAGATAAGTTTCTAATATGGGAAATAGATCTGATTTATCCCTCATGAATATAAAGATTAATAGAGTGGTGATCATCTTGACATTGAAGTATTCCTAAAATATTCACACTAGAACATATATTTTGAAGATCGACATTTTTGAAGACTTTTCAATCATGCTTGGATTATCTAGAAAGATCCTGACATGGTTATTTTGAGTGAAGATCTCCAACAAAGAGAGAAATATATTTCGGATCAAAATAGAAAGACTTACAATTCAGATTTATGTTTTAATGATTAATTTGAATTACATGAGATCTGTGGGTTGTAACCAAGCAGTGATTATTATAGCAATGATTTCATGACATTGATCCCAATGTAAATTTTTTGATTTTTAAATTTTTGAATTTTTGGGCTTCCAAGGCACACCCGATACCAAAACACAAACCATATGGATTTTTTGAATCCATAACCATATTCCAAGCATCACTTTTACTCTATAAACATTGTTAACTTAAATACTCAAAAATTATTATCAAGAAACAAAATCAATATAGAACACCAAAATGTATTTGTGCCAACTTATTTAATGTTGTGAATGCAGTGGAAGAACCTAGTGGGGTAATAAACATAAAGGTTTTATTGGATTTAATATATCATTTCCCGATTTTGCAAGATTTAAACGTCATGATAATGAAATTTTTTCATTGAAAATTGACATTGAAAATCCCAGCATATAGATAGAGTATTTTTTTACATTAAATTTATAATCAATTTAAATATGACCCAAAAAATATTACCTCATATTATGTAATTTTTTAGATGAAGATTCTATTGATCATCAGAAAAAACCAATTTGGATTACCATCATCACACTTATAGGATCTAAATGTAGAATCACTCTAGTAGTGATCCACACATTCTCCTTTGATGTCTGAATAATATTGGTGGAATTTTCGGTGCTAGGGAAAAAAATCCAACTTCTTGTGTTGTTCACCTTGAGAACATAAAGATCCTTCATAATTGAAGGATTCACTATTTTTCTTTATGTTCTAAAATAGGGGAGAAACATGAATTTCATAGAGTATCCCATTATCTACAATTATTTTCAATTATTGATTAACACTTCACTATAGACATAACCATCTACTTATTGAGTTATTTTTAGGTTAAAATATTATTTAATTTCATAATGGACCTTAAATAATATAATAATACCAATATTAACATATTCCATTTATAAAAAAATATTATAATTTTCTAGAGTGTCCTAATTGGTGAAATGATAAATATTATTTTACCAGCCTACGAATTAATATTTATCACCAGACAATATATTGGTCCACTTGTCCTCCTTATTATTTAATGAATACCTGAATAAATATTTAATCAAATATTTTATTTAGAAATTAATTTTTTTTTAAACGAGATGAATAAATATTATTTTTATTTATGTGATTAATAATACTTGAATAAAATTATTCATCAGTATTGAGAATAGTATTTATTATTGTAATTAAATTCAAATGGAATTTAATCGAGATCAATAAAAACGCTTAGTGTGTGACCCTATAGTATTATTTCTCATTGGAGTAAGGTGGGACTACCAAAAGTTCAAGATTACTATCTTTTAATGGGTTATGGAACTTAGGAGAAAGAATTTCATTTCATAGTGTTGACCACCAGAAATGAGCACTCACTGTGTAATATAATCCCTTTGTCACAATATCTCATCAATTCAGCCACCAACATGTGTCATCAACCTATGTTCTTGAAATGTCTTTCTTTGACTATCTGAAATAAAATCATAATTACACCATGTATATGGAATTTAATGCAATTGATACATTCCAGTCAGATGGAAAATATATTAAATTCCATAAATATATAATGAAAAAAGCCTTCCTTGACTTATTAATAATAACATGTCATGAATGCCACACCTAAAGTTTCATACATTCAATGAACATATGACAACATGGTTTTAGTATGTGAATCTAAGTGAAAAATTCATTAAATTAATTAATAATAATATAAAATTCTATGGACCATTATAGAGAATCATGGATATTAATATATGATGAAACATAAACATATAGAAATTATACTTGTGGTTATGTTCTCATAATCTCCCATCATGTAGACTACCATGTGAAAGTATCATGAGATGAAGTCTCACCCACTTAAAAGTCCTCACACTAGATGAAAAATATATTATGTTCCCCATCATAGAATGATATCCAATTAATAAATATATTTTAGAAATATCATCCTTGTATCCCAAGTTTCTCATTATAATGGGGAACTACTATGAAATATTTTGATACAATAGATACCCTAGGAAATTATCATAGTAATGTTATAAAGAATAACAATAAATATTTGATAAGGTTTTTATATTAATATTTATTTATTTGAATATACTTGTAATGTAAAGAATAAATTAGTTGGTTCTAGGGAACAAACTCCAACAGAATCCCACTTACAAAATATTAAACTATTAATGACTAGATTGTTCTAACATGTTAAACATTCTTCTTCCGAGAATGTCTACAGTTTATGAGACTATCATGTTCTATGATAATGGTTAGTAAGTCCACACATATGTGTGATGAATATGAAAAAATCATTAATACTACCTTGAAAAATCCCTCTAGTAGTGATATAATTGAGTTTCCATATTTTATTTCCTTGTCAAAGTCTTGGCATCATGAATAAGTCTATATTCAAAGATTATCATAATAATGATAAGGATATTCTTTTGGTATAACCCATAATTAAAATATTACATTTCTAAACCACTCCTTAAGATGAATTAGAAGCTGTAACATACTCATATATTATAGATATGGAAACCCCTGTATGTTATAAGTTTTTATTTTTTATTATATTAGCATTATTTCTATGAAACTGGATCAAATTGAACTATGTGAGGATGAGTGTTAAATTCCCTTGATCATTAGTATTCCTGCTACTATAGATACCATTAAATCATCCTATTTTATATTTCTGAGTAATTTTACTAAGTTCTAACTGAAATTCAATGAAATTATATATTATTGTTCTGATATTCACAAATTATTATTTGTGAATCAGTAATATAAAATGCCAATACATATCATGGAATATGAGATGAATTCATAGATCTTAAACTCATGAAATTATTTTTATCTAAAAAAAGTTCCTAATCCAATACATGTTATAATGGAATGGTTATATTCCAATGAAAATTTAGCCTTTATTTGTTTCAACTTTTATTTTTCAATACATTTTCAAAATATATAATATTACTATATTTTGAAAAATTGTGGATCTATTTTGTCAATATTTTTCCCTAGAACACTATTTCTACTTTAAGTTATACATGGATAAATTTCATCCCCCAGTATTAACAAAATGAAAATACAAAATGATTATCTTTGATATGTTATCAACAAATATATCTTGAAAACTTATAGTACTCCCACTATCTAGTTTGAGACACATATCACACATTCATTTCCAAATGAATATTCTATTAACCCTATGAATGATTTATTCATTCATGAATTTAGGTAATCATCATATCTCATTAAAATTTATTTATTTCACCAAACCATTCTAGTTATTTTTTGTATACATATACCATATGGCCTCCTTTTGGTTTTCATATAGACATATCATATAAGTATTCCTCAAAATGAGGTGGAATTTATTATCCACAACCCAATTTGATAATAATATAAGTAGTATTTGATAATAAGATTACAAAATAATTTTAATCATGATGATTGGTTTATAGGTCTTACTATAGATTAGAATTTTAATAAATAAATCATTCTTTATTTGTATCGTGTTGTACAATACATGTTCACTTTCACTTAAATACTCCCAAGTAGTATCAATTCTTAGAAACATTCAAAATATGAAATCCCTAAATTTTTATACCTGGATTCCATTAATTGAATTTATACATAATTTTTAACCATATTATATTACCATTTAATAATTATTTAATTGAATACTTATTCTAAAATAATAATATATGTATCACACACCATAGAGAACATAAACCAACTCTTTGGTTATGAATTACTAGGTAGTATGTATCTCTGAAACTACTCCTTCCCCTAATAATAGTGGATTCTAATATTCTTATGTGAACTCATGTTCTTACCGAGCCTTAACCCATAACAGTTAAGTATTATCCCACTATTTTCAAGGAGATATGATTTCTTTATGTAAATACTATAGGTATTTACTAGAAATTAATATCCATAGTGGTTATAGTATCACTAACTCAGACACACCTTAGTGTTGATGATTATTTTTAGTTAAAATCACATTTTAACAAATGGTTTTTATAATGAACCAACGAGGGATGACCCAACTCATCCCCTATGATGGTCCACTAAATGAACCAAAGCATGTTCTCGAACACCATAGGCTTGAGACAAGCACTGGACATAACCAAATATCACTTGGGAATGGGTTTTCAATAGTCAAGTTGATATGACCCATTTATAAAATGGGAAAACCACACCAATAACATCAGAGTCAACAACACATAAACTGTAGATTCCATAAATAGTGATACACTTTAAAAAAAAAATCACATAAAAAAAATATATAAATGTTTTCTCAAATCCAAAAACCAAAATAAAAAGAAAGGATACAATTCCAAATAAGGACAAAGTATACCCCAATGGGTAAAATATCCCAAAAATGACTCAACATGATCCAATCTCTATGAGACCGCATATTCTATCAAAAACACTAGATAACGGTAATCAATATGTGCTACTATGGAATATGGTACACCTTCCCTTACCTATGTTTGGAAAAATGAGATTTACGTAGCCACAAATTCCCAAGTAGGGTGTGAGGCACAAATCACATTAGGATACCACCATGAATATATTTATGGATTTTACCCATGAAAAAATAATAATCTAGTTTGAAATCATTTTCAAACCTAAACCACTTTGAAAACATTCCATATTTAAACACACCTTTAAAATCCCATTCATTTCAAATTTAAATTAAAAGGTTTTTCAAATAAATTTCAATAAGAATCAAATACTTAAACATAGACAAAATGAGTAACTTGCTCTATATAACACAAAAATCATAACTAAGGGTGATAATAACATAAAAATCAATTAATAACATCAATAGAAAATGTGTATAATATGGTTCATCAAATCAAAATTGAACTAATAAAATTCATAAAGAATATAACCAAACTGACATGAGTAATGTGCACCTAGGGGCTCTAACCATTAAACCTATCATGACTATATAAAAAAGTATGCTAGGTAGCTAATAATATAGAATCTATCATGATCTTCCTCAGGAATAATATGAAATCACTCACAGTATTCCTACCCAAAAGCTATCAAGGTCCCTTGAAACTAAATTAGAGGCTCACCTAGTCCTCCCTCTGATGGATCACTCATCCACTTGGAGAAACAAATATAGAATATCATGTGATTATACCTATGAATACTCATACATTATCTTTAACAAAACCCTCTCTCACACCATAGTTAACCCACATGATACTCGATTCCAACACATCCATAAGAAAGCACCCACATCAGAGAATCTATAACAAAATCCATTTCACAAACATACATGATCAATTTTATCACAACACCATTCCCAAGGTGAATAAAATTGTAAAAACAAATTATAAATCCTTTTGAAAAAATAAAAATACTTCTATCAATTTTAACAAACACCTAGTGTGAAAGAAATTCACACTATTTGGAAAACCACACCCTAAACCTCCAAATTGAAAAATAATTTTCTAAAACACCTTAAACATTATATAAACACCAAGAAGAAATCATTTATGTGTCAATTTAAATGATACACTCTAAATTTGATTATAAATGTAATGTTATTCCATGTAAAATACCCCCAAATATAGACACCAACCTCATATTTTGTCAAATGATCATCTCTATTGATGATGGCCACTCACAAGATGTAGAAAAAGTCATCACACACCTAAAAAAAAACATTTCTCAGCATAAAAACACTAGGTTCAAACAAAAACCACTTCTAGGGTTACATATCTCTAAGAAAACTGAAGAAAATTCATGAGGAGGGGGGCATAAGGAAGAAAATAAGAAGAAATCACTTTGAATCAAGATAAAACACCTTGAATCAAAGATGAAATCACAAATAAATTAGGGGGGAAGCTCCACCACCAATGTAGAAGGGATGATCATGGTGGGGGAGGGAACTGATCCCCCAATAAAAAAATATGATTGGGGTATTTTGGTAAAAATAAACTTTTTAAATGAGTTGGATATGGCCACACAGTTGGGCCACATGGTTAGGAAAACTATGAACAAACCATTCATATTCCATTTTCCACCAAAAAACCAATCCACATTATTTTTCCAAGATGTTGAATAGTTTTATTTTTTTTCTAAACTAAGGAAAATACTTCTGTCACAAACTGAATCACCGTCTCTTGGTTAGCCGCACGATTAGACAAACCTTGTGCTCACTGTGTCCCTTGACCCGTCTTCCCAAAAATTCTCAGTTTCTACTCCAGACATCTAATAACTATAGGAAATCGTCAAAAGTGAAATTAAAAAAAATTATACGTACAAGTGACCTGTCATGTTTTAAAAAATCCCCACCATGTAACTTTATGCCCCTATAAATTCCTTAGTATTTTCTTAAAGAAAAAAAGTAAGGCTACTGCTCCCTCCCCCAACCTTCTTTTCTTATGCCTCATAGATATAGACACAATGTTTCCAAAGCACATAGAAAATTTGTATTGACATACCATGGATCACCTTGTTTTGATGATCCAAAATAAGAATATGATGATCTACTATGATAGTATCAGGATCTAACAAAAAATCATCCCACTCCAACACATGATATGGGACTGGATGGTATCTCTTTTACTGAGAGACATGAAGGATTTCATGGATTGAGGTCAGCCGTAGTGTTAGCTTCAACCGATAGGATACCTTCTTAAGATGTTGTAGAACAAAAAATAGAGTGACATATCATGATTTTAATTTCCCCTGATTTCTAAAATGATGGAAACCTAGATAAACTGATACTAGAAGAAACACATGATCACTATCTGGAAACTCTAATAGAAAACAATGATGGATGACATACAAATTCTGGTGACTTTGAGCTACCACTAACTATTTATAAATCAGCTGAGATATCTTAGTCGTCTCTTATTTTAGGCTTAGAAAAACAAAATAATGATCACATTCTTTAACCAAACACATCATAGATGCGTAAAATCACTCATCAAACACTTAAATGAGGCTATCATGATCAATGTTTAATAACTATTTTATAAGAAAACTCATCCAAATTACATGTTACTTTACAAAAAACATATAAAATTAATAACACATTCCCACAACATAACCCCAATAATCTGGATGGTCTACTTAGACTAAGAATATTTCAGTAGAAGATACCTAGTGCTCAACCTTAGCTGGGTTTGCAAAGACACATAAATACCCTTCCAAAAGTGATATGTAAAACATGAATCCTGGTCTAACAGTATCACTAAGGGAACTGCGTGAATCCGAACAACCTCTTGAACATATAAGAATCTAAGGTACTATACCTTCATCGACTCCCTTATGGGAATAAAGTGGGATGATTTCATCAAATGATCGACAATCACCCATATAGAATATTTCCCACTCAGAGTATGAGGTAGCCAAATCATGATATCTATAGATATCCCATGCCACTTCCACAGTAAAACATGAAGCGGATGTAGCAACCCGACTGGTATCTGATGCTCTTCTTTGATCCACAGATAGTTCAAGCATATGGAATCAAATTACACAACTACCCATGTCATCCTAGTCCACCAATACTAGGATGTCAAGGTATAAAACATCTTGGTCACATAGGGGTGATTGACCCCACTAGAATGACATGTCTCCTACATCCCCTCCTACCTCATGCTCAAAGGAACAACCAGCTTATGCTAAAATAGAAGAGAACCTTCAGGAGACTGATTCCAATCACTCACGGTATTCCCACAATTTAAGGCACGGATAAACTTATGTTACTCTGGGTGAGATACATCTTCTCACTCTTAACATGATCATGAATAGAGGGTATAACCTACACACTATCCAAGAACACCTACCCTCCATCCTCTTGCATGTCCAACCTTCGATTAGAAAATAAAATCATCAGACCACATTCATCCATTAATTCCCAAACTGCCTACACTGGAATATTCAAGATCAATGCATTTGAAACCACATTTCCATTCCCAGAAATATATGCAATCTTGAAGTCAATAGTTTTAAGGAACTCCATCCATAATCTATGTCTGAGGTTCAAGACCCTCTGGGTGGAAATATACTTGAGGATATTATGATCTGAATATACTGTTAAACAGTCCTTGAAGAGGAAGTTTCAATGAATATTTAATGAATACATCATAGCTTCCATTTCTAGGTCATGGGTGAGATAATTATACTATTTTGGTCAAAAGACCACAACAAACATGACAACACAAGGTCACTTTGTATCATCACACATCCCATACCCACATTGGAAGAATAAAAAACATTGATTAAGCCCTCCGAGGATCCAGAAGAATCAACACATGCACATAGGTCAAATGATTATGAAATTTCTAAGAGGATCCCTAACACATTGCATCCAAATAAAACTTAACCCTTATCCTAGTAAAAGATGTTAAGGGAGAATATGACCTAGAGAAGTCATGTAAAAAGTGTCTATAATACCTAGCCTATCCTATAAAACTATATATCTTGAATACATTCTTAGTATTCTCTTAGAAACGACTTCATGAACTTTCTCTATATCTATTAAAAATCTTCCCTCAGAAATCATGTGGCCCAAAAACCCTACCCCATGAATCCCAAATTGTCACATTGAAAACTTGAAATACATAATGTTATCTCTTAAATCTATAAAAAACCTCAAGATAGACATAATATATCTATTATGTATTACAATATATCATGATGTCATCTAAAAACAATAACATGAATGAATACAAGAAGCGATGTAAGATATAGTTCATCAACATCATAAAGACTATATGAGCATTGGTTAGTCCAAAGGGAAAAACCAAATACTCAAAATGTATATACTAGCATAAATAACAGTTATTTGTAACATCCTTATCTTAAAAACTAAAATGGCGGTACCCTGATCTCAGATCGATCTTAGAAAAATAATGTTCCCCTATATGTCGATAAAACATATCATCAATCATAGGAAATAGGTATTTATTCTTTACAGTCACCTGGTTAATCTTACCATAGTTTATGTAAAGTTACAGGATCTCATCAAACGTTTTTTAAAATCAAACTACTGAAGCCTATGGTGACACACTGGGATGAAAAAAACACTTTACCTCAAGATTGGTACTTTACATGATTAAAAATATGTAAGACATAAAGAAATTAATTTTATTAAGTCCCCCACAATTTTATCAAGTCCCAATATCCCTCAATGTTGAACTTAGAATGCCTAGTTGCTTAGACATTCTAGTGGAAAGGATCCATATTCCCCTTCTCATTAACTAAACATGGGTGTAATTAATTACTCCAAGGTATTTTTGTGTTTAAGTATTTAATAATTATAGGTTTTTACCTCCTTGATTCACTGAGTGGACTCCCAAATCTAGATATCTTAACTTTGATTTCCCCATTACTTTCTTCTAAGTTACATATAGTTCATCAAGGGATACTCCCCTTGATGAAAATTGGTTAAGTCCACCCAAAACATTCATAAGAACTCCATGATAAAAGTAAGTGTCCTAATGTGGTTTCATCAAATACCTAGTTCTATGGATTTCATTACTAATCAAGTATTGGAATTCCAATTATTATGTTAATATTAATTTTAGGCATTTTGTTTTATTAGGCATAAAATATTTTTTTTTGAATTTTATATATCATGTTAATATGAAAATTATTATACTTATGAGATTGATAATATTTTCTTAAAACATTTATTCATAATATATTTATTTAAATTATATCATTGAAAATAAATCCATTTATTTATGTGATAGTAATATTGTATTAATAAAACAAAAAAATTATACGGTAAGAATTAATAAATAAATATACAACCCAATAATGAGCTTATCAAATGGTTGATTTATTTATAACACAATAAATCAATCTAAGAACTAAGATAAAACTCATTATGATGGTATTAGTATGAGTTACATTTTTCCACCTTTCCACCTGTGTATCGCCTATTTTGGTATCATCTTAGTTTTATCTTGAACCACCTCTACATACCTTTGGGTACTATTTTTATTACATGAATTTATAAATTACATGCATGTGAGGGGAATAAAAAGATTAGTTAAGGGTAATTACATAAATAACATTTGACACACGGGTCTTATATAATAAAGGAGGGAGGGATGAATCACAATCCATCAAATTTAATTTAATAATTAGTAATTATAAAACCATGCAATAAACTAAATTTAAGTAAAACCAATGTATAAATAGGTCATGGTGAAGCCCTTGAATGGTCATACACTTGCAAAAAATATTAAAAAGTATAATGGTTAACATTCATTTATGTTAATACTTTATTATTAGGATAAATGTTCTTGCATTAATAAATTAATTAATTCCCTTTCATCTTAATGGCCATCTGAGTTCTCTTGGGGATACTCTTCATTAATGAATTCAGGTAAAATAAACATCATGACCCATAATTATATACAATAAAAATAAATAAATTGATCATTTTTAGTTATTAAAAACATTATTAAATTGTAAGAAACAACAAGTTAAAATCAGTGTAATAAGGTTTTAATGCTGTAATTAATTATTTTAATGAAATTCAATTCCATAATTTATTGGGAGACTCCACGGTGTGTACTAAAAATATACCCATCATGTTCCTTGTTTCCATGTATCCAAGATAAATTCCCAAGGCTTTAACATTTATCTATGTTGGAATAAATATAATGTACTAACTAGCTACATGCCACATATCATAGTTATCATGTGTCTTTGTAATCCGTAAAGTGACTCAACATGTTCTTCAATTGTAGGGCTACACAATGTGCACTAATCAGCTACAAGTTGAGTATATCTCTTGTCTTATATCCAAAATTACTTCCAAATAACACAGTTTTTATTTCAGAAGAATGAATTAATGAACTACATTCCATATATCCATGCTATATGTCATTTTTTTCCATTAATTACACATGTTATTAGTCTCATGCGGTTAGAAAATATGGAATTGACCAAACATAAATCAAGAATTTTTCACCTAACACAGGTAAACTACATGACTTGTATTCCAATTTCGCACCATATAATCCAAAAAGACATTTTATAGGTTGGTTAGGTCTACATATGGTGTATAATAAATGCACTACGATTAATAACTTCACGTCATGACATGTATCCCACTACACATCCAAGTTCATTGTACTTGGATACCTGTCATGTACTCTATCAACACATCGTGTAACCAAGACTCACTATCCAAAATTCTTCACACTTCCAAATGGAATCTCCAGTCATTATTCATATGTTCTTAGTCCTTTAAGAAAATATAAATCTTGAATTAGGTCATGAAAATGTTTAAATTATATTAATTAAACATCGAATTAAAGAATAAGTAATATGGAAATAAAATATCTAACCACTACAACATATAATAAATCAAAAATCAAATAAATAATTATATAATTAAAATATGATCCCCTATGGTACCACATGAATGTTTTGGGAATATTAGAAGTTTCTGGTTGGTGAATGAACAAAAAGTTTTATCAGATTTGATGGATCATTTTCCAATTGTGAATTACATAATCGTTATGACCAATGAAAATTTTCCATCTAATACTATCATAGAAAATACTTGAAACCACATATAAGATCATTTTCATGTTAAATTTATAATTAATTTAAATATGATTAGAATAAATATTAACTCATCTTCAGATATTTCGTTTAAAAAGATGTTGTTGATTATCTAAAATACCCATTTCAGATAACTGGTGTCATGTTTTTAGGATCCATGAATAAAATCCCTATAGTAGTCATCCACATGTTCTCCTTTGATCTCTAAACAACACTGATAAAATTTTGGGTTCTAGTGTGACGGATCTATCATAGTTCACTATTCATCTTGATCGCTTCAAGATACTTCAGGATTGAGGGATTATATATTGTTCTTATTGTTCTTAAGAGGATGGGAGAATGAGGAATTCAAGAGATAAGTTTGTTATGTGCATTGATTAACAATTCTTATTTAACACTACACAATAGTTTTAACCGTTTATTTATAGAGTTTGAGTTTAGGTTAAAATATTTTTTAATTGCACAAGAGCCCTTAAATAATGTAATAAACCCAATCATAACCCATGACATATAAAAATAATAATATTATTATTTTATGTTGTATGCTTACTAGAGGAGAAATAAATATTATTTTACCATCTTTATAACTAACATTTATCACTAGAAATGATATTTTACCACACACCATACTCAAAATTTAATGAATACATGAATAAGTATTTAATTAAATTTTTTATTCATAAATAAATATTTTATCTAGAATCCATTGTATAAATAGTAATTTAATTTATTTAATCAATATAACTAGAATAAAACTATTCCATGGTCTCGAGAATAATTTTTATTACAATAATTAAATTTTAATAGAATTTAATTGAGATCAATAAAAACACATAGTTTGTGACCCTCTTGGATTCATTATCATTATCATTAGGCGATCTTTCCAAAAGTCCAAGATTACTATATAGCAAAGGGTCAAGACACCCAAGATAAATAACTTAATGTTTCAACATCAACAACTATATACAAGTGATCACAATGTAATATAATCTATTTTCCACAATATCTTATCAAACAGGTTGCAAACATGTGTCATCAACCTATGTGGTTGATATATATTTTTTTGAAGATATGAAATTAACTCATCATTACAACATGAACATGGAGTTTATTTCAAGGCTTCCATTTCAAAAAAATATCCCCAATATCAACATACATAAATATATAAGGGACAAATCCTTCATCAACTTATTATTAATAACATGTCATGTGTGAGACACCTAACATACCATACTTATCTTGAACATATGGAGTTATGGTTTTCATCAGTAAATCTATGTGTTCAAGTCATGAAATGCATTAATAATATTATTAAAGTATAATGAACCTCACACACACTCAAATATTGGAATATCCAATTACACCGAAACATGGAGAATTCCTACTGGCAGGTCTTTTGTCAGGATATCTCATATTGGAGGTTACCAAGTGCAAACTTCATGAGATGAAGTCTCATATGGTTATGAGTACACACACCTGAAAACCATCATACTATGTTCCTCATCATAGAATGTTATCCAACTGTAGAACTATATTCAAGGGACATCATCACAGAATTGCATGGTTCCCATAATAATGGGTAACTGCTATGACTTATTATGATGTGAAAGATACCCTAAGACAATATCACATAAATATTATGAAGAATAAAAATAAATAAGTGATAACATGTTTATATTAATAACAACTTCACTTAATATACATGTAATCTAAAGTAAAAATTATGTAGTTTAAGGGAACTAACTCAAACACATATTTTGATACCTTTCTTATGAAATCCCCAAGACTTAGTTAATCAAGGGGTGGATGGGTATGTTTCTAAGCATGTCATTTGTTGGAGATCAACCAAAATGGGATTTTCCTCTCATATGATGAGTATGAAATCTTATACATTGATTAAAATAGTTTAAGGAACTGCATGACCATACTTAGAGGGTCCATATGATGTGCTTATCTACTTTGATGAGGGTTATATGATGTACTCATCTTCTAGATAAAATGACACATTAAGTATTCATTGACCTGTCTAGTTTATAATCGGTGATTCAATAAAATTTGAGGAGGATATATGGGATTGAAATTATATTTGTATTGTGGTAACTCGATTTCTTAGAAAAAGAGAATGTAGGAAAATAAAATCTAATACATAATTTGGATGGTGGATAGTGGTATAGAGATACATGTGTTTGAGGATGATCATTCCAGATCCCACTAAACCTTGAGTAACATTGATAATTTGATAGAGGTAACTCTTTTATTATTTTTATGGATTTAGTTATTAGTATTTTTTATCAATTCTATAAAGGTCCATGGGGTCACACTTTTTGGTTGGATTAATGGGGGTTGATTTTTACTTAGAAATATTCTCTGAAAGTATTTTATATTTTTATCCCAAACAGTTTTGGAAAGGGTTTTAACAATTTATTGCATATGATATAATAAAAGGTGAATTAAATGATATCTTTCTACAGAATCCTATTTATATAATATAATATAATTTCTTGTTCCCTATAATATGGAACATATATGAAAAAAATCATGAATTAAGTCAGGGTTAATATCATATTTAATGATATAGAGAAATAATCATTTGGTTGTTTATGTATATTTTATTGTATGATATGAACATGTAATAGTAATAATTATTGAATAGTTTGATAACTTCTTCACTTTTAGGAGTCATTTCACCTCACAAATTTGAAAGGGTTAACATTGGAAATTTCCTACAAATCAGATATCATTAAAAGAGTGGGAGGGATAATGTATGTGTGTTACATGGAATGTTTCCAAAGGAATAACTAATTTGCTTATGAAATTTATAAGTTATTTCATGGATTAGAGAGAATAATCATAAGAATACATAAATGGGTCTTCACTAAGGGCCTTGTGTGTGTATTCCCCAAATAATATCAGGCAGAAACTCTTCCTCCTGAAGCACTCTACCTATATCCTTCATTATGTGTAAGATAATAGTATATTATAAAGGTTGAATAATCCCACACAACGTGTTTGGGTGATTCAATGAAATCTATGGATATACCATAGAGGGAAGAACCATTTTTTCTGTTTATTTATGATCATAATTAATCATATAATGAAAGGTAGTGACTTTATCTTTTGACTGGTGAAAGGTACACCTTCTCATTTCTAGTATTGTATGATTTCCATTTCAAAAGACTGATGATATTTGTTTAATGGTTTCATTATTTCTTTTGTAACATTGATCAAGGGTTAAAATTTTCTTATAGTTTTTTTGTAAGGGAATGAATAAAAAATTAAATTCATTCTAGAAAAAAAAAATTAAAAAAATCCTCGACACCAGATAAAATAATTGAGATGTTGTGGGGAGAAATCATACCCACCACAATATGATTATTCTTTCCTCCATCATTGTTGGTATGTTCATTGAAGGCATACATAGTAAGCCCCTTATTTCAAAATTTATCCATTTGATTAAAATCATAATTATATAAATATTCTAAAAACTCTTTAGGAGAATGTTTAGTCCATATACCATCTTTGGATATATTTTGGTTCTTTGAATGACCTATGCTAGAGTTACAGAATTTTCTATCACTCATTCCTCCTCTAACAACTAGACCCTTTGCTTGATCTTTAGAACCAAACACTAGGTATTTTATATGCTCACATAAAAATAAATCATCACAAACATCATTTATAGTACTTATATCATGGCCTTATAGGATTTTATTTCAAAAGGTTCCATATAAAGTGGGAAATGAGCATAATAAAATTATAGTTAAATCCTCCTCATTGTATTTAACATCCATAGTTTCAATATAAGAAATAATTTATTTGAATATAATTAATTTTTTTAGAATATATATACTTTTACATGGTATAATTGACTTTACTTTAGATTCAATTTACTGGAAAGGAAGTTCTTCATGCATAGCTGCTCCACTTTTAGCAACAACTCAACATTGGTTTCTCTTTTAGATCAAATTGTAAAATTTGATTTAATAGTTATATATGTATTCAAGAAAGATCCTTGTGATCCTTATGTTTTTTTTCACCTATGATCAATGAACTGGGCATCATTCTATATCCCATTAGTGAATCATTTCAAGTCCCATCAACACATCTACCAAATCTATCTCCATGGGCGTATCTTGCATCTTAACCCACTAAAAAAATGCAATGTTCCAATACAAAATCAGAATTTCAAGCTTCTCGGAAGAAATCACAATAAAGGGAAAATGATATCAGGGAATAAAATTTAATAGTTAATGTCAATTGGATCTAAAAAAATATGATATATGGTAGATCAAATAGGTATTTGATACTAATTTTTTGAAAAAATGAATTAATTAATAGACATGAGAACTATGAATTATAGTTATATAATCTCATGTAGATTGAGAAACACTCTAATAAGAGATAAAATTATGAAAATCCATAGGAAGAAACCAAACATTAGGGTTTCCTACTATGTTGTTTCCAACCACAAGTTTTTAATGTACTCCAAAAATTAATGGTAATTAGATCATAAATATCAAAATTTAAAAAAATTTAAAAATTATATTTTATAAAATAAAATATAGAATTTTTTTTTAAAGTTAATGAATAATAAATAATAATACATTTATAAGGAAATAGATTTTTGAAACCATGATTTGACATTTAAAAAAACATATTATTATTCATATAGATTTCATTTATGATTCTTGCATTACATGGATACTGGTTGAATTAAGAGACAAATGTTTTTCACTTGTTATTGAATTGAAAAACTCAAAACCTTTGAATGTTTCTATAATATCATCACATGTGATTTTTTTCATGATATAATTCTTTATATTCAATTTTCATTAAATGTTTTCATAAACTTCACTATATATACATACTAATTAATTATATGAAAAAACAACAAGTAAAAATAAAATAATTAATTATATGATATTAATTTAAAACATAATGGCATGAAGTTGTACCACACCATCTCAAGATAACCTTAGGGTTATATGATGTATCAAATTATAGATTGTTATAATTTAAAAATATCATATATTTGTACAAAATTATTTAAATATAACTCTCTATAGTTTTATCTAAAACAACCCTTTCACAGCCTTCACCATTGGCCAATGAATCATATACTAGTGTATGAAAAAATATATATTAACATCAATAAAACATATATCATACAAATTTATCCCCTTATGCACATTAACCAAAAATAATCCTTTACCCACCTCAACTAGTGTCATAGTGCAATGATACATCCATGGAATGTCATATTGAATGTTACCATGGCCATCTAACCATTTTCATATCACATAGTGTCACATTACAACCATCACTACATACCACATGAAACCACATTCCATCTTTCCTAAATTATCAAATTGATTCAACCTAGAACCCCAATGGAATTTCCATAAGATATATCATAGGTCTCAAAGAATTTCACTTCCTTTGACCAACCACCAACCAAAAATCCTGAAAATCACAACGCACAACAATACCTATCCTTCCATTATCTCATTCCAATGTTCCCAACTTTAATGGTGAGAATTATACACCCAAATAGTGGTTTCATCTAACACCAAACATGGAATTTTTCAATGAGAACCTCCTCCTGACAAATGACTAATACTATCCTATATGTTTCTTTATCTATAGAGGCCTACACCCAAAAAAAGAGTAGTCAACATCACCTCATGCTTCATATCTTATAAGAACATGACCACAACAACATCTCCACCACCCATAGTGAGTAGCATCACCAAAAAACAATGCCATACTTACAAAAAAACCTTAATATCCACCTATAATCCACATATCTCAAATTCATTAATAGTTAACACCATTTTTATTTATCCTAGAAAATATGACACCTCAATTATTTAGATCAACAACACCCACAGTCAACCGGGACATGCCTAATATGTTCTAGTAGAAATAACTCATACATAACATCAATAAAATTATTTCCATAACTAACATCATCTTTTCAAAGATATTAATAAAACGAAAATTGCACCTTCCAAGTCATACATGGATCAATCATGCCATTTCAGGAAAGATTCTACTATTTGGTATGTCCAAAATATTTTATAACCATTCTCACATGAACCACCCAACTTGCACCTATTTACCAAGCATCTCATAACACAAACCTAATTTATTGTAAATATAGGCATTAGAAAACTAGATTTAATATGAATCCATTTATTAATAAACTCTAGTTAATTCATCTCTAATATAATTATTTTACATTTTTAGAAAACCCCTATTTTTGGGAACCACTAATAGAAAAAAGAAGAAATGATAAAATTGTAAAAGATATTTTATGGAATATTATCCTTTCACTAGTATACCTACTTTTTCTGATAGAAAGAAAATTTGAAAATAAATGAGTGATAACCACAAATTGGAAGTAAGGAATGGGAGGGAGTGGTCTTGTGGTATCCGCTGCTGCTCGACTGAAATGGGCCTCCCCGAGTTCCACACATAAATTCTTCTCTCATCACTCAAGGTAAATATTTAAGTAAATTTTTGATTATATCTTGAATTCAAGATCCTTAAAAATAAGGTTTCATTAGATATAAAATATTCACATAGTAATGAAAAAGATCACAATTAATCACTATGGCTTTAAATTAAGGATTAAATGTCTCTGGGATTTTGGTAGAGGTAGGTAATGATGTTAAAAAATTGAAATCCCAAAATAATATTTATATCTTATATTAAATTGAATTATATAAAAAATTATCTCAATAAAGGTACTCCTTTAAGTGAAACATCACCCAAATTCCCAAAAATCAAACAAAATCCTCATGAAGAACTTGAAAACATAATGAAAGAATACTATCTTATTTTTTTATTTAATTATTTTATTTTTTCAATTTTTTTCCTCAAGAAAAATAGAACACTTCTCACTCAACCCGTATTTTTTCTTCTCATTAAAGTAATTATTAGATGAGTTACATGTAAAAACTTATATTTCCAAATGGTTATCATTTCAAGCTATTAGAAGATACGAATTCAAGAGGCTGACCTTGAAAGAAAACTTTTCACACACATAATTGGAACTAAAAGTACTTGGTGATGCCTTTAAGAATTAAAAATTCACCTTCTACATTTCATGATTCCATGGAAAATCTTTTTTCTAAGAATTACATAAGTTTTTACTGATATTTTTTGATGATATCATAATTTATAGTCAGGGTTGGGATTCCCACATTCAAAATTTGGAAACCATTCTCCCCTTACTTAAAAACAATAATTTTTTTGTTAACTATCATAATTGATATTTTGTCCAGTGTGTGGTGGCTTATCTGGGGTGAATTATCTACCTTGAGGGTTTCATAATGGATCTTTCCAAAGTTTAATTTATCTTAAGCTGGAACACTCCTAGGAATGTAGGGCACATTCATGGTTTTCTTATATTTACTAGTTACTATCAAAAAATTATTCAAAACTACATCAAAATCACCCATCCTCTAATAGTTTTTTCTAAAAAGGTGTCTTTTTTATTATATTACATCGTAATATTTTAATCACCTCACATAGGCTATTACTTAATCCCTAGTCATTAGTCTTCCTGATTTCTTCTAATATTCAATGATTGAATGTCAAGTTTATTTTCACGGGTTAGATGATGTCTTTATATATAATCAACATCCCATTGATTATTTCATCAAGGGGCCTGTAGACTCAAACCTCTCAAAATTGACTATTAAAAGAA
Organism: Viscum album; assembly: GCA_963277665.1. Taxonomy (NCBI): domain Eukaryota; kingdom Viridiplantae; phylum Streptophyta; class Magnoliopsida; order Santalales; family Viscaceae; genus Viscum; species Viscum album. Next base: position 1,878,512,083 of record OY728151.1, read on the forward strand.
GATTATGGATTTTGTTCTCTTAATTAAATAGTCCATACTTGCTGGAATATTGGGGGTTAGTGATATTGATATTGAAAGAGTGGTTTAGATTTATGATGTTGATTTTTAAATCAACATTATACTTGGGAAGTTCCTATCCATACATTATTGGGGTTTTTTAAATTTTCTCTATTGATTTGAAATTACCAAACTTTCAGTTTCCTGTACCTCAACACATTAATCCCTAAAATTATTTCAAGAATAAAAAATACCACATACGTTTATAGGTGTTTGTTGATAATTTCATTTCTTAAGATACATATATAGTACCAAAATTATTTATTCCTAATGTTTAGTTTGAAATAAATGTTGCTCAGTAGATCATACGACATGCACTCCTCTTGTCATAGTACATGTTATACCAAACTATTGTGACTTTTGAGCAATCTTATTAATTATCCCTATAACTTTAATTAGTATTTTCTATATTAAAGGTCCTCCTGGTGATGGATCTGGAAACTTCCTATCCCTAACAATATCTATTTGATAGAAGAAGATTAAAAAGTGATATTACATTATTATCTTGTGGTAAAATATTATACAAAACTTATATGATCTTTTCTAGTTATGATATAGTATCTCTCATGTGGATTTCCTTATGGAATAAATATATTTCTTCAAAGAAGTGACACTTAATTTTGTAAATAAAATTTTGAGAAAAATCATATAACGGTAATCCCAATCATTAAATTATTTATAGTGTTTGTTGTATTGTAATTCTTTGGTTGGTCCCTTTAAAGAAAAAGGAAAGTCTCTCCACTTGACATATTCTTCATCCATTCACCTTGTCTTCAGTTTTTCTCAAACCATGATTAATTTTTTGATATTATTATTGGGTTCCTCACTAATAAGTCTATGAAACCCTATGAAAATTTGAATCATACTATTTTTCAATTCAAAATATATTTTTAATGAATGTATGATTTTTTTTATTATAAAATTTTCTGCACAGAGATCTCATAGGGTTTAGTATGGATTTTCTATAATAGTTTTAGAAGTTTATTAAATGTGATCATAACAATTATCACTTGGTTTAGTCAGTTTAATGTTTCCAAATTTTGAATTAAAGTCTCTCACCTCCCTATGTCTAGAAAATAATGTTATCTTTTTCTAATGATCAAAATGAAAAGGTTGGTTAGTGTTATGTCTTGTCATGAAAATTAGTGGTTAATATTCTGAGACCACCCCCCTAATAAAGGTGTCATGTTTTTGAAATATATTTTATTGGCGTGAAAAAATAAATAGAATCATATGTTTATATTATAACATAGTGGTGACCAAAGGTTTTCTCCAAGGAGGGATGAAAAATCATTTTTTCGTAATTTGTAAAAACGGTTTTATTGAATTTCGGTTTTTGAGAACTAGAAAAAAATTTGAAAATGAGGAATTGAAAAAAGTTATGATTAATGATTGGTTTGAGGCTTGGATTACCAATAATAATTCAATACTAGCCTTAAAAATGGTTCTCTTCATGTTATTAACTAATCAATGAGAGAATTCACAATCGCTTCCCTTACCAAGGGTTAGTAGTGAATGTGAGTTTCAAGTACGCAATGAACACAATCACTTCCCTCACTAATCTTTAGTAGTGAATGTGTGTATAAATAAAATAATGGCCACTCCTTATGTTTGTGAGAAGATATAATACAATCTTATTAATATCTCAACAATGATTTCTCCCATAATTACACAAGAAACTCTTAATTGGGTGAAGGTACTCTTAAGCAATCCAAATAGACCCATTTTCATTCACAAAAATATAAAAAATCCTTAAATACTTACTAATAAATATATACAATCCCATCATATATATGTATAATTAAATTTTAGGAGAATTTTGATTATCAATCTTAGAAAAAACAACACACACGACTAATAACATGAATATAATAACATCCAAAATAATACTCTTCTACTGAATACTCAAATAAATCAATAAAAGAAGGTTTTATTCAACGAGGTTCAAACTCAAGAATTATAAAAGGGCCCCTTTCCCCTATCCCAATCACCAAGAGGGTTTACCCATCTATTCATTAGCTTAAAAGCATTAGAAAGGAAAAGAAAATAGAAAATAGTATAATAATAAAATATAGAACTCACACTTTTGATTGATCTCACTTATTTTCAAATAGATTTTAATTACCTTATCAATTCCAATCAATATTACTTGAAATTATCTCATATTTTATTTTCAATGTCCACTTTTAAATTACAACATTTCTACAAATTCATATATTTGAATTATTCCTTCCCAATCTTGGTTGATATCTAGTCTTGGAGATTAATTATTTTCTACATCAAATATCCTCTCTTATCTCCCTATACACTTAAATTCTCCATGTAAAATCATGGTGAAATCTACAAGTACAATTCCATGAGTGTTTTTAAAATATTTATCTTTTCATAATGTTCCATTATTTGGATTTTTCAAAGGATAAAACCTTTACCTATCTTACCTTGTACCGAAGTTCCTCTTACATATCAACCATTCATTCGAAATTACCCTTATATAAGTGATGATAATACTTAAGTGTCCTTTAGTATTTTTATGGGACTATTTTGTATGGGTATTGCTTCCAGATTCACTTACACATGTAAAAATTTCTATTTTTATTACCCTGGTAAATCACTTATGTATCAAGATCGTTAGTAGTGGAACCCTTATGGGTTGCATCTCTTAGAGAAGAAAATTTTAATTATTCCTTTGCACATATTGGCAAAATTTATGTATGAATTTAAATTTTAGGGACTCCAGTTCCTTATTTCACCCTTATTTATCACAAAAAAAATCTTATGTTTGAGTTTACAACCCTTACATTTGATCATAAAACACTTATGTATGGGAATAAATCCCTTATGTTTGAGAAAAAAACCCGTATGTTTTGACATTATCAAATTTTATCTTCACTAAATCAATGAACATATTATTCAAACAAAAAATTAAAGGATATATCAATAATTGAACATTCCATTTTTTAATGAAGTTAAATAAATCAATTAAATCCGTAATTATTCCATTTTAAAAAATATTCACAATAATTCACTAAAACGATCCTTTAATAAAAAGAATCTCTAAAATCAACTAATTAATAAATATTAAGGAATAAAATTAATTAAATATCATAATAATATAAATATTTAATTTTCTTTTTCACTCACCAATGAACATGACATACTCACGATCAACCTCAATTAATTAAACTCTCATCTTAAAGAAATCAATGATAGTTTTCATTGAATAAAACCATTTTATGATAAATATTACCTTGTATAACTGTTCTAGTAAGCATAAGAAATATATTAAGGACTGATGATGTGCTAACATTAGCTCATAATCTCTATATACATTATACAAGTTTACTTAACCTCTAACAAGCATAGTCAAAGCCAAGGGAATTGGAAGTCTCTTCACCTCATGTCATAATTCTTAGACTAACGTGGGCCAAGTGAAAGAGTTCATCATAATAATCGGAAACCCTGGTTGAAAATATAGAGATGGAACCTCACATGATGTTCATATTATCTGATGCTGAAGGATCTATCATGTTCATCTAATAGTGTATTTCTATATGACCTCAAATTCCTTGATGTTGAGCACTTCCACAAAAATGATATTACATGTTCCCCAGAGAACGATGGATGTCATGAAGTTTTCCTCTTTGATAAAAGAAATAAAATGTTTAATTTCCCATTAGTGGATTGAGTACTTCTTGCTCTGATGAAATGATATGAGGGTTGATAATACTAATGCCCTAATGTAGGAAACATCTACTATCCAAGTAATTGAGATTCTATGATCACAAATATACTCATCTGTATGTCCTATGAAATTACTTCATCTGACTATCTGATCTGATCCTATGTCTTCTTGATAACCTATATTTTCACCAACCCCTCAAGGAATATAGACAACATGAATGGTATGATCTGGTACTATATCTTTGGTCACAATGCCTCCATAAAACTTGTTGATCCAACCACTTTATTTAGAAAAAGGTTGGAAGCATAATGAATGATGTTCTTAAACCAAATTTCATACTCATGTACGATATAAATTCCATGATTTATATAAAGAATCTATTATATATGTGTCACCTTTATATTCAATGAATTTAAATCTACCTGAAATTTAGTGAAAAGATTCCCCGATGCAACTTCTGACTCATTGCGATAACCAATGAATAAAATCCACCAGTGAAGAATATATATTTGCAATATACTAAAAACCAATGAGATCCAATTCTCTTTTCTAGTATAGATAAAACTAAAATCAATCCCACCTTCTCCAACCATACCTCAATCGATTGATTAGAAATAGATTCCTCGCACTTCTACATGCCCTGATACTAAAACATGAAGGATATGTACACACTCAATCCATATGAATGGGATTCATACAATAATGATGCATACAGGTATGAGATATCAATATGCATGCATGAAATAATATTTAATGCATACTACTTTATTTGATCATATGAACAACTTAATATTTAGTGTCTTAATATTGGAATACTTCAACTCACTTAAATCAATCATTATTTAATGTGTTATGTGGTATGTAATAAAAGAGTGGATTTTCATTCATGTATGCAATTCACGTACTGTCTGTTGCATTTATTCATGCATTACAATGCCTAATTAAATACAACATCACTTAAGAAAATTCCTTAGGTGTTATATAAACCATTTCCATGTAATGATAGTGTGAGTGGGTGATTCCTTCATTCTATGATGAGACTCCTCACCTGAAGTGATCTTCCTATTTATCATTTTTGTTAGTGGATCGGGAAGGAAATAGAGGAAATATGGATATCATCAATATGATATATTATTGAAGCGCCACATGATGAGTTCTTATTTTGTGCATGAATTTTAAAATTTTAATTATTAAATGTCATTGAATTTAATTAATTATTACCCATTTTCAATTAATTTTATTCAATTTTTGGGGTTTTATACTTTAAATTAATTTCTATAAGATGGAAATTTAAATAATAAAAACACATAGCTTTTATATTGTTTAATTATTAATATTATTTTTTTGTAAGAGTAATTTCAAAGGAATTATTTAGCCAAAAAATTGGGCCAACCCAACAAGCCATTAACCAAGGGCTAGGAAAGCCACTTAACATGACTAAGGGGTCCTCCAGCCAAGCCCTTCCCCTGGGAAGGATTGCATTAGTAGAAAGGGGCCTAACTAGTGAAAAAAGGAAAGGGAGTGCACCAATGTGTGAGGAATTAGTTCAAATAGTTATTGGAAGAAGTATTTACGGGGATTAGGTGGGCCAAAAAGAACAAGGTGTCCTCCGACACTGAATTTACATGATTCAGTGTCATGGGGATGAAATTACATATTAAGTGGTGGGAATTCGACCACAGTTTTTATGTAGGAGTGGGAGTTATCCTACGTATAATGCACTTAATCCGGGATGATGTCATTTATGCCCAGACATATATCATATTCCTTGGATATACGCTACACCATCTCTACTACCACTACAAAATAGTCTACCAAAAAAGCACCATAAAACACCTAATCTACACAGCAAGCATAATGTTGCACCATATGTCACTATGGTCAAGCTGGAGATGACTACCTCCATATCCATCACTACTATACTGTAATCCCTACCTTCAAATCATATTAGTCCAGGGGATCCCCATCCAAATAAATATTGTATATTGGTGATAACCATTGTACCATGACAATAATTTAACCTGAGTTAATGAAAACTGTTATCATATGGCTGAACAAACTAAATAGTTCGAGCATAAAGAAAAGTAATAATTAATATGTTGCACCATAGACTTAGCTCGTCACCTTGGAGGGAATGTTTTTGGAAGAACCGAATATTTTGGACATGGAGGAGGCTATGCCATGAAAAGATGACTATGCCATAAGAAATGAACAACCATTAATGGTTTTCTTGCAATGCGGAAACCAATGGCATTGAGGTTTTTTACTTTAAAAATTAAATACCTGATAAATTTAGTTATTGCAGGCTCTGCTCAGGAAGATATTTTAAGATAACCACATGCAAGGCCCTATTCATAAGGAAATATTCAAATAACCCACACAAAATAAGGAATTTATTCAACCAAACCATATAAGGCCAAGAGATATATGAATTATTAAAATATATTAATTCCAAAGCAGAAAGGAGAAAAAATTAATGAATAAAAATAGAAGAAGGGAATAAATCCTATTCAAAATTTAAATAGAGATAAAAATATATCTAAGGCCATTAAAAATAGAGATACTCCTCTAAATAAATATAGGATAACTATAACACCTCACTAATTTATGATATATATATTTTTGAATTCAGTATTTTTGATAGATTACATTACACCGAAAATTGTGCTTAAGCATACAATTAAAATATTATTATTTAATTATAATAGTTCTCACCTAGAAATTGGAATGGAGGGAATGAATAAATTTAACTAAATTATTAAACTATAGTTTGAACGTGTTTTTAAAATTAATTTATTTATTACCAATTTACTAGAAATGAAAATAATAGCCAACTGAACATAAATGAAGTGTTTTTATAAAAAACTATTTTAATACCCATAATAGAATTTAATTTTAATAAATTAAGTTAGTAAATATTAGTGAAACATATTAATAAAATTTATAGAATATATATTCAATAATTTTTATAAATTCATTCAATTTGTTTGATAGTCTGAAGATATGAATAAATCAATTTTTAAGCGTAAAAGCTATATTTTTCAAAAAGACAATTTGTTGCCTTTTTATGGAACACCAATTTTAAATATAAATAGTGAAATTTTTATAAGTTTTACTTGAAAAAGTAAACTTTATCTTTAAAATTTTAATATCATAATTATCATAGTGTAATATTTTTGTATTTTTTGAAGAACATTCATTTTTTGATGAATAACGAAAAATACTGAATTTTAATTAAAAACTACTTTTTCATCTAATTCAATAACATAGTTAAATTGTGTTATAAGTTATTTTTAAATTATAATTAGTTAAATTTTACATCAATAATACCAATTTAGGATATTTAAATGATTTTCACAATGAAATTGGACTTAAAAACCTTTTATTCTTCTGAACTTTTCACTTTAAAAACAAACGTTTTCATTATGTCATCAAGAATAATTTTAAATATATGTTTTATAATTATGTGAATTTTATCTGGTAAAACAGATTAACTATTTGGAATAATAAGATACAAATTAGGGTTTACGTTCAATTTCATTTTTCTGTATAAAAAATTTATAGCTGTGAAAAAAATTATTTACCGCCATATAGGTAAAATAGTGACTCTGTTTGAAGTTAAAAGGTAAAAGTATGACATACCTAAAAATTAAAAAATATTATTTTCTGATGATTTATTTATAGAACCCAAAAATACTACACCCCATTAATAAACAATATAATTAGTTTAAATTTGTGCCACCTCAATGCGATTGGATTTAATTATAAAATAATCATTATTTGAATCACTTAAACCCACCTCTACTCAAGTATAAATACCAGCCCTCACCACCCAGTTTACACCCAAAATCCTTGAATATCAGAAAATATATTCACATACCTATATTTCACATTATAACCATGTCCATTTTCTGGTGGTCACACCATAAGACCAAATCCAGGGCCCTCAAGGGGTCCTCTAAGGATGTGATATTCAAGAGGTAATTTTCTCAAAACACCTCTCTTATTTTATTTTCTTCTTATACTTTATCCTCAATAACATCATCAATAAATGAATAACAATTAAAGAATAATTTAAATACTATAATTTCATATTTCTAATGTAATATATCATATCCATTTCTTTTATTACCAATTCTTACTTAAAGAAAAGAAACCATGGTCCATGTCATGGCGATTAATTATCTACAGGAATAAGGTTTTTGTTCGTTTTCCATTTTCACCAACATGGATGGTCAAAAAAAATTTATTATAGTTAATTAATATTTTATTAATTATGATATATACTATTTCATGTTCTATAATTAATATATACTCATAAAATTAAATAAAATGAAACTTGTTCATAGTGTTTGAAAAACTGCAAAGAATAAACTAAACGTTTATCAATAACATTTTATATAATGAATAATTATAATGTAATAAATAAAAATGATATATAATACCATTATTAATTATTTAATTAAATTAATACTACTTCATTTTAATTTTTTATTTTTATTTCCATTTTATAATAAAATCCAGAATTATAAATAAATGAACTGATCATAAAGCCATGAAACAAACGCACTTGAAACCATGAAAATAAAAAATAATAATTAATGAGTCATAATATGTTATAAAATAATAACATAATGTAATATAAATATTAATATAGTTATTTAGTGAGTCAATAACATTCTTTAATCCATTATATAGGAGGATAAATTACATGAAACTGAAGTAAAGCATGAGGTAAGGATTTTTTCATCTCATTTTTACTTTTGTGAGCTATAAGCCTTATTCACCATTTATTTATTGTGTTTGGTGTATGTATACATACATTTGATATATAATCTAATTAATATCATTATATTCATAGTATTAAATGTTTCATTTTATTATTATTTATTTATGGGCATACGATTCGACTAATTACAAGTGGTAAGGGATTTCTTAACTTAATTTTCATTCATTGGGTTAAACTACTATTTTGTTGATTATTTCAGGCTAAAGTTATGTGTGAAATTAATTTTTATTTTATAATATTTTATTTACATATGTTTTATTATAATTTATAGTGAATACACATAATAAACATGTTTAATTAATGAAATGATCATTGTAAGTGGCTTTAAATCAATATCCATTCATCGAGGAATATTGTTATGTTATACGCCCACCTTCTTTTATGAGGTGTATATACAACCCCATTTACATATCATATCATTATCATGTTATTTATTGTTTTTTAAATTCTATTCCCTAATTGGATTATGATTCAAATGTTTCAAAGTGGTATGGGTCACTTTGATTACAAAATCTCTTTCTTAATCGATTATTTGATATATAACGAATACTTTGGATTTAATAATGAGCACGGACCATATATAGAAAATCACATTGATGAATAGGTAGTATCATGAGATGAATAATTTGGAACATTAAATGGGGTTGGAATTAAATTATTGAATATTCTTGTGAAAGGTATTGACGGTAGTGGTTCTTGTGCAAGATACATGACATACAATAATTAAGCATAACCTACATTTAGAATTCTTTCATTATTTTTGAGAGGATTTTCACTATGAAAAAATATATGGATGCATTTAATTATCATTTTATTGATTACATGGATTTTTTTTAGTTTTTTACCTTTCTATATTTATTATTCTAATTGATTCATTATTTATATATTGTACTTAACTCTTACTGAGAACTCGAGTTCACCCTTATTCTATTTCTTTTCCCTATGTTATGAAGAAAAAAACATTGATTGTGTTTTCAAGGGTGAGGTTTAGTTTCATTTTTTATGTTATATGTTATATTACAAATGTAATAAGATATCTATGTATGTATCTAGTTCTTCAATACTACTAAACCGATTGATCTTTTGGGATATGATTCCCTGTTATCATGCCAATGTAATAAAGAAAGGAACTCACTCCGGGCTACTATGGTCGGGATCATTATAGTTAGTATAAGATATTGTTTAGTTTAATCCTTGGGAACTAGATTTATGAAACAATACATTTGGGAATATAACCCAACAATAGAATTTTTGGAATATCATATATTAACATCACAAAGAAAACATGTTTATGATTATGATATTTTATACACATATTTTTTTTTCAATTTATGATAGTTTATTTCACTAGTTTTGAGAGTATAAATTATTTTCCATTATTATATGACCTAATATAGTGTACATAATAATTTATAAGTGGAACCTAGTATAAATAATGTGAACCTCACCAATGCATGTGATCTGAAAAGTAAGAATGATGTCGTCTCTTATGAGCTTTAGCTTGTATTTCGATGGGAAGGGGTCTCACAAATATTCTCATCTTATGAGGAATTAATATAATGTAATAAAAAGAGAGATAAATATTTATCTATGTATTATAGATTTGGATTTAAGCAAGAGAATAAGATGACATTTGGAAAAAAATTAATAAATGAAATAGAAGAAAGAAGGATTTTACAACATGTGATAACTATGGAAAGAATCATTCTAAGAGATGCTTGAAAGGGTTGGGAATTTTTTATATGTGTAGAGAAAAAGATAAGTAGAAAAAATAATATAAATGAAAAAAATAAAAGACTAATATTTAGTGTTTCAAATATTCTGAAATGGGAAACTTTGCAAATAAATTCCCCAAGTATCAAGGGAATTACCCTAGGAGAAGATAAGGGATCATTGTCAAGCTTATTTTATAACCAAAAATGAAGAAATATTATTAATTTTATTTCATTTAGATTCAATAATTATTTTCTAAATGTATTTTTTATTAATTATATTTGGTTAAAATAATCACGAGATATATAATTATTGTACTGTGGTACTTCTTATTTAAGGATTTGGAGGTTTGTTATGAATAGTTCCAATAAAAAAGGGAGGTTTTTCTATTACAAGCTTATCTTTTAGAAAAATCATTATTGGGGGAAAGAAACCCTTAATATGTCATTGATGTTGAGATAATAATGATAAAGATATGTATATGAGATAGTATATGTGACCATGAAGTAGTTAGTGATTTTATAGTTTTTGTTATCTCTGCTATATTTACTACATGTTCGGACTGAAGGAATATATTAAATAAAATGATATTTTATTTTTGGATGAATAATTATTTTAATTAAGGTTTTCAATGTATTAATTAATATATTTTTAATTTGATTATAAGATATAAAATATTTTGTTTCGGTAATATAATATTGATTTTGGAAATCTTGTAACCTTCCCTCTAACTTTTTGTACTGTGAATTTTGTTTGATTTATTTTTGATGAGACTTAAGGTTAACTACTTTTGGATTAGATTAAGTCAAGCCTTGGATATTATTGTTTTAAGTCAATGTATGATTTATCATATTGGGAAAAATGTTCAAACCATCTTGGTTTTGGGTACTATTTAGAGATAAGAGAAATTAATTAAGGGTCTTATGATTCATTTAAATGTGATTTGGGATTAAAAATTCACCATGAAAATTCATTTCCTAGCATAGGAGATGATGTTGAAATAGATTAAAGAACAACCAAAGGATAAGATCATGCTTATGATATGGAATTAAATTATTTATGTTTATTTTTTTCAAGTGCTTATCTGTATAGAAAAGTAATCCCTTAACCCTAGGAAATTGTTTTTGTAAAAAAGGTTATCTATTTAAGTTTATTACTAAGAAATCAATGGACTTTTAACTAGTCACAAGATTTATGGTTTTGTGATGGTATAAATTCCAATGAACGTGTTCTCTATCACTCTCCATCAGAACATAATAGTTTGATTTATCTTCCATGTCTCAGTGTTCACTTACCACTAATGTTAACCTATTCAAAGCCTATTTTTTGGTATCCTTTGAATTTCTATTTCCCAAATTGTAAGGGAATATTTCATTAACCCTATTAATGATGTGGGTGTCCCACAAAGGTATTTTCAAGTGTCATCCATTTATTTTCATATTGAAATTTCAAATTTTGAAGATTTAATTTATTATAGGGGAGAATTTAACACCCTAATATTTTATGGTATGTATCTTTTAGATTCAGTCTTTTCGATATCTTATGTCACCCAGAATACCGAGCTGAAATAAACTATTAAAATATTATTATTTAATTATGATAGTTCTCGCCTAGATGTTGGAATGGTTGAAATGAATTAAATTAACTAAATTGAAAAAATATACTTTATACATTCTTATAAATTAATTTTGTTTATTACCAATTAGTCAGAAATAAAAATAATAGCCAATTGAACATTAATGATGTGTTTTTATAAAAAAACTATTTTTATGCCCACAATTGAATTATATATAATTAAATTAAATTAATCACTATTAGTTAATGATATTAATGAAATATATATGTTATATATATATATTAAATATTTTTTTTAAATTTATTCTATTTTTTGATATATTTAAGATAAGGATAAATCCATTTTTAAGTATAAAACACGATATATTTCTATAAGACAAATTTTCCTCCTTTTGATGGTGAACCTATTTTAAATCTAAATTTTGAATCTTTTATAATTTTTATCTAAAAAAATAAAATTTATTTTGAAATTAGAATGTAAAAATTATCTTTGGGAAACATTTTGGTGTTTTTCAGAGAAGTTTCATTTTTTGACAAATAGTGAAAATACAGAATTTTAATTAAAAAATGCGTTTTCATATAATTTATTTATATATTTAAATTATTTTATAATTTTTTGAAAGTATATTTAGTTAAATTATAAAAAAATAAAACCAATTTATTCCATTGAAATCATTTTCCCATTTAAATTGGATATAAGAATATTTAAATCCTTTAAAATTTTCACATTAGAAACAAGGTTTTACATTGTGTTTGTGAGATTAATTTGAAAAATAATTTTTCCAATTATATGAATTTAATTTTGGTAAAATGGATTAAATATTTGGAATAATAAGGTCCTAATTATTTTTTAATTTAAATTAATTTTTTTGGTATAAAAAGTTTATCATGGTACAAAAATCATTTCCCGCAATATAGATAAAATAGTCATAAGGGTTAAAGTTTAAAGGTAAAATATGTACATACCTAAACATTAGAACATTTAATTTTTATTTGAGGTACTTATTAACCCTAAATATAATAAAAAAATTAATTAAAAATATAATTCATTTATATTAATTCCACCTCAAAGTGTTTGTCTTTAATTATAAAATAATCAATATTTTCATCACTTAAACCCACCTATCCTCAAGTAGAAATACCACCCATCACCACACCATTTTGACCCAAAATAGTTTATGCTACTAAAAGTATCTAACAAATCCTCTCATCCTCACTCTCCCCACATCCATGTTCTGTTTGTATCACCAAAAAACAAATATGAAGTTCTCAAGGGGGTCTCTAGGTGGTAATATTCAAGAAGTAAATTTCTCAAAACACATCACTTATTTTCTTTTCTTCTTCCACTTCATCCTTTACTAATTCATACATTAAGGAATAATAAATATTTAATCATTTAAATAAATTAATTTCATGTTTATAAAGTAATATCTTATATCAGTTCCTTTTATTACCTCCACTTATTCAAAGAAACCAAACCATTATCCACGTTATGGAGATTAACTATCTCTGTGAATAATGTTTTCAGTTGTTTTCTGTTACCACCTTCATGGATGGTAATAAAACAATTATTCTGGTTAAATAATATTTTTATCATTATATTAAATCCTATTTCAGCTCATGGATCTAATATATACTCATAATAATAAATAAAATGAAACTAGTTCATGGTGTTTTGAAAAACATAAAAAATGAACTTAACATTTATCATTAACGTTTTATCTAATGAATCATCCTCATGTAAGAAATAAAAATGATATATGGGACTATATATAATTATTTACTTACATTCATTTCACATCTAGGGTTTTATTTACACATTCAATAATTTCCAAAACTATACATAAATGAACCGATCATGAAATCACGAAACAAACACACCTAGAACCATGAAAATAACAAAATATTATTAATGAATGGGTCATAAGATGTTATAAAATCATCATATAAGATAATATAAATATATATATAGTTATTAAGTGAGTTAATAAATTTATTTAAACCACTATAAATGAGGATAAATTACACAAAAATAAAGGAAAATATGGGGAATGTATTTTCTCATCTCATTTTTTACTTCTGTAAGATATATGACTTATTAACCACTTATTTCTTGTGTGTAGTGTATGTATACTAAAATTTGATATATAATATCCTTAATCTCATTATATTCATATTATTCAACATCTTATTTGATAATTATTACTTTATGGGAATATAATTTGACCGATTACAAGTGGTAAGGGATTTCTTAACTCAATTTTCATTCATTATGATAAACTCATATTTAATTTATTATGTCATGATAGTGTTATGTATGAAATTATTTTTCATTATCTAATATTTTATTAAATTTTATTAAATTTTCATTTATATATAATAAAAAAATCAATCAATTTTATTAACCAAATGATATTTGTAAGGGACTTCATCTCAGTCTTCATTCATTAAGGCATATTTTGATGTTATACACCAACCTTCTTTAACGAGGTGTATATATAGCCCCTTTCACATATCATATGATTAACATGTTTTTTAAAATTTGGTTGAATGATATTACTTAATGGGATTATGATTAAAATTATTCAAATTGGTATGAAACACTTTTATTTAAAAATGACTTTGTAAATAGGTTATTCGATATATAATGAATGATTTAGACACAAGAATGGGTGGGGACCATATATAGAAAATAACATTAATGTATTGTTAGTCTCATGAGATGAATAATGTGGAAAAATTAAATGGGTTTACAAAAAATTATTAAACCATCTTGTGAATGTTCTTGATGGTAGTGGTTTGTGTTCAATATATATGATGTCCAATAATTAATCATTGCCTACATTCAGAATTAAATTGCTATTATCTAGAGGATTTTCAATATGAAAACAAATCTATGGATGTATTTAATTCTTAGTTTATTGATTTCATGTAATTTATTTTCATTTATTTACCATTCCAAATATATTATGATCATTGATTCATTATTTCTTCCAATGTACTTAAATCTTCCTGATAAATCTATCCCACCCTTATTTTTTTTCTTTACCAAACTATGAAGAAGATAAATGTTACTGAATTTTCAAGGATACCGTTTTCTTTTCATTGTTATGTTATATTTTTCATTACCTATATAATAAGGAAACCAGGTATGCATCTAGTTCCTTAAGTCTACTAAACGGATTGATCCTTTTGGATGTGATTCCTTATAATCATGCCAATGTAATAAACACACTGAATCCAATCTACTAGGGTCATGGTCACCACAAGAACCACTATTGTGAAAATTTGAGAGACAATCCATACCTAAGGACCCATGATATATTTCCACATAGACCCATAGGAGGTCTTCCATTGCTAATGTAATGGGAACCATTCAATGTCAAGCTGACATTTGAAGTGAGAGTGGAAGAGTTGGTTGTAAGCAACCATTTTCTATATAATTGATGATTTATTTATATTTTTTCTTTTTGATGTGTAATTTAAATTTTATTTATCATTATGAGAGTGAGGTATATGTTTTTAATTTTCAAAAAATGATATTTCAGTGCTAGAACTCTATTTAATTTCCTCAAGTACCCAAATTAAAGAAATTTAATTGAGAGATTATGAATGGGTAACTGAGTGCTTGAGGAAGAGGTGAGTTTTTATTAAAAGGATGATTATAGAAATAAAATTAATATCCATTTTAATTAAAAAAAATATCCCCTAAATACATAGTGAAAGATATGAAATTTAGGGGATAAACCTCAAATTAATAAAGGGGAGTTGGAAAGAGAGAGATGACCTTAACATATCTCTCTATAAAAATATTAAACTAAGTCCATCTAAGTTTTTTAGGAAAACATGAAAGAGGAACCAACTGATTTTGATAGTTCTAGCCAAAATTGAACAACTAGGTTAAAAACTCATTGAAATTCCATGATTAATGGAAATTACTAAAAACCATATTGATATCGAATCCACTTCCCTTCATCCTCTTTTTAATTTTTGATTCAGACCAACCCACATCTCTAAATTAGTTTAGTAAATTAGTTTAGTTTAATCATGAAAACCAACATAAAAACTATTGAAATTTTATTGTCCTTTTCCTCATGTGATTGGCCCAATAATCATTGATATTATAAGTTTTAGCTGTTAATATAAGTTGGTTATTAAATTTTCATTTTAATATTTTTCGAGTAAAGTAACAATGATTTTGGGGGTTATGAAAAAATTGCACCATTTTAGGGGATTAGGTTACTATAAAATTAATTATTTAGTAAAACACTTTTTCTTACACTTTTGTTTTTATTTTAATTTAGCTTCTTTCTATAATTATTTTTTTTACGCACTGGGTGTTTTTAGTTTTAAATATTTGGAACAATAAGGGATGATGTTGTATATAAAACTGTAAATAAATCTATAAACTCTCTGCCAAAGAATTAATATTCTCTAGATGATTATAAAAATCCAAATATGTGAGCTTCAAGATAACCCATGAGATCCAAAACCATACACAGATCTGAAAACAACACTCCTCAACATGAAATTGGAGTTCAAAAAGGGGTTGTTATTCTTGGATAATATGGCTAAAATACTATAGAGAGAAGATGATGAAACCAAGGAGTAATGCTGTATTGAAAATCTATATGAAGACATAACTGAATCCATGGTATAATCTCAGGTAAATCACTATTTTGATGCCTATTATAAATTTTAAAATAAAGATTCATACTTTACTAATGAGAGGATAAAGAACAAGAAAAATAGATACCCTATAATTCTGAAATATAAGACCAAGGGTAGGAGATAGAAAGAGGGGATATATATATATATGGAATGATTGCTAGATCTCATAAAGGTGGAGTCCCATGAAAGAATAATATGAAGTGAAGTTGACTGCTAAATTTATAGAATTGAGTATAGTTTTGGATGGACAATAACCACTATAAGAATAAAAATAGGTATGATACCCTCTTTGGTCAGTCCATGAGTTTATAACAAAATGGTGATTTCCATTGCTTGGTACAACCCTCAATTAGAATAATAAGATCATTCAAGTAAGAGAATAAGTAGAGGAGCTAAACTAGATTTTTCAGAAAGGAAAAATCGGTTAACAATGAGATGGGTTATCTCTATACCCTACTCCTATTACATGATTCCATAGGTACGATAAATAATAAAGACCTTAATAAAATAAATTTGTAGCAGTCAAACTTAGTTTTTATTTATTTTATTTATTAGTTTACTATTTCATTTTTTAGAAGTAGTGGAACCTCTTCCATTATTTTTAGAACTTTAAATTTATGGACCATGTGATTTTAATATTTTTCTATAAATTTTAGGTCCATGAAGCCCTTAGGAAAAATTCCTTAAGGAAGTAATCTATAAGTGGAGTAGAGATTCAAGGTGAAAGGTGTGTATACTTTAATTTTTAGTATTCATTCAATTTCCACTATACATTTTCTTTGAGTATAAATAATAAAATATTCATTATCACACATATATTAGAGCTTTCTATTTGATCAATGGTAATTATGATTGTTAGGAACCCCAAGATAAAATGTATTAATTTCTAAATTTATAGGAATTGAAGATGAAAAATGGGGAATAAATGATTAATGTGAAATAAATGAATTTTAAATCAATTAATCCTATTTTTATTTGTAGTCGCATGTTTATAAAAAATCCCTTTTATCTTTAATAATTTTATTTTTAGAATTTTATTTTGATTACTTTATTGTTATAAAACATTCCACGGGTGATTTTACTGAATTTCATGCTCTTATTACTGAGATATTTCTTATCTTTCTAGGTAAATATATTGAGAGAACTTGGTACAAGTTACCTACTAGGAATTGATATTATATTTCCAAAAATATGAATTAACAAATTCACTAAAAAAATGATTGAGGATTTTTTTATATTATCCATTATCCTTGAGACCCACTGTAAGAACCCATATCTTTTATTTTTAGGTATGTCTTTATTTTCTGGTGTTTTTGTGGGAAAAAGTGGAATTTCTAGAAATTTCCTATATACACGCTGTGTACTTTATGAGTACATGCCGTGTAATTTATGAGTACATGTCGTGTACTTGGTTTCTGTAGAGACCCGAAGGTTAACGTACATGGACATTACATTACTTTTGCGGAATACTTAATACATAACAAAAACAGACACACAAGGACCGTCATAGATTAGTGTCTTTAGAAACTTGGAACGTAATCTTCTAGTCATGGTGAAAGATCTTAAAAATATCCCATAAAGAACTTACACTTTTTGTTTCCTTACCTAAAACCTTTATTTATATCCTGGGGAAAAGAAAACATAAAAGGGTGAGCTCAAATGCTTAGTAAGGGTAAACAAAAGAAATATCAATCACATCATATTCATAAGAACATAACAATTTGGAAATCTTACCCTGCAAAAGAGATCATAATTTCATAACATGGCATCAATCATGGTAGTGAAATGTAATCTCAATAATCATAACATAAAACATGAAACTTTGTGGCATGCACACATAATCATAGAGAATTATTTCTTATTAGTCAAGACTCATTGCCAAGACTATCTTAGTGGACAAAGTCCATTTCTGAACCGAGTTCACTCCTCGTTTCAGTCCTGTTTTACTGAACCGGTTTAACCTGCCGTTACATCCATGTCTATCTCATGAGATATAAAATCTTTACCCAATGCATTGGAGGGAGATATATGTCCCACCCATCTCATAATGAAACCATTCTTATGTGTGCCACAAAATCATAAATCATTCATCATTGCATAAACCATGTAATAAAAATGGGAATCATAAACATCATGACATCATAAAACAATTCATATAAGATAAAGGAATTAATAAAAATATTTCCATCACAACATAATAAAATCCATGTAATAATAGGGATAGAAACAGAACCCTATATTATCTTAGATGGGAAATAATTTTGATAAAACTCTTGAACTCCATTCTTGAGGAAAATATCCTTTCTACTTCAAAAACATTTTACATTCTTAACATGTCATACAATTTTAAACTAAAAGAAGTTGATTAAAAATAAACTTGAAAACTTGTAAAGGAAGATTCTTGGAAATAATGTTTTAAAAATCCATTCATGCCGTATAAATTAAAAAAAACATTCTTCTCGTACTTTTGTTGGAAAAGTCAAAAAGTACCTCGTACGAAAAACGACAAAATATTCCTATCATATCTTTTACTAAAACTCACCAAAGGGTAAAAATTTATTTAAAAAAATTGTAGGTGGATGGAAATAATATTACATATTGAGGAAACATGGATTTGGATGATAAAATACACCCTAGTAAATACCAAAGTATAAACAATCTCGGATAAAAATGAGATTGTGATATTTTCCCTTACCTTAGGTCTGATTTTCTTCGTAAGTGTCCGAACCTCCTGTATAATGATTTAAATAATGTCATTGAATTATTCCAGAATCATAATCATTGTTATGATATCATATATGGTTCACTTATGACTTTATATTACCCGTTCTTTTGTAAATTCCACGTTAAAGTGCGTTTTGGGTAAAATTGTTTCATTTGTCGTCCGTGTTTTGACTTGTAATTATTCATATGATTACTTAGATCATGATTAATTAATTCCAGAATATAAAACATGATTTATATATAATATATATTCATAATATACATATATATAATAAATCAGTAAATGGAAAGAAATACACCGTTCATGGAGACGGTAGGCCGTACGTACGCATGAACGCTGTTTTCGTTTCCTTATTGAGTTGAATGGAATTAAGTAGATGAAATAAATATATATACACATAAATCTAGTATCATTATTATGTCATATATTTCATGATTACTTATTATATATACTTTATAATCATTCATGAATGGTTAACGCGGAGAATGAATCTCATCGCGTCGTGGAGACGGTAGTCCGTACGTATGCACGAGCGATGATATCGTTCTCATGATCATGGGATTGTATTGGAGTGTATGTATACTATTTCAGAATCAATATCACTTTAAAATAATCATATATAGTTATTATTTACACCATTATACCCATCCAAGTAAGGTGGTGGTGGAAAATAGATTACACCACGGCGTGGAGACGGTATTCCGTACGTACGCATGCACGGTGATTTCGTTTTCCGTAGGATGGATAGATGGTGAAATAGGGTTGTTTCATACTTATAATAAAATATCAGTATATGAGTGATACTGATGTTATTACTTCATAATGAAACAACCTAAGAAGAAGAAGTGGAAGAACAAATAAAGTTGAAAGAATTGGTAACGGACATTACCTCTTCTTTGAAGAGGCTCTTTGAGTCCTCTTCTTAGGGAACTAAAATTGGTCTTTGAAGAAGACCAAGACATCTAGGATGTTTCTAGGGAAGTGGGGAAGTGAAATGGTCATGGTTTGGTCGAGCTTGAAGGCTCAAAGTGGTGTGAGGAAGAGGGGAAGGGGGTTCCCTTTTATAAGGGAGGAGATGGGCACCTTTGGAATAACTAAAACTATTATTTTATTATAAAGCCAAATTCGGTTTTAAATAGCTCCAAATTGATTTATTTAGAAGATAAGGTGGGGATGGGTCGAAATCCTTTCATCTAATAGAATTTAGACAAGTTTATGTCATTATACTAACCTTATCTTTTAGTTTTAACTCTTAGTTAATTTGATTGACATTTACCATGACACTTTGTATTTTTATATTATATAGTTAATAAAACTACCATATACATCCAAGAGACCCCCAAGTGGTCTATTAATGGTAAAAATATCTGGAAATAAGTATCGTGTCCGAAACTTAGATTTTTAGGAATAAAATAACAATCAATAATATAATATTTGTTTTAAAAATTATTTTATGTCAATTTTGAAACTATTCAATAGTTGATTTTTGTGAAGCTCATAACAGAATGATTACTTCTCCCAAAGATAAATAAATTAATCCTAACATTCCATATTAACGTAGAAAATTAGTGTAATTCATAAAAAGTCTGAAATTATATTTATTTGGGTATTTATAATATCAATTATTCTAATTTTTCACTATAGTGTTAATTACTGTATCATCATTGTGTCATAAATAAATTAATTTATTTAATGTATACAAATTATAAATAAAACATCATTATGTAGGAAATCATATTATCTTTCTCATGAATATTTACAATCGAATTTATCTTATGTATTACCCTATATTAAAAATGTTTTAGTAAATAAACTTTGATTTGAACTCTTTTAACTCTTCTTTGAATTAAATATTAATAAATGTCCTAATCTAATCCAAGTGGGCCTAAATGGTCATATTTTATTCCTAAGGTTGTTTTTGGTCTAATTAATCTTATCCAATAGAATTAGGACATGTGTTAGGGTAATAATAATATCATTTTTACCCTTAATTAACCTATTTACTTTTAACCGTGGAAAAAAAAGTAAAATGTTACTATTCACCAAAAATTATTTTCATCTCATTGAACCACATTTTACTTACTGACATCAAACGTGTGTCTCTAATTTTTAAAATTCCACTCACAGAAGTGGTAAAATTATGTTTTATGAAAAAATCATTTTTTTAACAACCACTTAGTGGTTTCACTATTCCTCAAAAAATGAATGTTTCCAGAAAAATACAAAAAATTAGGCCTAAGATATATTTGATATTATGAACTCAAAAATGATGTCTATTTTAACAAATTCAAAACCAATCAATTGAATTAATTAATTTAAAAATTAATTCCCGTCGTCAACACAAATAGCGTGTTCTTAAGAGATAATAACTATCAAAAGATTGACACTTTTTTATGTTTGGTTTAATTGTGAAATTACATCTAATGACCAACATTGTATTAAATTGTAAAAATATATTCTAAATATACTTTAAAACAACTAAAATTAATAATTTATCACTATTAATTATTTCGATTAAAAAAGTTGTTTTTAATTAAAATTTAGTAATTTTCACTATTCATTAGAATATGAAAGTTATCTGAAAAGTACCAAAATTTCACCCTAAGCTAATTTCGATATTCCAAATCCAAAAATAAAGTCCATTTTGAAGAACAAAATTTAAAAAATTTCAAAAAGTGATTATTACTATTCATAATGGCTAGTTTTAATAATATTTTAATAGCATATCGTTGTTTAGCGAAACTTGGTATTGCGTACAACACACACTATCGTGGAAGGCCGCGTTTGCGTGAAATGAAAGCCAAGTCAGGGATGCGTGTTGTGCAAGCTCCTTTTGGTGTAGTATACAACACAAGACATTAATGTAATTAAAAAGAATATTTTTCGTAAAATCCTGGGGTGTTACATTCTACCCCCCTTAAAATGAATTTCGCCCTAGAAATTCGTCGGGGTTATAAATGGTTTACTACTCGAAAGTTTCTTTAATAGAAACCCACATCATAAAAAGGAATACCAAAACATGGATTTAAAAACTAAAGTATGAAATGTAACGTTTACCCAAATTAACTCATCACTGGGTTTCCACGTAGGAGAACATAGTTGAAAATATGGATATGGAAGAAAAATCTAACCATCAGGTTCTGATGGAGAGTGGTAGAGAACATGGATATGAAAAAGCCAATAATCACAAAGCTATAGATTTGTGATGATCTAAGGTACCATCTGATTCATCGGATATAAGGGAACTAGGACAACATTTTTGGTTTTCAAGATCATTTCCCTAAAGTTGATAAATTAAAAGAAATACTTACATGATTTTGGTACAATCTCACTATTGTTCGTGAATCGAACAATTTCCACTTCATCCCTTAAAGAAATGAAGTTGAATTTGTTATTCGTGATGTGTTAGCAGATCATGTGATAGAATGATGGGTCATTCCATCACTTTCAAACAAAAGGTTAGCAAAAGTTATAAGTCCATCTTATGGTTAGATTAATTGTATATGGTTCCAAAAATGAACTTATACTTCATATATAATACCTCTTAATAAAATAGAACTAGTTTCTACTAACTAGGGACTTCCTGTAGGCCAGTGGTAGGCGATAAAGGCCAGTCGCATTTCGGTTGTGGGTTCGATTCCCATAGCCTTGTCTGACGCAATGGGTTGTCGCCCGTCATGCAGGTTTTCCTTTTTCTAAAACTATATTACTATAACACCCCATCAATAATATCGAAAAAAATTCTATCCTTAAACAATACTAACTTATGTCCAACATAATCCATTCCAATCTTTAGGCTTATCCATAATACTGCAGTCCACTCTCATAATATAGTGAAAATGATTACCAGATATTTAATACCATCATTGATCCCCATATATCATAAGCTATGTCTTGTTGGTCAAATTACAAACATGTGAATACCTTAATCATGTATTATCTTGAATAATGAATACCCATTGAACCTTAGTGAAAACATGAATACAGTCAAAAGTTAACTCTTTCCACATACCGAAATCCAAAAATTCTATATACTCAAACCATGATATAACCTTCTCCTTATATCAGTCATGAGCTCATGAATACGGTCAAACATTTCATTTTCTCGTTTTTCTTTCATTATGCGCATATCATCTTATTTTACAAAAATATCTCAATCACATTCCATGTTTACCGGTACCATTGAAAACCAAAATATACCAATACATAAATATTCCAATATTCCACAATACTATATACAACATTATTTTGGAATCCCATTACATAAACACTTAATCATTCCACCACATTGTTGTCATATTCAATATCGCCAATAGTGATCGCATGTGACTTCCCTTTGTCCTTTTCCTTAAGTGGTTGCTCATGTCGATCATCACTAACCCTTTGATTAGGGCATTTATTAGAATAATGACCCATTTCCTTGCACTTGAAGCATTGAAGTGTAGTAGGTTCATTCTGTGTATCCCTTCCTTTGTTTTCATCAGTAGACATCTTCTTCCCATCATTGCGGCATTCAAATTCCCGATGACCTTCCTTTCCACATTTGAAAAATTTACTTGTCCCTTTAAGACAATCTCCCCCATGCTTCTTTCCACACTTTGAGAATAGGGAAACATTCATCTTCTTTTCATCATTATTCTGAGATTTCTCCTTGAACTCCATCTTTCATTTCTTGTCAAAACTATGAGATGGATAAGTAACACCGACTTCCATTTCTACCTTGATAGCACAACGCACAATTTCTTCATAGCTACTGAAGTCTCTTATAGATAATGCCCTTCAAAGATTTGGTTTTAATCAATGAATAATCGATCAACTTTACTTTCATGTTTGATGATAAATCTAGATGCATACCTAGAAAGCCTTGTAAAATTCGCTTCGTATATACCAACAGATTCATCATCCTTTTGCTTTAGTTCAAGAAAATCCTTCTCTATCTTTGTTTGAAGAATACGAGGGAAGTACTTATTGTAAAATAAGTTCTTGAACTCATCCCATTCCATGGACTCAATTTCATCTCTTGGCCTTGTATTCTTGATAAGATTCCACCATTGATCAGCTTCACCTTCCAAATGATATACTGCTAAGATGACTTTATCATGTTCAGAACATTGAAGAACTGAAAATATCTTTTCAGTAGTACTGATCCATTGTTCAGCAACAAGTGGATTAGAAGACCCACTGAAAGAAGGTGGACGTTGCCTCATGAAGGACTCAATAGAATATTGTTCCCTTCTCTGCTCATTTGGAAGTTCAGAATGATTCATAGCTTGTGTAAGTATAGAAATAAGGTTTTGCACTCCATCTCCCATAACATTTGTTTGTTCAGGAGGGAAATCATTGCATTGTCCATTACATTGATCAACACGGTTCCTTCAGGTTCCAGCAATCGTCTAAAACCCAAAAAGAATAGTGTGAGAGGTAAAAATAACGCTAGGGAAAACAATATAATAAATGGGGAGTACCTTCAATATCTAACATCTTAGGTTAAATTCTAAGATCGTTACCGTAGTTCTAAGAATATATCTTAAACGTATACTTATCCTTAGGGACATCCCTAGACATACCTTAGAAATATCTCTAGGGATCTCACTAACGTTTTTGAATCCTAGTTTCCAAATGTTGACTAAACCTTTCCTCTGATACCAACTTTAGAGACCCGAAGCTTAACTTGCATGGACATTACATTACTTTTGCGGAATACTTAATACATAGCAAAAACAGACACACAAGGACCGTAATAGTTTAGTGTCTTTGGAAACTTGGAACGTAATCTTCTAATCGTGGTAAAATATCTTCAAAATCTCCCATAAAGCTCTTCCACTTTTTGTTTCCTTACCTAAAACCTTTATTTATATCCTGGGGAAAAGAAAACATAAATGGGTGAGCTCAAATGCTCAGTAAGGGTAAACAAAAGAAATATCAATCACATCATATTCATAAGAACATAAAAATTTGGATATATTACCCTGCAAAAGAGATCAAAATTTCATAACATGGGATAAATCATGGTAGTGAAATGTAATCCCAATAATCATAACATAAAACATGAAACTTTTTGGAATGCACACATAATCATAGATAATCATTTCTTATTAGTCAAAACTCATTTCCAAGACTATCTTAGTGGACAAAGTCCATTTCTGAATCGAGTTCACTCCTCGTTTCAGTCCTGTTTTACTGAACCGGTTTAACCTGCCGTTCCATCCATGTCTATCTCATGAGATATAAAATACTTACCCAATGCATTGGAGGGAGATATAGTTCCCACCCATCTCATAATGAAACCATTCTTATGTGTGCCACAAAATCCAAAATAATACATCATTGCATAACCCATGTAATAAAAATGGGAAACTTTAACATCATGACATAATAAAACAATTAATATAAGATAAAGGAATTCATAAAAATATTTCCATCACAACATAATCAAATCCATGTAATAATAGGGATATAAACAGAACCCTATATTATCTTATATGGGAAATAATTTTGATAAAACTCTTGAACTCCATTCTTGAGGAAAATATCCTTTCTACTTCAAAAACATTTACCTTTCTTAACATGTCATACAATTTTAAACTAAAATAATTTGATTAAAAATAAACTTGAAAACTTGTAAAGGAATATTCTTGGAAATAATGTTTTAAAAATCCATTCATGCCGTATAAGTAAAAAAAACATTCTTCTCGTACTTTTGTCGGAAAAGTCAAAAAGTACCTCGTATGAAAAACGACAAAAGATTCCTTTCATATATTTTACTAAAACTCACCAAAGTGTAAAAATGGATTTAAAATTTTTTTTATGTGGATGGAGATAATATTACATATTGAGGAAACATGGATGTGGATGATAAAATACACCCCAGTAAATACCAAAGTATAAAAAATCTCAGATAAAAATGAGATTGTGATATTTTACCTTACCTTAGGTCTGATTTGCTTCGTAAGTGTCCGAAAATCCTGTATAATGATTTAAATAATGTCATTGACTTATTCCAGAATCATACTCATTGTTATGGTATCATATATGGTTCACTTATGACTTTATATTACCCGTTCTTTAGTAAATTCCATGTTAAAGAGCGTTTTGGATAAAATTATTTCATTTGTCGTCTGTGTTTTGACTTGTAATTATTCATATGATTACTTAGATCATGATTACTTAATTCCAGAATATAAAACATGATTTATATATAATATATATTCATAATATACATATATATAATAAATTAGTAAATGGAATGAAATACACCGTTCATGGAGACGGTAGGCCATACGTACGCATGAACGCTGTTTTCGTTTCCTTATTGAGTTGAATGGAATTAAGTAGATGACATACATATATATACACATAAATCCAGTATCATTATTATGTCATATATTTCATGATTACTTATTATATATACTTTATAATCATTCATGAATGGTTAACGTGGAGAATGAATCTCATCACGTCGTGGAGACGGTAGTCCGTACGTACGCACGAGCGATGATATCATTCTCATGATCGTGGGACTGTATTGGAGTTTATGTATACTATTTCAGAATCAATATCAATTTAAAATAATCATATATAGTTATTATTTACACCATTATACCCATCCAAGTAAGGTGGTGGTGGAAAATAGATTACACCACGGCGTGGAGACGGTATTCCGTACGTACGCACGCGCGGTGATTTCGTTTTCCATAGGATGGATAGATGGTGAAATAGGGTTGTTTCATACTTATAATAACATATCAGTATATGAGTGATACTGATGTTATTACTTCATAATGAAACAACCTAAGAATAATAAGTGGAAGAAGAAATGAAGTTGAAAGAATCGGTAACAGACATTACCTCTTCTTTGATGCGGCTCTTTGATTCCTCTTCTTAGGGCACTAAAATTGGTCTTTGAAGAAGACCAGGACCTCTAGGTTGTTTCTAGGGAAGTGGGGAAGTGAAATGTGCAGGGTTTGACCTAGCATGAAGACTCAAAGTGGTGTGAGGAAGAGGGGGAGGAGGTGCCCTTTTATAAGGGAGGAGAGGGGCACCTTTGGAATAACTAAAAATATTATTTTATTATAAAGCCAAATTCAGTTTTAAATAGCTCCAAATTGATTTATTTCTAATATAAGGTTGGGATGGGTCGAAATCCTCTCATCCAATATAATTTAGACAAGTTTAGGTCATTATACTAACCTTATCTTTTAGTTTTAACTATTAGTTAATTAGATTGACATTTACCATGACACTTTGTATTTTTATATTATATAGTTAATAAACATACCATATACATACAAGAGACCCCCAAGTAGTCCATTAATGATACACATTTCATGATATAAGTATCTTGGACGAACCGTATATTTTTAGGAATAAAATAACAATCAATAATATAATATTTGTTTTAAAAATTATTTTATGTCAATTTTGACACTATTCAATAGTTGATTTTTGTGAAACTCATAACAGAATGATTACTTCGGTCAAAGTTAATTAAATCAATCCTAACATGCCATATTAACCTAGAAAATTAGTGTAATTCATAAAAAGTCTGAAATTTGATTTATTTGGGTATTTATAATATCAATTATTATAATTTTTCACTATTATGGTAATTACTGCATCATCATTGTGTCATAAATAAATTGATTTATTTAATGTATAAAAATTATACATAAAATATAATTATGTAGGAAATCTTATTATCTTTCTACAGAATATTTAAAATCAAATTTATCTTATGTATTACCCTATATTAATTTTTTTAGTAAATAAACTTTGATTTTAACTCTTTTAACTCTTCTTTGAATTAAATAATAATAAATATCCTAATCTAATCCAAGTGGGCCTAAATGGTCATATTTTATTACTAAGGTTGTTTTTGGTCGAATTAATCTTATCCAATAGAATTAGGACATGTGTTAGGGTAATAATAATATAATTTTTAACCTTAATTACCCTATTTACTTTTAACCGTGGAAAAAAGAAGTAAAAAGTTACTATTCACCAAAAATTATTTTCATCTCATTGAACCACATTTTACTTACTGACATCAACCGTGTCTCTCGGATTTTTGAAATTACAGTCACAGAAGCGGTAAAAGTAAGTTTTATAAAAAATTCATTATTTTTAACTACCACTTAGTGGTTTCACTATTCATCAAAAAATGAAAGTTTCCAGAAAAATACCAAAAATTAGGCCTATGATATATTTGATATTATGAACTCAAAAATGATGTCTATTTTACCAAATTAAAAACATATCATTTTCATTAATTAATTTAAAAATTAATTCCCGTCGTCAACACAAATAGCGTGTTCTTAAGAGATAATAACTATCAAAAGATTGACACTTGTTTATGTCTGGTTTAAATGTGAAATTACATCCAATGACCAACATTGTATTAAATGGTAAAAATATATTCAAAATATAATTTAAACCCACTAAAATTAAAAATTTATCACTATTAATTATTTCGATTTAAAAAGTTGTTTTTAATTAAAATTTAGTAATTTTCACTATTCATCAGAATATGAAAGTTATCTGAAAACTACCAAAATTTCACCCTAAGCTAATTTCAATATTCCGAATCCTAAAATGAAGTCCATTTTGAAAAAAAATTTACAAAATTTCAAAAAGTGGTTATTACTATTCATAACGGCTAGTTTTAATAATATTTTAATAGCATATCGTTGTTTAGCGAAACTTGGTATTGCGTACAACACACGCTATCGTGGAAGGTCGCGCTTCCGTGTAATGCAAGCCAAGTCAGGGATGCGTGTTGTGCAAGCTCCTTTTGGTGTATCATATAACACAAGACATTAATGAAATTAAAAAGAATATTTTTCGTAAAATCTTGGAGTGTTACAGTTACCGTGGGTAGCCATGTGCTGGCCGTGTAGTGGCCGTGCACACGATCATGTGGGGGTGACATGAAGGCTGCTGAAAGTGGAGTACAGAAACAACAAGTACATGTCGTGTACTTCCAAAGTAAATTCCATGTACTTTTTTTTCGTTAAATGTACCGGGGTTACATCTAATTGGAAGAAGTCCCTCCTTCTCGACTAAGTTCATCCGAGAGAAACCGTATGACCACAATTCTTCTCCGAGCCCCCGAGCAAGCATCTGATATCTAATTCAACTATCATCGATTGTGTTGGGATCGCCTTGGTAAGCTCTTCCTTATTATAGAGCTTCATTTCCTAATTCCTTTTCTTTATCAAGTAATCCTTAGTTTAATGTTTTATGTGTTTTTATAGATCTACGGTGTTCTTGGGTGATTCAGGGCTTGATTTTCACGTATAGAGATCTACCAACACCAAGGTAGGTGGTTTGTGCCTTTCTGTTGAATGTCTTTGAGTTATATGTGAAAAATCGCCAATACCCATGAATGGGGTATTGCATGTTTACTGTTTTAGCCCTTTTTTTCATGTTATGCTTGTATTCTTGAGTAGAGGTTAATTGAATGAGAATAGGGTTAATTACTATGATTTGGATGTGTTTGTCTGTGCATGATTGCTGGTTTTGACCATTGGGTCTAGTTTCCGATTAGGCTGTTGTTTACTTACCATGCCTAGTATAGTAGGATGAGGTGTTTGTATCCTTACATATTGTTATGCTTTACACTGCTAGCCAAGTAGTTTTTGAGGTTTACATTGGCTGATACCTGTTGCTATGCTTTCTTGAGTTACACAGTGTTTTGAGAACTTGGTGTATAGACCATAGGGAGAATAGACATAAGGTCTTCTCCAGAGTGTCTTTTCTACATAAGATGCGAGACCACAGGGGGAATTACTATAAGTTCTTACACAGACTATCTGTAGTTTCTCGACATGGGCCATAGGGGGGATGTGATGTTAGTGCTTCCCTAGAGTGCCTTTAGTTACTGATACGAGACAATATGAGGAATTGTCTGTGAGTGTTTCCTTAGAGATTCTATTCTTCAGCTGAACCAGAGGGGTTAGACTGAGTGTACTGGCCAGAGGGTTACTTTTGATGCTAGGTAGGACAAAAGGGGATAGGCTGTGAGTACTTACCAGAGGGTTACCTGTTGTGTTACCTTCTTGCTTGTGTTACTAGGTAGGACCAGAGGGGATAGGATATTAGTACTTCCCAAAGGATTACCTGTGTGTGTTTATCTGCTTACTTGTAATGTTTTTTTAATGTTTTGAAACTGTAAGAATTTTTTATCCTGATTACTTCCTTGTTTAATGCATTTATTTTTTATTGCCTGCCATATATTCACTTACTTTTAGGTACAGATTTCGTGGTGGTTGCCTACTGGGATTTAGTCTCACACCATATTTGGGCCATTCTTTTGGGCCAAAATAGATTATATTGTTGCAGGTAGAGATAAGGGAAATCAACCTTCTACTTTAGGTACTTGACTGTGTTGGAGCCGGAGAGAATGGGACCAAGCATAGGCTTGCGATGCTATGGAGCCGTTTATTGGTTTTCGTTGTACTTTAGTTTATTACTGTATTCAGCATTGTTGTTGAGATGGTATGTGAGTATGATATACTCTATAATAACAAATGTAGGATCGAAATAACAGAGATATTTTATGGAGTATCTAATTATGCTCAAAATACAAGAGGGGGGGGGTGAATTGTATACTTTTAAAAATTTCTATGTAACTTTTAAAGATGGTTATGTTTAACAAGGTTAAATAAGGTAATTCAAAAAACCTCTAGTTCTACACACTTTCCTAATTCTGAAAATATGATTCCGAGAATGCGAATCCAAAAATATGGTTTCGGAAAATGAAACTTAATGAATGTTTAAAAAGATGAATATTATACCTTAAAGCGTATTGAATCTAACTAAGTTAGAGTATAAGTATAAGAAAGTATAAGATGTTTATACTTTTCTCAATAATAAAAATGCAGCAGAGAACATGTAACAAAGCAAGTAACAAGTAGTAAGTCTTTTAACCCAAAGAGAAGGGTATCCAACAACCTTGGATAAAGGTCCCTTGATTTATACTTTCAAGAAATTCTGTCTTACCCACACTAGGGTAATCCCTCGATACGAAGATCGGATCCTGTCATGCTATCCCCGCAAGCCACCAACTTCAAGTTAGTTGGCACCTCTGTCTTCCTCAACAAGGAAGCCCTCAACTTCAAGGTAGTCAGCACTTCCGTCTTCCTATCTCCAGAAGCCCTTGATTGTACACAACAATAATCAGAGTCGCACAATGAAAATATGAACTAGAAGTTTAGTACACACAAAGCAATAATGTCGCTCTCTCTTGAAATCAATTCAGTAGCATGTAATCTCTAGATTTATCAACTTGTTGTGTGCTCTTTCTAATGAGATCCTATTTATAGTCATGATTTCAACAGACGACTCCCACCTCTAAAGGTCATATTTTTCCTTGAATTTCAGAGGGACCTGTACACATGACACTCAAACAATTATTAGTGAGTAACTAAAAGAACGAAATCATTTTATAACAAAACAAGTGTAAGCATAACTAAAATACAATATTCAGAATGTAAGAAAATGAAAGTCCAGAGTCTAACCAAAATTGAATTCAGAGTCTGTAATACAAGGATATTCAGATTCTGTTTTCTAGGAATTCGGAACCTGAATTCTATAGAATTCTGGAGTCTGAATTTTATGGAAATTCAGAATATGGATTCAATAGAATTCAGAACCTGAACTTACAAAGTTTGGAGTCAGAGTTCATGATAATTCAGAGTTATAACTCATAAGAGTTTTGAGTCTAAATTCCGAGAACTCAGAGTCAGAACTTAGAAGAGTTCATATCCAGAATTTGTAATCAGAATTCGGAGTCAGAACATAGAAGAGTTCATATCCATAATTCTTAATCAGGATTTGGAGTCAGAACTCTGAAGAGTTTATATCTAGAATTGGTAATCAGAATTTGGAGTCAGAACTCTGAAGATTTTTTAACCAGAATTCTGTTTCAGAATTCGAAGTCAGAACTCATAAGAGTTCGTAACCAGAATTCTTAATCAGAAATCAGAGTCAGAACTCATAAGAGTTTATAACCAGAATTCTATGAATTCAAATCCTAAAACAGAATTCTTCATATTGATGTAATTATAGGATTTTGAGGTTTTTGGTTGCAAACTGAATTTTATACTTAGAAAAAATATTAGGATATGAGCAATGAAAATATGGTAAGGATAAATTTCCTTGAGGAAGGAAATTTTTCCTTAAAGAAGTAAAATATAGGGTAAAAAGAGTTTTTCCTTGAGAAAAGGTGTTTGTGATTTTCAAAAGAAGAAGGAATGGTAATGTCATAAGGAAACCTTAATGTATTAAAAATATCCCCTAAGTATGAAGGAATGGAAAAATCATAAGGAAAACCTTATTGAATCAACAATCTCCCCCTTTTTGGATAGCACAAACAACCTTATGAAAAATTATAAAAGGACATAGAAAATATTTTTCTAGACATTTCAAATAAAACTTATCTCCATTTTTACATTGTCAGAGATGAATATGAATAACTCCCCAATGGGCTTTGGAACACTAAAGATCATATTCTAGATTTATGGAATGAGAGTTTTCATTATCTTGAGTATGGAAATCTTCGTAATGAGAACTCCCCCTTAGATAAACTCCCCCTTACATAGGGATATTTCTTCTTTACTTAGAATTCTTTTTCCTTATCTCCCTTTGTGATTTTAAAAAAGTGTTTATGGGAAGGGAAAAAAATATAGTACCTGAAATATTATTACAAAAATCCAAAAAAAAGAAACCTCAATTTAATTAGGATTGGAATAATTTTTTCAAGGAAAAAACAGATACAACAAAAGATCGGATTTGGATCTATTTTGCTTCTTTTTCTTTGGGTATCAGCTTCTTCTCGATTGTTTTTATCTTTTTTAGCTCTTTGTGATCCTCCTCTACTTGCTTCTCTAAGGCTTTGATCCTTTCATCTTTAGACTTTAGAGCTTATGCTTGAGCCTTCATTAAGTTATCTTGCTTCACTAGCTTTTCTTGAATCTTGATCCGATGATCCCTTTCTGTTTTCCAACTTTGGAAAACAAAATTCAACTTTCCATTCAGATATTTAACATCCTGAATCCAAGTATTTGGTTCAAGGGTTAGATTATTCTCAAATCTATTTTTCAGATCCTTGATTTTGGTGTCATCGGTATCAAAAGATTCCATGACATCTTCTTGAAATTGATTATGTTCTATAAAATATTCAACAATCTTCTTTGACCAGCTGGTCATTTTCTTGAATGATTTTATGTGGGATTCATAATTGATAAGAAACTTCTTGTGTTCGGCCTCAATATTTACACACCTATCCATCACCATGGATACATAGTATGATTTCTGATTCATGCTATGATGGAGCATCTGGTATCTAGAGTCAATTATTAGAAAGATCGGAATGGTCCCACTAGCTTCTTCAGGGACTGAATGAGAAAATCATGTCCTAGAGATGATGACTCCGAGTCTAAAACTCTGCTAGGTTGTGGTTCTTCGTCTATCTCGACAAGCTTCCTTTTAGTGGATCCTCCAACTACCTTCTTCCTTATAATTTCTTTGGTTGGGTTATCAAATACCTCTTGTTTCCCCTTGTTGGTTTTTGGAATAACTTCTTCATCTTGAGAATCCTGCTCACGCTCAGACAACTGAACAATCTTATCTTCATCGATTTTTTCATCCTCGTATCCTACCTCAACATCCTTTGGATGAATGAAGAGATGATTATTGCTTTCTTCCTCAGATAATTTTTTCACTTCCTCTTCATCCTTCTCATCCATTTCAAGAGTAGCAAGTTTCGAAGATCCATCTTGAGAAGTCCGGAGTGAAAATTTTTCAGAAGCACTTTCCTTATCATGAAATTATTCAACTTTCTTTATCAAATCATCCATATTATCATTGCTATCAGATTCTTGTACTTATTTTGTAGCTTCCTTTTCTTCAACAAACTTTTCAAGCACTTTTTTCGGAGTCATGAATTTCTTCCCTGGTGTCTCAGGTAATGGTTCTACTAAGAATGTTTTCGGTACAAGAATGTTCTCAGATGCTAGTTCAGTAGCCTTCAAAATAGATTTCGCAATCTCTGCCTCCGACATCTTCTTCATAAGATTTTTCCCTTTGACTTGCTTCTCAATCTCTTCAGTAGCTTTATCTTTCAATGATTTGTCCTCTACAGGGTCTAGGCCAAACTGTGGCTCCCCTTCTTTCTGATTTTTTATCCTCCCTCCATTTTGCTACTACCTCATCCGGATGGTCTTTCTGTTTCTTGGGCTTTGGAGGTGCATATTGATTTTATTTGGCCTTAGGGGTTTTACCTTCAACATTTAATTCCTTCAATTTTCTTTTCTTTCTAGCCTTCTTTGATGGTTTAGACTCTTCATCATTTTTTGGAATAACTTCAACCTATTCCTCTGGTAGGTCATAGAACTCTCCTGTCTCCTTGAAGAAACCAACTTTCATCCTCTTAAGGGTATCATCACTGATTATAATTACTTTGTAATTCCTCGTCTAGGAACTGCAAGGGATCTTGAAAGATTAAAGGCACCGAACTATCAATTTGGAGATTAGGGAAGGATACATGATAATATGTGATCTCAGATTCCCATTCTTGATATTCTCTATCGTAATGAGAATATTCTTCATCAGAATGATTTTCCTTAGATTTACCAAAAAATCTAAGATATACATATCACTTTTCTTAAGGGTTTCATTGTCACCCTTTCTTGGTATGATAAGACCCTGAACCCATAACTCTAGGATCCAATTGTTGGTAGATAAGTGAGTAATTTTTACGGTCTTGACATCTGGAAGTACAAGACATTGCATAGCCTTCACTTTTACAATAATTCCTTGCACATCTGGTAATTTGTGAGAAAAAAACTCGGCTTCCCATACATAAGATAACCCTACCAAGCTAGCAGCCTTGGTATAAGAAAGTGAATAAGTTTTACCATAACATTTGAAGTAAAATTTTTCTCTACCATCTTCCTTGAAAAAGAAAACTGATTCATAAAACTCTATCAGATAATATAGATACACAACATCCTGATCTCCTAGCTTTGATATAGATAAACTCTCCCATCCATTAAGCTTGATATTCTATGAAATGATAGAATCATACTTATTGAAGAAGTTCAGATGCACCAGCCTCTCCCTGTAAATCTGCCACTCCGCAATCTGCTTGACTGTAGACATATCTTGAGAAGGAAATTCACCAGACATTGGTAATTGAGCACTTATGAAAAGTTCGGAACGGGATTTTTATGTGGGGAAGAGCTTTGATACACAAAAGCTTGAGAACCGATGTGAGAAAACCATTGGGGGTCCCCTTTTATAGGTGTTGAAGCGACGGTTCATCTTCCCATTTCAATCTAATGGCTGATAATTCTTCTAATCTGACCTAACAGTTGAAATGATAGCCACAAGGAAAATTTGGTAGGATCTGATATTTTGAGGTTTTTAAAGGAAAACATTCGGATTTAAGGAAACTAGAATCCGAGAAATTTTAAAAACAAAAAGGAAAAATACCAGTAAGTAAAAGGTGATTACGAAATCTCAAGAAAGAATAATACCATTCGGATTTCTAGGAAGATTATTCGTATTGAGGAAAATTATTCTTGAAGAACATTAGATTCAGAAAAAAACATGACTACAGGAAAAGAAAACTCTAAAAAGAAATTAAGTTCGAAAGTTTTCATTACAAAAATATTCATTACGAAAATCTTCATTACGAAAATTTTCATTACGAAAATCTTCATTACAAAAATATTCATTATGAAAAAGTTTGTTAAGAAAAATATGAAAAACTTCTTTATGAAAATACGAAAAACATCATTAAGAAAAATATGAAAAACTTAATTACGAAAAATATGAAAAAATCATTAACAAATGTACTCCCCCTATGAAAAGTAGTTTATTACTGTAGGGAGATTGATTTCAACAAAAAGTTAACAAGGAGGATTACCTTATGATTATCATTACTAACATCTGTTTAATGTATTCAAATCTATCAGAGGGTAACGATTTTGTAAAAATATCAGAAATTTGATCTTGCATTCCGATAAATTGAAGAATGATATCTCCTTTTTGTATGTGATCCCTAAGAAAGTGATGCCTAATATCTATGTGATTTGCACGAGAGTGATGTGAATGGTTTTTCATAAGGGCAATGTAACTTGTGTTATCACACATAATTTGAGTCTTAGTAAAACTCATACCATAGTCTGTCAGTGTGTGTTGCATCCACAACACTTGAGCACAACAACTTCCAGCTACTACATATTCAGCTCCAGTAGTGGAAAGTGCTACTAACTGCTGCTTCTTGCAAGACTAAGAATCTAATGAATCTACTAAGAAATGAAAAGTTCCGGATGTACTCTTTCTATACATTCTACACCTACCAAAGTCAGCATCTGAAAAACATTCTAAAACAAAATCATTTCCAGAAGTATAAAGGAGTCCTAAATCCATGGTTCCCTTTAAATAGCGAAAAATATTATCCACTACCTTTAAATGAGATTCCATAGGATTGGATTGATATATTGAACATAAGAACACTAAAAAAATTAAGTCTGGGCGACTAGCTGTCAAGTAAAGTAAACTTCCTATCATACCACTAAAAGATGTTTGATCTACTAGTTTCCCAGCTTCATCAAGATCAAGTATGTTTCCGGTACCAAAGGGAGTACTAATACTTTTATTATTGTCATGTTCATGCTTTTTAAGAAGATATTTAATATACTTATTTTGGGATATATAGATTCCTTCTAGTTTATGAGAGATTTGAAAACCAAGGAAAAATGTTAACTCACCCATCATATTCATTTCAAACTCATATTTCATTAGATCTGCAGTGTAATCAGTTAAGGATTGCTGAGTTGAACCAAATATAATGTCCTCAACATATATTTGAACAATAAAAACATTTTTCTTATCTATTTTTATAAAAAGGGTTGGATCTACATTTCCCTTAACATAAATATTTTGAATCAAAAATCATGTAAGTCTATCATACAAAGCTCTTGGTGCTTGTTTAAGGTTATATAAAGATTTGGTATGTCTAAAAACATGATCAGGATGTTTTTTATCTTCAAAACCAAGAGGTTGTTAAAAAAACTTCCACTTGAACATAACCATTAAGGAAATCACATTTCACATCCATATGAAAAAGTTTGAAATTGATGAATGCTGCAATGGCAAGTAAAATATGAATAGATTCAAGTCTAGCTACTAGAGAATAGGTTTCTTCATAGTCTATTCCTTCTTGTTGATTATATACTTTAGCAAATAATCTATATTTATTTCTAAAAATGATTCCATTTTCATCACACTTATTTATGAAGACCCATTTTACTCTAATAATAGATGATTCTTTAGGTCATTCAACCAAGGCGCAGACTTTTTTCCTTTCGAATTCATTTAGTTCATATTGTATGGATTTAATCCAATCATCATCACCTAAATCATCATCAATGCTTTTTGGTTCTAATTGGGAAAGGAATTCTAGATGTTCTACTTCATTTCTTAAGGAACTTCTAGTCCTTACAGGTTGATTTACATCACTAATGATACTATCACTAGGATGATTCTTTAGAAACAACTGATTTGGGTTTTGTAAAACCTGTTCATCAACATACGGTAGGAAAACTTTTGGGGTAAATTTTTAAAAAGTATATTCTTGAACATTTTACTTATTAAAAGGATCTTCTATCAAAGGTTGATAATCAGTTTTTGAAAACACATCTGTAGATGTAGGTTGGGGTTTTTAAAAACAAAAGGATCCATTTCATCAAATTTAACATGTACTATCTCTTCAACAGTAAAAGTGTTTTTATTGAAAACTCTATATGCCTTAGAAGTTTTGGAGTAGCCTAAGAAAATTCCTTCATCATATTTTGGTGCGAATTTATGTAGATTATCTTTAGTATTCAGAATTAATACCTTGTAACCAAAAACCTTAAAGTTGGAATATCTATGTTTTTTACCATTCCATAACTCATAAAGAGTTTTATTAAGAAAAGGTCTAATCAAAACTCGATTTATAGTATAACAAGAAATAACAACAGATTCAACCCAAAAATGTTTGGCTACAAAATACTCACTCAACATGGTTCTAGTTATCTTTTGAAGAATTATGTTTCTTCTTTCAATAACACCATTCTGTTGAGGTGCTCTGGGTGATGAGAAGTTGCGAGTAAGAACTTTTCTACTAAAAAATGTTTCAAAATCATAATTTTGAAATTCTCCTCCATGATCAGTATGAATAGTTTTCAATGGAAGGTACAATATTATCTTTATTAGAAGAAGATTCTTTATCCGAAGAGTTATAATATTTATCATTACTATAATTTTCATTTAAAGAAACATTGGTCATTGATTTATAATTATGTACCTTATCCATAAAGTAGTGATTGTTAATAGGTAGTCTCGCTATTAGACCACGATTCTTCTATCCATAAGATTTATAATCTGAAGATTCATCTGAAGAGTCTCCACCACTAGAACTCAAGGTGTCATTATCTTTCAAGAATTTCTTAGCTTTAGGCTTGTAATACTTCTTTCTATTTCTATCTGAACGATTTTCCATTCTTTCTTTTCCCTTAAGAGTGGGAAAATCAGGTTTTATATGTCCATCTCACTTGCATTCATATCATGTATCTTCTGAATATTTCTTATCTTTACTGTCCTTTTTCTTATATCTGGACTGAAATTTCCTCTATCCAGCTATCTTGTTCATCCTTCGAGAAAAATTTACTAATTCATTTTTTGAGGATTCACTTCCCCTAAATTCGGATTGGATAAAAACTTTCATAGCTTTGGATCTAGTAACTCTCCCAGGAGTATTGAATTTCATATGATTAGAAGTTGTCGTAAAAGAAACACTGGCATTTCCATTCTTCTTCTTTATGTTGTCAGCATCTCTCTTCATTCTAGTCTCATGCTGAATAAGAGTTCCAAACAGTTCATCTAAAGAAATATGAGTAATGAATTTGTTCTCATCAATAGCAGTTCTCTTGGATTCTCACTCATTTGGAATGATTTATATGATCTTATCAACAAGAGATTCATCGTCTAATCCTTTCTCACACATGGATTGTAAACTATTCAAAATAGTCATGAATCTTTGTTACACATTACATATGGGTTCTCCATAAGGAAAGAAAAAACCATGATATTCAGCTCTGAGCATAGCTCTTCTAGTTTCAATTAATTTGGAAGTTCCAAAGTGAGTAACTTCAAGTTTCTTCTATATAGAATTTTCTGCTTCATAAGATGAAATTTGGATATATATATTTCTAGTCATGTATCAAAGAAAAGTATTGCATACCAAATAATTCAGTTGATATTAATGCTTTTCTTGATTGGTAAAGGTACTAACTTCCTTGTAATGGATTTTATATCCTCCAGTAAGCATAACAAATTATCCACACCAGTATTGATAATGAAAGTCTTCATTTGATCTCTCCAATATTCATAATAATTTTCATCAAAGATATGTGGTCTAGTTGGATTGAAATTGTCTATGGAACCAACATTTATTCCTTCCATCTTTATGAAAAATATTTCCACAAAAACTTTTTAATAGAAAATTCCCGTAAAGAAGGAGTATATTCCTAAGAAAGGAAAATATGGAACAAGAGTATCTCTAAGTAAAAATGAATCTCAACTATATGAGTATGAAAACCTGATTTTGGAAAAGTGAAGAAGAAGAATTATCTTCTGATTCTAATCCCGAGATTAATTTAGAGATCACCTCCTCTAATACCAACTATAGGATTGGTACAGGGTACAAGGTAGTCTATCTTAGCAATGAAAAAAATTTGAGAAAGGAAAACCTATATGTGAATATAAGTATTTCGGAAACCTCCTCTGATACCAATTATTGAGATGGTATGTGAGTATGATATACCCTATAATACCAAATGTAGGATCTAAATAATAGAGATACTATATGGAGTATATAATGATGCTCAAAATAAAAGAGGGGGTGAATTTTATAATTCTAAAAATTCCATTTGGAACTTTTAAAGATTGATATGTTTAACAAGGTTAAACATGGTAATTCAAATAACCTCTAGTTCTACACAATTGCCTAATTCTGGAAATATGATTTTGAGAATGTGAATCTGGAAAGATGGTTCAAAAAATGAAACGTAATGAATGTTTACAAATATGAAGATTCTACCATAAAACATATAGAATTTAACTAAATCAGAGTACAAGTATAAGAAAGTATAAGATAGTGATACTTTTCTGAATAATACAAATGTAGCGGAAAAATTGTAACAAAGAAAGTAACAAGCAGTAAGTCTTTTATCCCAAAGAGAAGGGTATCCAATAACCTTGGATAAAAATGTCTTGATTTATACTTTCAAGACAGTCTATCTTACCCACACCAAGGTAAGCCCTCAATATGAATATCAGAGTCTGTCTAGCTATCCCCGCGAGCCCTCAACTTCAAGGTAGTCGGCACCTCTGTCTTCCTCAGAAAGGAAGCCATCAACTTCAATGTAGTCAACACCTCTGTCTTCCTATCCCCGGAAGCCCTCAATTGTACACAGCAACAATCAGAGTCACACAAAGAAAATCTCCACAAGATGTTCAGTACACACAAAGCAATAAAGTCTCTCTATCTAGAAATCACTTCAACAGCATGTAATCTCTAGATTGATCAACTTGTTGTGTTCTCTTTCAAATGAGATCCTATTTATAGGCATGGCTTCAACAGTCGTCTCCCTCCTCCAACGGTCATATTTTTCCTTGAATTTTGGAGGGACCTGTTCACATATCACTCAAACAATGATTAATGAGTAACTGAAATTACGACATCGTTTTATAATAAAAAAAGTGTAAGCATAACTAAAATTCAATATTCGGAATGTAAGAAAATGAATGTTTAGAGTCTAACAAAAATTGAATTTGGAGTCTATAATACTAGGATATTTGGATTTTGTTTTCTAGAAATTTGGAACCTGAATTCTGTAGAATTCTAGAGTCTAAATTTCAAGTAAATTCAGAATCTAGATTCACATGAATTTGGAACTGGAACTTACAAAGTTTGGAGTCAATGTTCATGAGAATTCAGAGTTAGAACTCACAAGAGTTCGAAGTCTGAATTCAGAGAACTTGGAGTCAGAACATACAAGAGTTTGTATCTAGAATTTGTAATCAGAATTCAGAGTCAAAACCTAGAAGAGTTCATATCTAGAATTCATAATCAGGATTCGGAGTCAGAACTCTAAAGAGTTCATAATTAGAATTCAGAGTCAGAACTCTAAAGAGTTCTTAACCAGAATTTTGATTTAGAATTCAGAGTCAGAACTCAAAAGAGTTCGTAACTAGAATTCTTAATCAGAATTCAGAGTCAGAACTCAGAAGAGTTCATACCCAGAATTTTGAGAATTCGGATCCTAAAATAGAATTCTTTATATTTAGGTAATTATTGGATTCTGAGGTTTGTGGTTCCAAATCGAATTTTATACTTAGAAAAAAATTAAGATATGAGCAATGAAAACAAGGTGAGGATATATTTCCTTGAGGAAGGAAATTTTTTCTTAAAGAAGTAAAACATAGGTTAAAAAGAGTTTTTCCTTGAGATAAGGTGTCTG
Source organism: Viscum album (assembly GCA_963277665.1). Taxonomy (NCBI): domain Eukaryota; kingdom Viridiplantae; phylum Streptophyta; class Magnoliopsida; order Santalales; family Viscaceae; genus Viscum; species Viscum album. The sequence continues at coordinate 1,878,553,869 of OY728151.1, forward strand.
TGATTTTCAAAACAAGAAGGAATGATTACATCATAAGGAAACCTTAATGTCTTAACAATCTCCCCTAAGTATGAAGGAATGGAAAAGTCATACCGAAATCCTTATTGACTCAACAATTGTGACATGTTGGGATGTTTTTCCTAGATATGTGTATCATGAATAATGTACATATATATATATGCTCCAGCTATTTATTTCTTCAGTCTTCTGATGTTTCTTTTGTATGATAATATTACTGCTTCCACTATTGATTTGTGTTTTAATTCCGCTGTATTACCCTACCAATGACGGTATAGTTTCCCCACTTTCACACCCAAGGCCCTTGATTCTAGTCTTCAGCCTCTGGCATTTGGGGAAATGGGCATGAGGCCATGTGACCAACTAGGTATGGGGTGTCTCTAGGCATCTTTTGGAACTGGTACATTACACCGACATTAAATTTATTCTACTTTTATAGCTCAGAGTCCATGAAAGGAATTTGATAGTAATATCCACATTTCAAGATAATTTATCTATTTCTAGCCTTACCCAAATGCTTTTCATGATTTTCAAAGTTCTAGTGAGGGGGGGGGGTTACATGAAATAATGATATGATTTATTGATAAAATATATTTGGTATCCAATTGTATTTTAAGAAGACAGATCATGTAAGATTTAACTTTTTTTTTCATCAACCACTCTAGAGAAATAAAAACCAGAAAAAACTTATGGTTCAGTTATGGAGGGTCAAAAATCACTATAACTTGACATATATATTTTATTATTTGGGGTTGGGTGATGGATGTTAAAATTTTACATGATCAATTTTTTTAAAATTGAAAAAAAGAAAAAAAAATTAGACGGGTAACTCATTCATTGTGCTTTATTTTGATCATGGCCTTACCTGAGCATGGGATGTGGAGAAGATGGAACTTTTTGAAGAGGAGAATTCAATTAGATTTAATTTATCTATCATGTTTAACAATTAGATATTAACAAAATTTTGAAGTCTTACATGTTATTCATCAATTTCCTACCATCCTATAACCCGAGAATCATATTATCCATGTTTCAAAACCCTCATTATTTTTAGTGAAATTTTCCTATACTATGTGGATAAACTAGATCAATTTCAAAATCATATGTTTGCTGCATGTTTTTGTGGTATGAGGAAAATTTCTGATTTAAAATTTACCTTGAGTGATGAGAGAAGGAAATTTTTTTTATGTTAAATCATGATTTTCATTTTAATAATGCAGAATCAAAATATTTCAATGAAAAAGATGAGAATCATCACATTTTTATTGCGACCTGGGCTTCTCATACATGGATAATACATATTTCAAGATGAATATTCATTACATTACATGAATACATGCCTGATTACTATAATAGTTTAATTCCTTTGGTAACTTAGAAAAAAATTCTTAATTCATGAAGGATCTTCAATGTCAACCATAAAGATATTCCCCTTTAGTACTCCTACTAAAAACCATTCCTCATAACCTAGTGAAAGGAAATGTAATAAAGGGTGATATTAGATTCCCAATAATTATAAAAAAGGGAGATATTTAAGACTAACATAAGAATAAGGGTATGAGAACATGGACATAACATTTGAAAACCATAACCTTCAAATCAAATTTCATAATATTGAGTCATGGAATTTATATTTGTAGTTCATAAAACATGAATCATAATAAAATTAAAGAACATGATCTGTGAGAGGATAACATTAGCATATGATATAGATTTTTTGAAAACACATAAGCATAGAAAATCTTATGTCAAGGATATGAACCAAGAAATTCATAACATGTTAGGCTTGGGATAACCACCCATGTACCTAATTTAGGCTTGGGCTAACCACATGTGTCCCCCATTTTTCAGGCTTGGACAACCAAATTTTGTACCCTCTTTTTTGGGCTTGGGGTAACCACCCATGTACTGGATTTGGTTTTAGGATAACTACCTATGTAACCTTTTTTCGGGATTGGTCTAACCACCCATGTACCCTCATTTTCTGGCTTGGGATATCCACCTTTGTACCAGATGATCTCATAGAACATTTATTTACCAAAATCATTTGAGGGAGATATAGGTCCCACTGATGACACAATGATAATAACACATATGCATGCAAAAAATATCATAAAACATTCATCATATCTTGACCCATAAAATGAAATTGGTGTCACAAACATTTCATCATATCATAAAATATGGAAAAGAGATAGGTTTCATAATCATTTCATCATTTCATTATAGCATAAACTATGGAAAAAGAAGGGGGTTTCATAAGAATTTTATCATGGTATAACTAGTGGAAGAGAAATCAGTTTCATAAATATCTTTTCATCATAATCCATTTTGAGAATGAATAAGAATAGTTTCCTTGAATCACATCCCCAATAAAAGATAAGTTACAACAAAAATATCATCTTAGTTGGATAATGATTTTTAAAGATAAATCACTTAAAAATTTTCATGAGGAGAATAAAAATATTTTTAAAACAATTTTTAAAACTAATAATTCATATAAAATTTTTGAAATAATTTTCATTGAAAATGAACTTGAAAACATATAAAGAAAGGTTTAAAAATCATTCAAAACATTTCTTAATGAAAATATATTAAAAAACCTTTTAAAAAATTACATTTTTTGAAAATAAATTTACTTTAAAATAACCTTAAAAATATATAAAGGAATATTTAAAACATTTTTAGGTCATGATGGTTGAAAATTCCATACGTGTCGTTCATGTTAATACAAATATTCCTTTCATGTTTTTGGTAAAAAGCTAAATGGGAATTGTTTGGAAGACAACATGAATATTCCTTTCAATTTCTTTTGAAAAAATTAAAAAAGGGGGAAAACATACTTTAATAAATCATTTTGATAATGTTAAAACGAGTTTTTAAAATAGTTTTATAAAACATGGTTTTGGAAGAAAACAGATTTCTGATTGAAGAGAGAAATAATGTATGATTTTTTTAATTTTTTCCCTCAATTACTTTAAGTAACAAAGAGAGGAAAATGTTACTATTACATAAAAATATCATTAATAACCATATTATAAGAAAATTCATGTTTTTTTTGATATATAGATCATAATATTTCATTACTGGGTGCATAATCATAAATAATCCTGATGAATGATGAGATTGTAAGATAAAAATATTATCGCTTTAGTAAACATGAAATTTAAGACCCATTAATTAATAAAATTAAATAAATGATAAAATATCATGAGGATAAATATATTCAAGATATTACTTGTTAGAGGTGATATATATACACCTCATAAAAGAATATAGGGGCATAACATAACATATGTCCTAAAGAAGGTAAATTGAGACAAAAATACCTTAATGCTTTAATAACTTTTGAATCGTAATCCCCCATGAAATAATTGTATGTTTTGAGGACAATGAAGATGCATTGGTGGGTGTACCCAACTTTAATTTTAGTGTTAACAATGAACAATCCATTATCTTTCACCACAATAAAATACCAAATCACTAGAATAGAATGAAGAATTAAAAAAAAGTGGTGAGTCCCAAAACCATAGATAGGATCATCATATGTTGGTTATAATTAATTTAATTAATTGAAAAGAATTTCCTTGATGGAATTATTTCTTTGTTGATATTTCCGGTCATGATCTGATGTGATCCATCATTGAATCGTAGAATCCAAGTGAAGGATTCAGATGCGCTGCTATGAATAAGGCATTTCCACTTGGTCTAATATCTATAAATTGGTTTTGTGGATGGTTTTTACATGATTTTCACAATGATAATGTATCTTGATAAGGTTTTCGGTCACTAAAGGATAAATCATGGAATCTTTGATGTTTAGAGATTCAAAAGGGAATTGGAGGCATAAGGACCCTTTTTCCCCGTGATTATGCTAGAAGGGATTCATTCGGATCAACTATATTCCATGAAGGACAAAAAAATTAGGGATTTCGAAGGAAAAGATGACTCATGCCATGGCCGCACGGTTTATCCAAACCGTGTGCAAACCGCGTGGGAGAGGATTCCACTTATAGAAAGGCCCACACGATTGTCACATAGTCTACTAAACCATACGGGCCCTCCAGAAGAAAACTGTGTGGCTCAAAGATTCAAGGTAGAAGCTCACGCATGGTTGGGGCATGGTTTACCAAACTGTGCACCCAAACCATGTGGTTGAAGGATTTGAAATAGAATCTCTCACACAGTTGGCACACGGTTTACCAAACCGTGCGCCTAAACCGTGCGTACCACTATAGCTTCCTTAGTTTTTCTTTTCCACTTTCCAAAAACTAATTGACCTGGGATTTTCTTTAAGGCTATATTTTGGACAACTAGAAAAATATCCCTTTTGACCTGGGAGACCCTGGGGAGTAAAGAAGAAAAGTAAGGAGGAGAGCAAGGGACTTGAGGATGGGTGGGGAGAGATTTTGCTGGGAAACTCATTTTGATTCTAGTATGATTTGTATTTCTAATATTTCTTTCTGTTCGATTGTAATGAATCTTCTGATGCATTATAGTATGTTTATGTCTCTTTCAATCGTGAGTATCTAAACCCACCCTTGTGTTGGGGCTGGGAATAATGTGGGTTTGTTAGAACCATCTTATCTACTCTTGTATTTTTTCGTGATCTATCACCTAAATCTCCCAACACTTCTATGTTTTATTTCACTGGAAACATCCATATCGGACCAAGAATGGAGTTTCCAGGGATTTTTGGGAGAATTATGAAAAGAATATCCATGACCATTGGATATTCTTTTCATTTCTAGAGGGTGGTTCCAACACATAGAGTTAGTAGAAATCAATAGCCAGACCAAGGAATTGATTTCTACTGACTTGATCGGAACTCACCAGACCAAGGGAGTTCAGACACTTATGAAACCCAGAAATGTGGGTTATCATGAACAATACAACATAATAGGGAATAAGGTTTTAATGTCCCACACTAATGTCCATCCCCAGAACATTCTCATTATTTTTCATTAAAATTTGGTTTTAAGTAATATTCCGTTTCAAGTTTAATCGGTAGTGAATTAGAAAATCTCTAGTAATTAGTTACCTTTTGAGTCTAGTACCAATGAACCAAACAAATGTGTTTAAATTAAGAATCTTCACCAAGTGACGTCAATTCAAGAAACCTGAAAGACAGACACAGTTTCCCTGTGGACTGACCCCGTACTTGCTCACTATACTAGTACAAGTTAGGGAATTTAATTTGGATGAAAAACAATATTTTAGGTAAACGACCAGACAAAGTTTGGTGCCATTTCTGGGGAAGTAAGTTTTAGACGGTCTCTTTTGTTAATTGAATTGGAATTATTTAGTGAAAATAGAAATTAAAAATTTTCTAATTTTTTTTTCTTCATCCTATTTCTGTTTTACAACTCTGTTTCCCTTTTACGCTGGGTGTGTTGTCTGTGTGTGCAGGCCTGTAGTATATGAGTGGCCGAGTCACTCATTCTCAGATTGTCGGGTCATCGGAGTTACAACCGATCGAACCTGAAATCAAAAGAATGTTGTCTAGGTGACGTCATGCACTTATGGGTGATCACAACGCAGATGATCCCTTGACACTTCAGGAGGAAGAACTAGGGGCTGTCCAAGACGTTTGGAATCCATTTGTTATCGAAGGGAATCTACCAAGGGGTGGAGATGAAGAGTAGCATTTTAATCCACCAGGGGTTTATATAGAGTATCTGCTGAGGAACCAACAGTTTCCACCAGCTCAATTTGTGTCGGGATTCGGGCAGCCACCGCAAAGACAATACATTCAGTGGGATCAAACCCCCTTTTTTCCTAATAACCAACAGGCTTATTACCCTCACGGTCAACAATATTTTATTCCTCATGCACCTCAGGAACTGGTGCTGCTTTGTCGGACTCTTATGGAATATGGACTACCCTCCATTCAGGGAGCGGAGACAGGAATAGTCAGGCCACCGGTGCAGGCCCAACATTTTGAAATCAAGATGGAAATAATGCATTTGATTCAGAATACCATCCAATTTGGTGGTTTTCCGAGTAAAGACCCCAATGCTCACCTATCCAACTTTTTGGATATTTGTGACACTTTCCGGTACCACGGTGTATCGGAGGATGCAATCCGCCTTAGACTGTTTCCCTTCCCATTAAGGGATAATGCGAAGGACTAGATCAAAGGCTTGCCTCATCGATCCATTCTAACCTAGGAGGAATTTTCTCAAGCCTTTTTATCCAAATATTTCCCTCCTTTAAAGATGGTCACTTTAAGAAATGAAATTCATAATTTCCAGCAGCATGACTCAGAATCTTTGTATGAGTCGTGGGAACGATTTAAGGAAATTCTTAGGAAGTTCCCACACCACGGACTGCCATTATGGATGCAGGTATAGAAATTTTATGGTGGTCTCACTACTAAAAAAAGTCCATGGTTGATGCAGCTGCTGGAGGGACAGTCATGAGAAAGTCTCCTGAAGATATGTTTGAATTATTAGAAGACATGTTCGCCAATATATTTCAGTGGCAGTCTAAAAGAGGTACTGAGAAAAGGGGAATTCATAATATTGATGCCACCACCATGCTTGTGGCTCAACTCGATGTCATCTCAAAGAATATTGACTCTTTTAATCTAAAGCATTAATCTCAAGTTCAAGCTATCAGTTCACCAACGTGTGGTGATTTTGGTGACAGCCATGCCATGGGTGAGTGCCCATGGGGCTAATGTGGGAGCCTCAACGAGTGAGGTCAATTATGTTGAGAAGAACAGAGGACCCAATAGCTACCCTCACTAACTAAACTAGGGGTGGCATGAAAATCAAAATACAGATTGGGGGAAGGAACATCAAAACCCTCAGCCCCGACCACAATGACCACCGGGTTACGGGCAACAACAGTTCCAAAACCAGTACCCGGGGCAGCAACAGAGTAACCAATTCCAGCAGGGCACATATCAGCAATAAGGGTATCAAAACCCTCATCCTACCCAACCATTGATACAGCCACCTCCCCCACAAGTCGCTCAACAAGCTCAGTAGGAACCTCCCTCAAGTTTGGAGGAAATGATGTCCAAATTCATAACAACCGCTGAGACTTGATTTCAAAACCAAGAGGCGTCAATCCGAATCCTTGAGAACTAGATTGGGAAGCTTGACAATATGCTATCCCATAGACTGCCCCGGACACTACCGGGAAACACAGGGAAAAATCCACAGGAGGAGGAAAATGCAGTTACTATACGCAGCGAGAAGGAGCTGACGCCAAAGGTCACTATGAGTCAAGGTGAAAAAATGTCAAAGTAGTCCACGTCCTCAGGTGGAGTAGTTGCAGCTCAAGAATCTTCCTCAAGACATGATAATGATGAAGAACCGGCAGTCCCACATGATAATGGAAAATAAGTGATCAAAGCATATGACCCTCCTTTTCCATTTCCCGGAAGGATGAAACAAAGGAAGCTGGACCATCAATTTTCTAAATTCAAGGAGATCTTCATGAAGATTCATATCAACATCCCCTTTTCCAATGTGTTAAGTAAAATTCCCACCTACACGAAGTTCATGAAAGAGGTCCTTTAAAACAAAAGAAAAATGGAAGACTTGGGAACCATTCCCCAAACCAAGGAATGTTCGTCGGTTTTCCAACATACTCTCCCTCCTAAGCTCCATGATCCGGGAAGCTTTACGATCCCATGTACTATCAGAACTTGTGAGTTTGGAAAAGCTCTTTGGGATTTGGGGGTGAATGTTAATCTGATTCCCTTTAGGGTATTCAAGAAGTTAGGGCTGAATGATATTAAGCCCACTATAGTGGCACTCGAACCCGCAGATCGTTCTATTAAATACCGCAGGGGGCTATTGGAAGACGTTTTGGTTAAAGTGGGGAAGTTGATTCTACCAGAAGATTTTATTATCCTTGATATGGAAGAAGGCCAAGAGGCATACCTAATTCTTGGAAGACCCTTTATGACTACTGGAAAGGTGTTAATTGATGTACACCAGGGTGAGATGATCTTCCGTGTTGGTGATGAAAAGGTCTCCTACAACGTCCTGAAGGTGGTAAAAGAAGTTTCACTTATGGAGCAAGAGGATTGTTGTGCTTTGCCAACAACAGTTGTATGCTTTAGACTAGATGAAGATGATATAAAATATTTTTCTTTTAGAAAAGAATTCATTCTAGAGGATGACAACCTTGCAAAAAACTGTGAGGAAGAAAGATTTATTGAAGGCCATGGAGGCCATTACTGGAAAAGGGAAATTCTTCCAGATTTTTTAGAGTGAGCCGAGGTTGTGCCTATCGTACCGTCCATTCTCAAAGATCCCCAGCTCGAGTTAAAAACTCTCCCTTCCTCATTCAAATATGGTTACTTGGGAGAGGAACATACATTACCAGTGATCCTAAATGCATCACTCTTAAAAGACCAGTAGGAGGCTCTTCTAGAAGTCCTCCGAAGGCAGAAACAAGCCATTAGTTGGATGGTTGCTAGCCTTAAGGGTATAAGCCCCACTACCTGCACTCACAAGGTACTTATAGGGGAAGGGGAAAATCATCTCGCCAACCACAACAGAGACTGAATCCCCCCCCCATGAAATAAGTGGTCAAGAAGGAGGTGATCAAATTGATTGATGCTTGTATTATATAACCCATTTCCGACAGCCCATGGGTGAGTCCTCTCCAGGTGGTGCCTAAAAAGGGTGCCATCATGGTAGTGCCCAATGAAAAGAACGAGATCATCCCGACCCAAACAGTCACGGGATGGCGGGTTTGTGTCAATTACTGGAAGTTAAATTATTCCATAAGGAAAGATCATTTCCCTCTTATATTCATGGATCAGATGCTTGAAAGATTGGAGGGGAATGAATTTTATTGTTTCTTAGATGGTTATTCAGGATATAACCATATTTATATCACTCCGAAGGATCAGGAAAAGAGCACCTTCACTTGTCTGTATGGAACATTCGCCTACCGCCGCATGTAATTTGGAATGGGCAATGCTCCAGCCACCTTTCAGAGGTGCATGCTATCCATCTTCCATGATATGGAGGAGCAGATTCTAGAGGTCTTCATGGATTAATTCTCAGTATACTGGAAGTCATTTACCACTTTTCTGACAAATCTAGAGCTCGCGCTTGAGCGATGTGAGCACACAAATTTGGTTTTAAATTGGGAGAAGTTCCATTTTATGGTATAACACAGAATTGTGCTAGGCCATCGGATCTTGATTTAAGGAATTCAGGTGGATCCGGCAAAAATTTAGGTTATCTCATAGTTTCACATTCCCACATCAGTCCGAGAAATTCAATGTTTTTTGGGGCATGCGGGTTTCTATTAAAGATTTGTCCGGGACTTTTTTAATATTTCTCTTCCTTTAACCAATCTACTATCTAAAGATGCGATTTTTGAGTTTGGTGATAAATGAATTGAATCATTCCAGATTTTGATATAAAAATTTTTCGTCACACCCATCATGATCGCTCCGAATTTGGAGGAGCAGTTTGAAATTATGTGCGACACGAGCGATTATGCTATAGGGGCAGTCCTTGGATAGCGGCTGGATCGTATTTTTAGACCTATCTATTATGGTAGCCGAGCATTAAATGAGGGGCACCTGAATTACACCACCACGGGGAAAGAAATGCAAGTTGTGGTATTTTCATTTGACAGATTCTGCTCCTACTTGGTGCTTTCCAAAGTTGTGGTCTATACGGACCATGTCGCGCTAAAGTGTCTGCGGAATAAAAAGGACACCAAACCACAACTCATCCATTGGGTGCTTCTCCTCTAGGTGTTTGAGTCAGAAATTAAAGACAAAAAGGGAAGCAAGATTGTGGTGGATGATCACCTCTCCCAGATGGAGCTACCAAACTTAGAAAGAGACGAAGATAGGGAGATCAAGGAAGATTTCCCCGATGAGTAGCTATTTTCCATTGGAGTCCCACCTTGGCCATGGTTCTCCGATCTTGAAAACTACTTAGCAACATGAGATGTCCACCTGAAAATCTCATTTAAACAGAGGAAGTGGTTGTTGTCAGAGGAAAAATGGTATTTCTGGGAAGACCCCCTACATTTCCACTCATGTAGTGATGGGATAATCCACTATTGCATCCCAGAGGAAGAGATTCAAATTATTTTAGAATTCTATCACTCTTCTCCAGCAGGAGGACATCATGGGTCGGATTGAACAGTCGCCAAGGTTTTGCAATCAGGTTTCTTCTGGCTGACCATGAATAAGGACATGCGTCATTTTATCTCCTGCTGTGATCGATGCCAACAGACGGGAAATGTTGTCCATCGTGCTGAGATGCCTCAAAACCCGATACTTGAAGTTGAAATTTTTGATGTGTGGGGAATTGACTTTATGGGTCCGTTTCTCCCATCCTTTGAGAACACATACATTCTGGTCTGTGTTGAATACATATCTAAGTGGGTGGAAGAGGTGGAAAGGACTTATAATACAGATCAGGTAGTCATAAAATTTCTTAGGAAACATATTTTCAATCAGTTTGGGACCCCACGAGTGACGATTAGAGAAATCAATACTCATTTTGACAACACACTTATGAGAAATGTGCTCTTAAAGTATGGAGTCATGTACAATCAAGGGACTCCCTACCACCCGAAATCTAGTAGTCAGGTAGAGGTGTCAAACCACGAGTTAAAACAAATACTGAAGAAAACGGTAGTCGCTTCCAGAAAGGATAAGTCCAAGAAGTTGGATGATGTGTTATGGGCCTACCAGACAGCTTTCAAGACACCCTTGGACATGTCACCTTTTTGATTGGTCTATGTAAAACCTCTCCACTTACCGGTGGAGATGGAGCATAAAGCATATTGGGCAGTCAAGGCCCTAAACTAGGATCTCAAGGCTGCAGAGGAAAAGAGAAAATATCAATTAACAGAGCTTGACGAGATTAGGCAGGAGGCCTATGAGAATGAAAAATTGTACAAGGAGAAGACAAAAGCAGTCCATGACTGCATGATCTCCTAGAAATCCTTCCATCTAGGTGATAAGGTTTTACTCTTTAACTCTCATCTTAAGTTTTTTCCAGGAAAGTTGATGTCCCGATGGTCGGGACCCTTTATGGTGATAACTGTTTTCCGCCATGGAGCGATGGAAGTGGCTGGCGCAGATGGGAAAAAGTTTAAAGTTAATGGGAAGTGCCAAAAACCGTACTTTAGCTTGGATGAAATGGTGGGACCATTTTCCACCATGCAATTGGGATAGCTCAAGGACCTGGTAAGTCGAGCTCAAGACTTAAAACGTAGCACTAACCGGGAGGTAACCCGACATTTTGAAAGAAATCCTATTTAAATGATTTGTTTGTTTGAGTGTGATTAGGACTGCATGCTAGTGTGTTTTTCTATTATTGTGTGTTATGGTGTAAGATTATCACTCCAATTTAGGGTATCATATCGAATTTTGTGAATGAAATTCATACACTTTCAATGGAAAACCTCAAAATTTTCATTTAACATAAAAAGGGGGAACAAAATTTTAATGAAAAGGGTGTGTTTTCATCTAAAAGGGGGAAATTTTAAAAAATTTCCTCACAAAGAACCAACCACACAGTTGGCACATGGTTTACTAAACCGTGCACTGACTGTACCCCATGGACTCCCCCATGCAGTGGCTCTCGCACGGTTGGTGCACGGTTTACCAAACCGTGCTCCCAAACCATGCAGCCACTACATACCCTAATTTTTAATAAAACACCAGATTCCCCCCCTCTTCAACCCGTGCGGTGCCCCTCCTCCTCCTTCTCCAACCCATGCGGCTCTCCTCTTCCTCCTATTCTCCAGCCAAATTCCCTTGCCAGAACTCCCTCCAAGGTGTTCTTTCTTTCTTCATTTTTCATACTTCTTCACTTTTCTCTTTATTTTCATTCCTTTATCTCTCTCTTTCCCTAGGTCTTGGCCAAGAAAACTCCCCCACATCCATTTTTTTCTTTTTCTTTGTTCTTGGCCATTCACCCCCCCTCTTATCTTTTGTTTTTCCACTGATTTCTCATCACACACACATGCCACAACGATTTTCACTGACCATGTGTTTTCAAAACAAAAATTTCCAAAATGGGATTTGTCATAGGATTTGTACGCTTTTCTCTTTAGAAATTACATATTGCTATCTGCACTTGTCATGATAGTATGTATGTTTTATTTTTGTTTTCTACTGTAGGTGCCCACAACCAAAAACCCCAACCCTAACTCATAATGTCAACTTCCAAACGAGCTAGGGACTCCGACTCAAGTTCTGAACATGGACCTCAGATCAAGTTTACTAAGAAGGAGGAAACTATGAGATATCATACCCTGTTGAACAGTGACATCAGTCCTCAACATGGGTTTTGTTTAGAACATCTTGAATCCCTAGGCATTACGGAGGTGCTCTAATTGTATATTGCCTGGGAAAATCTCACTTCAGCCTTGGCAGCTCACCAACCCATTTATAAAGATATGGTATAGGAATTTGGGGCCACCTTCCATTGTCGAGAGCGCTACTCTGAAACTGACCAAGGTTTTACCATTGAGGTTTCTGATGACATCACCTTTCATCTCATGAATCAGCGGCATAACTTCAGATTAAGTGAGTTCACAATCCTCATTGGCTTATATGACAGCGAGTACATACAAAGTGACAAGTACTTCCTGGCACCATTGGAATGGGATCCTACCCCTGCCCAGATCATCTGGTCCACTGTTGCCACAGGGGACCCTTACGTCCCGCATGCTGCCAAGGCCTCAAGATTCATCAACCTTGTCCACCGGGTCCTCTATCAGATCATTAATACTTGTTTTACGTCCTGGTCGGATAGCCAAGGCACAGTGATCACCCGAGACCTGTTGATTTTGGAATCTATGGTGATGGGAAAATACATCAATATTGCCTACATATTCGCTTAGTATTTACGGAAGATGTTCGCCAAGCCCAAGGGCGATGTTTTTGGCATACCCTTCATCACACTTTTGGCAGACCGACAGCACCTTCGGTATGATGGGGCGGGATTTGTGGAACTACCACCAATGCCCTATTTTGATATTACTTTGCCCCACCGGATGAGAATGATGGATCCCGATGGTGTGCGACTCCACCTGAGGGCAGTTCCGAGGGCCGACCCAGATGCACCATGACATGAGGGTCCGGCTACAGAGGAGCACCCTGTTGAGCCTACGATTTCCCACCACTCCACATCCCAGGGGCCTTATGATTTTACTGATGCCGCCACTCACCCGTCTGTGCTGCCCCAATCTTACCCACCCTATACTTTCTACCCAGCCCTGTAAGGAACACCATATGCTGACCCAGACCACTTCTGAAAATGGGAGAAAAATCAATACTCAATGTTCCACTGGCAGCTGTAGCAGACGAGCATGGAGGTGGAGGGTCTCAATTTGGCCGATCTTCAGCCTCCCACCTTATATGAAGCGGTGCCCCACCAACCTCCATCTTACTATATGTCGGGAGCCTGCGATTCGACGGGCATTCCATCTACTACTTCTACTCTAACCAATCCTGTAGACCTTCTCCCGCCTACAGCCGATCTAACCTAGGATGCCGCGACATGCGCTTTCTTTTTCGATCCCCCTGCTCCCTGACCAACTGTTGTTGCATGTTGTCTTACTTTGTTCCTTTGATGTGCCTTTGACCTGTCTTGTATTGTATCTTTTTGTGTGATGTTTTTTCCTACACTAGTGTGATTGTGTGCTATGCTTTTCTTTTACTATTGGTGGTACTGATTTTTCCTGCTTCACTTGTTTGGTTCTTTTTGCCCGCAGTAGTTTCATCTGTTCCACCCCAGCAATATTTCCATTCATTGGGATCTTGAACACCACCTGATTTTCACATGTACCATGATTCAGGGGAGCTTTCCACTTTTAACTTCTTTCCATTCCTTTTTAGCCCTCCCTTTTCATGCTACTTTTTCCACCCTTCTCTACGTTATTACCTTCACGGGGGACCGTGCTCAGTTTTAAGTGCGGGGGAGGGAACCCTTAATTGGAACCCCATTTTGATTGATTGGTTGCCCAAGTACTCAGGGTAGCATATTTTTTTGGTGGATCTAAAGGGCTATTATAGATGTCATGGGTTTATTCCAATTAGCTAAAACTGAATTTTGGCAATTATCTCTGAAAATGGCTCATTTGTACGGATTTTTGAACCTAGTTTTTGATGTGAATAATCTTTGTAATACTTGAAAAGGATCATTTATCCAATAATTTATAAAAACAGTCTGTTTAAATATGATTTTTGTGATGGAGTAATTTTAATTGAGAAACCCCTTAAAATTGAAGTCGAATTGTGCATATGGAGTGGTGAGGTTTTGGGAATTGTTGTTGCGGCACTGGTGGATATTACACGCTCTTAATTTCATGAACTCTTGACTTGCTCAAACATTTTTGTCATGTATTTACATGAGAATATTTGGAAAATTTTATGCTAGTATCTCACACCACTACAAAGAAAAATAATATATTTTGAGATATGCAAAGGCATTCCCAATAATTTTTATGACCATTCATCATGTTCCCTAAAATGTAAGTCAATGATGGTGTGTGACCTATAAAAGTGATATCCCACCATTTAGCGATGGTGAAACCAGGGCTTAGCTAATCTGAGTGTATAAAGAGATGAAAATGGAGGTAGGAACTCTCTTTACATGAAGAAGGGAGAACTCACTTTTAAGAAAAATTGATTTATGAATGAATGGTTAACTATTTTGGATTAAGTCTACTTTTTTGGATAACTTCATAGACTTGGGAAACCATGAAGTATGAATGCTGTAATTGTTAACGGTGATTAGTCAAAATTTAATTTTCACCTAATTGGTATAATCTGTGATATTTCTACATGTCACTTTGGGGACCCCTTGGTTATGACTGTCTATGATTTTGTTTGAGGACAAAAAACCAATCAAGTGTGGGGGAGTTTGATGCACTATTGTGCATAAGGCATTTTCACTTGGTCTAATATATATAAATTGGTTTTGTGGATGGGTTTTACATAATTTTCACAATGATAATGTATCTTGATAGGTTATTCGGTCACTAAAGGATAAATCACATAATATTTGAAGTTTGGAGATTCAGAAGAGAATTGAAGGAGTAAGAACCCCTTTCCCCCCTGATTATGCTAGAAGGGAGTCATTTAGATGAACTACTTGACATGAAGGACGAAAAACATAGGGATTTCAAAGGCAAATATGACACGCATGATGGCCGCAAGGTTTATCCAAACCGTGTGAAAACCGTACGGGAGGGGATTCCACTTACAGAAAGGCCCACACGGTTGTCACACGGTCTAAAAAACCGTGTGGGACCTCCAAAATAAAACTGTGTGGCTGGAGGATTTGAGACAGAAGCTCTTGCACGGTTGGCTCACATTTTACCAAACCGTGCACCTAAACCGTGCGTACCACTGCAGCTTACTTATTTTTTCTTTTCCACTTTACAAAAACTTCTTGACCCATGATTTTCATTGAGGCTTGATTTTAGAAAACTGGAAAAAGATCCTTTTTGACCCGGGAGACCCTAGGGAGTAAAGGATAAAAGTAAGGAGGAGAGAAAGGGACTTGAGGATGGGGGGAGAGATTTTTCTGGGCAACTTGTTTTGATTCTTGTATGATTTGTATTTCTAATTTTTCTTTCTGTTCAATTGTAATGAATTCTCTGATGCATTATAGTAAGTTTATGGATCTTCCAATCATGAGTAGCTAAAACCCCCCTTTTGATGGGGCTAGGAATAACGTGGGTTCGTTAGAACCATCTTCTATACTCTTGTATTTGTCTGTGATCTCTCAACTAATTCTCCCAACACTTCTATGTTTTATTTCACTGGAAACATCCATATCAGACCAAGAATGGAGTTTCCAGGTATTATTGGGAGAATTATGACCCGAATATCCATGACCATTGGATATTATTGTCATTTCTAGAGTGTGGTTCCAACACATAGAGTCAGTGGAAATAAATAGCCTGTCCAAAGAATTGGTTTCTACCAACTTGATCGGAACTCACCAGACCAAGGGAGTTCCAACACTTATGAAACCCATAAATGTGGGTTATCGTGAACAATACAACATAATAGGGAATAAGGTTTTAATGTCCCACACTAATGTCTAGCCCTGGCACATTATCACTATTATTTATTTAAATTTGATTTTAAGTAATCTTCTGTTTCATGTTTAATCAGTAGTGAATTTGAAAAGCTCTAGTAATTAGTTACCTTTTGTGGACAATACCAATGAAACAACCAAACTTGTTTAAATTTATTATCTTCAACAAGTGACGTCAATTAAAGAAACATAAATGACTAACTCAGTTTCCCTGTGGACCGACCCCGTACTTGCTCACTATACTAGTAAAAGTTAGGGAATTTAATTTGTCTGAAAAACAATATTTCAGGTAAAAAACCAGCCAGATTCCTCTAGTGGTGATCCGCATGTGCTCCACATATCTCTAGACGTTGCTGAAGGTATCTCCAGGTGCTAGTGAGGAAGAGCCTTCGCTTGCGATGTCTTCCTTCGATTACCATGATCAGGTGGAGGGGGGTCTCTCTCTCATAGCTTGAGAGCGTTCTTGGAAGAAAACAATTCTCTCTTGTCTTGAGAGATTTATCTAGATCCATTTTTCACAACCACAAAAAATATGTCTAGGATAAGGAGAAAAATATAATTGGGATTTTTAATTACATAGAATAATAAGATGAATTAATTACCCAAAATTATTTATTCATTTCATTTAATTCTTAGTAATACCCCATGTCTAATAATAATAGTTGACTATTTTTATTATATGACATAAACCCAACGAATTACACCAAATATTATTTAATTAAATAAATAATATTATTTCCCCTAAATTCATAGAAAAAATACACGGTGTGTATATTTATTATACACGGCGTGTACTTTTTTTCCATTTTTATTTATTTACTCAACCACATTTATTAGACCGTGAATAATGGCTATTTATTTCTCAAATAAATATCACTTCATTACTTGCTAATAAATATATTATTTCACCAACAATATATACTCTCGAATAACTAGTTTCGAAATAAATGTGATCAGGAATTCAGGAATAATTATTAAACTACATTCGAGAATAATATTTATTCAACTTGTAAAATTAATATTTAACTGATATACTTGGACACCCTTAGTGTGTGACCCTCTAGACCTCTTTCTTAGTGGTATTAGAAATATCCTTCCTAAAGTCCAAGGTTTGAATCTAGAAACACTCAAAGGAAACCATAGAGAAAGATGTTAATGCTGCAATGATGTGTCACCACCTACGTACGCTTACTATATAATGTAATACCTTTGTCTTGATATCTCGAATCAAGCGGATGGCATGCTAGTTCCATCAACCCATGTTCTTGATTATTCTTTCTTTGAATTTCCAAAATTGAACATGCCCATTCTTCACCATGTCCATGAATTTATTTAGGCTATATCAATTCCATCAAAGGGCCTGAGATATCTACATCCATTATGGAACAAACCAGAAAAATCCTTTCTCACATTATCTTTTTGTGCAGAATCACTCATGATGCACCCGACATATCCTACCTCGCTACGAACAGTGTGTCATCATAGTTTTCATCAATATATCTAAGTGTGTGAGTTTTAATACCCATTAATAATAATCATAAAGTCTATGGACCAATACACACGTCCATAGATTGGAACATCCAATGAAATTATGAAATGTGGATTTCCTACTGGTGGGTCTCATTCTCATAATATCCTCCAGGATATTACCAAGGGTGCACACCTCGAGAAGGTGCCTCAAAGTTTTATGAGTCCTCACCCCTAATGGACTATATTATTTGTGTCCCTCAGACAACATCATCTGACCATAAAACATATATTCAAGAATAGAGTTATGTCACTTCCAGGTTCTCATCATAGCATGGATCCGATATGACCCTTTAATGCAACAACTATCCTTAGGAAATTATCCCATGCATACACCAGGAACATATCCTTAGTTATTCTTAGATACTTAAGGATAGTCTTAATAGAAGTCCAATTATTTTCTCCTAGATCTACTTGATATCTTCCTACCATGCTTAGTGCATAGGCAACATCAAGCCTGGTACATAACATTGCATACATGATGGATCCTATAGCTGAAGCGTATGGGATATTACTCATTCTATCTTTCCCTTGTTATGTCTGAGGACACATTTTCATAGAAAGATGTAGGGCATGTGACACTGGAACCAATCCCATCTTAGATAGTTCCATACTAAATCACTTTAGTATCTGCACAATGTATGTAACCTAACTTAGTCCAAGTAGCCTTTTGGATCTATCACGAATGATCTCGATCCCTAAAATGTAGGCTGCTTCACCCAAGTCCTTCATGGAGAAACATTTTTTCAACCAATCCTTAACTGAATTTAATACTGGTACATAATTTCCAATAAGCAATATATCATCAAAATATACTACTAAGATAACAAGCGCATTCCCATTAAACCTCTTATAAACACATGGCTCACATTCATTCTTAATTAATCCAAATTTCTTTATGGCTTCATCAAATCGAATGTTCCACAACTTGGATGCTTTCTTTAATCTATAAATGGATTTATGCAACCTGAAAACCCGTTTGGCTTCACTTGGTGTCACAAACCCTTCTGGTTGTGTCATATAGACATCTTCCTGAAGGTTACCATTAAGGAATGCTGTTTTGACACCCATTTTCAAAATCTCATAACCATGGTAATCTACTGTGGAAATAATGATTCGTATGGATTTAAACATGGAAACTGGCAAGAAGGTTTCATCATAGTCAATTCCTTGATGTTGTCTGAATCCTTTATCCACTATCCTTTCTTTATAGGTGGTAACTTGACCTTCCATGTCCAAATTTATCTTGAAAACCCGTTTTCATCCAATAGGATTTATATCAACTGGCTCATCAACCAAAACCTAAAATAGGTTCTCATACATAGAAACCATCTTAGAATTCATAGCTTATATCCATATTGAAGCTTCTGTGGTTTCTACTGCTTCCTTGTAGGATAGAGGTTCATCCTTGTCTAACAATAATGACTCACCATTTTCGATGACAAGGAAACCAAATCTATCTGGTTCTCTTAACACTCTTGAGTTCTTACGCAGTACTTGTGATTCTATAACCTCTTCCATGAGGACCTATGGAACTTGTTCTTATACCAAATCCTATTTATCTTGAGCATAAACTTCATCAAAGTCAATCTTTCTCCCACTATCCTTTTTGAGGATGTGCTCCCACTCAAGGAAGATGGATTTTCTGGCGATAATCACTTTCTTGTATAAAGGGTTATAGAGGTAATATCTTTTCTTTTCCTGGGGATATCCTATAAAGATACACCTCGTGCCATGGGGTGCATGTTTTTTTCCAAATAAGGCCTTAACAAATTCCTCGCATCCCCATACACGTGTGTGCAACACAATGGGTTTCATTGCATTCCATAACTCTAAGGGAATTCCATTTTATGACTTATTTGGAACCCATTTTAATGTGTATGCTGCAATTTGTAATGCATATCCCCAAAAAGATATTAGAATAATTGCATGACTCATAATCAACCTCACCATGTCCAAAAAGGTGCGGTTCCTCCATTCACTAACACCATTCCACAATGGTTTATAAGGAGGAGTGAGCTGAGATAGAATCCCAGACTCCCGTAGAAGATCGATGAACTTTTGGTTTAGATATTCTCCACCTCGATCCTATCAAAGTTTTTTTATCTTCTTACCAAGATGATTCTCTAATTCATTCATGAATTCTATAAATTTCTCTAAGGCTTATGACTTATACCTCTTTATGTAAGCATAGTCATATCTTCTCAAATAATCAGTAAAAGTAATGATGTAAGAATATCCACCTCAAGCTTCTACTAGAAATGGTCCACACATAGTTGTGTGCACCAATCCTTGAAGCTCTATGGCCCTTTCACCCTATCTACCAAAAGACAGATTAGTCATTTTACATTATAAGCAAGAGTGACATCTATAAAGTGGTTTTTAGCTCAGTAAAGTTTAAATAGCCATCTTGTCAAATCTTTTTCAAACGCTTCTCGTTTACATGGCCAAGACGGTGATGCCACAATTGGGTGATGTATGAGTCATGCGAGTTTGCTTCATTATCGATTCCCAACACTTGGTTTTCATAATTTAATACATACAAAATGTTATTTAAATACGCCATAACATAACATATGATGTTCTTATAAAAGAAACAACACTTATTTCCAAATTTGAAAAAAAATCCATCCATATCTAAACAAGATACAAAAATTATGTTCTTGGGAACACTTGGCACATAATAACAGTTATGTAAAACCAAAATCATCCCAGTTGGCAATGAAAGGTGTTAATCTTAAATGGCCAATGCAGCCAGCCTCACACCACTAGTAGCTCAAGGATCCACCTCTCCTATGGAAATCTTTATAAATATACTTGGTTCCTACATTTGAATACAGACATGAGCCCCACAATTTGTATCTAATACCCAATGTGTAGAAATGGAAAGATTACACTCAATAACAGACACACCTTTAGAATCCCCATGCTTCTGGGTGCAATTCCTCTTCCAGTGGCCTGGAATACAACCTTCAAAACATACTACCTCTCATTCCTTTCCCTACCTCTAGATCATCCCCTTCTGGAGAGATGGTGATCAGGGGATTCAGACCATTTATAAGTCCTTGGACCATTTTCCATATCTTTCCTTTTCTTATTCACCATAAGAACTGCGTGTTTGTTACACCCCATATCCTTATCTACATGGAGAATTATGTTTAGAAGTTATGACAGACTCTTCTCATTGTTGCTCATGTTATAGTTGACAAGAAAGCTAGAGAAGGTATTGGGAAGTGATGATAGGATGAGATACGTAGGCAAACCATCTAGGAACTTAATCCATAAGATATTCAAGAATTCAATGTAGCCAATATGCTTGACTACATGAGGCCCAGCTGGCGCAAACACTCTAATCTTAGTTGTAAACTAAGCATTGGAGATCTCATATCTCTCCTCTATCACCTTCTCTTGGTAGAGATCCTTAAGGTGACACATCATGCTATACATGTCCATGTTTTCATGATTCTTCAAGAGCTCAGTATACATGGATGGTAGCATGAAACACTGGACATATGTGGCATCATCCATATGTTTCATGTAGAGAGATAGTTCCTCATCACTGGCCTCTTTTCCAGGCACAACTAGAACAAGCTCTTCCAGCAAAGACAATTTCCTCTCATAGTGAAGGATGATGCGTAAACGCCTCAGCCATTCTTGGAAATTGGTGCCGGTGAAAAGGTTTTCCTTCTCAAGTATAGTTCACAATGACATGTTTTAAGTCATTTTTTTTTGTTTCTAAAAATTAATATTAGATAATGTTTAGTAGTTTATTATGATAAAACTAAGAAAAATAAATAAATTAATATTTATTAGTCTCCCATTATTTTATCGAAATCAAATATCCCTCACCATTGACTTCAGAATATTCTATTTCCTAAATATTCTAGTGGAAAGGTTCCATATTTCCCTTAACATTACCTTAACTAGGGTTGTTCTAGCAACTTGAAGGGTTTTAGGCAGGAATTCCAATTCCCAACTGTATTAACTCGTAGCTCCTTGATCCACTGAGTGGACTCCCCAATACCGAAATCCTTTTATTTTGGACTTCCTAAACCTTTGCCTCTTGGTTACACCAAGTCCTGCTATAGATGTCAACCCTTGATTCAAACCAAGTCAATTCAACCCAAAACCTGGAATTGGAATTCCCCAATAATTGAAAGAACCCCAACTAGGGTCGGTCAAGCACTTGGAACTATGGTTCGATTCTTACCAAGATTATGGAAGGCTATACGGACATGATATTTTCATTGATGGATTTTATCCTTATATGAAAATTTCCATTTTATTATCTTCGATTACATACTTTTAAATATTAAGTGTGATATACTTAAGTGATTAACCATGTCTAAGATAATATTTTACGCATAAGCCGATATTAATTTAGTTCCATATATCATGTTTGTTTAATTCATTAATTTTATGACCGTGACAATACAACCTAAATAAATAAACCTCACAACTGAATGAAATAAAATAAATGTCTTGATCATGAGCTTGTTCATTTGGTTAGTTTATCTACCAGTTGATAAACTAACCCACAACTGAGGGGAAACACCTTGATCCTTTTGGGTTCGTGTTTATAGCTTTCCACCTGTCCACCTTGGTATCTCCTTGGATTGGTTTCACCTTGGATCCTAACTTGAGCCACCTCCACTAGTTTGTGAGATCCATCCATTAAATATGCTTTTATCTCACTCACAAGTGAGGGGTAATATGAGGTTTTACATAAAAGAAACCTTGGGCGCGCATGCGCTACATATTAATGAGGAGAAGGCTCATACGCCAACAAATTTAATTTAAATAAATAAATTAAAATAATCCATTCACATACAAAGGTCTTGGTCTAGTTCACGATCATCCATACATGCAATGATATTTATGGATAAATAAAACTAGAATTCAATTCTTTAATCGTTCTTGTTTAAGATAAATCACTCTCAAATCAATTAATTATATTTAATTAATCTATCCTATTATCTTAAACCCTTTTTTTAATTTCATAGAGATTATCATCCATCATAATTTTAAACAAATAAATTCATTTAAAATTATCTTTGTACGTAACTTTTACCTTGGAGGCAACCCGGTGAATTCTCGTTCATAACTACCCAATGAGTAGAAATGAACATCATGCGGATGTTAAATTAAACACACATATATAAAACACCTATCACATATTGTGTCTCAACTTTACGCTTTCACTATGGTAAAAAAATCAAGGGGTTGTATAATATAATAATAAATTTTAATACATCATAATAATTTGGATGAGTACACAGTGTGTAGTTCCGACTACATGACATGTACTTTTGTTCAATGTCCATTTGAAGTAAATTCCCAAGGACATGACATGTAGATGTACTTCAGAAATCTTCAGAGTACACGGTGTGTTCAGTAGGACCCATGCTGTGTAATATCCACATTACACGGTTTCTAGTCGGGCAAGCCATGTATGGGGTACACGGTCCAACCATAACCTGAAGGGACTACATGCCATGTTCAGTGGACCACACGACATGTAATCTGGAAACCGTGTTCCACCTGTTCCTGGTCAACACATGGTGTCATTTAAGACATAGAAATACTCCAACACACGGCCAGATTTAGAAGACCGGTCTGATGCATTGATCCTAGAATACATGACGTGTACTACCGAATACACGCTGTGTATTCTGGTGTTGTACGGCCAGGAACGTTTGTCACCTCCGGATGAGATCCTCTATTTTATTTTAATTAAAATAAAAATAAAAAATCGTTTTTTTAAGGTGAATGAGAAACGAGACAGGAGGAACAAATCTCGATATTCATATTTTACAGAACAATTAACTTGAATTAAAACAACTAAATTATTAAATGCCCAACTCACCAATGAATAAATAAATAATTATAATCAATGATATGACCGCTCTGATACCACTTGTCAGTTCCGGGCATAGTATAAGTGCATTGGTGGGTGTACCCAACTTTAATTTTAGCGTTAACAATGATAAATCAGAGATCCATCATAATAATAAAAAACTGGATCTTTGGAATAGAATGAAGAATGAAAAAGAAAATAGAGGAGTCCTGAAACCATAGATAGGATCATCATATATTATATATAATTAATTTAATTAATTGGAAAGAATTACCTTGATGGAATTATTTCATCATTGATGTTTCTGGTCACGATCTGATGTGATCTGTCATTATGTCTTAGAATACATGTGTAGGATCCCTCTAGCAGTGATCCACATGTGCTCCACATATATATGGACATCATTGAAGGGATATCTGGGTTCTAGCACGGAAGATCCTTCGCTTGCGATTTCTGCCTTCGATCACCTTGATCTGGTGGAGGAGGATCTCTCTCGCGTAGCTTGAGAATGTTCTTGGAAGAAAATAATTCTATCTTGGCATGAGATATTTCTCTAGATCCATTTTTCACAACCCAAAAAATTTCCAGGCTAATGAGAAAATATAATTGGGATTTTTAATTACATAGAATAATAAAATGAATTAATTACCTGAAATAATTTATTCATTTTATTTAATTCTTAGTAATTACCCATATCTAATAATAACAGTTGATTATTATTATTATCTGACATGCGCCCATCAAATTACAACTAATATTATTTAATTTTACAAATAATATTCTTTCTCATAAATTCCCAGAAAAAATACACGGCATGTATATTTAATATACACAATGTGTACTTTTATTTTTCCATTTTTCTTTATTTACTCCACCAAATTTATTAGACCATGAATAATGGATATTTAGTTCTCAAAGAAATATGACTTCATTGATCACTAATAAATAAATTATTTCTCCCACAATATATTCTCTTGAATAACTAGTCTTGAAATAAATGCGATCAGGCATTACTGAATAATTATTAAACCACAATCGGGAATAATATTTATTCAACTTGTTAAATTAATATTTAAATTAGATACTTGGAAACACTTAGTGTTTGACCCTCTAGGATAATTTCTTTGTGGCATTAGGCAGAGCCTATCTATAGTCCATGGTTAGATTCTAGCAACACGCCAAGGAACCCATAGAGAAATGAGTTAACGCTGCAATGATGTGTCACCCCCTACGAACAATTACCGTGTAATGTAATACCTTTGTATCGATATCTCGAATAAAGTGGGTTCCATGCTAGTCCCATCAACCAATGTGCTTGATTATTTATTCTTTGACATTCCAAAATTGAACCTGCCCATTCCTCACCCTGTCCATGGATTTATTTAGGATATATCAATTCCATCAAAGGGCTTAAGATATCTAATTTTGTTATGGAAGAGAAGGGAAAAATCCTTTCTCACATTATCTATTAATTTAATATCACTCACAATGCACCTAACATATCCTACCTCACTGAAAATAGTGTTTCATCCCAGTTTTCTTCAATATATTTAAGTGTGTGAGTTGTAACACCCATTAATAATAATCTTAAAGTATGATGACCAATACTCATGTCTACAAATAGGAACATCCAATGACATTAAAAAATGTGGATTTCTTACTAGCGAGTCTCGTTCTCATAATATCCTCCTAGATATTACCAAGGGCGCACACCATGATAAGGTGCCTCAAGGTTTTATGAGTCCTCACCCCTAATGGCCTGTATTATTTGTGTCCCTCAAACAACAACATCATACAATAGAACATATATTCAAGAATAGTGTTATGGAATGTTCGGGTTCTCATCATAGTAGGGTTATTCTATGATTCTTTAATGCCTCGACTATCCTTATGAAATTATAACATGCATTGTCATGCAGAAGAACAATCATGATTTTATAAGGTATTTATTAATGAAGAAAGTACAATGTAGTTGGATCTAGGCCACCAACTAAAACAATAATAACATCAATTAAAAATTTAATTATCATGAAATTAGGTATATTAAATATAATTTTTATCATTTTTTAGTTTATACACCACATAAAAGAAACATATGGTGAATATGGATAAGTCTCTCAGAAATAAATGTGAGACTAAAAATCCCCTTACTATAAGTTTCAACTTCCTTTGTACATGTTAGAATCACTTGTAAGATAATATATGTTTATTATAAATGTATTAAATTAAAATAATTATTTATATAATACGACATATTATTTACTTATGACCTTTTATTACACATTTATTAACAATTCCTTGTAAAAATCGATTTTTTGGTAATAATGGATTTGTTTTTCATATATGTTTAATTTTTTATTTTGGGTCTTATTAATTTGATCATGGTTACATAATATCTATAATTATAATCATGAAATAATTATTATATTTATAATGAAATTATAATTTTAATACTAATCATGAAATATGGTTTTTAGAAATTAAGTACGTTATAATCATGGAGACGGTAGGCCATACATACACATGAGTAATGTTTCCATTTTTCAATGATCATTATAGAAAGGTGGTAATAAATAAATTATATTTATACATTGATAATTATATAATAAATAATATATTAATTCTTTATATATAATTATAAGTATCATCAATGTGGTGTGGTGATGAAAAGAGAGTCATGTTGCTTCATGATGGCTATAGTCAACAAGTACACGAATGATGTTATCATCTTTCAGTGAATGAGAAGTTAAGAAATAAAATGATATATTAAATTCTTAGAATGATAAATATTTAATTAATATCATATTTATTTCATTTATATCACATATATTTATTAAATCTATCCTTATTATCTTCCACGTAAAGTGTTAGTGAAAATTAATCACATCACTTCATGAGGTAGTGGTCCATCGTACACATGAGCAATGTTATCATGTCCTCTAAGGACTAGAAAGAAAAATAAATAATATATGATATAATTAATAAATAGGTATAATTATATTATAAATTTTATATATATTCTCTAGACCAATCATTATACCCAACCATGAGAGGAGGTAATGGAAAAACGAATGAAATTAGTTAGCATGACGGTAGTCCTGCGTACACAAGAACGATGATTTGGTAACCCATTTATGGAAGTGGAGATGGTTTTATGTCATGAACATAACTTAAAAACATCTCTTTTTTTAATATAACTATTTTATTATATAATCATGGTATAATACTAATTTGAGGTGGTGGAGTAAGAAATAAAAAAATTGCTCTTTGAGGAATGTTACCTCTTCTTTGGGTATCATTCTTAGGTTTGAACCAAAATACTTCCTTGGTTTGAATTATGTACAAAATAAGGATTATAGGATGAAATTAGGGATTTTTTAATTTATTTTGGTTGGTTTTTTCTTTAACAAAACCATTTTAAGGAGTGAATAAAATAATATATGTGGTGGACTTTTATAAATGGGGGAGAGGACACACTTGGTATTTTTAAAAATAATTAAGTTATCCCACTTTTTTCATGTGTCACAAGTGCCCAAAATGGTCCATCATAAAACCTTAGATGGTTAATGGTATAAATATAGACATAAAATAGTTTTTAGACCTATATATAGGTAATTTAAACCCTTATCTTTTTAGTTTTTCCCATGGGTAAACCCATTTTTACATTAACCAAAATGATAAATTTTTATTGTTTTCATTATTCATTTTGGTCAAATATTAATTTGACCTTATTAGATCATCTAAATTATTTTAATTACAAATATGGAATCCATTTTTAAAAAATTTATACAATGAAGTTGTAAAATGTAATTTAAAACTAATTCCACATAAGTGACAAGAAAGCTGATTTTTAAAAAGAAAATGTTCAAAAGTTAACATAGTAGTTATTTAAAAATTAAATATGAAATTTATTAAAATAATCGAAATTTTATTAATAGATGTATAATTGTACTAATTTTACTATAAAACAAATTTTAAATATAATTTATCTTTATAAATAAAATAAAATAAAATATAGTTTTCATTTGAAAATCAGTATTGTTCACTATTCATAAAAAATGATGCTTTTCAAAAAAATCCAAAAAATCACTCTAAGAAAATTTTGAATTGATTATTAAAAAAATTATATTTATTTTATAAAATTAATTTTCTAAAAATTAAAAAAAATAATTTTCAAATATGTGTGCCAAAGTAGTCAATACTATTTTTTAGAAAAATATAGTTTTAAGTGTAAAATTGGATTTATTCTTATCTCTTGTATAGAAAACACATAGGATGAATGTTAAAATTTTTATGGAATATATATTATATTAATTTCATTTAATTAATTTTATAAATGATTTTTATTTAATTTATTCAGGAAAAATGTGTTTGATTTCATAAAAATAGTCTTTCAAAAAAGAGTTCCATTATTTTTAAATAGTTGTAAATTTCATTTTTAATTATTTTTTCACCAAATAATTAATTTTATATATATGTGTAAACCATATATTTTCATAATTTAGTTAATATTATTCATACATTACATTCCAATGACTAAGTGATAACTATAATATAAGATTTTAATAATATGAAACATTTCATTTAAACTCATTATTGTGTGTAATGCAAGCTAAACTCGGTGTTTCTTGTAAATAAAGAAAATTCAATTTTGTGTGTAAAGAAAAATATTAAAATTATTAAATTAATTTGAAAAAATAATAATTAAAAAATATCAAGGTTTTACATTTTTCTTTGGTAATTTAAAAAATATCATGTCTAGTGATTTTTCAAAATAATGGTTTACACGTGACACTTTAAATTCCTTTCCCTCCTTGATAATTGTCCGTTACATTGATTTTGGATTTTTCAATTTATAAGAATGGATATTTCATTGGAATTTCATTGCTGAGATATATGCTTGAGTACAAGCCTGATTTAAGTGTGGGGGATTTGATGAGTTCATATTTAGTGCACAAATTTTAAAATTTTAATTTCTAAATGTCATTGTTTTTAATTGATTATTACATATTTTTAATTCATTATATTAATTTTTTTGGATATTTTTTAATTTAAATTCCTTTTTTTAAAACGAAAAGAAGAATAATTAAAAAAATTTGTTTTATATTGTTTAATTTTTATTAGTATTTTTTATAGGAATAATTTCAAAGGAAGGTTTTTTTCATAAAAACATGGTCAGCCTATCAAGCCCTTAACAAAGGGATAGGAAAGTCACCAAGGAGGCGCAAGGGGTCCACTAGGCAAGACCAGCCCTCAGGAAGGCCTTCATGGGTAGAAAGAATAACTAGTGAAACACACAAGCAAGGAAGTGCGCTAGCATGTGGGGAATGAGAACTACCATAGAAATGGATTTTAACAGCGCCACCCTTTATCTGTGTTAAAAAATTGATAATTAAAGGAAATTTTAAAAACACTAAAAAAAGAACTGCTAAAAGTACCCCTTTATCATGGATTTTTTAGCACTAATAATGGTACCCCCTATATTAGTGTATTTTAGCGCTGTTAAAAGTATTCCCTCTATCAACACCTTTTTATAAGCAGTGATACATACCCCCCTTTATGATCACTTTTTTAAAAGCACTGATAAAGGGTATATTAAAAAAAAATAATTATGAATAATATATTAATATATTAATACATTTATATCAATATAAATATAATATATATATATTTTAAATATGTTTTAGATAAGGCTAAATAGGAATTTACATTGAATATATATGATATTTAGTGAAAATGGCATATAAAATAATTAAAAAAAATAATTTTAATTAATAATTTGATAATTATTATCGAGTAATAGTGAATTAATAATAATTTTAAGATAATAAGAATCAAAAAATTAATAAAAGAGATCAAATAAGTTGAAAATAGAAGTTAAACTTCAAACGACCATAAATTTTTATCTGGGTGTTTGTTTGGGCTCTACTAGATATCAAATCGAATATTGCGAGGATATATATGCCTTATTGATAGAGGGGAACCTTATGTCACAATTTTAGTGGCCATAGAAGGCCTATAAGGCCTCCAAAACTGAGTTTTTAGTTGGGGTATCCCAATTTTTTAACATTTGATGGATTTCCAGGCACATTTAAGGGGGTGTTTTTTTCCTTTTTCGGGGGAGACTAAATTTAAACCCAAGGATTACATTCATATTGATATTATGGATAAGAAATTTTATCATTTTTTACATTGTATTTTTATTTATAATATAATATGTAACAATATATACATATTTTTTATATATTCAAACATAAAAATTTAATTTTATAAATAAACTATTAAAAATATTTACATATAAAAGATACTTCTTGATATATAAACCTTAGATAAATCGAAAATGATATCAATTTTATTTAAAATAAATGTGTATAAATATTTATATAAATATAAAATTAATGTATTTATAATGTTTATATTTATATAAATATATTTGTGTGTGTGTATTGGTGGAAAAATATATTTTTACATATATATTCTAATATATGTACATAAATACAAATATATAGTATATGTAAATAAATATAAATATGTATAATTATATTTATAGATGTACACATATATATAAATATATATATGTATGTATTTATAAACCCACATACACACACACAAAACAAATTTTATTTATGTATTTAAATAAATATATATTTTTATATATATATATTGATAAAAAATTTAAAAAAAAATATATAATCATATAGATATATTATAAAATGAAAGAAGAAAAATATATTCCAATAGGGAAGAGTAACATGTGCTTGAGGTGGAGGTCAAAGGTTCGAAACCCAGCAAAGGAAATGGTGCACATGCGGATGACCAGATGTGTAGCACTATTAAAGGGGGTGGGGGTGGGGATGGGGGAGGCTAGCACTTTTATGGGGGGGGGGGGCGAGAACTGGTAAATAGATGGTGTTCCACCCTCCAACATGTAGAAAATGGATTTCTTTGTAAAAATTTATTTTTTGATCTCTATTAGTACTTTTTAGCATTTATAAAAGAGTTATTTTGACACTGCTAAAAAATAACTAATAAAGGATGATTTTATCAGTGCATTTTTTAGTGACAATAAAACACCACTTTTATCATAGATTTATTTCGTACCAATAAAAGGGGTATTTATTAAAAATGAGAAATGTGTACCCATTTTAATAACTTCTAGATTAGCAGGGCTCTTTTTAGAAAAGATAAAACCTTGTTTTGTTTTATGATTTGATGATTACGAATAATGAATATTGGAGAGAAACTGGTCTTTGTTTCACAATGATTAATGAGTAAAAAAACTCCATCAAAACACCTCTATTTCAAAAACATGGATCTATCTTCGATCTCTCTCACCAGATATACAATCTCTCTTGCCTCAACTGAATCTGCTGGAATCTCTCTTGAACATCCTTAAATATCCATCGTGGGTGGTGTCAAGTTTGACATACCTCCCACCAATCCCCCACCTACAATGTATTTCTCGCATAGATTCCTCCAACTTGTGTGGGTGGATACGGTGCACCAGCCACCTTTGACAATAATGGTAGGAAGTATCTGGATATCTCCATCAATTATACCCTCTATCTGTAATCCACTAGAGCATCTGATAAGGTATAACTTCTCTTGAGAAACCAAATGTTTCAAAATATCTATTGAGTTCTCCTTTTTGTGAATATTCACAAGTCACAGTAGCTGTCGATACCTCACTTCGTGTATCCAATGATAGTGAATGTCAATGAGCTTCTTTGGAGAATATAATATTTAGTTCTTTCTCAAGTAAAAAGAAATTTGACTATCACAATGAACTACATACTCTTTATGGATGAATCCAATATCTAGGAGAAAATGATTTAAACACAACATCTCTTTTCTAGATTTAGAAGCAGAAATATATTATACTTCCATCATTGATAACGAGACAAACTTTTGCAACCTTGACTTCCTTGATAAATGTCCTCCTGTAAAACTATAGGTTCATCCTTATGTAGACTTCCTTCTATAAGGATATCCAGCCATATCTGCATCTCTATAGCCCTCCAAGAGAGGTTCAACTCCCCCATAGCACAAAAAAAGATTTTAAGTACCTATAAGACACCTCAAAATCCACTCGACTAAATCCCAGTGCTGATTCACGGGATTGGAGAGAAATCTTCTCACGATTTCCACTTCATAAGAAATGTACTGTCTCATAATCACCATAACATACATCAAGATTCCAACTACCGAGGAGTATGGTATCATCTCCATCACCTTAATATCTTTCTTGGATGATGGGAATGAACTCTTTCTCAACTGAAAATGGTCAGAAAGTGGAATGATCACTGGTTTGGCTTTGTCCATATTGAAATGTTTTAGAAGACTTTCAACATAGTTCTCTAGATATGGACATAACAACCTCCACTTTTAATCACAAATGATATTCATCTCCAAAATCTGTTGAGATTCTCTGCATTCCTTCATATAAAAATAAATTAATAACTACTTAAACTAGATAATCATCAACTGGATAATCTTCGCTAGCCTTCACCAAGATGAGGTAGTCCAAAATTGTGTAGGGAATACCCTGACACCCATCCCAATTGATGTAGTGTTGGACGAAGTGGATCACTTATTATGTGGTTAGAAACCAACCAATGTTTGTATATTGGATAGGTAATTTATCGCACTTACTATACACTTAATCTAGGATGACCCCATATTACCCCATCCATCCAACTTCTTCCATTGAAATAATCTATGTCGTTGGTGCTTTTGCTGCACCACAGTCCACCAAAAACCACTATAAAACACCTGAGATATGCTGCCAAAATAGTGATTCACCTTATGCATCCATGTTCTAGCTTGAAATTACCACTACCATATCTATTAACACTACATTATAAGAAATAAATATGTGTCATAACAGTGAAGGGGAGCTCAAACTGAATAAATATTACACCATGGTGATCACTATTGAACCGTGTCTCTATGTTAGATCAGGATGAAGAAAATAGTTTCACCATGGTTGAACAAGCTACACCATATTTGGCTAGAAATAATAGTCATAATAAATATGTTGCACTATAGGAATATTTCCACACCATGGAGGGTGTTTTTTTGGAAGTATCGAGGATTATGTCCTTAGACGAGGTTGCATCATGGACAACTGACTAATCCCCCAAGACATTCCTGATTATTCCATAATGAGACAACCCACATCATTAAGGTATATTACTTCAACCTTTAAAACCTGATGACATTGGGTGTTATAGTCTATCCTGAGGAAGATATTTTAAAACAATAACATGAAAGGACTCATTCACATGGAAAGATTCAAATACCCCCCCCCAAACAGGGAATCGATTTGGCCAAAAAATGGAAGTACAAGATATATAATAATTATTCAAAAAATCAATTCACAAAATCATACTAATTAAAATAATAATAATACAAAAAGGGAGATAATTGAATTAAAAATTTAGATAGAGAGAAAAACCTACCTCTTAATATTATAAATAGAGATAATCCTCTCTATAAATAGAGAATCACCATGACTGTACTAAGGAGGGATCCAAGCTGGACTGGAGGAACCAAGACAGATTTCCACATAGACCAAAAGGAGGTCTTCTACTACTATTTTTGGAGGCACTAGTCAATCTCATCCCAACATTCAATGTGACAGTGGAATATTCAGCTATCATCAACCATTTTCTGCATAATTTACAATTTTTTCTTTTAGCTATGAAATTTTAATTTCATTTATTGTACATAAACTATGGAATATGTTTTTTTTTACTTTTTACAAGTCTTTATTTTAGAACTAAAAATTTATTCCTCTCCATAAAATTCCCAATATTATCCATATTAATTAGATATATTATGTATGGATAATTAAGTTCTTGAGGGAGAGGTGATTTTTGATTAAAATGATGAGTACCTAATCAAATTATTATCACATTGAATTAAACAAAATCATATCCCTTAAATTCATAGTGAAATCAATGAAGTTTAGTGGATGAAACACAATATAATTGAGGAGAGTTGGAAAGCGAGGTCCAACCATTACTTCCCCTTCCATAAAAATATTTAACTAAATGCGTCTAATATGGTTAAGAAACCTTGAAAGATTATCTATATGATTTATAAAGTTATATCCATTACTGAGAATCTAGGTTTGATACTCCATGAAATATCTTAATGAAAATTAAGAAAAACAACCTTGATATCAAACTCACTTCACTTAATCATCATTTTCATTTATTGAGTCATCCCAACCCACATATATGAAGTAATTTAGTTATTTGGTTTAGTTAAATCATGACAAACAATTTTGAAACTATTCAAATCATGAAGTCATATTCCATGTTGGATTAACCTGGTTCTCATCACTATTCTATGTTTTTAGTAGTAAGTATATGTAGGTTATTAAATTTTTATTTTGATATTTCCTGTGAAAAGAGATGAAACTATGGGGATTATCACAACCCTTTGATACCCATAGAGAGGTTATATATTTTTGATGCTCTTGTGGAGATCATTATTAAGTATATAAAATTAATATCAAAAGATTTTTGATGCTCTTTGGTTTAAGGTGCACAATTTAAAATATTTTTTCAATTATAGTTTTATATGAAATTTTATATTTCGTACATAGGTGATCATCAGAAAAGATTTTATATGACCCTGTCATCATATGATAATTTTTATTAGTATCATTAGAAAACCTTCAGTGGTATCATAGAAAACCCATGATCGAGATTTATGAAAATTACATTAAAATAAATAAGAAACAAAAAATGCATAACATCATTTTTTAATTTTCTAAAAAAAATTTAAAAAATGGTTTACCCTTACCTAGTTGTGTTACATAAGTGTAACAAATGAATTAACCTTATATAGTTCAGGTGTGTAAGGGTAAAAAATATGATACCTATAGGTGATTGGTCATATAAAGGTAACCCGTCACATGACATTACATGAAGGGGTTTAAATAAGGGTAATCATGGAATTATAGAATTTTGATAAAGGTTTTAGGGTAATGGTTATGAATCGGTTTTAAATATTGTGTAAGGGTTACTAAAATGTACCTAATAAAAGATTTTATATTTTCATAAAGGTATTTATGTTTTAAAAGGGTTATATAAAGGTAAAAAACAACTTACCATTATGTTATATTGTGGGTTTGTAAGGTTAATTTGAAACCATGGGTTGTAATGAAGGAAGAGTAATAATTAAATTATCCAAGATATTCCTAAATGAGTTTGTAAAACTCTATGGAATTTCAATGTCAGGTATGGATGTTATATAATTTTTTTTTTGATTTTTAATGTGATGAAATACAAAATTATTGTTTTATAAAGTATTCTAAATATATAAGAGGTAAAAAGGAAGATAATATTTGATTGATCTTATAGTTTTATTCCGGAGATAAAGTAAATAATTTCCATATCAAGGATTTGATTATAAAAGATACTATCAAGGTCATGTGGTTTTGATAAAATTATTTATATCTTCATATTCTTTCCCTTATGTGATAAGAGGTGTTGTTTCACAAAAAATGGTCATTTTTAACAAATATAAGGTGAATATGTGTATACACATTGTTAATGATTCATCAAGTTCAATAACTTGTTTTGAGAAGAAGATAATGAAAGAAATGTTTTTTCCAGGATAAAATATCTATCTAAATATTTATTAAAATAAGATAAATTTGATTTTCACCATGTATCAATGGAATATTTTAAATAATAATATACTTTTCATGAAAAATTCTTTGAAAAAATTTAATATCGTATATGATACAGAGACAATAATTTATTTTTTTAATATTTACACTGATAAGAAATTAATGTTATTTCCTAAACCAAAAGTAGTTTTGTTTCTTTGAAAAATATACTGAAAGGAAATTAATATATAAGAGACTAGTGGGAGTTTTTTTTGGACATAAATAATTTTAATGTTAACAAATAAGGGATTACAATAATCTAATGTTAAAGTGATTTCAACTAAATATGATAATGACTTTAGGACTTGTGATGGAGAAGGAAAATGTTAAAGTGTTTCATTTAGTTATTATTGAATTTGGATATTTCTATTTCATAATATATTATTACATTCCATGATTAAAGTGTTTTTTACACAATATCATAATAGAATTAAGGATATATGATGTCAAAAAACTAAATAGTTACATATTTATTTTGTATTAAAGTGGGTGTCACTTTATCCTAAAAGAGATTAAGAGTACTGTTGAAAAATAATGTAAGTAAAATTATTTAATTTTTTTTATAGAATAGATAATGATTATGAATAGAAAAGGTTCTAAGTAGAAAAAATAAGTTGACATCGAAACATTTGAGGTTTGGAAGTTAAGAGGTTTGAATAAGTTCATATAGTTGAAAAATTGAGAATAAGATTCCTATGTGTCACCATTATTAAAACTAGATTACTTCATATATAATTCTTAATAAATAGTTTAGTATGAGGATTTTATCATAAGGTCGCACAAATATGTGATGGAAATTATATATGATGTAATGAGATAAAAAAACCCAGAAAATGAAATAAACACAATGATTATTTGGTTGTTTTACATATATGATATGATAAAATGGTTCTTATGCTACACTTATTAAAGATTATTAAAAGGTTTTTAGAGTATAAAATATATTATATTAAAAGGAAATATCCACTTTATCATTATTTATAAGACCGCGTGTCTGTATGGGAGTAAAAATTCTCGAGGGAATTTAAAATTTTGAGTTTAGTGGATGAGTCTATTTTTGTTTTGATTTTCAGAAGGGGGTTCCAAGGAATAGAACACCTAAAAAGGTATTTTAGATATATTGGAAGGCTAGGAATACATCCCAAGGTCTCATAAGAATCCCGATAGTGGATAGACTTTGGGATAAACCCCTTTTCATCTCATCTTCTCTCTTGATCAAGGGGGATTTTAAGGATGTTATTCAGTGATTTAAGGTTGATATTCAGCATTGAAAACCTTTTTTCATCATCTCACATCTAACTTTATAATTTTTTTTATTGTTTTTAGGTATTTATTTATGATCCTACCAAACAATGGTGGAATTTTCCAATTATAATGGGGATTTCAGGTGGCTTGCATAGAGATCCCATGACGACATCTACATGTCATCACACATTGTTTTAATGGAGGGAAGGCACAATGTTTCTTTTCACAGGTTTTGGTTTAAATTAATTATAATTGATATTTGAATCATAATCTATCATTGGGGAGTTTTCTTTTCTTTCATACAGATCATCCTTGGTTGATGTTGGAATGCCGTTGATCAACAATTCAATGGAGGTATGTTTTGAAAAAAAAAATTTAAATGTTTTTCCTTAAGAATAAAATTGATTCGTTTTTTCTTGGAACAACTGGTAGGGTTTTGGACCAGAATATATTCAGGAAAACGTCATGGGTATTTGGGGAACGTTGGGTCATGGTTCTACTTAGATGATTCCAATCGATGAGCTTTTGAGCATTTATTAATTTTGGAATGGTTTAGAATTATTAGTGGTTAAATAATTAAATATAATTTGATTAAAGTAAATTATTTTGGTGCCTTGGTTTTGAGATAGTGCCTCTAAGGGTTTTTTATTATGGGTGATTGGGCTTGGTGAGCCTTGATGAGAGTTGTGAGGCTTCTTTGAAAAGGGGTGTCTCTTCTATTTATGGTATGTGGACCTTATGAATATCCCATTTGTTATGTTGAATTTTATTATATTTATGTTGTATGTTTGGGCCCAATAACTTAGGTTGATGTACAATTTAAAATTATTCAATTTTAATAAAAATTAAATCTTGAGAATTAATTGCACAAGGTATTATGGGACCGATTGAATCTCTTGTACTAGCTGGACATCTCGTCTGCCAGTAGCTGAGAATATAAGTTTAAACTAGTACCTTGGAATATAGAAACCACATGAAGGGAATGATTTAATTAAATTGAAATGAATAGGGTGTAGAAGATCCTATGATAAGTGACCTTGTGACCCTAGGTAGAGATGAGCGATGACTCAGGATGCATGGCCAATGGGTTGTTCATGTAGAAGATTCCCTAGTAACTGAGCTCAATGAGACGATTGTGGGGTTTGTGTTCATCCCCAACTATGATGTGATCACTTGGGTTGGTTAGACCCTACATATTTTTTGGGATGGGTCGGGTGTTCGGTCCAATCTAGGATGTTTGGGAAAGGGAATGTGCTTATGGACATCTCCCTAGTGTGACTTTCCTTGGAGGATGAGGAGGTCATAATTTTACTTAAGGGGACCCTACTAGCGTCCCTTGTGTTTTTTGACCCTAGTGATAAAATGGAATTCTGAATGAGTATAGATGGTAGTGGGTGTTACCTTAGAACCCATACCAATGGTGTGAGCATGAGGGGCTGTATATAAGGGTTTTGGGTTCATGAATTGAGTTAACCCCTCCCTTTTTTATGGTTTTACTTATTTACCATGGGTGCATCTATATATTCATAGACATGCTTTATAGGACCCAATCACTGGGACTACTGATATGCGATGGTGATCTTAGAATACCCATTGGTTTATCTTCGGATCCGAATTTGGGGTTCATGTGATACTAATCATGATACAACTTGAATGCGTTGAAATCTCCATGTATTCCAAATGTGTATGTTGAGATTTAGATATTGATCCATGTGAAGAATTACCAGGATACTGAGACTTGACCTTAGGTCTGTTTTAGACACCCTAGAAGCCTCAGGTCCCTATGATTCCTATCATGTCATGGATATAGCCATTCAAGATTGGGGATTTTGATAACTATTATTATCATGGGATGTCTAGGTTACCCCCAAGGATCTATCCATTTAATCCAATGAAAATTTATGTATATGTACTGGATGCCCATGATATATGTGATCAGTCTAGTTTGTATGGTTACATGGTTAATATTTTTCATTCAGTGATTGTCCAGGTTTCTTAGACCTTTATCCATTCATGATACCTATAGTTTAAAGAGATTCCTAGAATGCCTCATATTTGGATATTGATCCAATGAGGATTAGGAATTGTCCATTTGATCCTGGGTACTAGTTATTCTTGGGCTACACACATGGATCCATTATTTATATGGTTATAATGGTATCATGACATGCTCAAAGACGCCCTTGACCTTGGTCAAAGCTTGTAGTATGGTGGTTATTTATTTTTTGTAGTTTATTTATTTATTTTTGTTGATCATATCACATGAATATATACTGCATATAATGGTTATCTATGAAACCAAATTTGTGGTTCAGTACTAATTTATGTACATAAAACCTACTTGGGGGGCCGTGGAACTTGGGTACCTGAGCAGTCATATCATTGATTATAGGCATAGGTTGGGTTGGGACCCCAAGTTGATCATTCAGTTGGATAACTGGGATGAAAATGGAGACAAGGATGAGGTGAGTATTGGGGACGTTATTGATCCTCAAGTACATTAATTTTAATATTTTATTATGTATTTATTTATGTTTATGATTAACCCAGTGGGCAATCATCATTTTATGACTATATCACATCCGCTAACAGATTATTATTGGTTTGAATATGTCATTACCTACATACTCAAATGGCTATTTTGATGATGTATTATAATTGGTGATTATATTTGTTTCTACACACTATGATGTGGGGAGTATAACCTCTTCATATTACCTTCTCAAACTCCTGCTTCTAGGCAGAATCCCCTGACATTTAGAGAGGTGTGCCTGAGGTCTCAGAGTGAATCAGGCCAAGGCATCAGTCGAGTGGAATCAGGATCATGGAATTACATTACTTCAGTTGGGATTCCTAAATGTGTGTGGGTATATATATATATATATATATATATATATAAATTTCAGGGACTATAATGATTTTTGGCCTCTCAAAGTATGACTTTGATTTTAAACCTAACTAATATTCATTATGGAGTATTATCGGTTATGATGAAATGTTATGTTTAACATGAGTATGATTCTTGTATAGATAAATATAATATGTTCATGAGAAAAAAAGGATAATATTATTTATGTACAATGGATGGAAAATTAAGTATACAACATTGTGCGTCACATACATGTCTTTGCTACACTGGGGGTGCGTGGATCGTATTTGAGTCCCATTTATCTGAGGTTAGAAAGCTACATAGCATGATAAAATTCATACATTGATACCCAAATTACATGAGTATACAAATTAAATTATCTAATTTAGGGGTGGTTGAGTATTCTTTGATCCTGTCGTTGGCTGGATATTAACCAAGGTGGGATTGTTCACATCAT
The DNA here is from genome assembly GCA_963277665.1 of Viscum album. Classification (NCBI taxonomy): domain Eukaryota; kingdom Viridiplantae; phylum Streptophyta; class Magnoliopsida; order Santalales; family Viscaceae; genus Viscum; species Viscum album. Next base: position 1,878,593,592 of record OY728151.1, read on the forward strand.
ATGATGAGTATGAAAATTGGGATTTTGATTGTGATAGAATATGGGAGCATGCATCCGCACCAATATATAGAATATATATCTAGATAACTGACATGTTATGTGATTATCTATATGGCTTAATGAAATTTTTTGTATTCATCAATCAGATTAGTCAACATTTAGAGGATCAAGAAAAGATGGGTTGGCTATATGGGGTTGACATGATTCTTGTCCCATGGTTGATTGATGTCCGGAAAAATGATCAATTTGAGAATATAAATTTTCATATGATGTTGAATTTTGGATGTATTTATAGATATACATCTGTTTGATATATATCATGAATGATCTTGTTATATATTGATTAGTACTAAAATTTTTATAGAGCCTGATCTTTTCTTATATATATGGATCCAAAGATTCATATTTTTTTCCATGATATTATGGTCATTACAAACTATGTAGACACACACTAATTATTAAACCATGAAATCACATGTATCTATACACATGTTATATCTGTGAGCCATTATAATCTTGTACATATTTATATTATAATCTTAAGCCACCATTGTTCGTATATACATGTTTTTTATAACTATGAGCCACTATATCTGTATGATTACACATTAAAAACCCACAATACATCATATATGGGATAAGAAAACATTCCATACCATGTCTAGTGGAGATATTGTGGTAAAATAAGTATTAAAACATTTGTATCGACACCAACCTAGATGTTTGGAAAACACCAAGAACCTAAGGTCGGACATCAGTTTCATTCTCTAACTCATGTTTTGGAGTATAAGAAATAAAAAAACCGAATGAATATGTAATTATATACAATAATTATAAGAGTAAGTATCCGACCTAATAATAAAACTTTAACAAATTTCCGGCATGATAGAACAACTAATGACACTAACCACTAGGAAACTTATACTCCCCAAAGCACACAACAAGCATCAAGATTCATCAATATTACTTGTCTTTTATTATTAATTAATCACTAACCATTTTATAATATACCATAATAAATCCTTGATTAATATTCATGTTAAATATCTTAATCCAATTTTCCTTTATTAAGCATCTAAATCTTCAGTTACTTATCGTTGGTTTTCAATGGAGATTGTCTTTTAGATGAGGGTGATTTCTAGAGACCTGGTCTCTGAAAGGGTTTTCTTTTTTACTTTTCTTTTTTCATATTTTTAGTGATCCATAAACTTTCTATTTTCATGTTTGGGACCTTTTTTTCTAACTTTTAATGTGGAAGATGATTTTATGGATCAATAGAATACATTTTCTTTAAAACACCAGAAAAAATCATTGATAGAAGCTAATATAATAAATTATGTCTCCCTTAAAAAGTGTATTTATCTTCTCTTAGTTGGAAAATTCATTAAAAAATGATCCTTTAATGTTCCTGATTTGATGAACATTCCATGATCCTTCTAAAGATTGGAAGATGGGGTTTCTATTAGAGAAGTTGAATTTGAGATGATAATCGTCAATTTTTTAACTAATTATGATAAGATACATGTTATAAAGGGAAATCCATGGTCTTTTGATAGAAAAATAATTTTAATAAATGTTGTGATCTTGGTTTAAATATCACCAATGCATATTTTTATCAATCTACATTCTAGATTCATGTAAGGGAAATTCCATTATCAGGAAGGAATGTTCACATAATGCATGAGATAATTAAACTTATCGATGAATTTATTGAATGAGATGTGTGAAATCCAATGCATTAGGGACTAACTATGGTATTAAAGTACATGTTAGATACCCCAAAACCCCTAATATGAGGATTGTTTAAAAAATTATTGGATTCTAAAGTTTAGGTCTCTTTTGAATATGAGAAGATCCCCATTTTCTACATCTTTTTTGGTTTTTTAGGTCATGCTATTAAGGATTGTAAATCTAAATATCCAGATTTTGATGGTCAGCTATCATGCACTATAGATCTTGGATTTTTTTGATATTGGTAAGGTTTGATTTTTTTGAAGATGGAGAAGTAATAGGATTGGGAGTGGCTATCTGGTGTGACATGAGTTGGTTCCTCCTCATCAAAATGTATTTGTAGTCTATATGGGTTCATGTTCCATTTATCATACTATTTAAGGTAAACCTAGTGATGAGTTAGATTAGTATGTACGCCATGTGAATTTTGAGGGAACATATTTATCAGATTCGTTAGTAAAATGTGGTTTTCTTTCTTTTCCAATGACTACAATTTCAGTCTGGATTCCTTTGTAAGCTGATCCAATAAATTTCATCCTTCAACTGAATAACTCTTCAAGGAATCGGGATTTTCATGTTTAGGATAATGATTTGATGGAATTATTTCTACTTATTAATCATTTCATGGCCATTATGGATATATTTAAATTTCCAAATAAACCAATGGATTCAATGCATGATCATAATAACACTTTTGTAAATTGGGATTTTAATTCATAGGGGATGGTCTTGATCCTCTTGTAAGAGGGATCTCCTCCGAGTTTCTACTTCAAGAATAATTTATAAGTATCTCTGTAGGAGGTAAAAATTATTTTTGAATGATATAAACCTTAAAGAAATATATATTGGAAGAATATATATAAGAACAACATTAATTTGGAAACTGTGAATTCCAAAATATGATGCCACGAGTTGTAACATTGTGAGCTTAGTGATGAAGTATTTCCAGATTCAAGGAAACTTATTAAGGGTATAGTCATTGATTCAAGGAAATATTTTTTGAGGAAGGGTTGGAAGGGATTAGGCTCAACTGGATTAAGGTAACTGAAATTCTAGAACTGTTTTGGGCTTGGAAATCCATGAAAAAATCATTTTCTTTGTCTTTGGAGCTCTAAGTTGATTCCTAATGTGGTTTTACTATAGAGAACCATATTGGGAAGGACATGTGGGATATATTTAAAATTATATTTCAAGGCTTTATTCCTATTTAGAGAGTGGTCTATAAAATAAGTATTTGTATTATGTGGTGTGATGATGTGGTGGTACATGTGGAAAATTACACCCAAAACCATATTACGTTTTTTTCCTAATATTGAGATCTTGTTTGGCCTTTCATTAGATTTTAAGGTTGGATGAGTATGGGTGATAAATATAAATACTAGGATCTTATTAAGGTATTAATTATTGATATTAAAGTTCCTATTTTTATTTGTAGGTAATTTTAACAATATCCTCTATCATAATTAGAATCGGGGTGTCTCTTGTAGAAATTATTGTTCAATTCTCATGTTTCAGGACTATTTACCTAATAATGGACTCTCTAACATGGGTTTCTCTAGGGATACTTTTACTTGGTTCCAGAGACATAATTATTCTTCTCATATTTTATAGTGACTAGATAGATTTCATGTATCTAGTAACTGGTGTTCTCATTTCAATTTTTCTACCATTTATCATCTCCCCCTAATTGCATCTGATTGGTTCCCCATATTGCTTAATATATATGATTTAGTCTAGAACCATGGAACCAAGTGTGAATTTATATTTGAACCATATATATTTAGAGTAATAGTTTTTCTAGGGTTGTTGAGTCTACATTGTCATGCTCTCAAGGCCTAGTTTGAGAAAATATTAAATATGTTGGAAATTGCTTCAAAAATTGTTTTCATTGAAACTATGGAAATTATGATCATTGTATTACCAAGGTCAATAAGGATGTGAAAATATCAAATATGGGACCTATGTTAGACCCCACTCTACAAAAAAATATCAGGCTTGGAGCTAGAAATGGGCATAGTTCTTATATACAAGGAAGGATACTAGTTTATTTAATAAAGAGAGTCCTTCATGAAATACGTTAAAAAACACACAAATTGTTTTTATCAAATAGAGTCTGTGAGATGATGTAATTTTTTTTTCTAATATGGATCTTGATAATGGAGTTCATATATTCAATAGGAAGTAAATCCATGAAATGATATGATATTTTTATAGGAATTAGTTCACCTATGTGGGGTCATCTTTCCTTGATGATCTCTAAGTCTACATTGATTCAATGTTTCCAGATGATATGAATAATAAAAATCCATTCTAGTAAGGATCCTTGTCCTATTAGCTTCCATTATTTTTTCTTTAAGCGATTCTGGCATGTTATTGGGGATGATATTATAAATATAATGAAGGGAAATTGGGGAGGTTCCATAAATTTTTAGAAAATTAATCAAACCCTCATTATCTTTATTACTATGTAATGAAATAAAATCAAAATAATTTAACTTAGGACCATAATATTGTGAATTAATATTTAGAATATTTTCCTAAAATTTAAATCCCATCATTTTTGTTACATCCTACCCTTTCTTATTCATGATAATCAATGTTCTTTCATCCCCAAATGGCTCATCAAAAATAATTCTATCATCGCTCATAAAATATTTCATTCATTGAAGAGTAGATCTATATAAAAAATGCGGATGCTATCTATGAATCTTGACATAGTGAAGGCCTATTATAGGTTTTAATGGAACTTTTGGAATCAATGATGACCAAAATGGGCTTTGATGCCAAGTGTATTGAGGTGATTATGAAATGTGTAACCTCTGTATCTTTTCTTATCATGGTGAATGGTAATTTCACCCATTTATTTCATATATCTAGACGATTTTGGTTTAGGGAATTAATTTTTTCCCCTTATTCTCATTATATATGAAGTTATTTATAATCTTTTATCAATGAAAACAACTAGAGGTTTAATCCATAGTGTCTAGGTATGCTATCAATGTTTTCCAAGTTATCAATTTTGTTTTCAAATGATTGTATTATTTTTTAATAGAAAAAACCTGAGAATTTCAGGTGATTATAAATATTATCCATGCCTACAATATTTCATCACGAAAGTGGGTTAATTTTTCATGATTATAAATTTCCTTCAACAGAATTTTCATGTAGAGAAGAAAGAAATTATTTACCATTTGTGTGTAATTGAGATTATTGAGAAAAAACAAAAATATTTGAGTCTCTAATTCATTCTTTGTAAATATAGAGAAGATAGGTTTTTATGTAGTACAATGTTATAAAGAAATATAGGTTTTTTAGGAAAGAAGATTTCAAGAGCATGAAAGGAAATTCTTCTCAAGGATATTTCCCAAGATATTACTTCCTATTTTATGTATTTATTTATGATTCCAAATTCTATCATCCCTAAAATAAATTAATCATTTTCTAAATAACAGCGAGGTTGCTTTGTGGGAAGAATTATAATGCACTAGATTTAATAAAAAAACCCTAGTTCTTCCAAATCTAATGGTGGTTTGGGGTTCAAGAATTTGAGTAGCCTCAAAATTGTGCTCTTGGACAAGAAAGGATTTTCAATGTTGCATGAACCTAATATTCATTATGATAATATTATAAATCCTAACTATTTCCTAAATTTTAATTTCCTAACCTCTTTTATGTATCACAGACCAAGTTACTTTTGTGGGAGTGTATGGGGATCCATTTATAATTTAAATCATAGTCCTTGTTGAAGGTAGATGCTTGGTGATAAGATAATTATATGGAATTTTCTATGGATGGTAGATATCAGAGAACTAAAAATGACATCATACCCATTTCATAGTCACGAGGATGATTTTTTGAGGGATTTGATGACTAATTATTTGTGTGGATGAGATCACCAGTATCTTGATGACTGGTTTATTGCTTGTGATAGGGAAGCTATTATGGTTATCCCATTAGTCCCCTGTGATGGAGTGGAAAAATATTTTTGATATAACAAGGTTTATGGATAGTATTTAGTTCACTCTAAGAATATATGTTCTATTGTATTTTTCAATCCCTTCAATTCTTCCTATTGGATGCATCCTTGGAAATAGAGAATTTCACCAAAAGCTACATTATTTTACTAGAACGGGTGTATGAATATTCTTGAAAATCATGATCTATTTTCTATAAGACACCTTATTAATGATTATTATTACCATTTATGTGGTGATGTTAATGAAGATTCCATCTATACTTCCTTTTCTTTATTTGATCTTTATGGGTTTTGGCATCCCTTTTAGGGGCCTTCTAGTAAACAATGAGGGAGTCTGAGTGACACAAAAATTATTCTTTTGGTCTTGATTTAATTCCTCCATACACATGATGATGTGGCATGTGTGTCTATTTTTTGAGTATAAAGTTGTACAATAATTATTTTTTGTTCGATGTTATTTCTATGGGTGTTTCTATTTGGCTAGAAAAAACTCAGAATTAGATTTCAATATGGGCCTCAGACCTTTGTGATAATTCTCATTATGTTGTTCAGTAGCCCACCTCTAATATGAATCCTCCTCCTGTGGGTGCTTTTTAAAATTAATTTTAATTTTGGGTTTCATTTTATTATGAAAATTGGGCTAAGGGTATTTTCTAAAATTATTTTAGGTCTCCAATAATGGACTTTCATAGGCCTATTATGGATAAATGGAACCCCCTTTTGCTAAGGTGATACTTATTTTTCTCATTTAGAGATGGCCAATTCCAATAGGTGGAAGGAAATTATAAATGAATCATATTTCCATATTATTATCAATGATCTTAATAGTACATAGGGGAGTGGACAGGCGGTTGGATCTATCATGGACACAATTATTATTTTGGAATCCTATGTCTCTTCTTGTCGGTTTTCTTTATTCAAAATAGAAGGAAATCATGTTTCACACTATATTTCCACTGTGATGGATTTTTAGGATTCATTCTTTTGGTATTCCAATTTTAATATTGATATTTTTATGATTTATTCGACTGATTTATAATAATTTTTTAGTTTGGTTTCAACGAAAACATATAGCAACAAATGGAATTAAATAACCAACATTTCTCCAGCCAATGCAAGCACGAATGAACACTAATATTTATTTGAGTAAATAACCATTTTTAACTAACCATATTTAATTTAATAGTAATTTTTGAATATATTTATCATCCACCAGATATAACAATCTAATGGCTACTAGCACTGTTTAATATCAAACAAATATACTCAATGTTTAACTCTACCATTTTAGAAAATTCCATGAAATTACATTGATAATTATCATACATGATCAATATCTATTTAATTTAATAATGTTTAATTTTTTTTACCAATTTTGATATGATATACATATAATAAAACTATAGAAAAAAATACCATGAAATCTATGAAATAACGTAAACCAATAACATGAATATAATAATAGTCACATGCGGAACATAACCCCCTTCCAATTTCATGATTATCTAATTCATTATATTTGTTAAATTGATTACCAATATTAACCTATTGAATAATAAAACATGATAATCACACACATATAAATAATAAAAGATAGAATCCTGAAATCCCCTACCTAGATATGAAGCTCCAATGATCACCAAACAAGATATGATGATTGATGATGAACATCAACAAAAAACCGCTTGTCGAACCTACAAACCCAAGAAACATCATCCATCTTTAATCTAACCTAAATAAATTATTAACAATCCAAAAATTAAATAATTGGAATTTCATGATTTATAATGAAATAACGAGAGAATAATTAATGTAATAATATAGGATAAAGTTATAACTTGTATCGATTGTACTCATTGCATAACGAAAATACCTAAGGATCAACCACGGAGTCCCAAGATTATCAAATATTATCCCATAAACACCTATAGTTATAGAGGAGGAGAAAATGTAATAAATTCGAGGGGAAACCTGAATTTATATATAAATATGGATAACACCACATCACAGCTGGATAAAGATTCATCACACTATAATAATCCAAAATTTAAAGATTAATGTACAATCTCTCGATACTGATCTCACTTTCCTTATGGTCATTGGGTGTTTCTTATATGATATTATAAAGGTTCAAAATGTTTTCAAGTGTATCATTACACAATCCTCAAAGCCTCAAGAATCATGAAAAAATTATTGACCTTCTCCCTCAAACTAATCAACCCTATATGAGGCTCATGATGCTGCCAATACACTAAAACATAACAACTCCTAGAGAGTCAAAACAATGTAACTCAACAACCAGGACATCACAGTGTATTATATAATCATGGTACAATTGATCCCCACATGAAATCGAACCAAAAACCATGTATAATCAAATTGAAATCAACCATACCACATCATGACAAGAATATCCATGACACAATGGATCCTATAGAAACCCATGCTCAATGTACGTGGATATTAAAACATTTTAGATTAATATTTATCACATTATGAAATTACTTTCTTGAGGGCCAAAATAGATTAGTGTTTTGGAAACATGGAACAAAATATTATAACTTGGTCAAATATCTTCAATGTCTCCCATAAAGATCTTCCCATTTAGTACTCCTACTTAAAGCCTTTGACCATAACCTAAGAAAAGAAAACATAAGAACGAGTGATATCAGACACTCTAAAAGGTATATAAAGGAGATTGATAAGCATAATATGAACATAAGGGTATGATAACCTGATAATAAAATTAAAATATTATACCTGACATATCAAAGATTATAAACATGAATCATGGAATAAATATTGGAAGTTCATAAGACATTAATCATAAGAAAATCAAAGAAAATGATTCTAGAGGCCATAAAATCGGCATAAGATATATAATTGTGGCATAAAAATCAAATTATAACATTGTCAGTATGTTTAAATAGAAATAAGTCCACTCATTAGGTTAGGGACATGAAATTAGGTCCTCATATGAACTTATTGACATACAACCAGGTATATGCACAAAATTGTGAACATGTAATCAGGTTCACACATAACATTGTGAACATGTAATGAGGTTCATTCATAACATTGTGAATTGGTAATAAGGTTTATGCGTAACATTGTGAATACATAATCAGGCTCACCCATAACATTGTGAATATGTATTTAAGCTCACACATAAACATATGGAGATGAAACCAAGTTCATGCATAATCTTTTGATCATGTAATTAGGTTCAAACAAAACATTGTGAACACCTAATAGGGTTCACTCAAAATACTGTGAAAATTTAATTAGGTTCACACATAATATATATACTCATTATTCATCCATCATTACCTAATGAATCGGAGGGAGACAAAGGTCCTACCCTTCACATAATGAAATCATACATATGTGTTCCAAAATATAAAAAAACATTCCTAATATCATAATTATTGAAATGAAATGAATATTATAAACACTTGATTATATCATAACCCATAGAAAAGATACATGATTCATAATCATTTAGTCATAGAATAACATATCAAAGGAAGTGAGTCTCATAAGAATTTTATCATTGTACAACCCATGGAAGCGAAATGAGTTTCATAAGAAACTTTTAATTATAAAAATAAACCATTAAAAAAGAGTAATAATTGACCTTATGGATAATATCCCTAATAAAAAATAAATTATATCAAATGTTGTCATCATATATAGAGGAGGATTTTGAAATATGAATTTGAACATTTTTTATGGGAAATAACATTTCATTGAAAGTCAATCTTTAAAACATAATTGTTTTTAAAATACATTCCTTTTAAAACCACTTAAAACCCTTATAAATTAGGTTTTAAAAATAATTTAAAAAATTTCTTTTGGAAAATATCTATTTCACTTCGAAAAACACTTTTTATAAAATAAAAAATTTTGATAAACATTTTCTATGAAAACAACCTTAAAAACATATAAAGGATGTTTTGGAAAAATTTAAAAAATTTAAAACATAAAACATTTTTAAAAGTCATTTCTTGGAAAATGATCTTAAAAGATCATTAAAATGTATTTTTTTAAAACATTTTTAAAAAACATGGTTTTGAAAGAACAAATATTTTCGATTCAAGAAATAAATAAAGTAATATTTTCTTACAAAGATATTATAAAATATTTTAATTAAAAAGGAGTCGAAAAATGATAAAATTACTTGAAGATATCATTAATAACAAAAGTATAAAAAAATTCATGAGAGTTCTTGACAGATAGATCATATGACTCCATCAATGGAAGTAGAATCATAAATAATCCCGATAAACGATGATATTGTAGCAATACACTCTTACCACTTTAGTAAAATTGAATCATAATACCTATGAGAGAGTATCATTATACTAATATTAAAATATAATGAATATAATGAGATTCATGATATAACATGTTAAACGGTAGTATATACACCTCATATAATAATATAGGTTCATAATTCAACATGTGTCTCAAAGAAAGAACATTTAGAGAAAATTTCTTTAAAAATTTTATATCTTTTGAACCATAAACCCAATGGTAATAAAATGGATATGTAAATACCAATAAATTTAATTATAGGAATCATAGAATATATAAATGGATAGTATATACAACACAGAAAATAAATGATTGTTGATTGTGGCATAATTCTCGCATAAATAAATGTGAGACCAAAAATCCCTTTAATACTTGAGTAACTTTTGAATTATGAAATATGTGAAAGAATAACATAATGTAAAACTTTTCATATCATTAAATAAAATTAATTCATTATACAACAATTAATTTGGTAGTATATACCCAACACAATAGGAATATGTGGTGAATATAGCATATATTATATAGAAATAAAAGTGAGACGAGAAAACCCTTACCTTATGTCTTGAATTTCTTCATACATGTTAAAAAATAATATATAATAAGTACATTATTATTATAAATCTAATATATAACCATTTTATTATATATATTATCATATTATATTTTATTATTAATTTATATTTTCCACTTATTAACAATTCTTTATTAAATTTACATTTTGGGTAAAATATATATTTTTAATATGATTTGACTTGTTATCTTTAGATCTTTTTCATTGATCATTATTTAATTATATATATAATATATACCATGTTTTAAATATAATATATGTTAATTATATATATATTTAATATAGAAATAAAAATGAGATACACCATTCGGGAAGACGATATGTCATACGTACGAAGAACGATGTTTCTATTTTCTTGTTGTATTGAAATAAGTTAAATGTTATATATATATATTATAATTCTAGCAGAATTACTTTTTCCTATATATTTCACATATTTTAATTAAATTAATCATTAATACATTCCATTTAAATAATGAACAAATCACATCGCTTTGAGGAGGTGGTAGTCCACATGTCCACAAATGAAGTTATCATATTCCCAAAAAATGGAAATCATGAAGGTATGTGTTATATAATAATTAATGAAGAATAAAGTCATCATAAATTTCATATATATCATATAAATATTATATTTTTTTCATTACTTCCCACCTTGAAAGGTTGTAACGGAGGAACAAATGACCTCGTTTTGCAGGGCAGTAGTTCGCCGTAAACACGAACAATGATTGCATATCCCATTTGATTGAAGTGTGTGTAGGTGTAAGTAAATAAATTAAACTAAAAACATTTAAGTATATTTAGGATAATGAGTTTATTTTATAAGTAAGTAATAATAACAATTTAGGGGGTGGAGAAAGTAATAAAACAAAAATTCTCATTGAAGAATGTTACCGCCTCTTCAGGTAACTTCTTTCTATTTTCACCAAAGGAATTCTTTGGTTTAATATATACCCAAATTGAGTCTTCTAGGATGATGGGAAAAACATTGGGATATTATTATTCATTGTTCAGATGAACCTAAAGTAATTATATGTGTGAATAAGTGATGTGGGGGAGACTTCATCATTATTGTGGAGGAGGAGTGGGATTCTTATAAATACAAAAAAGATAAACACTATTGAGAGGTCTCTCTTACAATTGTTCCAAAAATAAAGGTTAATTTTTTATCCAATAAGAATTGTTTTCTAAATATAGCTATACTATTGGTTTTTTTACAATTTTATAGTTCATTTTCCCCTTAATATTAAAGTTGAACCACTAAGTAAACTCATTTTGACCTAAATCGCTATAATTAATTTTAATTGCTTTCACAAATTTTTTTGGTAAAAAATAAAACATTCCTTAAAAGAATTTATAATTTATTAGGATTATAAATATGAAATTAATTTTTATAAATTTTAATTACCTAAGTGGAATAAATTAATTTTAAATTAATCCCACAAATGGGATGGAAAAGTGGGGTTTTAAAGTGAAAATGTTAAAAAGTTCACTGTGTTTTTATATTCAATTTTAATGTGAAATTGATTTAAATGGACTAAATTGTATTATTATATGAATAATTTATCTAAATATACTTTAATACCAATTTATAATATAATTTTACTATATAAATAAATTATTGAAAAATGAGATTTTCAATTAAAATTCAGTGTTTTTCACTGTTAATCAAAAAATGAACCTTTTTAGAAAAATACCAAAAAATAACCCAGATTAAATATATATATTCTGATTTAAAAAATTATATCTATTTTTTAAAATAAAAGTTATATAATTTTTAAAAATTAGATTTAAAACAATTCTACCATTTAAAGGCGGTAAAATTGGGTTTTAGAATAACCCAACTTTTTATGCCTAAAACTGGATTTGATATAATTTTATTTCTATAAAACTTATTGGATGAATGTACAAAATTTTTTTTGAATGTAAAATATATAAATTTAATCAATATCTCACAATAATAGTGATTACTTTAATTTATTATGTGAAATCACCTTTTTTGGAGTAAAAATAGTTTTTCATAAAAACACTTCCTTTATATTCAATTGGGTTTTATTTTAATTTCGAATTAATTGATAATAAAATAATTCATTTTTTAAACATGTGTATACCACAGTTTCAAAATTTAGTGACTTTTATTCACATAATCCATTCAATAGCAAGGTGATAACTATAACAACATTTTAATAATAAAATTTTAGTTCGGTAAAACTCTGCCTGGTGTGTAATGAAAGGTATTGAAAGAACTCAGCATTGTGTATAACACAAGACAATCATAGTTATGTGTGTAAAAAATGATAATCTAAGTGTTGAGTGTAGTGAAATAGAATCCAGGTGTTTTATACAAAGAAATATTAACATGATGTAGCGTGAAATGCAAGCCATCAATGAAATTTAATTTATTTGAAAGAATAATTCATAAAAACTCAGGGTGTTACATTATACCCATATCAAAATGAATTTCTCCCTCCAATTTTTTTTGGATTATCAACGGTTTAATACTCTAAAGTTCCATTCATATGACCCCACATCAAAAAAATGAATATTATAAGTTCCTTTTAAATTGGAGAGTTGAAAAAATAGAGGTTAACCAAAGTGACTCATAACTAGGTCTCCACATAGAAGAAAGTAGGTGAATATTTGGACATGGAAGAAAAGTATAAATAATTATACATTGTGATAATGATCACTGATCACAAAAAAATGGGTGATATGTAGAATGTTAAAAATCACAAAACCATAAATCTTTGACGATATAAGGGACTATTTGATTCAAAAAAATGAAGGTACTTGGATAACATGATTGTTTCAATATCCTTTTCTTAATGCTAAATAAATTTCATGGGGAGATATAATTACTTTATTTTATCCCATTTCATATGCTCAATATCACCCTTTGGTTTTTTTCCTTGGTCAATTTTCACTTCATCTCCTACATTACGAAATAATGGTGAATTTATCATCCCTGAAGAACTAACATATATTTAGATATATAAATAGAATGATAGGTCATTATATCATAGTAAAAAGTGTATCACAAGCTATCCAATATTCACAAATACTCATATATAAAGATAATAATTAAATATCTAAAACCTCATCTGATGATTAACTTAAACCAATATATAAATGGCTAACCTAGTAAACCTTATGAAAGATGAAATTCCAAAACTTTATAAAGAAGTTCACTAAATCAAATTAACATTGGTCCCCTATATATCATAAAGTATCTCTTTATTGTACCATTCCAAACTTGTGAATAAATTTATCAGGATTTATATTGAAACATGGTAATAAGTAGAATTACCAGACATCCTAATTGAAAACATGCATTCTTTATTATTCCCAAGATCAATGGATATATTTCTTAAATCCAAAAAATGTCAGAATATCCATCCATGACAACAAAACCCACATTTTCAACAAATCCTTTATCTGTTTGATGTCATCAATACCATCCAATTTACATTATCAATATCAATCATCTCTTTATCCATACTGAACATCAATTTCATATCATTCAGAACATATTAAGGGGTACCTTCCCAAAATCATTTGATTTCCAAAAAATATAACATTTCCATTAAATAAATTTTCTTGGTTATTAGAACCATTTAACATATTATTTAGAATCCTTGAAAAAAAACATATATTGAAAAATCCTTATATATTTCAATAATATTGATTCCAAATATATAAATACATCAGTTATTATACTTAACTGATTAGAATTTAATAAGTCCTTCCATAGATTAGAAGTAAATTATATGGTTAGGTCAATTATTAGGGTAATTCCCACGTTCTCTGTAGTTAATACACTGAACTCCTTGACAAATTATCACTCTATGAACCTTCTTTCCTCATAGATAACATCTTACCCTCCATTTGAGGTGTTATTATAGGTTATTCTTCCCTTATTCATGATATGTATAAAGTTGAATCTTCTTTACATGATGTTCATTCCCGCATGAAATTTCTCAAAATACAATCTTCCTCTTATTAGATGCATTAGGAATCTCACAAAAGATCATGTACTTAATCATATAACGTGATGTATTATTAATCATAATCATAATATGTTTCTCTATAGTCATTATCCACTTTGGTTTCCCATAGTAATAGATTTGTCCATCATTTTTATTATTAACATGATTCCTTTTGGTTCCATCCATTGACTAAAACCTAAGTCATTATGTGAGGAACACTAATCATAATGTAATAACCACATATTAACGGAAATCACATACTGGATGTCTAAATCACATACAAGATAATCCACCCAATATTTAGAATGATGTTACATGGGTGAATGATTGAGGGCCTGAAAAGTGTTTTATTTGGAAGAGTATTCAGGGATAAATAGATAACCAACCCTTAATTTTCTTGAAAATACATAATCCTATAGGCTATTGAAAATTATTAATCAAATATACTCTACTCAAGGTTTATCACACAATATCAAATTCAATTCCATCATAATTTCAACACATAATATGTATTAGTATGTAACTCCTTAAATGAACGTATGATAATTTAAATAATTACTCTAAACAATGTAAACAAAATAATACATCACAATTCCTAATATAAAATTATATTCATGAATATTATTACATAGAAGACGACTGAGATTAGATTAAGAGTCTAAAAAATATATAAAAAATTAATAATATAAAATATATATTGACAAATAATATAGAAGAGAATAAGAATGAGATTAGATTAAGTTGGTTTGGTAATGTTAGAAGAAATCATGGAGATTTATTTTTTAATAGTGTAATGATAATGAAAAATTAACCAATAAAAATAGGTAGATGTATGCCTAAAATGGTTATTAAACAAATAATAAAATATAATCTCATTCTGAACATTTTCAATAAAAATATGGTCCTCAATAGAGTCAATTGGTGATGCTTGATCCATATATCCCACCCCATTTAATTAGGTATGACCATTATTATTTTTGTTGAAGAATACATGAAATAATAAAATTAAGTAAATTAAAAAAAATTAAAATTTTAAATTATATTATCATTTACGAAGAACACATAAATAAAATAATTATAGACACTTCATAATTCATCATCGATAAACATGAAAATACTCAATTTTATCCAACATAAAAGTTTTATACTATTATCGATATGACTTTAATATGAACTTCAATGTATTCCAAGTTATAATATATTCTTATGAAAACTTTTAATATCAACTAATAAAATTTTCAAATTATTTATATATTTTAAATATTTTAAATATAATTTTATTTAATTCATTGATCGTATCATCCAAAGATCATTTTGGAATGGTTCAAATATTTTTTTCCAAAATAAGGCATTTGAATATAAAGATTTTATATTTGATTCTATGAAAAATTTACAAATAAATATGTATAAATTCTATATTTTACTTATTTAAAAATTTATAAACATTGAAAACTATTCAGCCATGTACATCCACCTTAAACCTTACATCTATTGAAACATTTTTGTTTTGGTTTAAAGGTTCTACTTGGCCATATTGACCAATATTTTTGAGAATTTTTAAAAAAATATTATTTTATTTAAAATTATACAAAAAATGGATTGCACCACATCATGTTCTTGGCCTAAGGGAGCATATCCTAAGGGGGAATATTCTTATTTCTTCTTCTTCTACCTTTTCTTTTGAAGGGAATACCGATTTTTATTATAACACCATAAGGTTGTGCTTATAGAAATCTATTTTTTTCCTCAGATAAGTGCTAATAAGAATATAATTATTTCCTCAAAAATGTTCTATATGGTCTTACAAAAACCACAACATCCACTATGTCAAGTTATATTTTGTTTTAGTGCATGTATCTATTAGATCCATCTTGATAAAATGATACCACATTAATTTGATTAATTATTAATACTAAAATACTTTCAATTTATTTTTCATTTAATTGATTTTCTTATGGGTTTTTTTTCATATTTTTATTTGGTAGTTTTAATATTGGGATTTCATTCTTCCACATGAAATATTGTTTTTATTATTATCCATCGATTAGTTTATAACAATAATCTATGGTTGCTATATTATGGGTTTACATATGTGGTTCTTTTGGATATGGGAATATTTTTTTACTCATATTCCATTGAGATCAATTATAGATATTTTCATATAACTGTCACCACCTTGAGAGAGATAGAGATACGAGGAACCATTCAAAGTTCTTGGTTTTCCTAAATAGGTCTTTGGAGTTACTATAATACTTTATGTGTGTCAAAGATGATGTCTTGAAAAACTGATATTTCATTTTTCTTCAATTTTGTATTTTCCTTTTATTTTGTAATGATGAGTTATATTTATATGCATCGGGTTATTCTATCAAAATTTAGGATTAATATGACTTATTTGTGGTTTGTTTTCTATGTTTTCAATTTAGAAGTTGATTCATCAAATGAATCTTGATTTAAATTTTCTAATTTATAATATTACCACTATTATGAATCTATATTTGAACAAAAAAAAGGAAAGACATGATGGGAACAAAAATTGGGAATCATAGTTTAATAGAGATCCCTGAATTCACCCATTGACATTGGTTACGCTTCAAGACACCAAACACCACCATGGAAGCTGAAAAAAATGGAAGTAGAAGCCCCTAAGAACCCACCAATATATTTACGCTCTTTCTACACCATCATAACATACACCTCTACCACTGTACTCTCCACTTCACATTTCTATTTCATCACCTCCTTACACTGACCCTCCATCATCATCTATAATTTCATGTGGTTCTATTTATCTTTATCCACGTGATTCTGGGTGGTGATTGTCTTCCTCTAAATCCCATTCATGGAATCCTAGTATTGTTCCACCTTTTATTTGGGTGATTGAATATTTATTTGTGACTCCTTTAAAAACCTCTACAACATGGAAACCGTGTTATAAGCCTTATCCACCATAGTTTATTATCTGATGACCTCCATTAGCCTAGTCCTCTTCTCTTACATTAACTTCTATAGGGTTTCCTCCCTCTTCCCATTGGACTCGTCTATCCTAAAAGGTAGTTGAAAATTTTTAATCTCCACTTTTCATGCCCAACTTCATTCTAAGAACCTCTTCACACACCAAAACATCAATGATATCTGATTGGATTTCACAGTTAATCTCTTGAAGATGTTGTAACAGCTTCGAGATCTCCAAAACTACTTGGAGGTTCATGTGGTTGAGGATTTTAAGGCTTTCAAGTCCAGAAGCGGGATCATAAATGACATTAGGATTGGAATTTGGTTAGTTTAATACTATAACATTCCAATTATTCTCCATGGGAGAATGGTTCATGGGGTAGAACAACCGGAATTGAAGTGAAAAATGTATAGGAACTAGCCAAAATAACTCAGAATAAAGGGAAATATAGGTTCTAAAAATATAGTTCATCTTAGTCTTAGTGTAGTTGCCATGGGAAGATACCCACCCATTAGAGTTTCCATGTTTTAAATATGAGTTTTCTATGTACACAAAAATAAAATCATGATGATATATATGGAATTTTTTTAATTAAAAATAAATTCATTTTTCATAAAATCAAATTTAAGAAATATTTGTTCCTTATCCGATGAATAAATACTGATATATTTACAAAGTTTGGGATTTTTTATGAATAATTTTAAATAAATATGAAGATTTAATTTTTTTAAAAAAAATAACTTATATACAATGAAAAATTAGATAAAACTTAATTTAAAACATGATAATAGTAAAAAAACAATATAAACTTTCAAAGTTACAGAAAATATAAAATATGATTTATTCCATGTAAAATCAAATTTTACTTAATAAGGATATATTTTTTAAATCATTATATTTAAAATCATTAAAATGAAAATATAATGAGATCAATTACTTTTATTTAGAATTTGGGAATTCAAACCATCGAAAAATTAAAAGCAATAAACAAATATGATCTTTCTAATTTTTTATAAATACTCTAATAACAATATATCAAATCTAATATTTTCTTTTAAAAACCACCAAATAATGAAAAATATATTTTTCCACAATTCATTTTATAATATAATATACATTATATAGAACATGGCCTTATATAATTAAAATTTTAAATCTATCTACAAAAATAATTTATGTAATTAAGAAATTGAATAATAATGCAATAGTTTTTAATTTATAGTTTAATAAATAAAATTAAAAATAAAATTATAAATCATAAATCATAAAAATTATAAATGAGAATAATTATTAACAACAATTAATTATTAATAAGGTAATATGTAAGGTAAATATTAATTAACAATAATAATTTAATTTATAATTTACTTAAAAATAGAATTAAAAACCCAGTATTCAAATTATTTAGGTAATTAAAAATTTAATTAAAAAATGTTAATAATAATGAAACTTATTATCGTTAATAATAATAATTAATATTAATGTAATTAAAAGTATGATTATTAATAATGTGATTATAATATTTCTATACTCTTTTCTCCACCATCACGCCTTTCACATTTTCCTCCCTCATTTCCGCTGCGCATTTTCATTTCATCAGCTCCTCACAGAGACCCCCCCATCATTTTAAATTTTATGTGGTTGTATTTCTATTCTTATGTTCACCTCAGGGTGATTTTCCCCTCTCACACAATCACCTCCATGGCATCCTGGTATTGTTTCACCTTCAATTCAAGTATTCAATTCTTCATATCAGAATCTTTGCACAACCATTGTGTCATAGACAGTCTATTAAAGAAATTATCTACCTTGGTTCCCGGTATAACTACCATTATCTCCCTTTAAATCTTATCTTTAATTATTTTTTTCAAGGCCTCCACTATCTTCAATATTATTTAACTCTTTTAAATCCTTCTTTTGAACCCCTTCATGATCTAGAGCACCAATGAGCTCTAATTGGATTTTATTATTCCTCTATTGAAGAAATCAACCCAATATTTAGTGCTCCACCACCTTTTAGAGGATCCTATAGTTGAGGTTTTTGAGGTTTTGAATTTGGGAATCAAGATCATTGATGAGTTTGGGATTATAATTCAGTTTGTTTATAGTTGTAGTTTTCTAATGGTTGGCCATTGGTAAAGAGTGAATTGGTGAGAACAATGAGAATTGATATCGAAAAATGTAGAAAAAGAAGCATAAACACCTAAGTAGAATGGAAATAAGGTTCCCAATATATATTCCCATGTAGACCCATGGGGGGGGGGACCGACCAACCCATTAGTGTTTCCATGTTTGGAGTTTCTAAACATGATTTTGTCCCACATAGGAGTAACTGTAATGTGTTCATTAATCCCATAATTATTTTAATAAAATATACATCCTTTTTTATAATATATAATTTAGTAACAATTCAAGTCCATTTAATTATAAATATCTATACTTCAGTAAATCTAGGATTTTTTATGGACAACTAAAAAAATCTCATAAAATATTAAAAAATGTATAAAAAAGTTAAAAAATATCTTATATGGAATGAAAATTTAGTGAAACCAAATTTAATTCTCTACTATAGTTATAAAAAACTTCACAAGCCATATCATTTTAAAAAATATAAAATATTATTCATTACAAGTAAAACAAAAACATAAATCATAATAATATATAAATTTCTAAAAAATTATTTATAAACTCATTTAAATTAAGATATAAAGAAATCCATTAATATCATTTTAAACCAGAGAATTCAGAACATTGAATTATTAAAAATATTGAGAATTTTTTTTCATATTTATTTTATATGAATATTATAATAAATTTATAAAAAATAAAACATATATTTTTAAAATTTTATATAAAAAATTTAATAAAAATATAACAAAATCAATATTTTTTACTAAAAAAGTCAATAAATATTTTTTTTTGTTCTTAATTTTATATAAAGTTAAAATAAAAAATAAAAATATATGAATTTATCAGTTATTTTTTTATCATACATTCACAATAAAAACATTAAAGTTGACATAAACCGAATAACTAATTCTACTGCATTTTTATATTTTAATTTTTCCCTATTTTCATAACCTATATATCTCCCTATATTTGGTAATATTTTCCATAATCATAATTCAAAAAAATTTATTATTTTATGGTGGAATGATATTTAGTAAATAATTTTGTTTTGTATGATAAATAAAATGTCATAATTTTCAGTGATATTAGAGTAATATTACTGGGGAAGTGAGAATTTCATGGTAAACTTGATTTATCATGATTAAATTAATTTTATTAGTTTTATTTTTTAAATTTTTTTTATTAGGAATATAAATGTGGATTGATAAATTTATACTAGTGAAATTGAAATTACATAAGGTATAAATTTAGAGTGAAATTATAATTAAAAATTAAAAATTAATCTATTAGTTAGACAAAGAGATACAATTTTTAGAAATAAGGTGTGATCCAATTTATAAAATTTAATAAACCATATTTAAAACATGATTAAAAAATGTTATGCATAATTTATAAGTGATATTTTATTCCAATGAACATCATGTGTTATTCCCTTACAGTATTTGGTATCACAAAAAAACTTATTTCCTTTTAAATGTGTTATATATTTTTATTTTATTTGTTTTTTGTTTATTTTAAAACATGTTATTTTTTTTATTTCAAATTACAAGTTTGTTGTTTTATTTTTATTTTTATTTTTCATTATGTTATGTCGTTGATTCCGCACACCCTTATCCTCCATGATTCATCTAAGTCCATCATTTAGAAGACATGTTTCCCAATTTATCATCGATATGGATCCCATTCATCAATCCTCCATCCTTAATGATGGTCTGTGGTGAAAATAGAGATAATTAGAAAGGGGGAAATGGATTTAAAGGGACTGATGGCCATTATAATTTCCCACCATACATAAGATACCAAAGGGGAATAACATAGATAAACATTTAATATCCAATAATTTCAGTTTAAAATATAGAAAAATATGCTTACAAGGACATATTGTAGTCAAAGAATTACAAAATAATGATTCCATGCTCATTATCCTAAATAATGGAGAAATTTGAAAATAGAAATATTTACCTCACCTTTGGATAATTCGATTGAAATGAAAAAATCAGTATCAAATGTATTTAGTGATTCATTAAAGATAATGTTCATTGGATTTGTAGCTCGCCCTTAATTTATCTCTCTATTCATAATGTTTATAGAGACACCCTATGATTAGAGAGTTAGTGATAATTTATGGAATATAGGGTTTCCCAGTGGATATAATATCAATCAATGGATCAATTAATTTAATAAATTAATTCCACCAGTAGTGGGTGACGAACATATCTCTTTAAATGTGATATATGGAAGACATTGTGCACCATATCCAATTTTGAGGGTAATTCTAGGTAGTAAGTAACCTCTCCCACCCAATGTCATATCCTGAATGGGCTAATAAACCTCATTTCATCTTGCTTCATATACTAGACCTCTTCAAACCACATTGTGGAGAGATCTTTAGAAACACATGATCACTTTCCTTGAACTCTAAATGAATTATTTTTTGGTCTTCGAAGAAATCTTCGAGACTATGAGTGATCCTCATATAGTCAAAGATCCCTTGAACCTTCTCCATTATCACTCTCACTAACTATATCCCCATTATTGATGTATCTATTATATCAATCTAGTATAGGTGTGACATACAAGGTCTATAGTACCATGCTTAAAAGGTTCCATACCGATGGTGGAGTGGTATAAGTTTTTGTATGAAAACTATAATATAGGTCAGTGATCATCCTCGATATTACTAAAATCCCACACATAGTCCCTCAATATATCCCTGATAATCTGAATAGTATGCTCAGTCTGGTCACCAATATGATGGTGGAATACTGTACTCAACCATATCCGGGTCTTAAATTCCTCCTTCAAACCTATCCATAATTGGGACATAAATTTATAATATTCATTGGAAAAAATAATCTAAGGTATCCCATGCATCTGAATAATATATTTCACATACAGTACTTCCAATAATTCTATCAAACTCTGCTCCAGAATAATAAGAAAGTGGGCTGAATTTGTCACTTGGTCAATGATCACCCAGATAACATTGTGACCACTCACTGACCATGGGATCTCCATAAAACAAATCCACCAATATTCCATCTAACTTCCCCTATATCACATTACGGGGTTATGAAAAACCAACTAGGACTTGATAGTCCACATTCATTTACTAACAGGTGAAGAATGATGATATAATCTCACAAAAAGATTCAGTTCATAACTGCCCACCAAAACTGATGCCCGAGGTCTTGTTAGATATTTTCCACTCCATGATTTACCTCTAAGGGTGATGAATGAAAGTTTATATTGACCTCCTCACATAGTATGACTAGAAATTATATACATATCTGGAAGTGGATGATGTTCTACCCCTGTTTGGAATATACATCTAATGAATTTCTTATGGATATTCAATCTCACAAATAATTGTATTAAATGTCTTCCAACTAATCCACCTACACTACTGAGACGCCTCTATTAAAATTTGATAATGATACTTCCTACTAAGAGAAACAATTAAATGTTTTTATATGGTAGATTATAGAAAATTTCAAATTCATATTCCTATAGGAATTCCAACCAATGTATCTGCCTCACGTTAAGTTCTCTGTGAATAATGAGGAACCTGAGACACTTATGTTTTGAATAAATTATTAACTGGTCACTAAGAAGGTTGTGCCTTGAAGTTATCAAGGGAAACACTACCATTTCCAACTAAAGATCATGGTTTATGTAGTTCCACTCCTAAGGACTCAACTATCTGGACCCATAATAAATCATCATCTTCCTTCAAATTAGCACAAAACTAAGTAAAACTCTAGAGGAATCACTAAACACTACAAACTTGACTCCCTCCTATTGAAACAACAGGACATAATAATATATTATAGAGACCTAAGTTTTATAAAAATATTATAACATGATTTTTAAAATTAAAATCTATAAATCACATCCCCAAAAATATATAACTATATTTCCTTTGGATATTAAATACATAATAAGTAAATTTAAAAATAAACTACATTATCTTTATTTTAATCACTATAATGTGATACTTAATCTCATTGAACTTTTATTACATCATAAGATACCCTGGGGACATACATAATGGAAAAGTGTGATATTATAAAGTCTATTAAGGGATAAAAATGATAATAAAGTATAAAATATGAGTCAAGAATAATAACATAAGGTCATAAAATTAGAGGATCATATATAATCACATGTAATCATGGAATAATATAAATGATATAATAAGATCATAAAACCATATGACTGTGGAAATAACTTAAAAATAACATCATAATCATAAGTCAAGGATCACTCTTAAGAGAACATAACATAGTGTGTTAGGATTAATGTTTGTGCACCATACATGGTATCTCATTAAATTAAAACATTATTCAATCAATAGAGGTTCTGTAGAATTCTTAGAATAACTATCAGATAATATATAAATAAAAATCATGATAAAATCCCTAAAGAGGAAATGGGTTACATAATACTAACTCAAAGCATTAAAAAATGATATATCATAAATAATCCCATGAAAATAAGTGATTAACGTTTCTTTATGTTAATAATATAATTCAGAAAAATAGTACATGAATATGGAGTTTGATTTAAGAAAAAATCCTAATAAAGCAGTGGATAATTAGTTATAGAAATTCACCTCTTAAATGATATTTTATGAACAGAGCAATGAACCATTAAAGAAGGTGAGCATAGAGTTTTTTACTTAACACTAGAAATGAACTAGAATAGTTTTCTATAAAATTGTTATTTTTTTGAAATAATAAAATGGATTAGTATTTAAATTTTTGACACTTGAAAAGAATTATATAATAGAAATATTCCCATTAATAAGGTTTCATTTAATGAAGGGATTTATAAGGGAACCTAAAAAGCATAAAGATCCCAAAAAAATATAGGGATAATAAATTTGGAATTTATGTAAGGAATGTAAATAAAGAATATAGACAATGTACTTCTAAATAAGTGAGAGAGAAAGAGAGGTAAAGAGAGAAAGTGTAACCCAAAAGAAAAAGAGGGTGGTTTGGGAGATCCCTTACCTCTGGTACCAACTCTATAATTATGTGAATCTAACCCCATGAATAATAATATTTAATTTATATAATAATTTATTAAGAATTTTTTAGGTATATTTTATTTTTTTATGTCCATTTATTGTCACATGTCATTCTTTTATTATATAGTTTTTTTCACATTGGTCCCTTGTGGTTGTTCACTCAACTTCTATAAAACTACTTTGATTTGATAGTCAAGGTCAAAGTTATCATAAAAGATTCATGATATATATAATTTTAGAGGTATAGACTCTTTATAATTACTATTGAATAATTGTTATAAAATACAAAGATGGTCCAAAATAGTTTCATATTTCTAGAAGAGTCCCAATACACTCATTTTAAATGGATATAATTATCATGATAATATTTTCTTAATATCAATGAAATAATGATAAATTTATATTTATATAAAATTAATAATATAATAAATATTATATTTTTACATTAAATAATTTTTTAAAACCATTTATGTAATGTGGTAATATATTTTTTATAACATCAACTATATAGGCAGTTAACACTAGCCATTATGGGACTATTTTTATAAACAACTATGAAAATGGATTTTATGAAGTATATGATGATGTAATTAATATTATGGTAGAATTACATTATTAATTATATGTACAAATTCATGTTTATAATAATTAGATAAATTATGTAGAAATAATATGGAAAATATATATAAAGGTGTAAGTAATAAATAGATTTATCTCTTTGAAGTTGCTTATTTTTAATACACCTTAAGTCTTATATGATTCACCTTTTTGAGTGACCATAACATATGTAACATTTTTAATAGAGTTATAAATGGGTTTTATAGTGGTTAAATCTATGATGAGTGAGCTAGTCTGCATGTAGTGGAAGATGATCTACTTGGGTTAATTTTAGTTTAAAAAATCTGAGACTGAACAACTATATTTATTTTTAGTTTTTAACATTAAAACTAATAAATAGAAAAATGTTCAAATTATAACATTACAATAAATATGGTAATAGAAACGATTTCATGAGTAAACAAAATCACATGGTGGTGAACAATGTCACACTAGAAGTGGTTATTACATCAAAAAACATTATAGAAATTCGGATTAAATAGAAAAAAAATTCTACATACTGATACATCCTAATAGAATGGAAAAAATGAGAAAACATTTATATATTTCATAAATAGCAAGAAATACAATCATAAAATCATAAACAATAATATGTAAAATATTTTTAGAAATTTTTTTTTCAGTAACACAAATATTCCATTCCAAAATATTGGAATTAACAATAGTAGATTTAGACTTGTACACTTCTAGAACCACACCCAAATTCATTCACCAAAAAATGAATAAAAAAGATAGAATTAAAACGAGAGAATGTAGAAATGATGAATTTTAAAAAATAATTTTAATTAAATAAATAAGTGGAAGCATTCAGCATTATAGGTTAAAGAAAATAAATACATGGAAAGCAGTAAATGGACATAGAATATTTATATGCTTCCGCTAATTGGCATATGTTCATATAGAAGAATAATCAAATATGTTTCACTATGAAAGAATAAAGAGGATAAAAAGCGGGTAATGTAAAATAAAAAACATAAGGAAAAGTAATAAATAAGAATAATAATTCAAAAACAACAACAGAGAAAATCCTAAAAGAATCGAAACCCCCTTATCGAGGCTTGATAAAACATTTATTGAGGAAGAATATTATTGTAAAGTGTTGAATTCATCATTTTTGAGTCATCAGGGTTTTTCTTTACTATCCTAGTTAATTTCCATTCATAATCACATTCCATGAGCCACTAAATAGATGAAATAACTTTGAGATCCAATGGTGATCTCTATGATCTTGTTGTTCACTTCGTTTTTCCACTAGTTATCCAAGAACTGGGGTAATTGGGCCTCTTCCTTATCACCTATCTCTCTCACACCTACTCTATCAATCTCTTTCTCTCTCTCTCGACATAGTTGAGTAGCTTCAGAAGAAATCCATCACTCTCCACGATCCAATTTACTTTGATTTGGAAGAACAAGGGAAGAATACTAATGATAGCCTAGGGGATACTAAAACGGGTCAATGAAATCAAGATATTGAAGGATTGAGAAACTGTGAGACCTAAACTCATAATTAAAAAAAATAGAACCAAATAAAGGTATGATTTTAGGGAAATCAATGTTTTGGTGTAAGGGTATTCTTAAACTTATTTAAGGGTCTTGAGGGCCTCACTTAATAGTAGAACTAATGAACCACAACCCACATAATGGAATACCAAACAAATATAAAGGGAAATTGTTGATATGTAAGGGTATCCAAACCTCATATAAGGGTAAAATTGGTGTTTTATAAGGGTATACCATGGAAAACAAATCCTACATAAGGGTCATCAATAACTCACTTAAGGGATAAAAATAAATGATGATAGAATGATGGAAATAAGTAAAAATATTATACTAAACCAACATTTAATTTAAAAAAAAAGGGGAAAACAAAAAAATAAATCTCCACCTTGGAAATTAAATAATGGAAGATAATAAATTTGCAACATCATTAAAATGACTCTTAATTGTATCAATTAAATTTCCCTTCTTGTAATTATTTCATGTAGTATAACTCACTTATATCACATAGTGAAACCACCAAATTATTATTCTCGTAAATGAAGAATGATACATTAGTCAGGAATTAAACCAATAAAAATGATAGATTTTACAATGGTGTAATAAATATGAAACAAGAGAATAGGAATATGAAAATTTGGATTTTCTCGATACACCAAAATTATCATACTCATTAAAAATTCTATAAAAATAAAAAATTATTCTAATAATACAATATTAATTTTTATGATGAAAGTATATATAAACATGAGAGAAAATATATGAGGGTGAAGACTGAATAAAAAAGTGTTTTTTATATAAATTAAAGAACCTATTTGACCATCATAAATCTAACCATTGGAATAGTATCTTAACCATTATAACAGTAATCAAACCTTTAGGAATAATTACCTTACCATTATAATAGTAACCTCACCTATTGAAATGTAAAATAATAATTAAGTATCTCATAAAATGAAAATATGATATATTTATATCGTGGTACACGAAAATAAATATTTTAATAATGATTTATTAAGTGTTTGTAAATGAAAATTTTGATAAATATAGCGATTTAAAAGAATTTATTTATATAAAATTGATTTATAAATTAATATTAGGTTTTATTATAATGATTATATAATTTTACTAGACTATAATTAATTTTTCAAAGGTAAATAAAATCAATTATAATATTAAAATTTGTATTTTTTGAATAAATGATGAATTTATTTTAAATTTTAAATTCTCATATATAGAAGATTATTTTCATAAAATGAATTCAACTATTCAAATATAAACATAAAAAATGGTTAGGGTGAATTTTTGATATTTTTCTAAAATAGTTGATTTTTTAGTGAATTGTGAAATACGGTAATTTATGGTGTTTAATATTATAATCCAAATACATGAATTTTTGAGTAATGGATGATATAAGAACTCCTTAATTCATACTAACATGAACTATTTATGGTATATGGTAATAAGAATAAATACTATTGATACAGCTGAGACAAAATAATAAATAACTGATTACAATAATGAAAAACACCCCTCTCCCCTATTATAAATACAACCCCTCACCACCCCTTCTCCTCACTCCTTATTAAACTTGAAGTCTACATAATATATTGAACATATTCCCCTCCCCAATACCCCTATGTCAATGTGATATTGGTGTCACCAAAATATCAAATCCAAGTTCCTTAATGGGTCCTTCAAGGAGGATATAATCAAGAGGTTACATTCCCAATCTACATCTTTTTAATTTATTTTCCTCTTCTACCTTCCCCTCGACTCATTAACCCAATATAGTATAATAAATCCAGTATCTTGTATTTATTGTAATTTTATTTTTCTAAAGATATATATTCTATCCCCCCTTTCTCATTTCCTCTAATTCATAGAAAAATGAAACCATTTTCCATATTATATTTTTTAACCACCTTCATCGATAATGAGTATTCATTTTCAAATAATTTTTTAATGGAAAGATTAAATTCACTTATAATTTTATAAAATGAACTAATTATGTATCTTATATGTTTTTTCACTTTTTGAAAAGATTAAATGTACATTACCTTAAATAAAACAAAACTATTTTGAGATGGTTAGAAAAAAAATCCAAAACAAACTAAACATTAATCATTAATATTTTATAAACAGATTCATCAACATGTCAAAAAATAAAATGATTTATAGGATCATTTAAAATTATGTAAGTTAATTAATACCATATTATTTCACTTTGGGAGAAGTATTCATATTTTAAAAGTACTTCCATAATTATACTCTAGTAAATCGACCATCCAACAATAAAATGAAATCTCCTAGAAATTGAACTTTATAACTTATCGAAATAACCATAAATGAACTCAATAAAATTATAATAAATAAAATATATATGTAAGTGGTTCTAAATTAAGTAATTAATTAATTTAAATTTATTATTTAGGACATTAACTACATTTTCATAACACATTCCGACATAATGTAAGGGATCTCTCTGCATCTCAATATTTCCTTTGGGTTATGATTTCTCTCTATTTTCCTCAATTTATCTATTTATTATTATTATATAATAATATAATATTATGAATATATTTTCCAAAATTATATATATTATCCTAATTCATATTTATGATGGGTAAATACATGTTTTAAAAATTTCTATTCCTAATTCCTCAGGATAAGAAAACCCGATTAAAGGGAACTTCTCTATTTCTTAATCCCTTTGAATTAGACTCCACAAAATTTTTTAATGAACCCATATTTTTTAAAATAAATCATTATATCCTGAATAAATAATTTTTTCATTTTTTATTTTATGGAAATAATTATTCCTTTACACTCTTTAAATAATTTTTGTTCTTTTCCCTAAAACTCTGTTTAATTAGTATATTTCTAAAGTGACATAACCACTCTTTTTCCTATTTTCACCTAATTTGGAAATTTTTATTCCTTATATATTCTTATTTTCTCCTTTATAAATATAAACTAATTACTTATCCATTTATTTCATGTATAGAATTATAATACTCCCTGTAACATCCTATCCTGACTGACTACTAAACCAGTGGTCGGATTAGCCATCACATGGCCTCAAGAACACATCCCTATAAGCCGGAGGCTACTGACTAGAAATAAAAGACTAGTGATGGTACAATGGAGAGACAATACCCTCATGATCAAAGTAACATAATGATATAAATGGAAATAAATAATATACAATAGTGGAAGAAGTAAAAAATGAGTGATAGTGTAATATAAGAATATTGTAATAACTAAATAATAGTGGCCAACCACAATATTTAAAAATACATGTATGTCCAGATGATGATAAATAAAATAAAATAAAATAATAATAACAATTAAAATGATTAATTGAAATACATGAATAAATAAAATAAATAAAATTATAGAAGGATAACTCCATGAGCATCCTATGCTCCAACTCAGTCCTCTTCTCCTAACTCCCAAGTTAGAGCATGAAAAAAAAAAGAAATAATCCAAGGACTTGTGAATGTGATAATCTACTAAGGTAACCTAGTAAAATGGTGGCCTGAGTTGGGTGTGAGATATACTCAGTAGTCCACCACCAACAGTGTCTATAGCATAAATCAGTTCATTCATATAAAACAATTTTTGTTCATGTATATCCAATGTAATGAAATAGTGTGAAATAAATATATAAAAAAGTTGGATCAAGTTCCTCAAGGAAACCTGGTCGTCCATACCAATTCTATCCTAAGATGGAAATTCCTGAACCATAAGAAACCTATACAAGTAAGGCATGGGGAAAGTGATGACAAATGAAATAAATGTTTATAAATAGATGGAATGATCCCAAGCATGTGATTTGGCTAGGTGGACACGTTCATTGGATATCAAAAGTCCATTAATATAATTTTCAATAAAATTAACTACCAAAATTAAATAAATATCATCCTATTCCTATTGGAAATGAAATTTAAAAAGAAACCCATATATCACACTAGGATATCCTTAATATCTCATTTAGGTCACATTATTTCCAATGTAATTCACAAAGGGCCTAACATGTATCACTTTAGGCCTAATGTGAGACAATGACCATTAATCCTGCACCTGGAATCCCATGTAGGGGACTAAGTCTCACTCTTGGACTGGTACAACCATCTTACCAATGAGCCTACCCAAGGTGTCTCCCCTAAGGAACTAGTATCACTCGTAATGAGGCAAACGTAACACATAGTGAGACCTTCCTAGCATAACAATATCTCCCTCGATGCATACACCGACCATCAGTGAAACTTATCACAATCATGATGAGCCTGCCTAAGGAATTCCTTGAATGGAAACCCTTGTACTTCTTAGAGATCCTATTTTTCTTTTAATAAATTATATTATAAAATATAAAATAACATGAAAAAATGGAATGAAATATGAAACAAGTATTCATTAATAGGGACACACTCATTTTAACCTTGACTTATTTATAGAAATAGACCCATACACATGCAATCCACACCAAGGGGAAAGAACACTAAAGGAGAGGGACAAGACCATTAATATTCACTATTAAAAAGAAATAAGGTCAATGTAATAATCATGCCACTATTCCAATCAACGAACTTATAAACATACCATTTTTAGTTTAGAAGATAGTGCACCTCAACTGGGGGGTTTCATTAGAAAACATGACATTGTTATCAAACAATTCAATTCATTTAATTTAAAAAAATCAATTTCACTACATGGCTCAAACAAAACCATCTCAATAAAAATATAAATAATGTTGTGACTCAATTAAAAATGTAATTACAAACCATGTGACCCCAAAAACTCCATTGCCTTATGTCACATGGTTTATAGAAACAATTTAGGCTAGGAAACATGGTTTCTCTTAAATGTGTAGCCTAGTATGCCTTTTCAATGTTTCAGGATCTGGGACCCAAACGATTCTCATAAACCCTCATAACCTCCTTGAATCCATTAGGCATCAATTTTATGGCCAAAAAATGGAATTTAAAGTGAAATAATGGTATGCACACCGAAAAAAAAATTAAATTTCATTAGAAAAAATTCATCCAGTCCAAAAACATGGGATGATACACACCCTTTTTCTAATCCTTATGAGGTGATTATGATACCCATTTCATTCCATGGGTAACCATTATGTTTATTACTTACATTTTATTTCTTTATATGGCACACATATTCTTGTACATGTCATGATAGGTGTTTTTAGATAACTCTCTAAATAATTGTGTTATGTTTTAGTCTCAGGTGATGTTATGTATGGTATTAGGGAGTAAACCTAATATATTAATGGGATCTTTACAATAAGTGATATCATCTTGTAAGTGAGTCTTGACTCTTATTTATATCATGATATTTGTTTCTTCCACATTCCTATGTTATTGTGATCATATGATTCCATGTTCTATATTTTATTCCTTTATATATTTATTCATAGGCCATAAGTTTAATGTTATAATTGTCTGCCTTCTAACTCTTGTTCTATGCTTCATTTCCATGTTTTCTTCCTTACTTTGTTTTCTTACTCCCCCTATTTTTTTACATATTCCCCAGGTTATCCTTTGTATTTATAGGAGATCAAAGGGACTAGAGAGCTCATTATAGATATTAATAAAAATATGTTTTATATTAGTTTCATGTTTTTCAAATTATCTACCTAGTCTTCGAAAGTCTCTTGGATTTTCAATAATTGGTTTTTATTAAATTTATAAGTATTCATAATGTCATATAACAATATGTGTAATGGGATTGGGTTTATATAGTTTCCATTGGGGGATTATGTAGTTATTTTTTGGGATTAAAACTAGAAAACCTCAGTGATAACCCTTGGTATTAGTCTATGTATAGGAATATTTTCTAGGTATAACCAATATTAAAAGATAGGATATAATTTTCATATATAAGTTATTCCTTCTATGTTCATAGTTTCCTTTTTATATGCTCATTTGAAATGTATGGAAACCCCATATTTTTTTATTTCTTAGTTAATAGTAGGAAACAAGAGAACTGATTTGAGCAATCAATATTATAGGAAATGTAATGATTTCCCTAATGATATTATAAAATTGATGGTAATGGGAGCTCAGAACTTCCTGATAGCACTGGATAAACTCGATCAAGTTATGAATAATAAGCTGAATCATGTGAAACAACCTCCTTATCCTAAGATATATCAAGTTGCAGTCAAATAATTTATGTAAAAAATTCCTCCTAACTTTAATTTATTTTTTATCCCCTCATTTTCGAATAATGGATTAACTCCATATAGAAGATATTATCTTTTATACATCTCTTATAAGAAGATAATTTGTGGTTGGCGGCATATATTTTTGAAGGGTAAGATGAACTATGATGGAAAATGATCAAAAATAGAAACTATAAAGAGGAAATTGATTCTATGGAATGGGTATGATTCAAGAAAATATGTGTCAACAAATATATTCCTCAAACACTCTATCTTAAGATAGAGTTGGAGTTCTTCAAACCGAAAGAAAACGAAGATGAGTCTATTTTGGTGTATATGGAAAACATTACAATTATTTCATGATAATCCTCCAAAATTTCCATGAACTCCAGAAAAATGTTGGATCTATTCTTTAGTTGATTAAAGTAGAGCCTACACAAATACTTGGAAATTAGAAAAGTTGATAATTATGAGGATATTTTCCATTTTTCAATTAAGTTTGAGAAGGATATTGGCGACTCTCAATAATCTCATGGGCTTGAAGATAAAAACAAGAAAATGTAGTTTAATATGGGGGGATCAACAGATAAATCCCAAGGAGTAATGAAAACCCAATATAAAAAATGTAAAAAGTGTGGGAAGTGTCATCCAAGGAACTATCTAAAGGGAATCAAGAGATGGATCAAATGTTGAAAATATGGGTATTAATTTAATCATTAATAAAGGTATATGAAGAAGACCACTAATGTGGAAGAATACAGTAATATCTAAATGGAATATATTCATAAAAAATATTGTTTCAACTACAAGGAACATGGTAATTATGCGAGTGAATTCCCTATTCCAAGGGTTGTCAGAAAAAATCAATGACAACAACCTCCAAAGCAGCAAGGAAGGGAATATGCTATTAGTACTACTGAGGTGTATCCCAATAATGATTTTGTGATAAATATTCTAGTTATTCATTAAAAAATAGTGAACATAAAATTTGATTATGTTTCTACACATTACTTCATATCTTGAAATTTTAGTATAAGTATTCAAATACCAACTCAAAATAAGGAGGTGGTGATATTTGTGAGAATAAAAAATAGGGGAATTAGTGTGTCTAATGTATATAATTCCTCCCTGATTAATGTTTTCATATTGAAACTCCTATAAAATTTAATCTTACTTTGTTAGAGTTTTATGCAATATTGGGAATGGATTGGATATAATAAAATAAACACAACATCAAATTTTGGGATATAGAGACTACTATTTACATCCCAGGGTATCCTTCATTTCTATACAAATTTAAGGAGGAGGATGAATATCCTTTGGAATATTCTTATCAATATAGACACTATTTACTTAATAGAAAACAAATTTAGCTCAAATAATTGAAACAAAGGATAAGATCATGCTTGAAGATTTGCCCATTGTGAGGGAATACATTGATGGGTTCCCTAAATAATTTCTCAGTCTTCCTCCTAACTGAGATGTTGAGTTATCAGTTGAACGTATACCTGGATATCTTCCCATAAAAAGTAATTCATATAGGATGGCCAAAATTGATTTAGAATAACTAAATAATAAGTTACAAGATAATTTGGACAAAGTTTTTATACACACAAGTGCTTCACTATAGAATCCACTAGTCCTCTTTATCATGAATAAGGATAGCTCAATGAACCTCTGCATTAATTATCATGGGCTCAAAAAAATCATGATAAAGAACAAGTTTCCCCATTAATGGATAAATTATTATTTTTTGTTAAACTATGTGGGTAAAATTATTTCTTTAAGGTGGACCTTCGGCCAGGATATCACTAATTAATGGTGAAAAGGAAGATATCACAAATAATACCTCTGGAATGAGTTATGGACACTATGAGTTCATATTGATTCCATTCAGGCTCACTAATTATCCATAAATATTAACTGAATTAATGAATATTGACTTTAAAGATGACCACAAAAAAATTGGTAGTATTTATAGATGATAT
Organism: Viscum album; assembly: GCA_963277665.1. Classification (NCBI taxonomy): domain Eukaryota; kingdom Viridiplantae; phylum Streptophyta; class Magnoliopsida; order Santalales; family Viscaceae; genus Viscum; species Viscum album. Next base: position 1,878,628,581 of record OY728151.1, read on the forward strand.
TCTGATATACTCCAAGAGCAAGGAGGAAGATGAGAACCATTTGAATAATGTGAAAAAGACTTTGTGAAGGGAGAAAAAATATACTAATTATAATAAATTTGTGTTATGGATGGAGTAATTATCATTCATGGGGTATGTTATAACCAACAAAGGGACATTTGTAGACTCTTATAAGAAAAATCCAAAGGATTAGTGTCATAGACAAGAATATGTCATAGAGATCTATATTTTCCTCAGCCTATCTAGGTATTATTGACGAGTTGTGAGGAACAAATCATGATTTTAAAACTCACTAACCAATATGACTTGGAATGTAACGTAATGTAAAGTTTTTATAGACCAATGAATGTGATGAATGATTCAAAGAGTTGAAAAAGAGGCTTATCACTACACCAATACTTACACTACCAGCAAGTGGGGTGTTATTTATGGTAGAAAAAGATGCATCAAAGTTGGGATTATGATGTCTACTAATGAAAAATTATATAGTTATAGCCTACACATCAAGGATCCTGATTTTTCATGAGAAAAACTATCCTATGCATTACATGGAGTTTACGAATGTGATATCCACATTAAAAATATCGATAAATTATCTATATGAGGAGAAGTTTGAGATAAATATTAATCAAAAGAGCCTCAAAAATATATCCACATAGAATGATCTTAATATGCCCCCAATGAAAATGGTTAGATCTCATCACAGATGACCACTGCTCAATCCACTAACATCCAGGTAAAGTGAATAAAGTAAAATATTATCTAAGTAGAAAGGATCTTACAACTTTATCATTGATGAGAATTGAGAGAGAGCCAATATTCTTAGACTTTTATAGGATAGACATGGGAATCATAAAGGAAGGAACATAATTATTCCTTTATCAAATGATTATTCAACCATCCATTTTATAGAAGATAAAGGAGATCAAAGGGATGATGTTGACTTTTAGAAGAAGGTGGAAGCTATTAGAAATGAGAAATTGTTAGAGTTCAAAATTTATGAAGAAGGATTTGTAATATTTGGGTCATGGATATGTGCACCATAAAATCCCAAGATCAATAAATATATTCTCACCAATTCACATAGCCCATCCTTCTCTATCTAACTATGGATCACAAGGATGTATCTAGAACTCTAAGAGAACTATTGGTGAGACAATATAAATAAGGAGATCATTAAATATACACCAACATTACTGGTATATTATTAAGTGAAGGCTAAAAAGAAAAATCATAAGGGGATGATGTTTCCATTACCCATACCTACATGGAAATGTGAAAAAATAACCATGAAAATTTTCACTGAATGTCTAATGAAATCCAGAGGAAATAAATCTATAGTGGTTGTTTTAGACCATCTTACAAATACTTCTCACTTCATTTAAATTTGAGAGGAGTTCTCACTTGATCAAATTACATGTATATAATTCAAAGAAGTGTTAAGGATTCATGAATTATCCTTATCAATTATATCCAATCAGGGTTCAATATTTATCTTTATGTTCTAGAAAAGTCTTCAAGATTATCTAAACTCTAAGATGAGTTTCAGTATGTCTTATGAACCTCCAAATGATGGCTATTCAGAGTGGACTATTCAGGTATTGGAAGACATATTGAGATCATTCTCGATGGACTTAAAAGGAGGATGGGTCCAACATCTTCCGTTGGTTGAGTTCTCTTACAGATATTATTTCCACTCTAGCATGTAAATAGATCCATATGAATCCCTTTATGATAATAGATTCCAAAAATCTTCTTACTATGATAAATGTGGTGAATTAAATATGTTGGTAACTGAAATAGTTGAGGAAATGGTAGAAAATGTGGAGAATATTCATCAACACATCGAGGTGGGCCAAAGTTGAAAAAAGTTCGTTGCATTCAATCGTCAATGAGACCTAGAGTTTGAGGTTGGAGATAAGTTAATCCTCTACATAACTACAAGTAATATAGTTATTGGATTTTTCATGAAGGGAAAGCTAAAACCCAAGTATATCAACCCCTTTCATATTCTTAATTGCATCGGAGCTATGAACTATCGATTAGAACTTCTATAACCATGTCTTAAAGTCATGATGTATTCCATATATCCTACTTGAGGAAGTACATACCATATACCTCATATTTTCAGAATTCATAGGCGGTGCAGATGGAAAACAATCTATCTTGTGAGGAGAAGTTAGTGAAGATTTTGGAAAGTAGAGATAAAGATATACATAATAAGACAAATCACCAAATAAAAGTACTATGGTGAAACCATAAGTAAAAGGAGGAAATATGGGAACTGCAGGAAGTGATTAAGGGGACGTACCCTCACCCATTTTAACCTTAGAAGGTAAAATTAAATTTAGATGGTGAAATTTCTTAAGGAGTGAAGAATGTAATGACATGGAATCTTATCAATGAAATTTTCCCTTTTATAATTATGTCAGCTAGTATAAATAAGATAAATCAAATAGAGAAACCAACCAAAAATTATTCTCATAAATTATGAATGATAAATTATTTATAAAATAAACCAATAAAAATTAAAAATTTTACAATTGTACAATTAAATGAAAATAATATAATAAGAAAAAGAAAATTTAGATATGCTCGATCCATCAGAATGACCCCACTCATGATCAAATTTATAGAAATAAAACATATTATTATTAATAAAGTATTCATTTTTAATTTGAATGTTTATATAAACATGAGTGAAAAAAATGAATGAATAATTAATTAAATAAGATGTATTTATATAAATTAGGTAACATATCTAATCCTCATAAATCTGATATTCAGAATAGTAAAATGACCATTAAAATATAAACCTCACCTATGGAATTGTAAAATATTATTTAATTATCTTATAAAATAAAAATATGATATATTTATATCATGGTACAAGTAAATATATGTTTTAAAAAATATAATTTAAGTATTTTTATTTTTATAAAACACAAATGTTCTAATCATAATTTTTATTTAATATAATGATTTAAAATAAAATATAATTACCTAAAATGGATTTATAAATTAATATTATGATATATTATAATGATAACATAATTTTATTTTAGCATATTTAATTTCTTAAAGGGTCATAAAATGAATTATAATATTAAAGTTGGTGTTTTTCAAATAAATGATGATTTGATTTAAAAATTAAATTTATCATATATAGAAAATTATTTTCGTAAACATGATTAAATATTATGAAATTTAAACATGAAAAAATTGTTAGGGTGATTTTTTGGTATTTTTATAAAATAATTCAATTTTTGGGGAATATTGAAATATGGTAATTTATAGTACTTAACATTATAAGACAAATATATGAATTTTTTAGTCATGGATGATGTAACCACCCATTATTTCAAAATCATAAGAACCCTTTTATATCTATATTAATAAGAATGAATACTATTAATAATATTTATCCGACATAATAAACAAACTAAAATAATAATCATAAACACCCCTCTCACCCCATATAAATACCACCACTCAACACCCCTTCTAATCACACCTTATAATACTGAAAAAAAATCAGAATATCATACAAAACCTCTCCTCCCCATTATATCCATAGAAAATATTTTATTGTCTGACCAAAAGACCAATTCCAAATTACTTAAGGGGTCCTTTGGGGATGTGATATTAAATAGGTAATATTCTCAAACTACATATTTTAATTTCTTTTCTTATTATACCTTACACTCACCACCTTCATCCAGCATATCATAATAACTCCAATATCATATATATATATATAAAATTTATATTTATAATGGAGTATATTCTACCAAACCCCTTTCTTATCCCCTCTTATTCCTGGAAATATGAAACTACTGTCCATATTATGTTGGTTAATTGTCTTTGTGGATGATGAGTTTTCATTTTCAACTAATGCCTCATTGGAAGGTTTAAATTCACCTATAATTGTTTAAAATGAAATAATTATGTATATAGTACTTTTTTTTACATTATAAAAGTATAATATGGCCCTAGCCTTAAATAAAATAAAACTAGATTGAGATGGTATGAACAATATGGAAAATAAACTAAACATTTAACATTAACATTTTATTATATTAATCATAAACATGTCCGAAAAACAATGATACATTGGACGATTTAAAAATATTAATGTACATGAATACCATATCATTTCACTTATGTAGAAGTATTACCATTTTAATATAACATCCAAAATTATACACAAGTAAACCGTCCATAAAACAATGAAATAAACGCTCTAGGAACAATGAAATTAAACTTTATTACTGATCAAAATGATAATAAATTATCTTAATAAAAATGTAATGAATGAAATATATGCGGAAGAGAGTTTTAAATAACTAATTACCAAAAATAATTTTATTATCTAGGATATTAAGTTCAATTTTAGAACACATTATAACATAAGGTAAGGGATATCTGATGACCTCCATATTTTTTTGGGTTACAGTTTCTCTCTCTTTTCAAAAATTGGTCTCTTCATTATTATTATTTACTTATTCTAGATTAATTTTACATGTTAATCACATATATATCTATCCCAATTACTCATTTTAATGATAAAATAAATGTTTTTAAATGTTACCTTATCAATTCTTCTTGATAAGAAAAACTAATTAATGGGAACTTCTCGATTTCTTAACCTTTTTTAAGTAAACTCCATAAAATGATTTAAGCCACCCATATTTTCTTAAATCAATAATTTTATCCTGATTTTTTTTTCAATTATGGACTTATAGAAATAATTTATCCATTATCATTTTTAATGACTCTTTATTCTTTTCCCTAAACCTCTCTTATACATAATATTTCTAAAGTTACCTTACCACAAATTTTCTAGTTTTTACTCCAATTGGTCATTATTAATCATGATCAATTCCAAGTTTTCAATTATGAATTTCCAAGAAGGATTTAACCATTTATTTCATGGACACCATCATGATACTCATATTGGTTATTCATTTTTCCATCACTAAGATAATCATTTCTTTCCATATGTAACCCTTATGTATATTGCTTATGTTTTGTTCATTTATTTGGAACAAATATGCATGTACATGATATGATGAATGTGATAAGATAATGCTAAAATTCATTAGTTAATGTTTTAGTCTCATGATATGTTATATATGAGATTATGGAGTAAGCATCATCCAATACGGGACTTTGTCAACTATGTCATATCATCTAGGTAGTTATCCATAACTCATGTTTTTTCCATTATATATATTGAATCAAAATTATTAGTTCCATGATCTTATGATTCCATGTAATATAAATAATTCCCCCTTATGTTTAATCACGATCTATTCCTTTTATGTTATCATGTTATTCCTTCTGAATTGTTTTATATGCTTCATTTTCATGTTTTCTCCCTTTCTAGGATTTTTAGATCGCCTCTTTTGTCTATGTATTCCTCAAGATGTCATATATAGTTGTAGAATATCAAATGGAGTTAAAATATCATTATGGATATTAATAAAAATATGTTTTTTTATATTTTTATGTTTTCAATTTATGTACCATTTCATCCAAATACACTTGGCCATTTTCTCCTTGGTTGTTATTAAATGGATAATAATTATTAAAATCATTTAATAATATTTGTAAAAGGTTTGGGTTTCTATAATCATAATACATATCCACCTTGAAAATTAAAACCTGAAACCACATAATGATTCTGTAACACCTAAAATATCACTAAATTGAGAATATCATCCTAAATTATAATTTCTTATAATATAAAACAAATATATGGACTTAATCAAACTATATATCTAGATATCCATAACATGCATCAATATCCACCGTTTCTAACCAAAATTGAATTATATTCTAAAACTGGTAAACATGATCAGAATTTAAACAATTACAAATTACTATATTATAAAATATATACTTTCAATTACTCATGTCACTTTCTGAGATCATTATAATAAGGAATTTGGGACCAAAAAAATCACATGCTATAAGAGGTCCCCAGGAAAAATCACCAGTTATTGAAAAACTACAATAAACAGAACATTATTCATATCTTTACAAAAACATGGAAGAAAAAATAAAATATTATAAAAAAAATAATACAACTCAGTAAAACCAGTGGAATCATGTAACCAAAAAAAGAAATGAAACAGAAAAAGAAAGAGATTGGGAGGGAAAATATCAAAGAAAAAACACTAAATGAGTCTCCACATGAACCAACAAAAAAAATATGATCGAAGAACCTACCGCCACTAGCTTTATGTTCAGATATTCCAACTAAAAAATATAACATGAGGGCTCTTAATTCCAGGTTCGATAAGATCCTTAAAATAAAAATTTAGGATCTCTACCATAGGATACAACCTTCTAAAATAGTATCAAAAAAGATATCCTCAAATAAAGGGAAAATAGAAAAGAACATGTTAAAAATCCCAAAATCATAGGAAACCCCTAAAAGGAATGAATAAAGCACCAAAACTAGATAAATACCAAAGTGAAAACAAACTGCTAAAAGAGAACACATCCAAGACTATCATAATAATGAAACTTTTTACCTATGGCTAGAAAACCAAAAAAAATCCACTAAAAGGGTCAAACAGTAAATCCCAGAATCTTGGAGATCAATAAAGAAACAAACAAAACAATTATACACAATAACAACCCAAGAACAAACATCAAACTCACTACTGGTCTATAATCAGAACCAACATCCCTATAGGACATGGAGGAACACATCAGAGGTAACATAAGCTCAAATCCTAGGAAAAAAATAGACACTGGAGAAACAAGAAACTTCCAAAACACCTCACTGCTAACCTGAAACCTCTCACATTGGTGAACCTTAAACATAATACATTTCTACACTATAATAAGATTCCAAAAAAGGTATCACCTACCAAAGTTATATATAATTCCTATATATATAAATAAATAAGGGGTAAAATCAAGGAAAATACAATCAAACATAAGATTGTAAGATTATAACTAAAAGAGAAAACATGAACCAACCTAATGAATATCTATTCATGGTCCAATATAAAATCCAAAGAAAATAATTTAAAGTAATAAAAAATCAATTTATAATCATAAAAATGAAAAAATAATCTTAATTTTGTTTTCCTACCAATTTTTTTGGGTTGCGTTACACAAGACAGTCCACATTCAACGAATGAGTATCCACATGGTTTTTGATTGGTTCATAAAATTCGAAATAGAAAAATGTAATTTCTTTCTAGTTTATAACATATAATATTGTAAATATAAAAAAGCTTAAACTATAGTATTATAAAAAATAATGAAATGAAAATTATTCCATGAGTAAAAAAATGTCACATGGAAGAGAATAATGTCAAACTAGTAATAGTTATTACATCAATCCAAGATTTAAAAAATTATCATATATTTTTTTTGTACATACTGATTCATCCAAATAGAATGGAATCATACACATAATAATTTTTACGTTTAATAAATAAATGGAATAATAAAAATAAGCATATGAAAAAAATTATATACAATATGATTAAATAACAGGGGTTAGCAACCTAAGTATTCAATTCCAAATAATTTGAATTAACATAGATATTTTGATATGTACAATTCCAAAAGTTCTTATAGATTCTTACATATAAAAACCAAATAATAAATCTATAATTAAATCAGTATACACTAGAAATGATTAATTCAAATAAAATTAATTTTAAATTTATTAATAATCATCGATGTTCAGAATTTGAGGTCCAAGAAAACAAAAACTCATAAAGAAATAAATATACACCAATGAATTCTGTTCTTCAACCAATTGGCCTACGTGCATATGGTTGAATCATTATGGGTGTTTCATTATGAAAGAATAAGGAGGTGTACACAGAGATAATGGAAAACCATACCAAATGATTAAAAACAACATATAGACATTATACTTCAAATAAAACAAAAAATAAAACCATAATAGGATCGAAAACCCCTTACTAGGGCTCCACCAAACCTTTATTGAGGAACCTTCTTGATTTGAAGTGATAATGTCAAAACTGTAGAGCTTTTAGAGTACACATATAATGTAATGTTATTAATCCATAAAAGACTTCATCCCACAATCCACCAAGGGGTTGTAGAAACCCTGAGAACTGGTATCCAGATCAAAAAAATAGGCCATCACTCTCTTTATCCTCTGAGGAGCTATAAAACAGGATTGTTGAGCCTCTTCCTTCTCTCCACTACCTCTCTCTCTCTCTTATCAAAGATGAGAATCATGAAAGTCATTCCATTTATCTCTATTAGATGATTCATTTTGATCTAGAAGAATAAGGGTTGAAAAAACCATTAGAGAAGAGGGGTTGTTGCAACAACCCAACAAAATTGAGAAAATTAAGGGATGAGAAACCTTGATCCCTAAAAACCCGACAAAAAACATGTAAAGGTTAGCTATGTAAGGTTCATAAATGTTTCTATGTAAGGGTAACCCAACACATATGAATGGTTTATGAGGGCCTCACACAATGGTATAACCACTAAAGAAAATCCCACGTGAGGGCATGCAAAAACCTTATGTGAATGTAAACTGTGGAAACATAAGGGTATCTAAACCTCACATAAGTGTAAAACCGAGGCTTTATAAGGGTATAACATAAAACAAAAAGCCTATGTAAGAGTATTTAATACGCCACATAAGGATAATAAAAACAAATACTTGAGGATGACGGAAATAATAAAAACCAATGTATTAAATTATTATTTAAATAAAAACACTAAAGGGGAAACCAAAGAAATAAATATTTCCCTTGGAAATTAAATATAGAATGGGATTTGATATGAAACATCATCACAATTTGGGTCTATAAAAAATAATAAGACAAAATTATGAGGAGAAGTGGGGGGTGAAGGGTAATATTAATAAGGGGATGAAAGGAGTCTTTTAGAATAAACCTTTAGAATAAAAATTTTATATCTTCAATATTGATCAAACACATGATTAAATAGTAACAATATTTTTATTTAATAACAAATGGGATATTATAATAATCATATAACTTCTATAAATATAAAAAATTCTTTTTTATACACTAATAAAAAATCTGATACTTATACAATATTTTACTGTTCACCTCTGTATTTTACTATTTATAAAAAATAAAAAGACTTCACCCAATCCAAATTTCAACATAATGATTCGAAAAATGACATCCATGTTATATAATGCAATATATAAAGATGATAAATACATATTTTAAATGAAAAAATATATAAATTGTTTTTATAGGAAAATGGATTTTCAAATATTAAGTGTTTTTGTCATATTCCTTATCGTTGACTTATTATTAAATGTTTTATAACACATTTTTTTTATAATTATCAACAAAATTTTTTAATAAAATAATATTTAGACCATGATATATTTAGTTTTTTAATATTGAAATGAATAATTCAAAAAAATTCTAATAAATTTTTTTAAAAAAATATTAAATGATTTAAAACTTATTTTTAACCAATCAATAATCAATATATGAATGAATATTTTTGGTTTTATATATCAAAAGATGAAACTCGTTTAATTTATTCTTTAAATATTTTAGATCAGATAATAATATATAGAAAAATAATATATATAGAATACAAATAATTTTTATAAGATATTTTATATCTAATTTCCAATATTCATTATGTATTCAATGAATGATAATTATTTATTCATACATATCAATGTCACTTCTTAAAATATATAATATATCTTTTAATTTTATAAATTTTTATATATTGTTAAAATATATGTAATTAATTATTCTACAATGAACTTATTATGAACATTTCCTATGATTGTATCATATAAAATTGCATTTATCAATGAATATATATATATTTTGTCAAATATATTTCAATTAAATATAATATTTATTTTCCTAAAAACCTTATATTATTTGATTTATAATAATTTTCACGTTCTATAGTTTTGATGTTCAACCTATGAATTAAATATTCCATTCAATTTCCATTATTTCTTATACAGATAACATTTAGCCTTTTCCTTGATTATTAGTATACTTCATAGTATATAATTTTATTCATTTATACAATAAGTATATATAGGAACACAGCTTTTTATGAGGTATTGATCGTTAAAATGTTGGTCTAATTATTTTTTGGACCTATTATTGAAGCCTAATGAGGTTTAAAAGGTTATGAGGTCTTCAAGGTCTTGTTCGAACCCTAGAATCCCGACTGGTGGAAGGAAGTAGTTTGCCACATGGTTTGTAGAAACAATAAAAACCAGTCATCCCAATTTCCCCTAATAATGTATGGATTTCCAGAATGCACCCATGTCTACAAACCCATTCAGGTGGTCAAAAATATTTAGAAGAGCCATATAGCATGGTTGGCGCACAATTTCTCAAACTGTGTAGCCTAACCATGCAGGGTCCCTCATTAGGTTTCGGGAGGTGAACATTTAGCATACATTTTAGCCATACATGCATCAAAACAAGTAAACCTTGTAATTCTTGTGAAGTTTTTCTATTTTTTACATAAAATTATTTTAACTTACCACTCCTCCTTCCTTCATTCTATTGGACATGAGGCCCTATTATTTCTTGATGGAGCTCCTGAACCCCTTTTCATAGCTTTTGATTATGTTTCATCATCCAAGATCATATTCAAGATCCATTGGTCTTATTAGATTCCTCTACGTAAGCTCCTTATTCCTTAAGGATGGCTTGACATTTGTCATTCCCTCAATTATTCTATCTTGATGCGGGATTATATGCCTTATTTTAAGTACGTTGATCCGTTCTCCCATTTTCTTCTAATTCAAGACTAACTAATGTATGATAGTGGATGAGGAGAGTGCTATATACTCTAGGTATGTTGTCTATGAATCATCCCCAATGTCTCATCATTTTAGAAACTATTTTTTGTGATCACTTTGGTATGACCACAAGTTTCTTATTAATTTCACATGCCATTCTTATAATCATTGTTCTCATATTCCATAGCCCATTCTATATATGTATTCCACTTATTTGGATGTTATGACGTCAACACCTTCCACCAAATCTAGGGTGTAACCTATTTTATGCATTTGTAACCAATGATGAGTTTACCTACACCACCGTTTGGGTGAGATATACATGGCCTTAAAAAGGAAAGTTTTTAATCAAATAAAGGAATTGTTAATGGCTAGAACATGTATAGTATCATTAGAACCTTCTAATATATTTTTTTAAAATTAATCAATGAATATATAAATTTTTAAATGGAATGTATACGTATATATATATATATATCACATGGTCTAATTAATTTTAATTTAATGCTATTAGTTGCATGTCCTTAGCTCTCCCTATCATGATTGTGGAAGGTAAAGGAATTAACCTAAAAATTAATTATGAAATGAATGTAATAAATGGTTTAATGTTTTTTTATCCTTGTACCCTGTATAAAAGGAAATGGAATTAAACTTTTGAATTTTTAAATGGAATGATAATCACATGGAATAATTTGAATAATGAGTTATGTATAAGGTTTGATTTTTTATGTATCTTTTTATCATTATCGGCATGGTAAAACTTGAGACAGCCTTTTATTACCAAGGGAATTCCTTCAGAACTCATAGGATTCCATTATGATTTAAGGATCTAGTTTTCAAGGGAGATACCCACCTTGGAACATAGACCTTGTCTACAAGAGGATTCCTAAAATTAATCCATTGGATCCCTTCTTTGTCTTCCAGATATTAGGATTCATCGGATACACTCATTTGATGTAGTTTGATGTCATTGGACATGTGGCAACATGGATACACCCCATTGGGCCAAGCCATGCTTAGATCGTGCTTACCTTGGATGAGATCCATTAACTCAGTTCTAATCATTTATAGTGGAATGACTTGGTATATACCCCTTGAATTACACTCATACCCATTATAGCGAGGCTGCATGTTATTACTGAGTAGGATTGATCCCTAAGGTCAAGGATTCCTTGGTTATTACCTTGGATCATCTTTTATTTTTTTCATTATTATAGGATTTCATTGTTACAACTTGTATCGTAGTACAATATCTCTATTATATATTATACGGTGGACATTTATTATAAACCAGAACATAATTAATTAAATGTTACATGTTCAAAAAATATATGTGGATGAAGCTAGTATGGGATATTTAGATTACTGTATTCTGTTTACTTCCATATATACCTACAAACTATTTCATTATATATACACATACTATATTGTACAAAAACTTTTGGTGGGGACCTACTAAGATTTATCTCACATATTATCTGGGCGGTGGATTGTACCTGAATATATTATATGTATAAAGGTGATCATAAGGGGAAGCATCCTACTTTGGACACCTGACTTTCTTTCTATCATTAGGATAGAGTTTGGTAGAAAATAAACAGGGTAGTGATTATGATGATTGGATGTTTTTTGGATTAATTTTGACAGTTTTTGTGTAGTATGTATTTCCTACTACCATGTATACATATTTTACAATTTTATAAAGACATGACATGACATCATCATATTTTTTATATAATTCAGTTTCAAGATTTTGATTATTATTATCTGTTTCTTGGTTGTTTATGTCTTGATCCACTAAGTTATTTATTATTATCAAGCCTATTATATTTTATATTCTTATAAATCTATTATTCTCCACTTTTAAATAAGGTTATACTCTGCCCATTGACCTTCCCTAGGCCCTCACTTCTAGTCACCATCCTCTGGTGTAAGAGGAGGTGCGCTTGACGCCATGTGGCCTACTGGCATGGGGCACCTTTGAGTGGAACCTGGGATGGGATGTCACTATGTGGTATCATAGATTTCATTTCATGCCTTAATATTTTGATAAAATACATAGGGTATCATTAAATCTTTGTATCTTAGTTACAATCTATGCATGGGAGTATCTAACCCATGTTCGGTGTAAATACCGAGTCGCCTAAAATGAGGAATATGATGTTGTATTTTTTTCTTATTAGATTGGATAAAAATTCCCCTTTGGGTGATTCACATGAGTTATGGTATTTGATAATATTTATTTATATTTAAATTGGACTGATATGGCATGGATAATTGTTTCATGCATCATTATAGGCACATATAATTCACATGCCATGCATACTGCATGCCATATAAGTGCATTTCACTTCTTGTATTTCTTGTGTTGCCTGTGATTTTTGAGTGAGCCATGTTTGCTGTATAAGATCGTGCTTCTAACATTTTTTTTAGGGTAAGGTAATTTTCAATTTAAAGTGTATCATCAATATAAATAGTGGTTTATTGTATAGGTTGATGGTGTCATCTTAAATGGCTCATTCCTACCCATGTTATCTAGGTACCACTAGTTACATGAGATTCTCTTTTACTGTGATGGAGTTTTTAACAATTCCAACTTTTGAGGTTTATGTGATCTCATTATTTGGAAGGAGTAATTTACCAAGTTGATCCACTATATATTACTCATTACATTCTGAGACTGAATGTAGATGGGGTTGAATGGAATTTAATGGGTTTTGCTTCCAGTTAAAAATTCTATGACCCTTTATTAGCTAGGAATGATGATTCATTTAAGTGAACCTTGATATATGTATATAAGAAAATAAAATCCATAAATATAAATATTTACTTATAAAATAAAATGGTTTCCATTAAATGAAGAGGTGGGGTAAAGTTTACCCTTCACCTACTGGGACTGCTAGAAATAAAACATTAACACTTACCAATACCCTGGCCTTCTATGTGGGTTATTGGGGTAGTACCTTGGGTGGTGGGCCCTAATTATTATGATCTGATTCTTATAGTGATTCTATTTGATCTCAAATTCTGATTTTTGGTGTTTTCTTAGAATTTTTTGAGCTATTCCAAAGTGATTTCCTTGAGTTGTATGCTTGGAGGGTGGAAATGAACACACTCTCAGGATGGTGGGCCCTAAGCTACCGGTCTTACATCCTGGAGTTCCACTTGAGGCCCCACCTATTATACATATACTGGGAAGTGATTCTCATCATCAATAGGGTTTTCTATGCTTTATTCAATCCATGTAGGGTTGTCCTTGACCAACACATACTATGGATGATCTTACTCATGAGTTCCACCAACAACATCCTTCCATATTTTCAGGGGATGGAAGTCCTCAGGATATTTAGTCATGGGTAGAGGCCACTCATTCTATCTTTATTCATATAAAGATGAATCTATATAGGAGGTTAAATATTGAATCTTATATGCTTCCTGAATCCTCCAAGTGCCGGTGGAATATGATTACCAAGGATGGTAGTCATCATGGCATGGTATTAAATGACTTTCAATCTTCCTTATATGATTGTTTTTTCCTCAAATGCTAATATCAGACTGAGATAGAGAGTCCATGAACATATAGTAGAGTGTTATTTTCGTCATGGACTATTCAAAAAATTTTACTAAGTTAATACTCATTTTACCACTTCTATATGGTAATGAGATATCATGAGCGTGAGGTTACGAGGATGGGCGGACGTATGCTATCCGCTTGTAGGTGAGTGTCTTTTTCTTAACTACCTTTCTTGAGATAGTTAATCAGGATCTTATCAATGAGACTAACCTAGGAGAAACTGATAGTTTCGTGAATAGTGGTTCATTTATAAGGTAGGTCAATTTTTCTTCTAGTAGTAGGGATCATAGCCTTGAAGATTCTCATAATATCAGTGAAGGCCATAGTATCTACACTAGAAACTCCCTTATTTTCCATTAGTGCAGAATGAAATGGGATCTAAGGACTCAATGTGATATACATCCAATTAAGTACCATGATTGAAGCGGTATGGGGTATCTTCAAAGATTATATCAAACTTTTCCATATTCATATCGTAGAAGAGGATCCACACATGCTCCACCATTAGTGGAAGGATTAATTCTTCTACATCTGGCAAGGAGTCAGAATAACACTAATAAGAAAATCCAAGGAGGAGTTCATGGATGTAATATGTAGAATTCTGATTTTCAGTGTTAGTAGAATGAAACTGCTTAGGTTGGACCATCTCTTGCACACGACAATGGATTGGGTTAGTTTCATGCCTTACAACTGATGTGAAAGGATTAGAAGGAAGGAAAATTTATAGTATGAGGTACTATTCTAGTAGCTTCCACTATATGATCTACTCTTTTCGACACATGTTTTTGTCACTATTTTATCTCTTAATATACCATGAAAAGTCTGGGGTAAGAAATTAAATACTTTTGTGGTGTGATTACACAATACACCATATTCAGAGTGTGGTCTTATGGCATACACCAATTTAGGGACTTCCCCCTTGAGGTAGGAAGTTATCCCGTCTCATGGGATCTCTTTGTTCTCAAGATGGTGGGATTAAATGTCATTATCATGTTGGATTGGTTGGATTCATATCATACATATGTGGAATAATATCAACATAGGGTATCTTTTATATCACTATAGGGAATAAGTTATCTTCACAAGGGTGAGTGGGATGTCCAAACTGGTAGAGATAGACCATAGCGTCATTTTTTAGGTTGAGTGACCACCCATATTGATAGTATTTTCATGGAGGATTAGGTAATGAATCTAGAATATTTTCCTTCCAAGGTAGATTATCTCAGGAACATATATACTATTGATTTTGTTGGCTTACCTTTTGAGAGATATGCAGAGTTTATGATCAATATTGTTCTTGGAGAAGCTCTAGTGATCATTTCTCTATAGAGGATGGCACTGATTGAGATCCAAAATCTTAGGATATAGTTTTTGGATCTTGAGTGTAAAGGATCTATCTAACCCAGTACTTATTCATGGGGTTCAACTATTATTTTCACTAAGTAGGTGGAAGAGACCCTTTGTCTATGCACATATTACCTCGAGTTGAAAAAACATAAGATTAATACATATTATATATTTCCTTGAATAAATGATCTCATTAACTAGATCCAAGGAACTACAACTTTCTCGATGATCGAAAAGATATTAGGCTATCATCAGGTGCAATCAAACCTTCAGATATACCACATAAAAAATCAAAGTTGGTATCGTTTGTATGATTATATCATTATTCCATTCTATCTTATGAATGCACCTTTCATTTTCATGTATTTGATGAATAAGTATTTACACCCCTATCTAAATTCTATTTTCATGGTATTTTTGGATGACATATTGGTGTATTCTCACTCTCATAGTGGCTATTCTAGAAAAAATGAGATCATTTTGAATAGATTTAGAGAGAATCAACCATATTCTATTCTGGTTGAGTTCCACTTATACATAAAAAATTTCACTTCATACATCATATTATCTTAGAATGAAGAGTATCAGTTAACCTAGAGAAGGTATGTGCTACGGTTTCTAGGGATCATACCAAGAACATGTTTAATATATGGATTTTCATGGGGATGGATGGATATTACATGAATTTAATACTAGATTATCATGCCTTAATGAACCTATTATTATCATTACCAATAATTGTGTTATATTCATATGGTTTGATGTCTGTGAGAAGGCCTTTCTAGAGTTTAAATGAAGGCTTACTTCAACACTAATTCAAATTCTTCCATATTCCATAAAAACCTATATAGTATTTTGTAATGAATCAGGAATTGAACCTTGTGTAGTGACGATGTGGGTGGATGTAGTTATTTTGTTTGGGTCTCTCTAGTTGTGACCTCCTGAGCATAATTACTCAATGAAAGATGTTAAGCTAGCAGCTAGTTTCCAAGGCTTATGCTGTTTAAGACACTATATAATGGGTTAGCACATTATGGTGTATACAGACCACAAGATACTAAAATAGATATTTATACATCATTAAGTGAATATCTAAAATTAATTATGGGTTTAATACCTTCATTCATTTTATTTTGAGTTTTCCTATACACCTATAAAGGGAAATGCAGTAGCAACTGCACTGAGATGAAAGACTTAGGGATGGTCTATACATGAAGCGACTGATGAATATAAATTGATGGAAGTCCTTTCAAAGATTTATCTGGATCATAATTAGATTCATGATAATCCTTTTCTTATAGCTTTGATAGTACCTCTTCCCTCTTGGATAGGGTAAATACGACGTGGTTCTATGGTTCTGAAGGATGGGTTCTCTGGGAGAGTATTTATAGTGAGGACCCACCTCTAGATTGTCCTATTGATAGAGATGAAATCCTATGTATACATGGGAATTACTAGGTTGCTATATATATGAGATATGAACTGATGAAGGAGTCCCACACTTATCATTGGGAAGTTTATACAGTAATATCCATGATGTATTGAGATATGTGACACCTATATTGGTGGTATAGGTTGAAATATTAGATAATAGGTTTTATCGCTGGGAGATCCACCTATCATCAGGTGGAGGTGGAGCATGAGTGATATGATGTATTGTTATATATATTACCAATACCATAATTCAAATGATAATATTTTACAATGGATTTGGTTGAAGGTTTACCAAGGTCATCTATAAGTTGTGACACAATTTTGTTAGTCATGGATCGACTGACGAGTATATACTACTTCCTTCCTTTTCAAGATACTTTATTTATCGATGATCTTGGAGTACTGTATGTCTCAAAGATCATATGACTACATGGGGTCCCTTATACAATAATTTCATATAGGTATAATCTTATCCCATTGAGGTCTGGTAGGGGTTATAGAGATCTATGGGTACATAGGATCTCTTGATCATATATTTTCACCCTCATACCAAAGGAAATTTGGGATGGATGATAATGGTGTTATAGGACATGATCCAAGAATGAATCCTTGATTTTATTGGTTCTT
Source organism: Viscum album (assembly GCA_963277665.1). NCBI lineage: Eukaryota > Viridiplantae > Streptophyta > Magnoliopsida > Santalales > Viscaceae > Viscum > Viscum album. The sequence goes on from OY728151.1 coordinate 1,878,646,349, forward strand.
GAGAGAATCACATACCTCTCATTGAGTTCTCCTACCATAATATATTTTTGGTAACAATTAAAATGGATCCATATGAGGCCTTATATGGTAGGCCCTATCGTTCAACCATGTGCTAGTTAGAGGTAGGATAGGTAGTTTTATTGGGTCATCATCACACACCAGAGACTTCATAGTTGGTTAATTTTATTAGAAACCTATGTTTACTAATTAATCTAGAAAAAAATTATATGATGATCATCATCGATGATATTTGATGTTTGGGGCCAGTGTTTGTGTCTTGTTATGGGTGTAACCAAGACTTAGGAAAAGATGGATACAGAGGAAAGATCAAGAGAATTTTTCACCCCATTATGTTGTGTCATTTGAGATTCTGGATAGAGATTTTCTAGTTTCCCATCAATTTCTGAGACCTCAGAAGAATCATTTCATGTATGAAATCTTCCACATTCCATAGCATCACCCTTATCAAGCTGAATTGTATCATACTTTTGATCCAGAGGAGGTTCAGTTAGATGGTTATGCTTTGTTGGAGGAGTATTCTATATGAATCATTGACCATATAATAATGGATCTCATCAGATAATTTGTACCTTTAATAAATGATATATGGAAGTTCAAGCCATGTCCATGAAAAGAATTGGGAGCCAGAGGCTGGTATACATGCTCAGTGTCTAGAGTTGTTCTTAGACATCACATTAGAACCCTATTAACAGAAATCAGGGTTCAGTTAATTTAAGGAGATATGACTGTAAGAACTTGGTTTTTCTATGAAGTATATATCCTTTAAATTATGGTCTGACTATTTGTTTTGGACGTGATATAGATACGTAATAAGGTTAAGAAGGATAGAGGGGAGTCTGGGGATTGTTGAGAGGCCAAAACCCTGACCTGTGAATGAAATCACTCGGCCACATGGTTATTAGACACCTTACAAACTAGTCTTCATGGGTTCCCCTTACTGTGAGGGGATTTCTAAAGGGGAAAGTAAGATGCATGATTTTCCAGAACTATGTTCATAGGGATGCACGTCTATGTAGGTGGTATGCAATCTTTATCAGAGCCACATAGCATGGATAGAGAATAGTTTCTCAAACCGTGTGGCCTAACTATGCAGGGTCCCTCCTTAGGTAGTGGGAGGAACATGGTTGGTTCAAAATACTTTTTAAAACATGAGGGAAAACCATGTGACCCTTTAATTCTTGTGAAAATTTACCAGTTTTTCCATACAATTATTTTAAATAAACCCTCCTTCTCCTTCCTTCATTCCAGTGGATAGGAGGCCCTATTCTCAACAGGTGGATCTAACAAATATCTTTTCATAGATTTTGATCCCATTTGACCATTGAAGCTCATATTCGAGATCTATTTGTCTCATTGGATTCCTCTAGGTATGATCTTCATTCCTTAGTCTGGGTTCATTGTTTGTGTTTCTCTCAATTAGACTTTCTTAATACAAGCTCATATACCTTATTTTCAGGGTGTTGATTCATTATTTCATTTTATTTCAAGACATGGAAATCTAAAGGATGATACTGGACAAGGATAGTGATATATGATCTAGGTAGGTGGTCTATGAATCATCCCTCAAGGTCTAGCCATTTCATAAAATATTTCCATTTTGTGCATGATGGTTTCCCTAGGTGTTGTATATTAACTTAATATTCCATTATTATAATAATTGTGTTCATATTCTATATACCCTTCTATATATGTTATTCAAATCATTAGAGGTTATGACCTCAACACCATCTACCAGTGTGACCTCTTTTATGACATTGTATCCAATGACAGCTTTACCTGTGACACCATTTGGGTGATTTAGACTTGGCCTTAAAAAATGTTAGTTTTTTAATCAAATAAATGAATTTCTAATGCATAAAACATGTATAGTATCACTTGATCCTTCTACGTTAAGATTTTAAAATTAATCAATGAATATTTAAATTATTAAGTGGATAGTATATTTATATACATCACTTGGACAAGGTAATTGTATTTTAACTGTATTTGTTTCACGTCCTTATGAAACTTTATCATGATTATAAAAGTTAAAGGAATGAAACTAATAATTAAATATGAAATAAAATTAATAAATGGTTTCATGTCCTTTTTAGACATTTCACCTAGTATTAAAGGAAATGGAATGAATCTGTTGAATTATTAAATGGAATGAGGTTTAGAAGGACTAAATTAAATAATGAATTATGTATAAGGTTCCTATTGAATATGAAACTTTTTATCTTTATTGGAGTTTTCATACTTGAGCCAGCCATTGAGGGAATCCCTTGAGCACTTAGAGTAATCCATTCTGATTCATGGAGATGATTTCTAGGGGAGATAACCACCTTGGAACATGTTCCTTGTCTACTAGGGGATTACTGACATGACTCTATAGGATCACTTCAAAATCATTAGGATATTAGGATGCCTAATATACACTCCTTGGAACCAGATTGACTTCTTTAGACATGTGGTTCTAGGGATACATCCCATTCGGTCTAGTCATGATTATCGCATTCATACCTTGGAAAAGATCCTTGGACTCAGTTAGAATCATTTATCGGGGAATGCCTTGGTCGATTACACTTGGATTGCCTTCAAAATCCTTACACTGAGGATTTATTTTATTAGTGAGATGGATTGACCCCTGAGTTTAAGGATTCCTTAGTTATTAACTTAAATACCCTTTTATTATTGTCATTATTACAAGATTACTTGGTTACCACTTGAATACTATTACATTATATCTATTTCACAGAGTATGGAAAACATTTATTAAAAAAATAGAACATAATAAATTAAATGATTCATGTTCAGATACAAGATGTGGCTAAAGCAGATATGGGTTGTTTACGTTACCTTCTAGTCTTTACTTCCATAAAAACCTACACACTATTTCTCTTTATATTCATAGACTGGATTCTATAGAATCCCTTTGTGGTGGCCCACTAAGATTTGTCTCACACCGTATATGGGCCAGAAATTATACCCAAGAAGATTATATGTATGTAGGTTATGATGAGGGGAATTTTACCACTTTGGACACCAGACATGCTTGCTTTAGGATAGAGCTTGGTATTAGATGGCATGGCCAGTGCTTAAGAATCTTGGATAGTTTTGTCTTCTTTTGTATTATTTTTGGATAGCATGTATTTTCTACTACCATGTATACATGTTTTCTATTTTTGTAGAGACATGAAATGACATCATCATATTTTTATATGATTCAATTTCTAGATTTGGATTATTATAATATGTTCCTTGGATGTTTATATCTTCTTCCACTAAGTTATTTATTATTATTTATCTTCTTCTAATTTATCTTCTTAAAAATCCATTGTGCTCTACTATGATATATGATAATAGTATCCGCATAGACACACCCTAGGCCCTTGCTACTAGTAGATAGCCTCTAGCCTTTTGGGTGGTGGGTTTGAGGACATGTGGCCCACCGACATAGGGAACCATTGTGTAGCACCTGGTTAAGGACACCACGTAATCATTTTCATAGTGATTATGAGGTATGATGATATGATATGATATTTTATTTATTTTATTTATTATTAATTATTATGAGAGTATATAATTTATAATCACTGTTTGTAAGAAATATAAAAATAATGTTTATTTTATTATATAAATGTATTTATATATAGGATCTATTTCATTAAAATAAAAAATAAAATATTATTATTCCTGTCACATGTGAATAATAATTGCATATAAACTCCAAAATCATGGGATGTAACAGTCTTATATCATCACTTCAGATACTTGAAATCTCTCTAACATTGATCAAACCAAATTAATGGTTACCCCTTTCAGGTAAAGGAAGTCATGGGGCCCACAATCCTAGAGAATAATACCATGAATCATTTATAGTACCATTCCCACCCAAGAAAACTTCAAACCTCAAACATGCCTTTATGTGGATCCCAAGATGGCACTTAATTGATCTTTATCTGGTCTACAACTAATATTCCCTCTAAGAAGACATACCTCATGATGTGGAAATCTCAAATCGAAAAATGAAACTTTTAGATCTTTCTCTATAGCTAGTTCACTCTATATAAGTACTGGAAAACCCTTAGATGTTCTACGTGCTCATCCTCCAATTCTAAATAGATGAGGATATCATAGATGAATACAACCCTCAACCAATCCATTAATGGAAATAAAATCATATTTATAAGGCCAATGAACACAACTAAAATGTTTTTCAAATTGATGGGAATAACTAGATACTCATAAAGGCCATAGTAAAATCAAAATTCCATCTTTAGAATATCCTCCATGGAAACCCAAATCTGGTGGTATCTAGACCTAAGATCGGTCTCCAAGAACAAATTTTCTCCCATGAGAAAGTCGAAGAGGTCGTTGATCCTTGATAGATGGTAATCATTCCTAATTTTCACGTGATTTTGGTGGTGATAGTCAGTAAAATGCATCAAGTCCTCATTTTACATATTAGAGAGATACCTAGGGGACACACTTGATTTGATGAAATATTAATTCATGTATCCCTACAACTACACCTTTAACTCATCAAGATTAATCGAGGATATCTAATATGTTGAGGAAGATATCAGAGTGACATCAGGGTATAATTTGATGTAAAATTCGACCTATCAATGATTGGGAAACCCCAAAACCTCATAGGAAAAAACTATCATGAAATCCTTCAAAATTATAGAAATATGACAGTATAAGGTGTCTTATATACACAGATCCAGACTCATTAACTAATAGGTGATTAATTTCAACAACTTAATATATTTTTTGGGTTTCTAGGGTCCATCAAATAAATTTGGAAGAATAAATAAAACCCATATATTTGATATATCCTTGATTATTTCAACATGTAATATAAATTAAGAACATAAAATATGATTACCTAGACAGACGAAATTGTAGACTCAATATTTAATCATTGAGAGATTGTTCTTGATGATAATAACCAAATTAAAAAATAATGACTTCTTTCCTCTATGATATTACACAAGACTTTTATCCTCAATATTATTTAGAGAAATATAGATCTCCAATGGTTTTCAGTAGCCTTATCCATGAGGCAATCAATGATCAATAACATAATATTATAATGGATATCTTTCTTCTAAATTTTCTATTTTAAATAGTAGGATTTTATCCATTACATAACCATTATTAATACATTTAGTTTAATGAAACCCATCAACTATATTCATTACATCCACATACATTTATTATCAATTTCATTTATTCATTTTATCCTATTAAAATATACATACAAGTTATTTAATCCATTTATAATGGATTATAAATGGTAAAATTGTATGGGAAAATACATTCACCTAATTGATGTGATTTTAGTTTATATTCAATAGTCCTCCACTTTCACTAAAATATCATTGACACTTTTTTCCAAACTACACAAATCTATTTGTATCCATAAAATCTATTTTGGATAGAATCCTTTTATTCTATCTTAATTATAGAACATATTATTTTGTCCACAAATTATCCTTATTCATGTTCCAAACTCTTCAACCCTTCAAGATGTTGATTCATTGAAAAAATATGAAATTCTTATTACATAAATGGGAGAAAAGAGTGGTTACTAGAAAAGAATCATTGTTACTCAATATTTTGACGGGTCTAGTGTTATCTCAATAAAATATAATAATATCTCAATATGAACTTGTATAGAACCATATGTATCATAGTAACATCTCGGACCCAAGATCCACTAAACTGGTACCCCGATCCAGGTCTCCACATGACCTCAAGCGCGCCTCCCTATATGCTAGAGGCTGACGACTAGCAGTGAGGGTCTAATAGGTCATGTGGGGAGACTATACCCTCTTTACCAGATAAATCAGCAATAGAACTCAATTGAAATAGTGTAAAAATAACAAACAATTAATAACATGCATAAATAACAAACTCTTAAACTGGGTACAACTATAAACAACAGTAAATATTCCATTCCATGATACAGTGCCATGTGAAAAAAACCCCAAAAGAAAGAAAAATAGTAGAATCCCCAAAATGGTCTAGAATCCAAGTCTGGATCCTCACCCATACATGTCACACGTTCAACTCAACTCCCTAGTATAGGGCCCTTACACTTTTCCTGACATGTAAGAATAAAATCTGCTTGGGTACCCATTGATGGCCCGAGCAGGGTGTAAGTATGATTCAGTAGTCCACTACAAATGGTGTCTAAAAAATATCCAATAAAAGTAGATTGTGCATAAAATTTATAAATATTGGATAGTAAAGGTAAATAGTACAATTGGACATTCTAGACTCTATTCCTTTTAATTATACTATTATTGAATCCATGTTCACTACTTTGGCATCCCATGGATTAATATACCATTTTCATGTCTTCAATGCATTAGGAAAGTTCAATATTCCCAAGAATATGAGAAAAGTATCATGTCTCATCTCACTAGTAATAAAATTACAACAACATCATAATCTTCACCGTGAAGCCTCAGTCCATTTAGAATATAAGAATTAGGGGAATAAAACTCTGTCCCATTCCGTAACCCATGCATTTGGGGGTGGAGTTAGAACATTAGTCTAACTCGACCCATGGGCGTAAAATCTATAGTCTATACCCCTCTCTACCAAGCCATGTGAACTTTATTATTAAGCATTCTCCACAATTAACCACATCAAAACCAAGAATATATGATATCACTAGAAAAATTACAACAATATAAATAAATGGGAAATTAACATTATTCTTCAACCCATTTACACATTCATCATTTATAACACTTAACCCTGTTAGCCCCATTTCCCATTTCCCATGCCTATCTCACTAAGAATATTCAATTGTAAATGAAATTCCTTATCATATTCCCAATAATACCATTTAACCAAATTACATGTTCACCCAAAAATACCTTATCCTTTAACCATATTAGACACAACTTACTACAATCCATTCTAACTCATTACACAATCCAATTAACCTCTTCCCTAAGTCCCTACATCATCATGTGTCAACATCAGAACCTATATTTTCGTTATCCCGATAGAGAGGGGTGAAACACCCCATGTGTGACCCTAATTTGGATAAGTAATCCTCCTTGAATCCCCTTGGGATCAAGAGGGGTTCAATTAATCCTTTAGACAACCAATACACCACTTATTTCTAATGGAAGCAATAACACATTAAGAAGGTAACGAGAATAAAAACCTACATACACAAATGTAGAATAAAATCAGGGGAAATAATTTGTATACCACCCACCATGAATTCATTCGAAACACACTCCTAATCGACGCCTTAGATCCCTATTCAACACACGTTTGAAGCCTCAACCTAAAAATCATCAGAAAGAAAGGGTTTTCGAGCTTTAGTAGGAGATGGAGAAAAGGTGTGAATCCTAACCCAAAAAGAGAAGCAAGTATGAGATTAGACATACCTATATCTTTAATACAAAATTGATGGCACTCCAAACAGACTAAGATTTAAGGAGAAACTCATCTTCTAAGAGCTTGGAAGCTTGGCTTGTCCATAGGGTTGAAGGAGGAAGAAGGGGGAGAAATCCCGGGTTGGAACATAAAATTTTATAATGGTATTTTTGTAATTTTCTAAATCAATACTCATCTTCAAGGTTTAGTTTCATAGTTTTCTAAAATTTGTGCCAACCTTGTAGATGCTACTCCAAAAATATCATCCCCCTCACGATTACCTTGGGTTTCCACAGAGTTTTCCCAAACCATGAAAAAACCATGAAGCATGCCAAGAAACACATTTTCCTTCCATTTTTGTATCCTGAATCCTCGAAACACCCTTGATCCTCCTTGTAAACATTAGGGAAAAAATATTCAACCAAAGTAAATGAATTAAACAGAAGCACAAAAAACAACATACTTTATGTGAGATATGGGATCTTACAACCTCCCCACCTTATGACGGCTCATCCAGAGCATCATTGATTTCCTAAAAAAGAGATCGGGCCAGTGGACAGACAAATATGATTATCTCTCCAAAGATTCTTCCTGAAAGTTTCCATGCTTCCATATAACACAAAACAAAGGTACCTCCTTTCCCCGCAAGACCTTATCACAGTGATCCATAATACGAACTGGGTGCTCCTCAAATGTCACATCATCCTCAAGATCGATATCCTCATAAATTTTCACGTGTGGTGGATCTGGGTTATACTATTGTAGTTGTGAAACATGGAAAATATCATGCATCCCACTATACTATTGTGGGAGATCTAATCGGTATGCTACATGTCTGATCCTCTCTAGAATCTCAAATGACCCCATATACCTTGGTGCCAACTTGCCTGGTTTCTGGATACGGTGGTGACCCAACCTTAGAGAAACCCAAAGAAACACACAATCACCTACTATTAACTCAAGAGTTCTAAGACGCCAATACACATATTCCTCATGTCTAATATGGTCCATTTATATATTCTTTTGAATCAATTGAACCTTCTGCGACGTCTCCAGCACTAGACTCAGTCCAAATAGCTCAGACTCCCCAGCGTCAAACCAAAATAGTGGAGATATACATGGTCTCTCATAGAGTGCCTCAAATAGAGCCATCTGAATTGTATCGTGAAATCTATTGTGGTAAGAAAAATCAAAAAACAACAAGTTATTTTCCCACAAACCACTAAAATCCAGAACACAAGCTCTCAACATGTCTTCGAATACCTAAATTGTACGCTCTGACTGCCCATCAGCCTAAGGGTGATAAGACATACTAAAAAACACCCAGGTACCAAGTTCCTTCTATAGCCCCCTCTAGAAGAACGAGGTGAAACATGGATCATGATCCGAAACTATGGTTATTTGAACACTATGAAAACACACTATTTCTCAAACATACAGTTTTCCCTATTGGTCAACTATATAGGTTTCTTAGATTGGTATGAAATGATCCACTTTTGTCAGCTGATCTATCACCACCCAAATTGCATCATTCTTCTAGGGCTCCTCAAAAGAACCACTATGATGTCCATCGTGATGTCATTCCACTTCCACTCTGGAATAGGAAATGACTGCAACATCCCACATAAACGCTGATGTTCAACCTTGACTTACTGATAGGTGAGGCATCATGTCACAAAACTCACAACTTATCTCTTTATAGCTATCCAAAAAAACAACCTATGAAGATCACAATACATCTTAGTCAATTCAGGATGTACTTTCCACTTTGACGAGTGAAAATTGCACATCAACTCCTCTCATACACCTATTGGGACCAAAACACGCATGTGAACATAAGAAATTCCATCAGCCCCAAAAGTCAAACTAGAGTGTGACTCCCCACCTTTAAGACATTCCTTCATATCCAGACACTATGGATCCACAAGTAGACTCTCTTTAACTTGGTATAAAAGTGTAAAATCAACTGCTATAAATGAAAGGGTCACCTTCTCGTTCCCTTCATGAACCTCCAAATGTATCTCAGACAACAAGGCCATCATCTTCCACTCTGAACTTGATTAATAAATTTTCTTGATTCTATGTCTTCTAGATCAGAGCATTAGTGACTTTATTCCCTTTCCTTGGTGTGTAGAACAACTCAAAATCAAAATATTGTAGGTACTCGACCCACCGTCATTGTCGAAGATTCAAATCCTACTGAGATAATATGTACATGATACTTTTATGGTTAGTGAACATTGTGAAAGGTTCTCCTAATAACTAATTCCTCCAACACTTTAAGGCCTGAACCATAACAGCTATCTCTAGGTCATGAGTAGGAAAAATCCTCTCATGTGGCCTCAAATGTCTCAACCCATATGATACAACCCAATCATCAGGTATAAAAACTTTCCCAAGCTGAACATCGAACACATCACAGAACAAGGTGTACCTCTTACGTAGTTCATGTAAGACAAAAATTGGTATGGTAGTCAACCACTTCTTCAGCTCCTGAAAAACATTCCCACATGCCTCTGACCAATCAAACATAACCCCATTCTTGGTTAAGCCTCTGAGTGGCGCTTCCAAATGAGGTAAATATCTAATAAAACATCGGCAATAACCATACAAACCCAGAAAACTACGAACATTAGAGACCTTCTTAGGCTGCTCTCAAGACACCATAGCCTGCACCTTTTTTGGATCCCCTGAAACAACTGACTCAGAAATGATGTGTCCAAGAAATTGTACCTCATCATATCCAAAACTAACATTTTGATAGATTAGCATAAATCATGTTCTCTCTTAGTGTACACAAGACGATGTCAAGATGTTTGGAATGATCAAAATGAGTTATAGAGTACACCAAGATGTCGTCAATAAAGAAACTACAAATTGATCCAGATATGGGTGGAATATGTGGTTCATCAAGGCCAGGAGTACAACCAATGTATTAGTCAATCCAAATGGCATCCCTAGAAATTCATACATCTCATAATTACTTTGGAACGATTTTTGGGACATTAAAAAAAAGTCTCACCCTCAACTAATGGAACCCTGATCTCAAATAAATCATGTAAAACACTAAGGCACCTCTGAGTTGATCAAAAATGTCATTGATTCTAAGAAGAGGGTATTGGTTCTTAACTGTCATCTAGTTCAGTTTCCAATAACTGACACATATCCTCAGTGATACATCATCCTTCTTTGAAAAAAACAAATGAGATCCCCAAGGTGATGTACTAGGACGGATAAACCCTTAATTATATAACTACTATAGTTGAATATTTAGTTCTTGGAGGTCATCTAGAACCATTCGATATGGTGGAAAAGAAACTGGCTCTGCTTCCAATAAAAACTCATCTGTAAACTCAACATCTCTCTCATGTGGTAACCCCAAAAAGTACTTATGAAACAAATATTGCAACTAGTCCACAAAAAGAGGGAAGATTGGCCTCTCTTTCTCCCCATAATCTAACCTAAGGCATGATATTTGGGCTATGAGTTCTCCCAATGGTTGACATAGATTTCCTTCATGGACCACTCATGTATCCTACTCACCATGAAGGACATAAGTGCTTCCATTGAGAGATGTTAACATTTTGCGACATCGGTAACAATTGATGTGGTCTTGATGTAAAAGAAACCAATACATCCCCAATAATAGGTCAGAACCTGACATCTCTAGTACAATCAAATCCTATAGGAAATGATACCCACCAACCTCCAGAGCACAACCCTTTCACATCCTGATGTCCTCAACTCATACCCGTAGCAGAGTATCAAGCGACAATACCCCACATACAGTCTCCATGGTTAAGCCCAAAAAAACTACAAAATGAGAAGAAATAAGGGAAAGTATAGAATGTATATCAACTAAATAAATAGAAATTATGTAAGATAAAATAATTGTACCTTGAATGGTAGATGGTCCCACCTCACCACTATCAGTTGTAGTCTGATCTACATGGAGATGACATGCCCCTTTACCCTGGCCTCCAGCCTGAGTACCCTAAACCGCACTGCCCTGCCTATAAGAATGATCCAACCCCGGAGTTCCACATCCACCGCGTCTACCAGTACAACCCATGGAGCTCCAAATTCTTACCTGAAATAGCGTAACTAATCCCCTTCCTACACTAGAAATATTCCTTTAACCTCCATCATTCCATGACTATCACAGGTTCCTACAGAACCTCTACACATGGCCTAGCCAACCGCATGCTCGACACTCAACCAGTGTGTGGGGACATTGGTCATGCTTTTCCCCATAAAATCGATGGCACTTCAAATAGACTAGTATTTAAGGAGAAACTTCTCTTTTAAGATCTTATAATCTTGGCCTGTCCCTAGGGTTGAAGGAGGAAGAAGGGGTAGAAATACCGGGTAGGAACATAAAATTTTGTAATGTTTTTTTTGTAATTTTCTAAATAAAGACTCATCCACTAGGTATACTTTCATAGTTTTCCAAAACTTGTTTCAAACTTGCAGATGCTACTCCAAAAATATCCTCCCTCACATGATTACCTTGGGTTTCCACACAGTTATCCCAAACCATGTAAAAACCGTGAATCATGACTAGAAACTCCTTTTTCCTCCATTTTTTTATCCTGAACCATTGAAACAGCCTTTATCCTCCTCGTGAACTTTAGGAAAAAAATATTCAATCAAAGTAAATGAATTAAATGGAAGCATATACAACAACATAGCTTAAGTGATATCTGGGATCTTACAACCTCCCCACCTTATGATGGCTTGTCCCGAGGATCATTGATTTCCTAAAAAAATAGATCGGGCCACTGGACCCACATATGTGATTATCTCTCCAAAGATTCTTCCTGAAAGATTCCATGTTTCCATATAACACAAAATAATGGTACCTCCTTTCCCCACAAGACCTTATCACAATGATCCATAATAAGAACTGGGTGCTCCTCAAATGTTGCATCATCCTCAAGCTCGATATCTTCATAATTTTTCACATGTGGTGGATCTGGGTTATACTGTTGTAGTTGTGAAACATGGAAAATATCATGCATCCCACTATACTATTGTGGGAGATCTAATCGGTATGCCACATGTCTGATCCTCTCTAGAAACTCAAATGACCCCATATACCTAGGTGTCAACTTGCCTAGTTTCTGGATACGGTGGTGACCAAAGCTTAGAGACACCCAAATAAAAACACTATCACCTACTATAAACTCAAGAGTTCTACGATGCCAATCCAAATATTCCTCCTGTCTACTATGGTTCATTTACATATGCTTTTGAATCAATTGAACCTTCTGCGACATCTCCAGCACTAGACTCGGTCCAAACAGCTCAGACTCCCCAGCGTCGAACCAAAACAGTAGAGATATACATGGTCTCTCATAGAGTGCCTCAAATAGAGCCATCTGAATTGTATCCTGAAATCTATTATTGTCATAAAAATAAAAAAACAACAAGTTATTTTCCCACAAACCACTAAAATCCAGAACACATACTCTCAACATGTCTTTAAATACCTAAATTATACACTCTGACTTCCCATCAACCTGTGGGTGGTAAAAAATACTAAAAAATTGCCAGGTACCAAGTGCCTTCTATATTCCCCTCCAGAAGAATGAGGTGAAACATGGATCACGATCCAAAACTATGGTTCCTGGTACACCATGCAACCACACTATTTCCCAAACAAAAAATTTTCTCTACTGGTCGACTGTATAGGTTTCCTAGATTGGTATGAAATGATCCACTTTTGTCAGCCGATCTATCACCACCCAAATTGAATCATTCTTCTCGGTCTCCTCAGAAGAACCACAATGAAGTCCATCGTGATAACACTCCACTTCCACTCTGGAATAAGAAATGACTATAACAACCCACCTGAACGTTGATGCTCAACGTTGACTTACTGATAGGTGAGGCATCATGCCACAAAACTCACTACTTCTCTCTTCATTCCTAGCCACCAAAACAACCTATGAAGATCACAGTACATCTTAGTCAATCCAGGATGCACTTACCACTTTGACGCGTGAAAATTGCACATCAACTCCTCTCATACACCTTTTAGGACCCAAACACACCTGTGAATATAAGAAATTCCATCAGCACCAAAATTCCATCTAGAGTGTGACTACCCACCTTTAAGACATTCCTTCATATCCAGACACTCTAGATCCACAAGAAGACTCTCTTTAACTTGGTATAAGAGTGTGAACACAACTACTATATATAAAAGGTTTATCTTCTCATTCCCATCATGAACCTCCAAATGCATCTCAGACAACAAGGACATCATCTTCCACTCTGAACTTTATTAATATATTTTTTGATTCTAAGCCTTCCAGCTCAGATCATTAGTGACATTATTCCCTTTCCATGGTGTGTAGAACAACTCAAAATCAAAATATTGTAGGTACTCGTCCCACCATCACTATCGAATATTCAAATCCTACTAATAGAATATGTACCTGATACATTTATGGTTAGTGAACACTATGAAAGGTTCTCCTAATAATTAATTCCTCCAACACTTTAAGGCATGAACCATAACAGCTAGCTCTAGGTCCTGGGTACGAAAAATCCTCTCATGTGGCCTCAACTGTCTCAACCCATATGCTACAACCTAATCATCATGTATAAACACTTTCCCAAGCACAACATCGAACACATCACAGAACAAGGTGTACCTCTTACCTAGTTCAGGTAAGACCAAAATTGGCATGGTAGTCAACCAGTTCTTTAGCTCCTAAAAAACATTCTGACAAGCCTCTGACCAATCAAGAATAAACCCATTCTTGGTTAATCTTGTGAGTGGCGCTACCAAATGAGAGAAATATCTAATAAAACATCGGCAATAACCATCCAATACCAGAAAACTACGAACATTAGAGACCTTCTTAGGCTACTCCCAAGACACCATAGCCTGCACCTTTTCGGGATCCCCTGACACACCTGACTCAAAAATGATGTTTCCTAGTAATTGTACCTCATCATATCCAAAACTAAAATTTTGATAGATTATCATAAATCATGTTATCTCTTAGTGTACAAAAGATGATGTCAAGATGTTTGGCATGATCATCATGAGTTATAGAGATCACCAAGATGTCGTCAATGAAGAAACTACAAATTGATCCAGATATGAGTGGAATATGTGGTTCATCAAGGCCAAGAGTACAGCCAGTGTATTGGTCAAACCAAAAGGCATCCCTAGAAATTCATACATCTCGTACCTACTTTGGAAAGTTGTTTGGGACATAAAAAAAAGTCTCACCCTCAACTGATAGTACCCTGATCTCAAATAAATAATGTAAAACACTAAGGTACCTCTGAGTTGATCAAACGTGTCATTGATTCTAGGAAGAGGGTATTAGTTCTTAACCGTCATCTGGTTCAATTTCCTATAACTGACACATAGCCTCAGTGATACGTCATCCTTCTTAGAAAACAACACATGAGATCCCCAAGGTGATGTAATTGGATGGATAAACCCTTCATTATATATCTCCTATAGTTGAATCTTTAGTTCTTGGAGGTCTTCTAGCACCATTCGATATAGTGGAAAAGAAACTGGCTCTTATCCCAATAAAAACTCAACTATAAACTCAACATCTCTCTCAGGTGGTAACCCCAAGAAGTATGTAAGAAACAAGTCCTAAAACTAGTCCACAAAAAGAGGGAAGATTGGCCTCTCTTTCTACCCATCATCTAACATAAGGCATGATATTTGGGCTATGAGTTCTCTCAATGGTTGAAATAGAGGTCCTGCATGGCCCACTCGAGTATCCTACTCACCATGAAGGACATAAGTGCTTCCATTGAGAGATGTTAACATTATGTGACATCAGTAACAATTGATGTGGTCTTGATATAACACAAACCAATACATCCCCAATATTAGGTCAGAACCTAACATATCTAGTACAATCAAATATTATAGGAAATGATACCCACCAACCTCTAGAGCAAAACCCTTTCACATCCTGATGTACTCAACTCATACCCATGGAAGAGTATCAAGCGACAATACCCCACATGCAGTCCCCATGGTTAAGCCCAAAAAAACTACAAACTGAGAAGAAATAATGTAATGTATAGAACCTATATCAAATAATGAACTAGAAAGAATGTAAGATAAATGAATTGTACCTTGAATAGTAGATGGTACCATTTCACCACTATCAGGTGTAGTCTGATCTACATGGAGATGACCTACCCCTTTACCCTGGGCTCCAGCCTGAGTACCCTAAACCGCACTGCCCTACCTATAAAGATGATCCAACCCTGGATTCCCACATCCACCGCCTCTACCAGTACAACCCATGGAGATCCAAATTCCTACCTGATACAGTGTAACTTATTCCCTTCATACACTCGAAATCTGCCTCTGACCTCTATCATTCCCTGACTATCACATGTTCCTACGAAACCTCTACACATGGCCTAGCCTACCGCATGCTCGGCACTCAACCAGTGTGTGGGGACATAGTTCAGGATTTTGCACCATCCCATAAAATATAAAATAGAATAACATGTCTCTACAATGAGAAGCTGACCCCATATTCTGATATCTCTATGCACTACAATAATGCTGAAAATTCACAAAATGTCACTTCCTACTATCAGAAGATGCACAACTTACCAACCAGACTAGAACCACAATTTCACTACCTGAAGCTCCCATCAGGTTCCCCTAAAATATAAGGGGTTGGTCCCCCACTTCATCAAACCATTTTAGATGAAATATATTCACCTGAGACCCAATCTCGTGTCTCAACCAATCCTGGAATCATTTTTCCAAGGCTTCCTCATCTCTTATCAATGCTAGAATGAATAATATCAAATTGGTGAAACGAATAGCATAGTAAATAATCGAAATTGTCTCTTGAGTTAACCTCATCCAATCCACATACTTCTACATACTCAAGGTTATAGTTATAAGTTTTCAAGAAACATCTCTTTAAAGTATTTTCACATCATTCCTTCGGCCTGCTTCATCTGAACAATGATTTCCCACCTACTATTTTCTTTATCTCTCAGTATATAAGTAACTAACTCGACTATATTCTTCATAGGAGTCTCTAGATGGTCAAGAATATATTTTATGGACTCTATCCAAGACTTAACTACCTCTGGACCACCCTCTATGTTAATGGTTAGATGGTGCAGTAGTTGAAACTCCCTATTCTCGTAAAACATAATCAGTGCAGCCCGACAAGGGTCTCGTTCCATCATTATCATAAAACAAGAAAAGTTCTCATGGAACTTATCTTCCCTATTATCTTTGATCACCACATTATCTTCCTACACAACTGGATGAGAATTCTCAACAACGACCTCATGTCACCAAACCAGAACACGTCTTCGAGGTGGAATTTCATTACAATTCCAAACATGAGCTTTATAACAAAACCCTAATGCTTTCTCAAAAAGAAAAAAGATATTAGTAGGATCATCACTTACCACCAAAACCGTTTGGATACACTACCCAAACAATCTAACCCACAACTAGATCAATACCCTTGTCCATATCTCAAAAGGTCATAGATAAAATGGGTATCTAATTCACACTGTTACAAGTGTTATCTGTTACACCAATTAAAAACAATTTCCACATCCCAATTTAATCTTACAACATGTTAATACACTTTTATTTTTTATTAACTACTATTTTATAATTTCTACTTACCCTTTTTCACTTTCCTTTTTACCCATTCATACGATCACATTAGGAACAATTTCATTACTTTTAAGGAAAAAAATGCATCCTGAACTTTATATCCTGCACACCCATGCCATGTGTGTGCCTACCATGATGCATGTCACTTACCTACATTGGTTACTAGAATGATGCATCAATGCACAAGTTCGTACCATTTCTATCCACGGGAGAAATATCACAAAACTATAAATTCACTCCACATGAGAATCACCCAATGGTGAAATATCAACAAATATAACAACACACAATAAGAACAGCAATCCCCTCTGAGGGTGACTTGGGTTTCCCCTCATAAATGGGTTAGATACTCCTATGAATAGGCTCATTACCAAGGCTTGAAACTTTCCTAACCTCCATTCTAACATCCCCAAAATAGTAATAAATAAAAAAGAACCTTCCTTTGATTCCACATTGTAATTTACCAAACCTGGGAACCACTAAACTAGTACCCTGAGGCAGGTCACCACATGACTTCAGGTGCCTGCCTTTATACCAGAGGTCATTGAATAGAAGAGATGGTCTAAATAATCATGTGGGGAGACTACACCCTCATTACCAGAGTAAGCCGCAATAGAACACAATTAAAATAGTGTAAACAATGAGAAACAATTAATAACATGCATAATTAACCAACTCCCAAACTAGGTACAACCATATACAATAGTAAATATTTCCTTACATGATATAGTTCCAAGAGAAAAATACCCCAAAAGAAAGACAAAAAGAGGAATCCCCAAAATGGTCCAGACTCTATTTCTAGAACCTCACTCAAAAATGTCCCATGTCCAACTCAACTCCCTAGTATAAGGAAATTTCCCTTGTCTCGACATGCAAGCATCAAATCTACTCAGGTACCCAACATCGTCCCAAGTAGGGTGTGAGTATATCTCAGTAGGCCACCACCAATGGTGTCTACAAAATATCCAGTAAAAGTAGATGGTTCATGAAAGTGATAAATAATGGAAAGTAAAGTTAAATAGTTCAATAAACCATTCTAGACTTTGTACATTTAAATTATACAACCATTGAATATAGGTTCACTACATAGGCATCCCATGGTTTAATCTACATTTTTCAGGTGTTCAATGGATTGGGAAAGTTCAATATTCTCAATCATATGGGGAAATTATCAAGTCTCATCTCACTAGGTATCACATTATAACAACCTCATAATCCTCACATTGAAGTCTCAGTCTAGGTGGAATGAAATAGTTAGATGAATAGAATTATGTCCCCTTCCCTAACCAATTAATTTGGGGGTGGAGTAAGAACATCGGTACAACTCAACTAGGGGGTGTAGAACCTCAAGTATATACCCCACTCTACCAAGCCAAGTGCACATACTTATTTATCATTCTCCACAATTAACCACATCACAACCAAGCATAGGTTATATCACTTGAAATATTACAAAAATAAAAATAAATTGTAAATTAACATTATATCTTAATCCATTAACACATTCATCATTTATAAAACATAACCCTTTTAGCCCCATTTCCCATTTCCCATTCCTATCTGACTAAGCATATTCAAGTGTAAACATAATTCCATATAATATTCCCAATAATACCATTTAACCCAGTTACATGTCAACCCAAAAATCCCTTAGCCTTTAACCACATTATAAAAAACTAACCACAACACATTAAAACACATTAAATAAACCAATTAAACTCTTCACTATGTTTCCACATCATCATGTTACAATTTTGCACCTTATATTTATGTTAGCCCCATTAGGATGGCTAGCACACCCCATGGGTGGCCCTAAATTTGTCAATTCATCCTAATTGCATCCCATGGGGATCAATAGGGGTTCAATTAATAATTTAGAAATCCAATACACCACATCATACTAATGTCATGAAGAACACATCAATAAAGGAACACAAATGAAATCCAACATTCAAAAATCTATAATAAAAACAAGGGATAAAACTTGTATATAACCTACATTGAATCCCTTGGTGAACACACTCTTAATTAGGTCCATAGAACCCAATTCAACACACTATTGAAGCCTCAACCTAAAACTCACCAGAAATAATGGGTTTTAGATTTTCCAAAGAAGATGGAGGAATGGTGTGAACCCTAACCCAAAAAGGGAAGCATAGAGGAGATTAGACATACCAGAATCTTAAATCCACAACTAAAAGCACTCCAAACGACAAAGGATTGAAGTATAAAGACCTCTTGGAAAATAATGGAAGCTTGGATAATCACTAGGAATGATGGAAGAAGAAGGGGGGAGAAATCCCGAGTTGGAACATAAAATTTCATAATGGAAATTTTGTAATTTTCTAAAAAATACTCGGTTGCATGGTTTACCCGCACTGTTTTCCAAACCGTGCCAAAAATGTGACAATTCTATTATCCGAAAATATCCCCCGCACACGGTTATCAGGTATTTCCTCATAGTTTTCACTAACCATGTGATAACCATGCAGCATACCCAAAAACTAACTTTTCCTCCATTTTCATATCCTAAACCCCCAAAACACCCTGATCCTCCTTGTGAACTTTAGGAAACAAATATTCAACCAATGGAAAGAACATAAAATAAAACATCAACATCAACATACCTTGAAAGAGATCAAGGATCAAATAATCAGATATATTTTATGTATATATATAATTCATCTTTCGTGAAATCAAGTGGCCACTAGACATGAACCATGTTAAGACATCATATGACCACTTATATTTTCTTGATTCTGAGAAATAAATTGACTATGATTATTAATATATCACATAACATTCATTTTTTTATGATTACATCATATTACCATTATCAAATAGAAAAATACACCAAATGTGACTCAAATAATCATGGTAATGAATTTCATCACTCGAATTCAATCAAGGGACACATGTTATTACATTTCATACAATTGGAAAAATCCCACTTTGGTTGAGCTATAATCAATGATGTGATCAACAACATTCTCAATGACCTCTTTATTTTCTAATTTAAAATTATTTACTGTCATAAATAGGGTATCAATGTATGATTGTTCCCTTTCTTGGTATCTGACAAACCTTAGGTAAGAAAGATGGATAATAAGAATACACCATTAAGTTTATCAGTGTCCGTATGACATTCAGTGAAATAAAAATTAATGATTCATTATATGTAATAAGTCAATACTTGTTACCCATTAAAAAAATACTTTATATCTCATATAAAACCCTTTGTAATGAGTAAAAAAATATATTAAATCTAATTTTGACATATCATCACAACAAATAATACTCCATAATGATAATAGATTAGGGGAAACTCAACGATTGTACTTTGAGAGGATTTTATAATCTCTACATTCATGTAAAGCAAATCAAGACACACATTAATGAATGTTAAATTTAAATTTATTTTATTATAATAACATGAATATGTAAAAAACACTTGAAACTAATCTCTCATGTGTTTAACACCCATAGATTCTTAATGAACTTCATATTGTTGTTAAAGTATTGGTTTCATCAATTCTGTACGTCTTTATATAACTCCTATATCCAATCTATTTTTAAATATGATAAAATTTTCACACTAAACCCTTTTAATGAGTAACATTTATGAATTATGTTAGTTTGAATTACGGTGAGACTTAGGAATAATATTCATAATATTTTACTCTTAGAACATATTCAAACTCGTTATCATCATAAAATCAAATTTCAACTTCCATTGTTTTCTTAGAAATATTATAACCTTAACATCATCATCATATAATCAAACATTGTTACTATTTACATTGTCCCTAAAAAACAAATTCTTAACTCTTTTAGGATAATGGGATATTCAGTTTAACACTTTTTCTTGATTTTTTTAGATAAATAATCTTACTATTTACCTTATTGATTTAGAAAAAAAATCAAATTATCTTTTATGATAAAGTTAAATTATATTTTTTTATTTTAAATAATGTGATATTGGACATTTTACATTACCATAATACCCTAAAATTTTTTAGGATATCATGCGTAATTAATTTTTTAATGTAACTAACATAATACTTTAAGGAATAGATATATTCATAATCAAAGGTATCTAAATATAATTCATTACAGTTTTATTTATCCTAAAAAATGATAAAAATTTTAGGATATAAGTGAAAATAACCAACACTTTATACTATAATAAACAATTATTTGTTAACATGGAGAACTTTTATGTTCAAATATACTCCCACTAGCCTTTTAGTCACTATTTTTTTCATAATATAATGTTATGGATCAACACTAAATACATTGTGTTTACGAAATAAAACTTATTTATTGGGTGTAAGAACATACTCATGTAGGATACTGGAAGAAAAATTGACATAGATGAATTTGCTACTCAAGATTCATAAGTGTTTATACAAGAACAAATTCCATGGGTCTCTGGGAAAGAAGTTGTTACTGAATTAAATGCACTCTATAGGAGGGATAAAAAAGTAAGTTAACTAAAGAGATATGGTTTTTTAGTCACTGATGATGATGAATAATTATTGGTTGAAAATTATGATCTTATATCCTACAAGGTGTCAGTAGAGAGATCTAAAGATACAAGATAAATAGAAGCCACAAATTATGAGATGGATTTCATGTATCAAAACCATATTTGGGTTCTAATCAATCCACTAAGTAATGTTAATCTTGATAGATGTAAATGGGTATTTAAGATAGAAATAGAAATAAAAGGTATACTAAATACCTATAAAGCATGACTAGGGAAGAAATGGTTTAGACAATAGTATGGAATTAATGAAAATAAAACTTTTTCCCTGGTTTCCATTTTTATATCCATCAAATGATTTGTTTCCATAATAGGATACCATGAATATGAGATATTTAGAATGGACTTAAAATATTAGTTCCTTAATAATAATTTTTTGGGGTATGTGTATATGACACAACCAGAAGGTTTTATGACCCAAACCATGGAAAAATATATTTAAATGTTTTAGAGACCCATTTATGGATTAAAAAGCATCTAGTCAAGGAAATATCTGGTTTGATGAAGTCATAAATGAACATCATTTCATTAATATTGATTATGAGATATTTTTTTACACATGGTTTAGGTGGATTATGGTTGTTTTAATAGTTTTATATGTTGATGAAATATTACCAATTGGAATCGAGATTCCATCCTTATAAAAGGATGAGGAATAGTTAGTACAATGCTTCTCCATGAAAGACTTGGGAGAAGTGGCCCACATTTTAGAGATCAAGATCATGTGTGAAAAATCTAAGAGGCTACTTGGAATAAGTCAATGTATATAAACTGAAAAGATACTAAAGATGTTTTTTATGGAACAATCCAAGAGGGGATTGGTTCTGGTGTCACATGGTATATATATTTACATGAAAATGTATCCTCAATAACATGAGTAAAGAGAGATAATAAGTAAGATAACATATTCTTATGTGATAGGATCTATCACATATGTCTTTTTATGTATGAGGTTTGGATGTCGCATATGCTTTGATCATGGAAGACAAATATCAAGTAAATCCAAAGGAATAGTATTTGAATATTTTTATTGCCATCCTTAATTATCTGAGATAATGTAAGGATATATTATTCGCGTATATATTAGATGAAGATATTTTCTTCATAGTTTATTTAAATTCACACTTCCAGATAGATTAGAATGATCAAAAGTCATAGTCAGGATACATTTTTGTCTCGACAGAGGAGTTGTGAGCTAGAATACTTCAAAGAAGCTATTTTTTGATGATTCAACAGTGGATTTTAAGTATATTGTAGATTCATATGTAGCCAAAGAAGAAGTTTGGATTCAAATATTTTTCCATTAACATGATATGGTGCCTAGAAGTCAAGAACCTATCATAATTTACTGTGATAACACTTCATTGGTGACTCTTTATAAAGTTCCTTGGTCACATCAAAGGAGAAAGTGAATAATTTAGGAGTTTCATCTCATGATGGAATTTTCTCAATGATGTGATGTTATAGTTAGTACAGTATTTATAGAGTAAAACATGGAATACCCCTTGATAGTGGCTCTATATCAATAGAGGCATGACTATCATGTTAGAGGAAGTGGACTAAAAGTTGTTGGGAGTTGAATCATGTGGAAGTAGGAGACTATTGGATTTGGTTCCCTAGAAAAAACTTTCTTAGTACCTGATTACATGTTTACATTATTAGTGATGTTTTCTTATCACATCCTAATTTCCCCTCTACATGACATTTGTATGTAATAATGTCTTAAGAATATACGCCGAACTAAAATATCCTATAATTTATTCACTATGATGATAAATAAGATGTTCCATGATAATATTCTTGAATATATATTCTATAGTAAGATGATATCATTTTAAGGGACACATATTATACATTCCATTATAGGTTGAGACTCATAGGACTTTGAGTCACCCTCTCATGGTGTATGCCCTTGGTAATTTCCAGTACTGAGATTATAAGAACATTCCAAGCAATAAGAAATCCAATTTTTCATGTGCTATAACGACCTAGTATTTTCATACATGGATATTTCATCTTTTTAGATGAATATTCATTAAATTTCACAAAAAATTACAAAGTATTGTAATAGTTTAGTGCCTTTGCAAACGTAGAAACACATTCTTCTAATTAGCAGAATGATATTCAATATACCCCATAAAGATCTTCCCCCTTAGTATTCCTACCTAAAACATTTCTTTATATCATGGGGAAAAGAAAAATAAGAAAAGTATGAGGTCAAATTATTAATATAGACAAATAAAGGTGATATCAATCATATTATAATCCTATAAAAAAATAATAGAAAAAAACATTTGAAAATCATATCCCACACCTCAAAGATCATGATATAATGTCACAGAATAAATAATATAAGTTCATAAAGAATAAAAGAAAGTATTCCATGAGAAAATAACATTAGAAATTGAATTTTTGTGTACACATAAGAATATAATATTATCTCTTTATTATTCATGGATCATTTCAAATGCTGTTATAATGGACAAAGTCCTTTACTAAACTGAGTTCGCTCCTCATTCTAGACCTGTATTACTAAAAAGAGTTTTCCACCAATTACATTACTAATTATCTCATGATATATAGATATTTATCCAATTAATTGTATTTATATATATATCCCACCCTTCACATAAATAAATCCATATATATGTGTTCCACAAGAACGTAATCCACTCCAAGAACACATAAAATAAATTGGTTCCATAAAAATAATTCCATAAAAAACATGGAAAAGAAATGGATTTCATAAATATAATTCCATCATAAACATAAAAACCTTGTATTTTTTCCATATATCAAAAATAATTTTTAGATATCACTTAAAAATAATTCTTGAGAAAAATATCCATTCTCAGTGAAAAAGATTTCTTTTCTAGAAACACTGCACAATTTTCAATGAAATAGTTTTCTTTGAAACAAACATTGAATTTTTATAAGGGAAGTTTCAAGGAATTGATATTTCATGAAATCAGAAAAATATGTTCAATCTTTATAAGTTAAAAAAATCATGTACTTTTTTAGGGAAATTCATGAAGTACATTGTTAGGAAAATGACAAAATGATTCCTTCCAAACCATATAGTAAAAATTAACAAATGTGTAAAATTGAATTTAATAATTATAAAAAATATTAAAAAAATATTATGGAAAACATTTTTATGAATCATGGACATGGAAGATAAGTATTCCCCAGTAAATACTTACGTCTAAACAATCCAAGATAATAATGGGATTTTGAAATTAATCATTAACTAATGTCTGATTTCCTTCATGTGTATCAAAATATAATGTAAAATGGTTTAATGAATGTTATTAACTTATTAAAAGAGCATCTGAATATTTATTATATCATATATGATCCTATTATATCATCTTACCACATGTTTGTTCATAATATTTTATTATTACTCTTGTTTCTAGTGTTAGATGCATCATTTTATTATGCATGTTTTGTCGTATAAGTGCCATTTATTATAAATAAGATATAGTTAAATAATTTATATAGAAATATTAAATTAATATAAATATATATATATATATATATATAATATTTATTCATTATTTATATTCATATAGTCATTCGTGAATGGTGAATATGGAAAACTAATCGCATCGTGTCATGGAGGCAGTAGGTCATATACACACACAAGCGATTGTGTCATTACTTTAAGGGTAAAATGGTAAGAAATTGGATGATTTTTTTTTTAAAGAATCATTATAATGTTAAAATTATAAAATATATATTGGTTTTATCATTATACCCATCCATATAAACCAGTGATGAAAAAAAGATTACACCACGGCGTGGAGAAGGTAAGTCGTACATACGTATGTGTGGTTATTTTATTTTTCATATGATGGAGAAAAAGTGGAATATAGTTGATCCATAATAATAATAAAATCTCATTATATAAGTGATACTGTAGTTATTACTTTATAATGGAAACATCACATGAAGATGAAGTATAAGAATAAATTATCATGAAAGAATCAGTAAAGAAAATTTCCTCTTCTTTGGAGAACATCCTTTATATCTCCTCTCAGGGACACTAAAGTTAGACTTTTGAGAAGAAAAGAACCTCTATAATGGAGATAGGTAAGTTTATAAGGAATATTTGCTGGGTATTTTCATGCTTTATGTAATAATGTGATGTGAAGATGTGAGGGAGGAGGTTTCCTTTTATAATTGGGGTGAGGAGCACTATTGGAATATCTGAAAATATTAATTTATAACAAATTCAATCTCAAAAAAATCTTAAAAATGAAATATATTATAATATAATATTATATAAGGTTTTAATATCATAAAAAAATATATTTTAGACAAGTTTTGGTGCTATTTTAAACCTTATAATTTTGGTTAACCTTTGGTAAACCTATTTCAATTTTAACTAAGGTATCAACTTTTTCAATATTAAAAGGTTGTAATTTTCAATTATGTGATGTAAATTGAATTTTAAATGAACCATTAATAACATTTTAGACCATATTTATAAGGACCCGACCTTAAAACATTACATAATATTGAATTAAACAAATAATTCACATTGAGGATCTTTTTAGGTTTAGAGTCTTAGAGAATTAGGACAAAACTATTACATCACAAAATATTACAATGTAGACACTTCTACTCAGTTTCCATTTTTTTCATAAAATAAAAACTATTGAAAAAAAGATTCATGTCTAGTTCCATGTTTTAGATATCATGGCTTTTCCTTGATCCCATCCTTGACCCTATTCATCTTTAAGTCCTATAAAAAACATTTCAAAACTTGGGATGAGCATAAAAAGCTCAGTATGGGTTATAAAACAATGAAAGAAAACATCAGTTCATAAATACATAAAAAACATAAAATCTTTTACTTACCTCATGAAATCCTAAGATTTATGAATAACAAAAAGAAATCATAAATCCTAAAGGTAACTTGTGGAATCCATAAAATACTTATATTGATTTATCAAACCTACATAGGGAGTTACTTTGGAATACCCATCACCGTATATTCCCTAAATATCTTAGGAGGAACATTAAAATTTACCTCCGTCACATTACCTAATGCATTGGAGAGCTATCTTGGGCTCACCCAGCCTAGGTTTATCATGGAACCACCCGTATACATAAACAATTCCAAAAAACCATAACATAGTCATAACACATAACATAAGTAGAAAGGAAAGACAACATTCCCACATTGTAATTACAATATATCATTTCAAGATATTGAAATAATAAAACCATTCTCAAAATCATTTTCAATACCAAAATACGTAAAAAGAGTATATGGTATTTATTTTTCGTTTTAAAAACATTACAGCTCGTTAAGGAAGCCAGAGATCAAATAACACTCGTGGCGGTAGAAAGGTCGTTGTCACCGCTTACGTTAAAAAGAAAAATTCTTTTTTGGTTGTTTAATAAAACTCTTCAAAAAAAAAGAATCCCTTTGAATGAAATAAAAATTCTATGGTGTTTATATATTGTATAAAACAAAGTCATGTGTTAGAACAAAATATGCCTCAATGAAAGAAGAATGAGACGAAGTCCCTTACCTCATGTCCGACTTGACTCGACCATTCTTTAATCTCCCGAATAATAAACTAAAGTTAATTTATAATTTCTTAAGATCTTTTTTAAGTTTATTATTCCTTTTATATAACTTATTACATTGTTATAAACATTATGTAATCATTTATATTAATAACGTTCGTTTTGTCGATATTTGGAACTTGAGTCAAAAAAGGACACCTTATCTTTACAAGTTGTCTATGTGGTCAATAGTACATTATTTCCAGAATTATATACATTATTTAGATATCATATATATCATATATATCCAGTATATATATATATATATATAACAATACATATCATTTGGAGGTAATAAATGAAATGAACCGTTCATGGAGACGGTAAGACATACGTACGCATGAATGATACTTTCATTTCTATTTATTATTTTAATGGATTTAAAACATAATTATACATAGATATATTATAATTATATTATATTATCATATATAATATCATTAACTCTATCTTTTATTCATCCCACATATGGCATTAAAGAGTCATATCACTTTGATGGGGCGGTAGTCCGCACTTCCTCAAATTTAATTAACGCATTTACCCATAATGGAAACCATATAGCTATGATATAAAATAAAAATACAGAAGAATAAATAAAACATAAACATAATATATATCATATATAAATATAGTTTCATCTTAATGTCCACCATGATAGGTGGTAGGAGATAATCGAACAATCATCGTTTCGTGAGGCGTTAGTTTGCCATCCACAAAAACTGTATGTTCTTCACCCATTAGATAGAGGTGTGTGTAATTGTAGTTTTAATCCTTCTCATAAATACATACTAGTATATTTAGGATACTGGTTTTATTATAAAATAAAGGAATAAAAAGAGTTTAGGGGTTGGAGAAGTAAAATAAAAGAAAAGAAGTTAAGAGAAACTGTTACCTTTAATTTGTGTAACCCCCATTGGTGTGAAACAAAATGGTTTATTGAAGTGCCTTATACTCATGTTAAGGCTTCTATGAGGAGGAGATGGATTTAGGGATATTAATTGGCAAGATTTTGGATGAGCCAAAAGGCTTGAGATGTGTGAGGAATTAGTTAAAAGTGAGGGCTTTTTATAAGGGGGAGGAGGGGCTCTTTAGGAATGTGTGATAATATTATTTTATTATATAATGATATTCGGTTTATAAAGGTCCAAAACTCATTAAGGTAGAATATAAGATGACTCATGGTGGATATAAATTCATCCAATAAGAATTGGACAGGTTTTGAATGTTATTTTAATATTTATAATCTTATTTATTTACATCATTTATTAATGATGTAAACATTGCGTCATTATTGTGTCATAAATAATTTAATTTATTCGTTGTCTAAAAATTATAAAAAAAAACCATGATGTAGGAAATATTTTTATCTTTCCAATTAATATTTATAGATTAAAATATAACTTATATAACACCATGTAAAAATAAATTTACAATGAAATATTTGTTTATGTCATTTTTGACTTTACTTTAAGTTAATTAAAATAAAGTGTCATTATCAATCATAAGTGGCTCCATGGGGTCTCAAAATATTCCCAAAGATTCCCATGGTCGGACATTACTCATCCAATAAGGTTAGGAAAAGTGTTAAGGTAATTTTGAAATATTATAATATTATTTTTACCTTAAATTACCCTATTTACCTTTAACCGTGGAAAATAAAAGTCAAAAGTTACTATTCACCATAAAATATTTTCATCTTCTTGAGCCACATTGTACTTACTAATAAAAACCATGTATGTCAGATTTTCTAAATTCAAATCACCTAAGTGGTAAAATTTCATTTAAATGAAGAAGTCATTTTTTTAACTACTATTAAGTGGTTTCACTATTCATTAAAAATTTATGTTTTTTCAAAAAACTTCCAAAAATTTAGACTAAGATAAATTTGATATTCTGAATTGAAAAATGATATCTATTTTACCAAATTATAAAAATATAAGTTGCATTAATTAATTTAAAATCAATTATCGTTATCAAAACAAATAGCGTGTTTTTAAAAAACAATAACTATCAAAAGATTGATACTTGTTTATGTCCAATTTCAAAGTGGAATTATTTCCGATAAACAACATTGGATTAAATGGTAAAAATATATTCTAATTACACTTTAAAGCCAATTAAGAAGATAATCTAGCCATATAAATAAATTAGATTAAAACGCAGTTTTGAATTAAAATATATTATTTTCACTATTCATTTAAAATTGAATTTTATCAGAAAAATACCAAAAAATTACCCAAAGTAAATTTTGGTGTTCTGATTATAAAGAAGAATTTTATTATGTCAAAAAGAACATATAAAAGTAACCAAAACTATATTTAAATAGGGTTCTCCATTAAAAGGCGGTAAATTTACCATTTAATGTAAATTATACTTAAAGTTAGATTCATTCACATTTTAAGCCTCTAACTTTTATTGGATTAATGTAAAAACATTTAACAAACATGTATAATCATATTGTAGATAGTTATATTCATTCCCTCCAATAAAAAAGAAAGGCGTTAACTACTATTTAAAAATAATAATATTATATTATTAGTGTGCAACGTAAGATTTCAAAGAAACCCGTTGTTGCGTATCGGGTAATCCATCGAATATAGCATTCCCTTTAAATTAAAAAAAATATTTAATTCAAAAATATTAATAAATAGAAAATATCATATTTATTTACTTACTTGGGATGTTTCAATATTATATTTTTTTTGTGTTTTGAGATATGTTTTATGATTTTTAAATAATTTAATAAAATATTATATTTATAAAATATCTTTATTGTCAATATGACTATATTCATTTAATTTATCTTAAACTTCATATAGAAAAAATTTTAAATTAGAATAAAATGATTTAAAACCTCTATAATGTTTCATATTGTTATCTAAAACTCATTTAACAAATTAAATATTTAAAATTATATCAGAATTAATATTTTTAAAATCCTTTATTTTATTTTTATGCTAACTAAATAAATATTTTATTAGTATAGAACAAGCAATTAAGATAATTATATTATTTATAAAAATTAAAAATAAATTTATATAATAAAATAAATTTCATTAATATTAATATAGACTTTCAGGAGTGATCATTTTTTTCCCAATGCGAACAAATAAAAGATATTAAATACAAAGAGAGTGACAATTTGTAACTATCATTGAATTAAAAATATATATCATTTTTGTGGACAAGTGTCTATTAAATAATTTCAATTATAGACTAAGGTAATAATTATAGAATATTATTGATTCAATAATTTTTTGGGCATGTTTTGGTAATGGTTACAACTTTATAATTTTGGTACAATAGTTTTTTAACCACTTTAACTCTTACATTGATAACGTGAATTTTCACTCTTCGGGGGTTAATATAATTACAATAAAATTCGAAAAGACCTATAATTGGATAATGGGTGAACTGTTAAACCTTATACTAATTTTTTTTACAAATTTAATATTTTTAATAATTTTATATCATTTAATAAAATATTATTTATTTTAGAACATTATTAAAGTCAATTTAAAGACTATTCATTACATTGAATTTTATAAATTTCAAAAAATAGAAGCTAAATTCTAATTTTTTTTATTATATCCATATAATATCATGGTATTCTAAATTTTTTTTGGGAAACATTATTTATGTAAAATTATATTTATTTTAACATTTTTAATATCATTTATTTGATATTTCCATTAATAAAATATTTACTGTATCAGTATTGTTTGAGCAATTGAAGTAATAATTTCTTCACTAAAAATTATAAATAAATTTTCATGATTTATATAAATCTCTTATATTTTTAAATACAAATTATGTTCAAAAATATATTTTTTTAACTCTATATTTAAAAATATTATTCTTACAAAAATTAACAGTGTGACATTTTGTTAATTTTTGATTTTGATAATATCTAAGTCATTTTCATGGAAAAGTGTCCATAAAATAATTAAATTTCAAACCATAGGTGTTAGGGATAGAATATATTTCATACAATAATTTTTTTCATGTGTTAGAGTCATTTAATTGTCTTTATCAAGTTATTTTTAACCTAAATTACAAAATTTACCTTTTACTATGGTAACAAAATTTAAAATGTTTACTATTCATATTGGAAAAAATAAATAAAACTAAACTACTAATTAAATTTGGACATTATGAATCTAAATTTGGAATACATTTTTCTTACTCTTATACATAGATGTTTCAGAATTAAATTTAAAATAAAACTAGTAAAATTCCATGAAAGATAGTTTTTTCGAAAAAAACACACTTTAAAACATAAAATGTTTTTATAATAATTTCATGGATTAAATAATTTTAAAAACCATAATTGGATTGAAATCAACTAATAAAAATTTAAAACTAGTCAAAAAATATTTTTTCCATATGAATACTTTAAAATAAAAAACATGTATCAATAAAAATTCAGTATTTTCATAATTTATCAAAAGGTAAAACTTTTTAGAAAAATACCAAAAAAATCACCCTGAGCTAATTTTTACATTACAAATAAAAAAAAAATTTATTTCTTCACATATAATTTATAAATGTTCCAAATTTTGTTTTAAATTATTTACGCCATTAAAAAGTGGTAAACCTACCTTGAAAAAATATAAAATTTAAGCATTAAAATAGATTTATTATGTATTGAAAACACACAGAATAAATGTTAATTATTTGATTGAATATTATATATATCATCCTTGAATTTTTATTTTTTTATTTATTGGTACAAAAAAAATTGGTCCAAATTAAATAGTTTTTTAGGAAAAAATATTTCCTTTTATATTAAAAAGTGGTTTTATTTTCGTTTATAATTAATCGATCACCAAGGAATTAATTATATACATATTTTTAAAAAATATTTTCATAATGAAGTTAATCTTTTTCATTGCCTCTATTCTAATATCTAATTTAAAATTGTCTTATTTAAGTGATTACAATATAAAATGATTTTTTGTAGAAACTCAATATTATTTGTAATGAAAGATAAACCAATGTTTCATGTAGAGAAAGATAAACATGGTGTATTGTGTAATATAAGATTTTAAATTATTCAAAAATACATTTCATAAAAATCAGGGGGTGTTACAGTTAACCCCCCTTAAATGGAATTTTTCCCTTTAAAATCATATAGGTTATCAATGGTTCAATACTTAAAAAAAACTTTCATTAAAACCGAAAATGTAAAAATGAATTCTAAAACACCATTTTAAAAAGGGAAATTTGAGAACCTGAAAATTACCTAAAGAAAAAATTAACTATAGTTACACATGGGATAACATAAAAGGCAAGTGAAAATAGGGACATGGAAGAGAAATCTGACTATCTGGTTCTGATGGAGAGTGATAAAGAATATGGTGAAGATAAAGTTAACAATCACAAAACCAAAAATATATGATGATCATAGGGACAATTTTATTCATCTAAAAATAAGTTATTAGGATTTTTTTTGTTCCAAGATACTTTCCCTAGAGTTGAAGAATTTTCCTAAAAGAAATACATACTTTATTTCCTTACATTTCAAAGGCACAATATAATTCTTCTGTTATGCCTTGATCAATTTCCATTTCATCTCTTATTCCAATAAATGAAGGTGAATTTTTAATTCCTAAATCGTAATGAGATACATAAATTAAATGATATTTCATTTCATCTCTCTTTAGTTAACATCACAAAAAAGTTATCACAAGGTATCCTATTTGCGTAAATCCTCATATGGAGAGACAATACAGTAATATGTAAAACCACATCCAAATTTCAGTATAAAATATTTCATAATTAAAATCCATGATTTTGGAAGTAAGGTCAATAAATTTCCAAAATCAACTTATCCTTTATTCTATAAACCAATTAACAGTGCTCTTAATTGACACACACCAAACATATAAAGACCATAATCATGTATTCTATTTAAATATGGTAATAACTTGAATTACCATAAAACCATAGAAAAAGCATTCATGATTTCAAATATTTACACTTTACTCATTCCATAAATCAAAAAATTATATAACCTCAATCCCTGATATTATAATCAACTTTTCTTATCATATCAGTCCCTAGATCATTAATAATATACCATTTATTTTATCACAATCAATCTTTTCTTTATTTCATTATCCCAACATCATGAACATAATAAGGTTTTTCCTTCCATTAATCTTGTGTTCTCAAGAAAATTTCACCAGACCACATCAATGACTTTTCATTGTTACGAGTACCATTAAACATTTGATTTCAAATACTTAATAAAAAACTACAGTATTCATATCCATATTTGTTTCATTATTCTATAATATCATAAACATTATTCATGAATTCCATTAAATTACCACTCAATCATTCAATCACATTTTTTTAAAACTCCACATAACCAATAGTAATTGCATGTTATTTACCTTTGCCTTTGGGTTTAAGAGGTTGATGATGTTTATCATCATCAATAAAACTTATATTTGGGAACTAGTTACCATAATTCACATTTTCCTTTCCCTTTATGGATTGATGTGTGGGTGGTGAATTTTGTGCATCATTTTCCTCATTATATATATTTTTCCCATCACTTCATTAGTCAATTGCATGATGACCTTATTTCCCACACTTAAAACATTTACTAGTACCTTTAATATAGTTTCCTCTATATTTGATTCCACACTTTGAGATTAAAGAAAATATCATATTGTTTTCTCCATGGTATTTAATTATTTCTTTAAAATACATTTCCTTTTGTTATCAAAATGATAACATTTATAAATAAATTCATCCTCAATTTCCACCTTGATGGAACATTCGACGATTTCTTCATAGCTACTAAATTCTGTTATGTATAACAACCTTCACATAATTGGTTTTATGGAACTAAAAAATCAATCAACCTTACATTCACGTTGGATGATAATGCTAGAATAATACCTCACACGTCTTGTAAAATCATCCACATAGGTACAAACATATTCATCATCCTATTTATTAATATTAAGGAACCCCTTATCCGTCTTCTTATGAAGAATACAATGAAACTTTTTATTGAAAAATAAGTTATTTAACTCATCTCATTCCTTGGAATTGATTTCATCTCATTACCTCTTATTAATGATGATGTTTCACCATTTATCTGATTCACTATTAGAATGATAGAATACACAAATTAATTCATCGTGCTCTGAACATTGGGGAACATAAAATATATTTTCAGTGGTAATGATGAACTGTTCTACAGCTAGTGGTTTAAAATAACCACTAAAAAAGGTGGAAACTGCCTCATAATGGAATTAATATAATTTTGTTCCCTACTTTTCTCAATAGAAATACCTATTTTATTCATAAGGTGAGAAATTTTTACAGACATAGAAATAATATTTTTCATTCCAGATGATATAACAATTAGTTTCTCAGGAAGAAAATTATTGCATTTCCCATCACATTTAGCATTAACATGATTCATTCAGGTTCTAGTCATAGACTAAAATGAATATTATAGTGTTATTAACACTAATCATAGTGGGAAAACCATATAGTCAAGGAAAATTACTACCAATATATAAAATATTAGGTTTAAACCTAGGTCAACCACGATCAATACAAATGTTATAGGATTATAAACTATACTTATACTTATCTTTAGGGATATTACTAATGTTTTCTCATCCTAGTTTACAATGGTTGACTAAACCATCACTCTGATACCAAATACAAGGAACCAATTTTTTCATGCATGGATATTTTATCTTTTTTTAATGAATATACCTTAAATTTCACAAACACATCACCACATACCACAATATTTTAGTTCCTTTTGAAAAAACAAAATATATTCTTATAATTTAATGAAAGATCTTCAACTTTGATAATAAATATATCCCCTTAGTATTCCTATATAAAAACATTATTTATATCCATTTAAAAACGAACATAATAAAAGGTTGAGCTTAGATGTTCTGTATTGATAAAAAGAGGAGATATCAATAATATTATAATCATAATACAAAATAATATAAAACACATTTGAAAATCATATCCTATATATAAAATATCAGGATATCATGTCATGGAATAATTCATATAAGTTTATAAAAATAAAAGAAAATTTTACATTAGACTATCACATAATAAATTGTATTTTTTCATACAAAAAAGCATAAAAAATCATTTTCTTTATTAGTCAATGATAATTTCTAAGACCATCATAATAGAAAAAGTCCTTTACTGAACTGAGTTCACTCATGGTTCCAACCCTATACTACTAAACCAATTTTACCACCTATTCTAGTTCTTTCTATCTCATGGGATATAAATAATTACCCAATTTTTTGTAAGGAGATATAGGTCCCACCCATCACATAATTAAGACCACACATATGTGTTCCACATGAACATAATTCATTCATAGAACCGATAAAAGAAATGGGTTTCATAAACATCATTCCATCATAATATAAAACATGGAAAAAAATTTATTTCATAAATATAATTCTATCATAAATATAAAAAACCATGGATAAAATGTTTTTTTTGACGGAAAATAATTTTAACAGATCACATGAAAATAATTCATGAGGAAATTATTCTTTCCCCTTGAAAAAATTTTCTATTCCAAAAATTCCATGCAGTTTTAAAGAAAATTTTTTCTTTGAAACTATCCTTCAATGATTATAATGGAATCTTCAAATAATTATGATTTCATGAAAATGGAAAAACTTATTCATTCTTTATATTTTAAAATAACATTCCTCTATATCATTTTTCTAAAAAAGTCCTAATGTTCCACATTAGGAAAATGAGAAAACAATTTCTTTCAAACCTTCTAGAAAAAATTAACACATGGGTAAAAAAGACTTTAACAATTGGGATAGAATATTAAAATATTATATATTTTTTATGAAACATGGAAATGTAATTTAAATATTCCCCATTAAATAGTTACATATAAATAATCTCAAATAATAATTATATTTTTAAATTTATTTGGACCTTAGAACTGATTTCATTAATATGTCTCTCAAACTTATGTATAATGGTTTAATGAATATTATTAACTTATTAAATAATATTAATAATATTTATGATATTATATATTATCCTCTTATATCATCTTATCACCCATTTTTAATAATAATTTATTATTACTCTTCTTTTGTGTGTTAACTACTCCATTTTCTTATGCATATTTTGTCATATAAGGACCATTTTAGGGGAAAATGTTTTAGTTCCATAATTTCAAAAATTATATTAATGTAATTTATGTCATATTTATTAATGATATAAATTTTTATATTCATTTTTAATGTATAATATGGAAAATGAATCAAATCATGCCTTGGAGACGGTAGGTCGTATGTAGGCACGAGCGATAGTATCATTCCTTTAATGGTAGAAGGGTAAGTAAGTGTATGGTATATATATTTTTCTATAATTATTATAAAGTTGTAATTATGATATATATAAATACATATTTATTTATTTCAATCATTATACTCATCCAAACAAAGTAGTGATAAATTATAGATTACACCATGGCGAGGAGATGGTAAGTCATATGTATGCACGTGTGGTTATTTTCTTTCACAGGAAGGATAATAGATGGAATATGTTGGATCCATAATCATTATAACATATTAGTATATATTTGATACTATATATATTACCATATAAGGGAAAAAACAAATGAAGAGTGAGTATAAGAATAAATGATCTTGAATGAATCAGTAATGATGATTACATCTTCTTTGGAGAACTTCCTTCGGATATCCTCTTAGGGACACTAGAGATGGAATTTTGAGAAGACCAGAACCTATAGAATGGGGATAAGGAATTTAATAATGGAAATTAAAATTGTATGGTCGAGATTTAAGTATCAATGTAAAGTGAATATGTGAGGTAAAATGTTCCATTTTATAATCGAGGTGAGGGGAACTTTTTAAATTTCTAAAAATATTAATTTATAATAAATTAAATTTCAATAAAAATATCTCAAAAATGAAATTTATTATAAATTAAAATGAGATAATTGTGTGACATCATCAAGCAATATATTTTAGACATGTATTGATATTATTTTAAACCCTATAATTTTGTTTAACCTTTAGTAAACATATTTTAATTTTAACTAAGGTAACAAATTTTTCAATATTAGAAGCATATATTTTTAATATGTGATGTAAATTATAACATAAATTAACAAATTAAAACCTTTTAGACCATATTATATATTTTTTATATTTTCAAAGAAGTTTTATGATTTTTAAATAATTTAATAACATATCATTTTAGAAAATATCATTAATGTTAATTTGAAACTATTTATTTAATTTAAATTAAAATACATCAAGAAAAATGGTAAATTAGGATATAATACTTTAAAACATATATAATGTGTCAACTGGATCTATAAAATTCATTTTATAAATTAACTATTTCAAATTATGTCAAAATAAATATTTTTAAAATCATTTTTTTATTTTTCTATTAATAAAATAAATACTTCATTAGTATAACACAATCATTTAAGGTAAATATATTATTAATAAAAATAAAAAATAAATTTTAATAATGAAAATAATTTAATTATTATCAAAATAGGCTTTTATGTTCATTCATATCTTTATTTTGTCTCTATGTGAACACACAAAAGTATTTAAATACAAATTGAGTTACATTTTGTAACTATATTTAATTTAAATAATATATAAGTCATTTTTAGGGAAAAGTTTCTATTAAATAACTCAAATTATAAAATAAGTTGATAATTTTTTAATATTATTTAGTCAATATTTTTTTAGACATGTTTTGGTCATGGTTATAACCAAATATTTTTGTTTTAGCACTTATTCAACAACTTTAACACTAACCATGAGAACATGAATATTTACTCTTTAAGGTTTAATATAGTTACAATAAAATGAAAAAATATCCATAATTGGATCTTTAATGAAATTATCAAATTCATAATAATTATTTTGACTTATTTAATATTTTTAATAAATTTATATCACTTATTAAAATATTTCTTATTTTAAAATATTATCAATGTCAATTTTGATACTATTCATTACATTGACTTTTAAAAATATAAAAAAAAGATAAATTTGAAAAGAAATATTTTATTATTTCCATAACATATCAATTTCATATATAAAATTCATGTGTTACATTATTTATGATAATATAGATTTATTTTTATGTTTTAAATTAAATTTATTCGATATTTCCATGAATAAAATAATTACTACATCTGTGTTGTTTGAAAAATTAATGTAATTATTTATTCTCTAATAATTATAAAGAAAATTTCATGATATAGATACATATTTTATATTTATTAATTCAATTTATTTTTGTAGATATATCATGTTTAACTCCATCTTTAATAACATTACACTTATAAAAATTAAGTGTGTGACATTTTGTCACTTTTTGATTTTAATAATATCTAAGTAATTTTCCTAGAAAAGTGTCCATTAAATAATTTAATTTCAAGACTTAGGGCTTAGGGTTCGAAATAATTTCGTACAAAAAATTTTATTACATGTGTTAGAGTCATTTTATACTCTTTATCATTTTATTTCTAACATAAAATACCTAAATTACCCTTTACCTTGGTGAAAAAATTTACCTTGGTTACTATTTATATTGAAATAATAAGAGGGAAATATTAAATAAAATTATGCATTCTGAATCTAAGGTTTGAATTCATTTTTAAAAAATCAAAGGATATATGTTTCAGAAATTAATTTATAATAAAATTTGTAAAAATCCCTAAAAACAGTTTTTCGAAAAAATGCCCTTTTTTAAGACAAAATATTATTATATTAATTTCGTTAATAAAATAAATTTTAGAAACCAAAAATGTATTAAAATCAACTAAATAAAATTTTAAACTAATCCAAAACATAATTTTTCCTTTTGAACATCATAAAATAAAATACAGGTTTTAATAAAATAAATTTATTTTCACTATTCATAAAAAGATAATACTTTACATAAAAATACCAAAAAATAATCTTTAGAATATTATGACATTAATATTTCAAAAAATTAGTTTATTTTTTCAAATATAATTTATAAATGTACCCAAAATTTGTTCTAAAATAGTTTTGACATTTTAAGTTGATAAAACTACTTTTAAAAAATATTGTTTTTAAGCATAAAATTGGATATGCTATATCAAAATGCCACACAGGAGGAATTTTAATTATTATATTGAATACTATATATGTAATCAATTAATAGTTATTTTATTATTTACTGGTAAAAAAACTTTTCAAAATTAAACAGTATTTTGGGAAAAAAGATTTTCTTTTATATTCAAAAGGCGTTTTATTTCCATTTATAAATAATTGTTCACCAAAGAAATAATTATATATAAATTTGTAAAAATATTTTCATAATACATTAAATACTATTAAATACTTCCATTATAACATCTCTGTTAAAATTTTCTTGTTTATATAATTACAATATGAAATGATTTATGATATAAACATAGTGTTGCGCGTAACGCAAGATAAGACGATGTTTCATAAAGCACAAACATAACATGTTGTAGCGTGAAATGCATGCTATTAAATTATTTGAAAAATATATTTCATAAAAATTCTATAGTGTTATAGTCTAAACCTCTTAAGAAGAATTTTTCCCTCTAAATTTCTCTTATTTATCAAATGTTTAATAATTGAAATTTTCATTCCTAGAAACCCACGTCGTAAAAATAAGTACTAAAACTCCCTTTAAAAAGGGAAAGTTGGAAACATAATATTTTTCCAAAGTAACTAATAACTAGGTTTCCACATTGGATAAAATATGTGTAATGTGAAAATATTGATGTGGTAGAGAAATCTAACAATCAATTTCTAGTGGAGAGTGTTAGAAATATTGTTCAGAGAATGTTAATAATCACAAAACCATAAAAATACAATAATCTAAGGGACCATTTGATTCCTAAAAAAATAATTTATTAGGATAAAATTTTTGGTTTGAATATCCTTTCCCTAGAGTTGAAGGATTTTCATTATAAGAAATACTTGATTTAATTACATTTGATAAAAACACTCTCATTCTTTCATTGAGCCTAGATTAATTTCCACTTCTTCTCTCATTCTGATAAATGATGGTGAATTTTTCTTTTTTAAGCATCATGAGATGCATAAATAGAATGATAGGTCATTCCATATGTATTTAGCTAACATAAAAAACAAATTATCATGAGTTATCTAATATGAATCAATGCTCATATTCCAAATTTCAATGTAATCAATTTCATAATAAAATCCAATATTTTTGAAATAAGGTCAGTAAATTTCTAAAATCAACTTATCCTTTATTCTCCAAACATTTTAGTGTAGATCATAATTTTCACACATCAATCATTTGAAGACCATTATCATGTATTCTCTTGAAATATGGCCTTAACTTGAATTACCATAAAACCAAAGTGAAAGAATTCATAATTTTAAAAAAGAACTCTTTCCTCATATCATAATTCCAAAAAATCCATAAAATCAATCACTGATATCACAAACTTCTTTGTTATAATATCATTCCCAAGTTCATTAATACTATTCCATTTATTTTATCACAATCAAACATCTCTTTATTTCGTTATCCCAACATCATGAACATATTAAGGATTATCATTCCCTTAATCATTTGTTCTCTAAAAATATCACCATACCACCCCAATCCATCATAGTGGTTACTTGTACCATTAAAAATGTGAATTAAAATCCTTAAGTAAACACCAAAATAGTGAAATCTATATATGTTTCATTATCTATTAACACCATAAACATTATTATTGAATTCAATTACATGAACACTCAATCATTCCATCACTTTGTTGTCGTAATCCACATATACAATAGATATCACATGTGATTTAAATTTTCCATTTTCATTAAGAGGTTGCTGATATTAATCATCATTGATAGACCATGTATTTGGGAATTTCTTAGAATAATTCCCATTTTCCTTGTGCTTGATGCATTGATGTGTGGGGGTGAATTCTATGAAACATTTTTATTATTCGATATCTTTTTTCCAATCACTTCGGCAATCAATTGCTTGATGACCTTATTTATCAAACATTAATCATTTACTAGTACCTTTAATATAATCCCTCTATGTTTCTTTCCAAACTTTGGGCATAAATAATGTGTCATCTTATTTTCTCCATGGTTTTTATTACTTTCTTTAAAATACATCTTTGATTACTTATCAAAACAATGAGATTGATACATAACTCCAACTTCCATTTCCACATTGACGGAACATTGGATGATTTATTCATAGCTACTGAAGTTCCTTATCTATAATGCCACTCGTAGACTGGTTTTAACCACTAAAAAGTTAAGAAACCATAATTTTAGGTTAGATGATAATTCCAGAAGTGTACCTCAAAAGTCATGTAAACCTTTATTCATAGGTAACAACAAATTCAAAATCCTTTTTTTAAGACCATGTAACTCCTTATCCATATTCATAAAAAGAATACAAGGAAAGTAATTTTATAGAAATAAGTTCATGAACTCATCCCATTCTATGGCATCAATTTCATCTTGTTGCCTCATAATCTCGATGAGGTTCCACCATTGATCCTCTTAAACATCCAAATGATAGATTTCCAAAAATTACTTTATCATGTTCTGACCATTATAGAACTAGAAATATCTTCTTAGGGGTACTTTTCCATTGTTCAGCTACTAGTGGATCAGAAGACCCGGTGAAAGAAGGTGGATTCTGCCTCAAGAAGGACTCAACATAATTATTTTCCCTGCTTTTCTCATTTGGAAGTAGTAACTTGAGAATTTCTTTTGAGAATAGAAACACGATTTTTCATTCTAGATCCTATAAAAAAAATTTAATAGGAGGAAAATCATTTCATTTCCCATCACATTAATCATTAACATGATTACTTTGGGTTCCAAATATTGACTAAAAAAATATACTATGAGTAGCACTAATCGTAGTGTGAAAATCACATAATCATAGGAAGCTACATAAAATCTATAAAATAATAGGATTAATCCTAGGTTATACATGATCATTACCATAATTCATGGATTCTAACCTATACTTATACTTATCCTTAGGGATATCACAAAGGGTTTCTTATCCTCATTTCTAAAGGTTGACTAAACCTTCACTCTGACACTAACTATAACAACCAAGGATTTTCATACATGGATATTTCATCTTTTTAGATATTAATTCATTATATTTCACATAAAAATAACCAAGGACCATAATAGTTTAGTCCCTTTGGAAACATAGAAATACATTCATCTAATTTGATGATTGATCTTAAAAATCTCCCATAAATATGTTGTCGCTTATTATTCCTTCCTAATTTTTTTATATCATAGGGAAAATAATCATATGAAAATTTTTAGCTCATATTCTAAATATTGATAAACAAGGTATATATAAATCATATTATAATCATATGAAAAAATAACATTAAAAATTCCGAAAACCATATCCTGTATATCATAGATCATGATATCATGTCATGGAATAAATCAAAAAAGATCATAAATAATTAAATAACATGTTCCATGAGATCAAAACATAAAAACTTTAAAATTTTTCATAATCATTATAATAGGAAATCATTTCCTTTTAGTCAATCCTCATTTCCAAGACCATCATAATGGACAAATTCCCTTGTTAAACTGAGTTCAATCATTGTTCTAGCCCTGTATTATGAATCGTGTTTACCAACCATTATAGTATTGTCTATATTATGATATAAAAATTTTTACCCAATTAATTGAAGGTAGATATAGGTCTCACTAATAAAATAAGGAAAACCATATGTATGTGTACTAAAATAACATAACTCGTTCACATAACCAATAAATGAAATGGGTTTCATAAGAATCATTCCACCATAACATAACCCATGGAAAAGAAATAGGTTTCATAAATGTAATACCATAATAAACATAAAACATATATGGAAATAATTTTTTCTTAGATGGGAAATATTTTTAATAGATATCTTGAAAATAATTCAAGAAAAAATATCACTTCTCCTTAAAAAAATTTCCTAAAATTCAACGTAATTTAAAAAGAAATAATTTTGTTTAAAACAAACCCTTATAACTTATAAGGTAGGATTTTAGTTATTAAGATGTCATTAAATTAGAAAAATACATTCATTACATATATTTAAAATAATACATTTCTCTCGTACTTTTTACAAAAAAAAGTCATAACGTAACTTGTTAGGAAAACGAAAAAAGGATACCTTTCAAACCATCTAGTAAAATCCAAAATGGGAAAAAATGAATGGAAATTGTAAACTAATATGAAAAAAATATGGAAAACATATTTATGAAATAAGTACATGGAATATATATATTCCCCCACAAATACATACATAAAAACAATCCCATATATTAATAAGATTGTGAAATTAATCCTTACCTTAGGTATGATTTCCATTGTGTGTATATAAAAATATTTTATAATGGTTTGAATAATATTATTAAGTTATTCCAAAACCAAA
Organism: Viscum album; assembly: GCA_963277665.1. NCBI lineage: Eukaryota > Viridiplantae > Streptophyta > Magnoliopsida > Santalales > Viscaceae > Viscum > Viscum album. Next base: position 1,878,690,056 of record OY728151.1, read on the forward strand.
ACCATATTCATATTTATGATATCATATATTATCCCCTTATATAATCTTTTCACCCATTTGATAATAATATTTTATTATTACTCTTCTTTCGGGTGTTAAATGATTCATTTTTAAGTACATGTTTTGTCTTATAAGTCCCATTTCTTGTGCGTAAGATATAGTTAAAAAATTTCAGAAATATATTAATATAATATGTATCATATTTATTATGTTTATACATTAATATAATCATTATTTAAATATGAATATGTAAAATGGATCGCATCACGTCGTGGAGATAGTAGACCGTACGTAGACATAAACGATGATATCATTACTTTAATAGTTAAAGGCTAAGGAAGTTGATGGTATATTTTTTTCAAGAATAAATATCTGGTTATAATGATCATATATATATATATATATTATTTCCATCATTATAGTTATCTAGATAAATTAGTCATGAAAAATAGACTACACCCCGGCATGGAGACGGTAAGTCGTACGTTTGCATGCGTGATTCTATTGTTTTTCATAGGATGGATAAAAGGTGGAATGTTACTATTCCATAATAATAATAACATATAATTATATATTAAAAACTAGAGTTATTAATTTATAATGGAAGAAACAAATGAATAGTAAGTAGAAGAAGAAATCATCTTGATAGAATCAGTAAAGACTATTACCTCTTCTTTAGAGAACTTTATTTAGATATCCTTTTCGGGACACTAAAGTTTTTATTTTGAAAAGACACGAACCTCTAGAATTTTTATAGGTAAGTTTATAAGGGAAATTTTAATGTTATTTTAAAGCTTTAAGGCTCAATTTTATTTTCTAAATTGACGAAGGAGGTTCCCTTTTATAATTAAGGTGAAGGGCACTTTCAAAATTTATGAAAATATTAATTTATAAAAAATTTCATCTCAATCCAAATACCTAAAAAATGAAATTTATTAGAATTTATTATGATAAATGTTTAAATATCCTAAAAAATATAATTTATATTGGTTTTGGTATTATTGTAATCTTTATCGTTTTGGTTAACCATTAGTAAACATATTTTAATTTTAACAATGGTAATAAAATTTTCAACACTAAAAGGATGTAATTTTTACTTATGTTATGTAAATTAAATAATAATTTAAGCATTTATAACATTTATACAATATTTTTTTTATTTTTAATTATGTTTTATTATTTTTTTTATAAATTGATAAAATATTATTTTTATAAAATATCATTAGTGCCAATTTCGAACTATTCATTTAATTTAATATAAAATACATCAATACATAAAGGAAGTTAGAATATAATTATGTTAAACATCTATTATGTGACATATGTATCTACACAATTAATTTCACACATTAAATCATTCTAATTACTTCAAAAATAAAAATTTTAAAATCATTTATTTTATTTTTCTGTTAATTAAATAAATACTTTAGTAGTATAGCACAAAAATATAAGGTAATTATATTATTTATAAAAATTTAAAAAATATTTATATAATGAAAATAATTTCATTAAGATTAAAATATACTTTTAGGCTCATTCATATCTTTATTATTTTAACACATATCTAACCACTTTAACACTTACCCTTAAAATATGGTTTTTTACTCTTCGAGGGTTAATATAGTTACTATAAAATATGAAAAGACTCGTAATTGGATAATGTATGAAATTTTAAGATTTTTAATAATTGTTTTTAATAATTTAATATTTTTAGTTAATTTATATCATTTAATAAAAATTATTTATTTTAAGATAATTTTAATGTCTTTTTTGAAACTATTCATTACTTTAAATTTAAATATATCAACACAAAAAAATAAATTATAACCATGTATTGTATTATGTCCCTAAAATATGAAAATTAAAATAAAATTAATACGTGATACTAGTTATGTGATTTTTTTTATTTTAATATTTTTAATGTCATTTATTTGATATTTCCGTTAATAAAATAATTATTACATCAGTGTTTTCTGAGAAATCAAGGTAATTATTTCTTTAATAAAAAATTATAAATAAATTAAAGTTATGTATATGAATCATTTATATTTCCAAATATTATTTATGTTTAATGATATCTTTTGGATAACTCTATCTTAAAAAGTATAAAACTCAAAAAAATTAAGAGTGTGACACTTTTTCACTTTCATTGATTTTAATAATATCTATGTCGCACATGAGCCTCAACCCGGTTGGAGAGGACTCTTAAGTGCATCCAGGAAACCTGGGATTAAATCCAAGTAGAGGTATAGTTTTTTGGTGGTACTGTAACAGACTGTAGCGGGAACTGTGCAGTACTGTAGCAGGTACTATAGTGGGAACTGTAGCAGGCACTATTTGGCATTATAGAAACCAGGAATTTTCCCCTGATTGGGCCTTTGGGACACTAATTTGGTCCTCAAGTCCTTTAAGGCCTTCGGGCCACCCAAGCCTTCGGGCCAGTAAGGCCTTCGGGCCACCTCAAGGCCTTTGGGCCACCTTAAATACAGATACAAACCAGAAAACTAACAAGGAACAAGATCTACGGAGGATGAGCAAGAAGATTTCACCATAGTAGATTCTACATGGATTGCAAGAATGAGAGGGTATGGAACCTTCCATCAATACAAGCATGTGCATGAACAAGATAGCCTATCCGAATAGCCATGCGAAGGTGGGGAGATGATTTCACGATGATGATGTTGGGGAGGAGTCATTCCAAGTAGTTATTCTGGGTTGTATGTAATGTTTGAAGCCTATAGGAAATGAATTCCTCTAAGGCCTATGATCCAGGTAATAGTTATGCCTACAGGCCTTGTAAGGGCTCCACCTCACCCCTTGAAAGGTGTATTATCATAAATCAATAAAAAATAAAGGCCTTCGGGCCAATGGATGGATAATAATATCTATTTAATTTTCATAGAAAAATGTCCATTAAATAATTTTATTTATAAACATTGGTTTTAAGGGTCAAAATAATTTTATAAATACGTTTTTTCTATGTTTTAGAGTAAATTTATAATCTCTATTATTTTATTTTTGACCTAAATTACCCAATTTACCTTTTATCATGGTCACACAATTTACCATTATTAGTATTCATATTAGCCAAAAATAAAAGGGGCCTATTCAATAATTTTTCTTAAATTATAAATCCAAATTTTATATCTATTTTTCAAAATTCATAACTTATATTTTTTTGAATTTAATTTAATATAAAATCGGTAAAACCCCATGAAAAACTGTTATTCAAAAAAATGAACTTTTAAAACATAACACGTTTTTATAATAATATCATTGGTAAAATACTTTTCAAAACAGATAATTAGATTAAAATTAACTAATTAAAAATTAAAAATTAATCCTAAATAATAATTTATTTTTTAAATACTTTAAGATAAAATAAAGTTTTCAATAAAAAAACAAGTATTAAAATATTCATCAAAGGATGAAACTTTTCAGAAAAAACCATGTAATCATGACGAGATAATATTGACATTAATATTTCAGAAATTATGTTTTTTTCAAATATAATTTATAAAACTATAAAACTTTAGTTCTAAAACATGTGTTACATTTAAGGGCGACAAAAATGCCTTAAAAAATAAAATTTTAAGCATAAAAATGGATTTATTATGTCTAGAAAACAGAAAGGTTGAATGTTAAATATTAGATTAAATTTTATATATACATAATACAATAATAGTTATTTTTTATTTATTTGTTCAAAAGAACATGTTCAAAATTAGATAGTTTAATGGTTAAAAATATCTACTTTTATATTCAAAGGGGTTTTTATTTTCATTAATAATTAATTTTTCACCGAAGGATTAATTAAATATATGATTGTAAATAATATTTTCATAATTCAGTTATTCTTGTTTAAACTCTCTATTCTAACAAATAGTTTAAAATTTTCACTAATACAAACACGGCCTTTATCAGCGCTAGAAAAGCGCTGATAAAGCCAGCGTAGATAAGGGGGGGGGGGGTCCTATATCAGTGCTTTCGTTTTAGCGCTGATAAAGGACCCTTTTATCAGCGCTTTTAAAAAGCGCTGATAAAAGTAAAAGAAAATAAAAAAATTTAAAAAAATTAAAAAAAAATTAAAAAAATTAAAAAAACTGCCAATCGGGGGGGATTTTATAGTGCTTGAACCCCCCCCTTTTACAGTGCTTTTCGGCCCCTATACAACACCCCATGGACCCCTCCACCCTTTAACAACACTTGCTCAAATATTCTCCATGCGCGCGCACCCCTGCCTCCACCAGGATTTGAACTCGAGACCTCCCCCCTGCGCGCCTAAGCCCTTACCACTACTCTATTTTGATTTTCTTTCCAATTAATGATATCTTTATATATATATATATATATTTAGTTATATTTATTTGTATAGTAATATATATTTATATTAATATATATATATAGTTATATTATAATATATATATATAGTTATATTATAATATATATATATAGCTATATTATAATATATATATATATAGTTATATTATAATATATATAGTACTATTAATATATATATATAATGGTATTAATATATATCTATATCTATATATATATATTTAGTTATATTTATTCGTATAGTAATATATATTTATATTAATATATATATATGTATAGTTATATTAACATATATATAGTTATATAAATATATATTTATATAGTTATATAGTAATATTAATATATATATAGTGATATTAATATATATATTTATGGTGATATTAATAAATATATTTATAGTAATACTAATATATATATATATATAGTTATATTAATAGATATATAGTTATTAGATTAATATATATATATATAGTTAGATTAATATATATATATATAGTTAGACTAATATATAGGTATATAAATATTCATATATTGGAATTTCAAATAAAATGGATATTAGTTATTATTTAGATAAAGATAATATATTTTATATGTAAATATGTTTAATTATTTATATAAAAAATTTAATTTTTAGGTGCAAATATATAAAAAATATGTACATATAGTTATATATTTGATTATAAATAACAGTTCATTATAAAAAAGGATGAAATTTCAAAGGCAAAATATCAATATGAATGTAATACCTTGGAATAAATTCAGTCCCCGCAAAAAAAGCCAATAATACCCCCTTAAACGAGTTTGACAATCCACAAAATGTTAAAAAATCTGGGTACCCCGACAAAAAACTCAATTTTGGAAGCATTATGGGCCTCTTTTGGCCTCAAAAAACTCTTGAACAAAGTCCCCCCACGGTCACAGCGACGTAGAGCTCGTCGCAGGCTTCAATTTGATATGTGGTAGAGCTCAAACGGACACCTGGATCAAAAGTTATGGCCGTTTGAAGTTTGAGTTGCGTTTTCAACATATTTTGGATCTTTTTTTTAATTTTTTTAATTTTTTTAGTCCTCAAATTGTTATTAAATGACTATTACTCCATAATTATTATCAAATTATTAATTAAAAATATTTTTTTAATTTTTTAAGAAGTAATTTTCACTAAATATCTTATATATTAAGTATAATAAGTGTAAATGTACATTTATACTTATCTAAATTATTTTTAAAAATTATATATTATATTTATATAACAATATAACTATATTTATATATTAATATATTAATATATTTTTAATTTTTTTTGAAGCCGACCCTTTATCAGCACTTTTAAAAAAAGCGCTAATAAAGGCCCCCCTTTATCAGTGCTACTAAACAAGCGCTGATAAAGGGGGGCACTGCGAAAAACTGTTTTTGTGGTAGTGTTTATTATTTAAATAATAACAATATGAAATGATGTTTTGTAAAAATTAAGTGTTTCAAGTAATGCAAGCTAAGTCTATGTTGCATTTAGCACAAGATTAACATGGCGTAGCATGAAACAATAGAAATCAAATTATTTAAAAATCTATTTCATAAAAATATCATGGCGTTACATACGTCATTAGATGTTCCTATTTGTGGATTTATGTTTTGATCCTTAAATTTTATTATTGTCATTAATGGATTTCATGGGTTGCTTACTTTGATGTATTGATGAAAATTGTGATGATATATGATCACAGTGAGATTGGATACATTGGGTGCATTACGAGTGATTGAATTGATAGATAATGAGATAATGGATTTTTCCCTACTTTACCATGATATAAGATAATATCTCATGATTTTTTAGGGGAATGTAACTTCATGGATAAATCCATGGAAATGGTGTTCATAGGGTGAGTCCCTTTTTGGAAATTCAAATAAAGAGACATCAATCACATAGTTTTATGGAAACAGTATGAGACATGCTTTATTAGGGATGTTATGATAATGAGATTATACAACATGGTAATTTTTCCAAGGAGTTTTAATATTGTTGGGATATTTAATTATTTAACATTGAACTTATTATCATGTCGTTAGATACTAACCATGGACTTCAAAAAGTTATGCCTGATGGCACAATGAAAGAGGTCCAGTGGGTCACACACTATATGTAGTCCAAATCTTAGTTAAATTAATGTATTTAAGTTGGAAAGTTACAATGAATTATATTTACTCAGGTTTGGTTGATCACCAAATTTAACCAAAAGTTCATAAAATTTAAAAATGAGTTAAATAACAATAAAAAATATTTTTTTGTAGGGTTTTTTTAGTATAATATTTATTATACTTATCAATGAATAATGTTGTGATATGTATTTATTATGTAAATATTAATTATTCAATGTTCAATAAATATCAAGGGGGATAAGTGGACCGAGTTAAATGGGTCATTATAATATTGTATAAATGAAATTTATTAATATATCATTAAAGTGTTTCACTTATCAAGTGACTAATTATAATATTTATATTATTATTATTAGAAATGATGTTAACTAATAATTGTAATGTTATGATAGGGTTTGTGTGCATATTTTTAACCCTAAACCTTCCATTATAAATATCTTATTATATAACTTTCCATAATCACTCCATTTTCACAAAATATAGATCATGTATCTCTCTCAAAAATTCTAGAGAGAGATAAAGATATCTAGAGTGCTACTCTCTCATCCTCTCTCAATTAATTGAGGTAAAATAAAGAGTTATTCCTCCATCATGAAGAATTTTTCTTCCATCAACTGCGAAGAACCCAAGCCATCGGGATCATTCATGCTCTCACTTAGTGATTCTATAATGGCGTGATCAAAATTATTGGAATGAAGAATTAATTTATCCTTTCCATTATATTATATCAAATTATATATATCATCATAAAATACTATCAACAATAATTAGTACAATGTTTGGGATAAAAGAAATTAGAGGATAAGGATCTCTCATTGAAATAAGGTTGGGAATATTTCAAGATATGTTGGGAAATGAAAAGTGATAATGGAGGAAATTACATGAGATGTACCTTACTAGACTTTATTTTAAATTAGGGTGAAGTGAAACACCATTAAAGGTGAATACCCCCATTCTAATCTCATGAAGAATATAATGTTTTCCTTGGTGAATAATCTAGTTATAATTAAAGAATGTGGATATACACCTAGAATAGTGTTTTATTTTTCCCTAATCTAACGAAATTATAGGGAGGTAAATCTACTGTAATTTCCTCCTCTATCACTTTTAATTTTCCAACATATCTTGAAATATTATATACCTTATTTTGATGAGATCTTTTTATCCTCTTTCTGAATCTATCCCAAAATCTCTACCAATAATTTGTGAGGGATTTTAGGATGATATAACTAACATGATTTAATCTATGGGTATGGATCAATTAATTATTAATTCCACTAACTCTAACCATGCCACATGTCCTTCCTGTTGGATTGGATTACACCAAATATACACAAGAGGGGGGTGAATTATGACTTTTCAAAAATCATTATAAGATTGTGTTCTACCTTTTAACTTTAATAAGATAAAATGATGCAGCGGAAATTTAAATAGAAGAAACGATATATGTATAGTGGTTAAAGGAACAGATGGCCCCTAGTCCACTCCACCAACACTCTACTCCACGAGTTTGGTTATTTTCACTATCTGGTCCTCGTTTCAACAGACCTATTCACAAATAAGTACAGGCTGTTAACACCTTTACAATCCAAGGAAAAACAAAGCCTTCTGGTTCACCTACAGAACCTACACATCTTAGTACCAGAAGCGGGACACTCAAGATAAAAAGTGTTTTCATTTAGAAAGAACTTTTCTAGTTGATCTTCATAATTGAAACAGAATGCAATTGATAGTAGATGAATCATTGTCTCCAGAAATATTGATCTTTGAGTCGATCCAGTTGTAGTAGATATAGAAAATATAATCGCAACTTTAGCAGTATCAGATTCAAAAAATATTGTCTTTGAAAAATATATGAATCTTCTGTTGCGTTCCTTCTTCTTCAACAAAACAGAGCATATTTACTCTTCGTAATCAGTAGATCTTTGCATCTTGATTTGTCTCTATTTTTTCTCTTTATAAATAGCGTTGTCTGTGCAGTAGATATTTTTTCAAACACAATGATGGTGTCTACACTTGTGTTCTTGATCGCTATGTGTTCTTCTTGCAAATCATCATTTCTTTTATGATATTATATATTTTGAAATTCAAAATGAGAACAGATATATAAAGCACTTCCTATGAAAAATCAGATCCACAAAAGTCACCTTTTTTACTCGCGATATTCAAAAATTTAAATTTACAGAGTAGTTGTAACTTCCCTGAATACTTGGCAAAAAAGAACCATTTAATTCTATCAAAACATTGATAAAACGGTTTTGAATCCGTCAAAATAGTACTTTAAAATATTCTTTAAATATGGCTTGAAATCTGCCTAATAATCAGTGTACTAAACATTTCATAAAAATATCGACTTTAAATTATCCGACACCAAACGTAAGGTTGAGTTGAACTGTATGATTCCTCTGAACATAAGGTTTATGACATAGTCTTCAAACTTAAGATTCAAAACGTAATTTTGAAAATGTAAAGTTGACAATGTAAACTTGACAACAAACGGAAGGTTCATTCCAAACATAGGGTTGGTCATCCATAATTTTCTCTTCAACTTTAAAACGTACGATAAAAGATCCATAATTTTTCTTGATCCATACTTTTCCAAGAATGTATGGTTGTTTACAAAATTAAGGTTGATGAACCATACTTTTGATAAATAAAAATAACGTTTAATATTTACGTACGGTTCTCCTTCCATACTTTTCTGATATCCCAAACATAGGGTTCCTTCGTAACGTAGGGTTATTCTTCCAGACATCTCTGATAAATTTTGGTTGATTAACCATACATTTTCCATATCTCAAAAAGTATACACACTTTTCATCCTTACACTAAGTTTATCCACGTAGAGTATGAACAGTGTTTCCAGAACACGCTCAAGCAGATTCGGAATAAGTAGCGCACAAACAGTGTTTCCAGAACACGCTAGATACGAATACTTTAGTAATAAATGTCCGTTACTGCAAGAGTAAAATGAAATGATAAATTCCTGAAAAATAATTAACAAATAAAATCATTAGAAAATAATTAAGGGTATTTGTGATCATCAAAATTTCCATAAAGAGATAGAGTATTAATATAAACTACCCTTTTAAATAGCAATATTATGTATTATTGAAAACAACAGTTGCTCAACAATCTTCCCCTTTTTGATGATCACAAAAACCATAAAATAATTAATGAAATTAAATTATATTAAAATTAATTACATATTGTTTTGAAATTTTGAAAAGATAAGTTTTGAATTTGGAAAAGATAAATATCTCCCTTTAATTTATCTATGTTTTAATTTCTTCCCCAATAAAATGAATTACTCACCCAAACGAAAAGATGTTTGTGTTTATCCAAATTTCTCCCCCTTTTTGGGATATGAAAAAGAATGATAGAATATAGAATAGAATACATATTAATGTAGCACTGAACAGAAGTAAATGATATTATTAACTATTTAGTAATAATTCAATCTGGATTACTGGCATATCAAAATAAGAATAGTAAAACAAGTAAATATAATGAAACTGATTTTCATTAAAAGTACAAAAATTATAAATACAGGAATCAAGGTTTTAGTAGGTAATAGGTAGAGTTTATCTTCTCTGGACTGTAGACTTGATTTCTGCAGAATGTTCTCTCAACCTTTTCATTAATCAATCACTAAGCCGAATAATAAGATCTATGGACTTTTGAGTCATATGAATATCTTCAATGAGATTGGCTCTGAAAAACTCGTGAAGCTATTCTTCTTTTTCCATAAAAAAAGATAGCTTATCTGTGAATTTATCTAAGACAGAGTGGATTCCTGGCTCACTGGATGTCAACTAATCAACCACGAATTTCTGATTATCTAATAGAACAGATAATGGAGCACTGTTTCACTGAAGATCTTGCAACATATCATTCATGTTGCTCATTGCGGCAGTGATATCTTGAAATCTTCTGATTAAATCAGGTGATGTACCTGATCCACTAGCAGTACTATTCCCAACTGATGCAAATTGTGTCTCCATAAACAACTTAAGATCTGAGAAAACTGATTTCATAAACATTTCAGATTTCAAATTGGCAACAACATTTATCATATCCTCTTTACAAATTTCAACTTCTTTCCTTGAAACAGAACCCTCCTTATGCTTTTGAAATTTCAACTGTTATGATGATAAGGTGCTTCTCAGAGAATCATTCTCACATTGTAGTTGAGATAAATTTTTGTACAACTCTTCAACTTCTTTATTCCTTGAATCAGAAGCACCATGTGCTTGATTCACATTATCAGGCACTATATGATGTAGTAGTACTCAAGGTAATGATTTAGCATCAGATTTTTCTTTCTCCTTGTCCTGAGTAGGTTGGTCTACATATTTTTCCTCAAATTCCTTTTCAGACTCTTCCATAGAAAAATCCTCTTGAAGAACTTCTGTGTGAGCTTCAGAAGCATTCTCATCATGAACATCTGCAATTTGTTCTTCTAATGAAATATATAAAATGATATCCTCTAGAGTTTCTGGAGGTCTGGCCACTTCCTCATCAGGCTCTGCCTCCTTTTCTTATTGAAGTAAAATGGAAACATCAGCTACAACCTATTGTTCTGATCTTTCAACTACAATTCTTTCAGGATCAGAATCTAAAATAGTGACATTCTATTCTTGAGGTTGTTCAAAAAAATTTTCTCTAACAAAGCTATAAGAGAGTAAATCTCTCGTAGTTAAGTTAGGGGAAGTAAGTTCCACAATCACTGGCTTCTCCTCTGAGTCTGAAGTCCCTCCTAACTTATTTCTTCCTCAGTTTCTTCCACTTCAAATCTGATCCTCCTTACCACAGTGCTGACTCTCAATTCAGCTTTTCCCTCCTTGGACTTTGCAGATTGAGCTTGAGCACTCTCTTATTCATCATCTGCTCCTACTGGAAAAAGTTTTCCTTTGATAGTACTCCAGAAATAGCCAATGTCTCTTAAAGTTCCAGCATTAAACACATTACTGTGATGACATCGTACTCTGGCATCCACCAGTCTCACCATGTCCTTCAAAAAAACAGCTTGGAGATGAATCGACCAAAAAGATAAAATTTCTTTTAGGCATCACTCTGAAAACAATATCTTAGGTATCTAACCATATACCTAGGAAAATTGAGTTTAACATCACTAATAAAAAGATACATTATATACATATCATGATATAATATCTTTTCCATTTCAGACATCCTCAGTGCAATCCCTGTTTGCACAAATTTTACCAAACCTTTCTGATCAGGCTCCTAATCCTTGATAAAAATTTTCTTTACAGTCTTAATACCCAAGAGAAACGACATTATGTCCTTTTATTTATGCACAGAATCTCCAATATTTTTCAAATCGAAATGAAAAGCTCCCTCATGAGGGCTGTTGAGAATCTGACCAATTTCTACTAAAGAGATTGAGAAATCCCTATCCTCTATCTTAGCGATCATACTATCCTTAGTATCTCCCATACTAAACTATATAGATTTGAAGAATTTTTGAAGCTCTACCTCATATAGAAATTCTGTATTCTCACTGTTGAAAGTCTGTTCGAGATTCTGAAACGATAGTGCTTGTTTCAATAGGAGATTTTTCTGATATAGCCATTTGAGATCAATCGCCTTGACCTGTAATATTTTTCTTCCTTATAAACAATTTTTCTTGGAATTTCTGGTTTCGGATTCATCGGCTCTTTTAGTATTTTCCATCATTGCGAGAATCTCTGAAGGTTTAAAGGTTAGCGTTTCAGAGGTTCAAAGATTAGGGTTGACAAGCAGAGGTGCAGTTTGCAGGATTGAAAAGGTTTTGGTAGAAATGAAACGTTTTAGAAGTCGAAAGGGTTCCTAAAAACCTTGATTCCCATTTTTTTAATAATAATTACATATATTTAAAAATAAATAAAATAGATTACGTGGGGAAAAGAAACTTATTCTGTTTGAAAAACAAAATAGCTAAATTTTTTTAAGTAGAATTAAAATAAAGAACTAATACAGTAAAATAAAATTTTATTTAAAATCAAATAAACCTAGACCCCCCTTAAAAAAATCAAACCTTGTAGTGGGAAGTGGTTTAGTAAAAATATCAGCTAATTGAATTTCAGTACTTAGAAATTCCAGAGATATATCCTTTTTAAGAACATGATCTCTTTGAAAATGTCTGATATCAATATACATGGTTCTAGAAAGATTAATAGGATTTTTTGAAATATTTATAACACTAGTATTATCACATAAAATAGGCGTATTCTTAAAATTTAGTCCAAATTCCATAAGAGTGTTTTTCATCCACAACACCTGTGCACATCAACTTCCAGTAGAAACATACTCAACCTCAGCTATTGACAGGGCTACTGAATGTTGTTTCTTACTTGACCATGACACTAAAGAATTTACTAAAAAGTGACATGTTCCTGGTGTGCGTTTTCTATCTAATATACAACTTCCAAGTCTAAATTTGAATATTAAATAAAATTTAAATCATATGTTTTGGGATACAGAAGAGATTGAAAAACAGTTCCTTTTAAATATCTAAAAATTATTTTAACAGTAGTTAAATGAGATTCTTTAGGATTTGATTGAAATATTTCACAAATATATACCGAATAAAATATTGCTGGCCTGCTATCAGTAAGATATAACAAACTACCAATTATACCTCTATATAACTTGTTGTCAACTAATTTTCCAGTTTCATCCAAATCATGTTTTTTATTAGTGCACATATAAGTTGTATATGTCTTGTTGTTTTCAAGTCCAAATTTCTTCAATAAATTAGTAATGTATTTTCTTTGATTCAAAACATTTCCAAAATCTTTTTGATAAATTTGAATTCTTAAAAATAAATTTAGTTCTCCCATCATACCCATTTCAAATTCATTTTGAATTAACTTTGAAAACCCATGACAAAGGGTTTTATTAGATGATCCAAAAATTACATCATCAACATAAATTTGAACTAATAAAATATTAGAATTCGTAGTTTTTTTAAACAGTGTTGGATCTGCCATTACAACAGTAAAATCATTTTTCAAAAGAAAAGAGATTAATCTTTCATACCAAGCTCTAGGTGCTTATTTAAGGCCATAGAGAGATTTAGTATGTTTAAAAACAGAATCTGGTTTTTGAGAATTTTCAAAACCAGGAGGTTTCTCAACATAATCTTCCTCCATTAAATAACAATTTAAAAAGGCAGACTTAACATCCATCTGACATAATTTAAAGTTCATATGAGATGCATAAGCTTAGAAGATTCAAATGTCTTCTAGTCTAGATACATGTGAAAAGGTCTCATCATAATCTATACCTTCTTCCTGATTATATCATTTAGCTAAAATTATAGCTTTATTTCTAGTTATTAGTCCTTGATCATCTTGCTTATTTATAAAGAATCATTTGGTTCCTATCACTGGATAGTTCTGTGGTCTTTCAACTAATTCCTAGACTACATTTATTTTGAACTGGATTAATTTTTCTTGCATTGCTATCATCCACCTTTCATCATCTAAAGCTTCTTCTATAGTCTTGGGTTCTAATTGGGATCGAAAGTCATATAATTCTACAAGATTTCCGATATTTCTTCTAGTTTTTATTCCTGTATCTAAGTCACCTATTATAGTTTTTAAAGGGTGATTCTTTAGGGTTCTAGTCTATCTAGGAAACACACTTATAGGTTCTTCAGTATCATGTTATTCTAAAATGGATTGAATTTCATTTATATCTTTTTCAAAATCATTTTTCACGTTCTCAAGCCTCATGTTATCATTAGATTTAGATTCATCCATTTGATTTGTCATTTTCTCAAAGGGATCAGATTCATCAAATTTCACATGAACTAATTCTTCAACAATCCTTGACTTCTTATTAGAGATTCTACAAGCTTTGGAGGTAGCTGAATATCTTAAGAATATTCCTTCATCAGATTTTGGATCAAACATTCCAAGATTATCCTTGGTGTTCAAGATGTAAAACATGCATCCAAAATTATTAAAGTAGTTAACTTTAGGTTTTCTGTTATTACAAAGTTAATAGGGTGTCTTTTTTAAGAGGTCTAATTAAAACTCAATTCATTATATAGCAGGATGTGCTTATAACTTCTGCCCAAAAGTAGGTAGGAAGACTTTATTCATATAGCATAGTCCTAGACATTTCCTGAATAGTACTATTTCTTCTTTCAACAATTCCATTTTTTGAGGTGTTCTAGGTGCAGAAAAGGTGTGTTTAATAACTATATTTGAGCAGAAGGAATTAAATTCCTGATTCTCAAATTCTCCACCATGATTACTTTTTAATGAAATTATTTTAAAAACTTTTCCATTTTGAACAGCTTTACAAAAACATTCAAATAATGTAAAAGCTTCATTATAGAATTTCAAAAAGAAAATCCATGTAAATCTAGAGTAGTCATAAAGTAAAACAAATACTTATAATTTACCAGCCAAGCTTGCTACTCTTGAAGGTCCAAAAAAATCCATATGGATAAGTTCTAGAGGTTTAGATGTAGCAATTTTGTTAAAAGATTTGAAGGATGATTTGTGTTACTTCTCAAGTTGACAAGAATCACAGAATCTATCACTTTCAAAGTTGAGACTAGGAAAATCAGAAACTAAATGTTTCTTATATAACTTATTTAAAACATATACATTAAAATATCCAAGTCTCTTATTAGAGATCCAAGATTCATTAATTCTAGTAGTTATGCAATTTACTTGGTGTTTACACAAGAAATTTAAATCCAGGGTATACACATTATCAGTTCTTGGTGGTCTAAATTTAAACAATTTATTTTTGAAAACATAACAACAATTGTTAGAAAAATCAACAGCATAACCATCATCACATAGTTGAGAGATACATATCATATTGTGTTTCAATCCGTGTACATAGAGTACTTTATTAATTGAGACAGCTTCTCGATCTCCGACTATTACAATACCAATGATTTTTCCATTGGCATTGTCACCAAAAGTGACAAGTCCACCATCTTTTTGGGTGAGTGTAGAGAAATTCAATGAGTTTATCACTTATATATATTGAGTATCCGTTTTCCATATACCATATGTTCCTTTTTGCTCTTGTGACCTTCTCCCTGCAAAGACATTTACACAGATTTCTTTGGTAACCTTATTTTTTTCGGTCTAGTGGTGTTAGCTAGCAAGGATCTGGGAATCCAGACTTGCTTTGCTTTTAAAATTTCACATGATTAAAATAAATAATTTGATAAAAAAGATTTCTTAATGCCACTTATTTGGGGTTGTCTTAAGAAACACTTTTTAGAAATATTTCCCCTTATTCCACAGTAATTACAATTTAGTATTTTTGCACTTGCAATAAAATATTCTTTGTACATCTCGGGTTTTTCACCTTTACTTCCAATTCCAAATCATTCCTTTTTAATGAAATTTTTCCAAGGATTTAATTTAAAGTATTTTCTCCTTCAGTAAAAACAAGGGATGCAGTTTTATAAGTTTCTATTTCAGTTTGTACTAATTTTAGCTTTGATTCATAATCTGTATTTTTAGAATTAATTGAATAAAAATTTTCAGTTAACTCCTTAAATTGTTTCAGCATTGTATCTCTTTCATCAGAAATGACCTTATGAACATTCTTTAAAGAATTATGCTTCTTAAATAGAGAGTCATATTTTTCTTTAATCATATTGCAGTAGGCTGCAAGTTTTTCATTAGAGTAATTAGATTCAAAACTAGATTCAGAAGAGTAATAAGATTGTACCTCATCTGTTTCTTCCATAAAACAATTGTTGTCTTTCAGATTTGCTTCCTCTTTCTCTACGTCTGATTGAAAAGTACTACTGGAGTGTTCAGATACACACCATTTAGCTTTCATGTCTTTGTTGTCCTTATGCTCATAGTCATTTCTTTTGAAAAATTTATTTCTCTTGTCTTCTTTTAGCTGAGGACAGTCAGGTCTGATATGCCCCATTTTCTTGCATTCATAGCATCTATGTTCATTGTCATCATTTTTGAAGGATTTTCTGAAGCCCTTATTCTTTCTATATAATTTTGGGAATCATCGGGCTAGCTGAGCCAATTCCATATCTGAATTAGATAAATCAGAACTCTCAGACTTCTCTTTTACATTTTCTTCATCTTTCTGTTTTTTCTCTTTGATGAAGCTTTCAAGGTAGTATCATCTATTTTGATAAGCACTTTATTTTCCTTCGCTTCATCTTTCATCTCAGCTTCATACATCATTAATGTTCCAATCAGCTCTCTCATGGTTAAATTTTTCACAGGTGTTGACTGTCTGATTGCTGCAGAGATTCCATTCTATTTTGTAGGCAGTACCCTCAATACTTTTAAAGCTTTGTCAACTAGTTTAACAGGATCTCCCAATGCAGTTATGTTATTGAAAATCTCAGTCAATCTTCCATTCATTTGAGTAATAATCTCACCTTCAACCATTCTGAATGTATCAAATTTAAGCTTAGTAGTTGCATATCTCATTTTCTTGATATTGTTAGTTCCTTCATAAGCAAAAACAATAGTTTTCCACATTTCATATGTTGATGGGAATTGAGATACTCTGTTAAACTCATCAGGTCCTAGACCACATATAATTTCATTCATTGCCTTCGAGTTCATGTCATAATATACTTCAGTAGCTGCACTCCATGTTTCAAGTTTTTCTGGTATTTCATATGGAGTCAGAATCTTGGAATATACTCTGTATCCAAGGGTTTTCAGATAGATAATCATTCGCGACTTCTAGCATCCATAGTTTTCTCCATTAAAGTACGGTTCTCTAACCATATATGTTCCCTCTCTTGTAACATTCATCTTGATCTGTGTATATTCACTTTCAGCTTGCTAAAGCTTTGTCAGAATGCTCAACCTCTGATACCATTTTTTGGATTAGATTATACGAAATATTCACAAGAGGGGGTGAATTGTGACTTTTCAAAAATCTTTACAAGATTATGTTCTGCCTTTTATCTTCAATCAGATAAAATTATGTAGTAGAAATTTAAATAGCAGAAACACAAGATGTACAGTGGTTCGGGGAACAGAAGGCCCAAAGTACACTCCACCAACACTCTACTCCACGAGCTTGGTGATTTTCACTATATGGCCCTGGTTTCAATAGACTGGTTCACAACTGATTATAGGAAGTTGACACCTTTACAATCCATGGAAAAAAAGCCTTCTGGTTCACTTACAGAACCTAAACAGCTTAGTATGAGAAGATGGTCACTCAAGATAAAAAGTGTTTTTTTAGAAAGAACTTTTCCAGTTGATCTTCACATTTGCAACAGAATGCCATTGACAAAAGATGAATCATTGTCTCCAGAAATATTGATCTTTGAGTCGATCTAGTTGCACTAGATATAGAAAATATAATCGCAACTTAAGCAGCACCATATTCACAAAATATTGTCATTGACCAATAGATGAATCTTCTATTGCATTATTTCTTCTTCATAAAATAAGAGCGTAGTCGCTCTTCGTAATCAGTAGATTCTTGTATCTTGATTTGTCTCTGTTTTAGCTCTTTAGAAATAGTGTTGTCTGTGCAGCAGATCTTTCATTCAAATACAATGATTGTATCTTCACTTGTGTTCTTGATCGCTATGTGTTCTTCTTTCAAATCTTCATTTCTGTTATGATATTTTATATTTTGAAATTAAAAATGAGAACAGATATATAGATCACTTCCTCTGCAAAATCATACCCAAAAAAGTCGCCTTTTTTACTCGTGATATTCAAACATTTTAATTTACAGAGTAGTCGTAAATTTCTTGAAGACTTAGCAAAAAATATCCTTTTAATTCGATCAAAACATTGATAGAATGGTTTTGAATCAGTCAAAATTATACTTTAAAACCAGCTTTAAATTTGGCTTGAAATCCGCCTAATAATCAGCGTACTGACCGTTGCATAAAAATATCGACTTTAAATTCTCAGACGCCAAATGTAAGGTTGAGTTGAACTGTATGCATCCTCTGAACGTAAGGTTGATGATGTAGTCTTAAAACATAAGGTTCACAACGTAAGGCTGACAATGTAAAGTTGACAAAGTAAACTTGACAACAAAAGTAAGGTTCATTCCAAATGTAGGGTTGGTCATCCATACTTTTCTCTTCAGCTTTCAAACGTACGATAAAACATCCATACTTTTACTTGATCCATACTTTTCCAAGAATGTATGGTTGTTTACAAAATTAAGTTTGATGAACCATACTTTTGAGAAATAAATGTAACTTTTAATATTTACATACGGTTCTCCTTCCATACTTTTCTGATATCCCAAACGTAGGGTTCCTTCCTAATATAGGGGTCTTCTTCCATACTTTTCCGACAACGTATGGTTGATTAACCATACTTATTCCTTATCTCAAAAATTATACACGCCTTTCATCCTTACAGTACATTTATCTACGTAGAGTATGAACAGTGCTTCCAGAACATGCTCAAGTAGTTTTCAAATAAGTAGTGCATGAACAGTGTTTCCAGAACACGCTAGATACGAATATATTAGTAATAAATTCCCATTATTTCAAGAGTAAAATAAAATGATAAATTCCTACAAAATAATTAACAAATAAAATCATTAGAAAAAAATTAATGGTATTTGTGAGCATCAAAATTGTGATAAAGATATAGAGTATTAATATAAAATCTCCTTTAAATAACAATATTATGTATTGTTGACAACAATACTTGCTCAACACTTCCCACTTAAATGTTTTGATTAAATACCATTAAATTTTCATTAAATTCGTTAAACACATGTAAAACAACCCTATCACATTTCTATGTTTTATTTCTAAAACTAACAGGGTGTGACATGACTTAAAATATTATATCACAGAATATTTTCAATAGAGAAACATCGTGGCGTATCATCCAACACAACATCATAGAAGAGGGCTTCAATCAATTTCACATGTCGAGGTCTCTCATTATGTGATGTGGCTTTCTATGAATATGTCTATTTCTTACATAAAAATTATCCACTAAAAACCACCCTTGATCATAAAATGATCTCCAGTACCCTCTGGAATCATTTAACTAACCATGGAATGTGAATCTATAATGGAGTGATCTCCTAAAGTGTTAGAGGAAATTTCAAACAACATACGCTTCTAAATCCACACTCTACATGTGGTAGGGTGTTTCTATAGAATGGTGGTCCCCTTCTCTTAAAACCTAAGTGGGATAGCCTTTCCCCACAAAATAGGCCTTATTTAAACTCATGAGATAATGAATACTAGCTGTTAAACCTTATAAATCCACTCATATCATAACCTTTCTTGTTGTGGTATATCCTCTTGTAAGCATGAATAGATCACTAAAACTTCGACCCTACCCAAAAGTCACCATCCACAAAAAATAGATCTTATGGCATGGAAACATTTTCTACAGCAATACTATGGAATAATATCTTCCCCAGGATATAGGAACAATGAATCTGGAAGAGTGAAGGAAGGATCCAAACATATCTATTGATATATTTTCTTAGGTTGTGGTGTAGGGATTTTCTTGGAGACAGCTTTCTCCAACATCACAACGTTGTAAAATTGGGTGGCCTTGAACCATCTTGGTTAGTAATTTTTTAATACTATATCACATAGAAAATGTGTTATTCATGATGTGAACTTACCACAATAGTGTTGATAAATTTTCATCCACTATTTAAATGGTAATGTCCATAGAATATTTTTCATATCAAGGTTTTGTAATAGTTCCCATGCTGTAATGAGAACCTAGAGATATGATAACAGTGATATTAAAATATTGTTCAATGTTGAAAATACGTCATGTTAATAAAATAAAGATAATGTACAACCATTTTTTGAGAGGGGATAATAATTACAAAGACTTATTATCATGAAGTTTTCACATGGTGATCACGAGTAGATGAGATAATGAGGATTGAAAGACTAACAAGAACAACACATGTGTTTGGTGTCCTTGGTATTTCCTATCTATAAACACATATAACGGTCTCCTGACATGATATTATTAAAATTTTATAATATTTGATTACATACTTTGATCTAATAATGAAACCAGGACATTTATGTCATGGCAAGGTAGGTTTTATTGGGTGTGTTATTAGTGGTGTGACATTGATTGAATAATAAAAAAAATGTTTTCTTTCCAAAAGGAAGTGATATCCTAGACCTAGTTAATGAGGATGGTAATACCTTAACTAAATCCACTTCCTTATAAGGGGAAGGTAAGTCCTTCCAAAAAGGTCAAAAAATAATATTTCCAGAAATGAAGAAGACTCAAAGTGTGGAGCTTTTATTATGATATATCATTATAAAAAGAGATTATATTACATGATGTGTGTTCATGGGAGGTTTTCATTACAATAAAAATTCATTATATCCATCGGAGCCTTTATGGGCTTCTAGAATCTGATTTGAGTCATGTTAATTCTATTAAATACTATCAAGAAAGGTATTATAGGTTCAAAAACTTAGATTATTCAAAATTATAGCCCATTATTTTGAATAGAAGTTTAGGACATGGTGGGACCCACCATAGGGTCTAAGTAATGTCTGAGTTTGAATGACCATCATGAAATAAATAAATATATATTATTTGAGTTTAGGATAATTGGAATTGAATTTAATTATAAAAATTATTCAAAATATATAATGTGAATACATGAGAAAATAATTAACAAATGAATATTATTTTAATATTCGAGGATCATTTAATATTTTTCGGAATAACTGTTTATAGAAATAACTCTATTTTCTCACATAATGTATTTATTATATTATAAGTAAATGATAAGAAATTTAAATGATATTTATGACTTGGTAATAAAGTCATAATATGTTTTTGTTGATTTTTTAATTGGAAAGACATATTTGGGGGGTCAGCGATCCATTTCTAGGTATTTCACACCTCACTATATAAGTAAGAGGAGGCTCTCTTTCAATGTAATGTTCACAGTATGAACTTGAGTACCCCTCTCCATATCTCCATCATCCAAGAGAGTGAACTTTTCAATATGTGTAACTGATCTTAGTTCGTCTTCATAGATCGATGGTTTGACATAGTGGTGATAATTGGGACATCAATGGAATTATTGAATCTTCACACTCACACCACAATTTCAATGATCAACATTCCTAATTAATTTTGAAGAATATTTGGTTGATCGATTGGGATACGCCCCGATTTCCTTTGAGTAAGGATATATAAAAATTAGTGAAATATGATTCTGATTTTAAATACAAATAGGTACACTTTAGACATAAGTTTTCATATTCAATTTAAATTACATGGGATCAATGGGTTCTAACTAGGTTGGAATTACGCTGGCCAAAATTCCATGATGTTGAACGCATCATAATTTTATTTAAATGCGTGATTTTTTGCGCTTCTGAAGCATGCCCAATAACAAAAATGTTATCAAAGGGACCATTTATTTAATAAAGTTAAATGAAAATTATCTTTTCAAAAATTTAGGTCGAGGTTATTGCAATGGTGTTCATAATAAAGATAGTGTATCGATCAGAGATTGGATGACTAATTTATAGTAATCTAATGATCAAAATTATATTTTTTTGTGTTGTATTCAAAGAATGAATGATTATTGGGTTATTGATATTACTTATTTTATATTTTTGTAAGAATTTTCTAAATATTACCGACATACTATTCATGTTAATAGTACCCAGATGTTATTCTAATGAATAGTGGTGTGGGTGTTTTCTGAGTATTTTTGGAAAAAAATTTAAAAATTATAATATATATATATAATCCCTTGAGTATATATAGGTGTAGGAATATTAAAATATAATATATATAATGTGGAATTGATATTTTTCCATGCTACCTTTTTTCCCTTAAACCTTTCTTAGGATTCTTAAAAAAGTTAAATAAGGAAAAGTGGATGTCAAGGGGGAGACACCCCCGCATGGAATAAGAAAAAAGGGACCCCCATTTTAGTGGGAGGAAAAGAGTGGCACTACACTATAAAGAACATTTGAAAAATTACAATTCTATATAAGTTTTATTTTTTATAAGAATTAAAATTAATACCACATGTTCACTATTATTTGTTTTGGACAAAGAACATGTCCAAACCGACACGAATTTCCATGTGTAGGATAGGTGTTTACAAAATGTACTATTATGTTAAAGGTAATACCATGTTATGGAGTTCCCACTACTTGTTGATCCACATAACTAAGTGAGGGTATCAAATATTATTACAAGATACTCATGTATGATGCATTGTTTTTTAAAATAATAATGTTAACATCCATGAATCATATTATATGAAAAATAACATTTGGAAATGGATGATTTCACATTTTGTCTCATCCTAGAGTATCCTTATAGCAGAATGTGAAGTTATATTTGAATGAGATGATGATTACTCGAAATACGTATAAATTGAAAGATGGATCAATATCATTAAATACATCCCATTATAACATATCTATCAACCACTAACTATAATTTTTATAGGATTACATACTGAATAGTTAGGAAAAAACTATTCATTACCTTTTTGGTAAGGTTTTCCCTAAAAATAAAAACATAACTAAATTTTAATCATTAGTTATTATGGTGATAAATTTTAAATAAAACACAAAAAATGCCAATGGGAAAGTCTCCTTCACAACATCCCGCAAAATCATAGTGGTAGATTATAATACATATGGCTATCTTATTTTCAGGTCATGAGACAAGTCTAGGGAATATTAAAAGCTATGAAATAAATTGAAGAAGAAAATATTATCTTATACCTTTCATCAATGATATATAATTCTTCTATTTCACTACATTGGTATTAAATACAATATTCACATAACATATGGGTATTTAAATACCATAACAACATAAGAATATAAACATTACCAAAATTAAGGTGAACTATCCTAGTGGTTGAGAAAGGGAGATTCCTATATTAGTGGTGATATATACAAAACATATAATTTCCAAACCTAATGGTTATAGTTTAACTTTTTTTTGTATTAATAAAGAATTTATATCATATTCATATT
Source organism: Viscum album (assembly GCA_963277665.1). Classification (NCBI taxonomy): domain Eukaryota; kingdom Viridiplantae; phylum Streptophyta; class Magnoliopsida; order Santalales; family Viscaceae; genus Viscum; species Viscum album. Next base: position 1,878,713,532 of record OY728151.1, read on the forward strand.
ATAAATAAGGATAAAATATTCAATTTTGGAATGAATTTTATTTTCTGTGTCCAAATATTTAACTAATAGATCATTAATTCGTGAATCATTTGAAAAGACTGATGAATATAAAATGTAAGACTCAATTAAACAAAGTTGTTTCCATATAATTCTATTCCTAGTAAAACTATATAGCTTTATAGGTTATACTGAGTATGGGTTTGAGAAATATTGGAGTTAAAAACATTAGGTATTATTGAATCAATTACTTATCTTGTTTTAGACAAATAAAACATTGGAAATTAAGGTAATCCAAAAAGAATTATGAATTGTTTAGCTAGAGATAATGAACTATTAAAAGGTTTAGTAGGTGGTAAATATACTTAATAAGATACTTTTAAGAGTTTTTTATGAAATGTAAAAGTATGGTATAGAATATGTATGGTTATAATTTATTAGTTTTTTCAATCCCATGTGTCGAAAATATATTGAAAAAAGTATTCATCGATCATTAATATGTATTGTGGAGTAATGCCTAAATTCACATTTTTTACACATCAGAGTAATGATGTTTGTGGGGTGGATCAATGTTGAGTCTTACATACAAAAATTGGTCAATAAAATGTTGCATGGAGTAATTCCTAAATAAAAATTTCCTTATACAAATCATAGTCATGATGTAAATAGAATGAGCTTCAATTTTGAGACCCTAATGAATTATAGAAACTTCCATTATTTTATGAGACCTGATTTGAAAATGAAAACATTATCCCACAACCATATACTGACTATGATAAAAAATGGGAATAATATGAGTTATAATATGAAATAAATAAAACATTATATATTAACTTGTATTTATATGAAAAGTGTTTCTTAATTAAAAGTTAATAAACAAACATACATCAAGAAAAAAAAATTCTCATTAAAAGTAATTTTCCTAACGATTTATCAGGATATTATTGAAAACCCTAAGACATAAATGTTATAGTCAAATTCTAGACTATATTTCTAAAAATGGGTGGAATACTATATTTGAGATAGTGATAGAAATATTTACTCGGGTTATGTTAAGGATGGATTTACCAAACTAGTTGGCATAATAATAAGTTCCATGAAGAGAATGTGGAAAATTCATATTATAAAGAATCATACTGCATAGGAAAGGCAAAACCGTAGTTATGGTTTTAAATTCACTATGGTGGGTGATATATTATTCATTGATAATAATTGATCCTATAATGAAGCATTAAATGAAAATATGCCATGATTTAAAATTTTATATGAATTTTGAAAATAGATTCCATATAGAAAAATCAAGATAGTATTTTGGATTTTTTCTCAATTGATGTAATTTTTTTGTGGGTATTCAAGAGAGGCTATAGAAGGGTGGTACAAGTGTGGTACCAATAAGAATCTATTGGATACACCAAATCATCATTCCTAAACCCATTATTATTCAACTTATCAAATCCAAATTATGTGATCATTTTATTTGTCAATAGATTTCAAGACCATGTTTCCTGGATGGTGTATATTTGATAAAACCTAAAATATTTGGAGACACCATATAATTCTAATAAGTAGTGAAACTTACTAAAATCTAGTTATTGAATGAACTAAAAAAATAAGATCATAGAATATTCATTTGGAATGAATTTTAACCACATTCTTATATGAGGTTATTAGGAGAACCACAATTTTCCATGGAAAATATGTTTGATAACGTATGGAAATTTTTTTTTGGTCTTATAGTTTGTTAAGTCCAGAATAATGTAATTCTCTATAGATTGGTTTAATGTAACAACATATGTTATATTTAATTTGATATACTAATGTATATACAATTTTTTCCTAGAAAAATTAAATGAATATATGATGATATGGAATTAAAAATCACATGCTAGAAAATGTTTAGAGAGAATTACTACCACTATCACATGGAATAAATCTACCCAAAAATGCATGTATATGACTTAAGGGAAGATAAATGTGGGGAGTATAATTCCATGAACTTTTAATTAAGATTAGTAAAATATTTCATTATATATATTAGATGTGATATTTTTTACATATAAATTATTGCAGGAAAATATAGGATGAATATAGGAGAACAACATAATAAGAATTCATAACTATCCAATTGTAATTGTGAGATTACAAGGGATATGATCCTTATACTTGGAGAGGAAGGGGAAATAGTTTTATGGGGATACAAAATAGTCTTATATTGGATAAAATTGGTCCAATACCACATTTAGGCTTTGTTAATTACTAATAGATGATTAATCAAGCCCGTGGTTTCCATATCTACAAATACCATGTACGTTATGGCTTCTGATAGAGCTGAAGATGTAGTGTAAAGTTCAAAAAAATTTGTTTCAATTATTGGAGTCCTACATGGTAAGTAACGTTTTAACATAATTATGATAATATTAAAATCATGGTATTATCCTATATGTAATGTTTAGATATATGAAAAAATTAATATACTCAAGGATATCATCTCTTGAGGAGTCTTACTCATAGAGGTTAATTTTCATATAGTATATTAGCCATGAAGTGGAGACGTGGTAGGCCGGGAAAATAATTCCATAGCTCTAAAAAATAATGATATCATCATGTGAGAGCTAAAAATATTATTTTTAGAAAGTTGGTTCTTTTTCAAGAAGGAGTGTTGTAATAAGGGGTTCCATAGAATCAATATTGTTAGTACTTTTAAATTTTTATATCGTGTATACATTGAGTTATTCATGATGTAACTTTACCATAATAGTGTTGATATTTGTGCACCCACTATTTACATGGTAATTTCCATTGATTATTGGTTGTATTAAAAGGTTATAATAGTTCCTAATATATAATTAGAACTTAAGGATACCACAATAGGAGTATTAAACTTATGTCATATAGTCCATATAAATCTTGTTGGTAAGGAATAGATGATGTGAGACCATCAGCTATTTGTGGATTATATGTATAGTACCCTTGGTTTAAATTAACCCTTTATTTATTAATTTTAATTATTTAAAGTGTTTAGGTGAATTTTTGGAGGTATTTGGGGACTTATAGAATGTTTTTGGGGATTTTCTGGAGGTGCACAGTTTGAGAAATGTTAGCACTAATTGTGGAACTCTTATAGGGAACCATGAAAGGTGAGGTAGTGGACTCTGGGTAGGTAAATGGTTAGGCACATAGTTTAGAGAAACTATGCGTTCACCTTGGAGAAATCAAGATTTTGGAGACAGAGGAACATTTATGGTTAGAACACAATTTTCTAAACATTGTGACCAAACCATGCAGAGTTAAAAATTCGACCCTAAAATTGTTGATATAACTTGAAATTGATCATAAACCACTTTTATTCCTATATTTAGACCTTAAAATCAATCTATCTCATAACAAAGTCTATAGAGACTCTTCCCTTTGATCTTGGAGCGATCTTTCGGAAAATTTTGGTTCCTTGAAGGACATATAGCTTGGTAAGTCTCAATTCTTGGTGGATTCTATAGATCTATTATTCTCCCCTAACATGGATTCACAAATCCACTCTTTTAGGGATATATCTATGATATTCGATGAAAATATTTGTAATATATAGTTGTTTTGATGTTTTGGGACAAGATCTAAGATGGGGTTTTAATGATTCAACATGGTTTTGTTGAAGAATACATGTTATTCTTCGTTTCAGCCATAATGTTTTAGTTTGGTTGATTCACTCTCGACCCATATTATTACAAATTGAAGGCCTAGTTTAAATTGACTGAATTTCCTAAAATTTATTATGAAATTGATGTACAATGTCCTGTATAAACCCTTTTTAGTGAATGTTTTTGGATTTGTGGAATTGTGGAATTGTTGTGCAAAGTGATTTATTGAATGATTTTCAAAAGGTGGTTTTAAAATATTTTCTTGGTTTGACTCAGGGAATAATTTTTTTTGGAATGGTTTTCAATAAAAATAATTAATTATTGAAATGGATTGACATAATTGGATTGGAATGGATTTGGCATAATTGGATTGAGTTTCTTCCTTTGTATTGAGGTGACCCTGTCAAGGGGCATGTTTCATTGGGTCACTAGTATATGGTTACCTCAAGATGACCTTAAAGATCAATGAGAGACCACTAATGAGTATAGAAATGTCACTTAGGTATTCATGTGTGGATGTATGGATTAAAATGGGATATGATAAATGGATTTGTGATATTTTTTTAAGGACTCAATTGGTTATTTTTTATTAAAACAATTTTGTTGAGAAAATGTTTTACATTGATATAAACTATTTAAAAATGGTTTAATGTTTTTTATATAATTTTATTATATAATATTTATTTCATGTTAAATATTAGTGGTGTGTGTATGGAAGTAATTTTGGGGAAACCTATTGAGTATCATTAATCTCCCCCTACTTTGGAACTATGGTTATTTTTGAAAAAAAATTTATCGATACATATGTAATAAAAAAGTATCTAATTTATTTAGTGATGGATCCTGATACTTGGGCATGGATTATATATTTGGGGCTTGGAGGATGTTGGGATTTGTGGAGTTAATGTCTCTGGAGTCATTGATCATTGTGGTTTAGTCTTCTTCTTTGGTACTCTGATACTGGTTATGGTGTAGTTTGGTACTGTTGTCTTTTGGTAATACTTTATGTTGTATTACATTGTTATCATGCATCATATTGTGGTTTTTTGGTCATGGAATGTTGGTTTTGGTTATTTTATTTTAAAATATAAAATCATTCCCCATTTTTTTGAATCCATTCGAATTTATTACCATCTTTTGGTGTCTTTGGGATGTCACCCAAGGCCAAGTAGCACTTCCCCCCATTCTCAAGCCAATGATGGGGGGATGGATGTTAAATTGGGTTTTTATTTTGGTCAGTCCAAATATCTTTTTGGGAAAAGTAGTATTTGTATGAGATATTCCATATATCATTTTGGGATTAGTGTTATAAGTCATGGTTGGCCCAAATATCTTTTTTTTGGAACAAGTGGCATCAACATGATCAATCCATGGGTATATGTTGTGTCAGTATTGGAGTTGAGAATAATTCTTGATTAGTCCTTGAGTTGGGATGGTATAAAGAAGTAGGATCATCAAAACATGAAATGTAGAGTATAAAAAGGCATAGTTAACTTACTTATTATGAACCTCAAGTCACTAGGGAGTTGGGTACATAACTATTTTAGAGATTCTTATACGAATTGTAATCTCGTTGTTTTACGTTTATCCAATGAGAATAGAATGATATGAATTGATAGAAATGAGTTCCCAAAATGAGGTCATATTTCATTTTTTGCAATGATTTGTCATTTGGAGAATAAATATTGATTTGTGAAATGTATTGGATTTTTTTTTTCAACTTTATGATTTTGAAAACTAGATAACAGTCGTATTTTGAAAGTAGTTTGATTTTCAACAGCATGGTGGAGTTTTAAAAAATGGTTTGAAAACAAAAAGTTTAGAATTTTGGGAATGTATTGTCGTGATAGTTGTGATATAGTAAATTTTAAAATATCAAATCCTTCAGTTTCTAGAGAGTGAGACTTATGAAATATTATTTTGGTTATAGAAAATGGAATATGTTATGTGTTGAAGGAACCAACCAGAAGATGATAATGAGAATGTGGTTTCACCAGATCCATAGGTGAAACAAAAACTAGTTCAATATATTTTTTATGATTTTGAAGTTGTTGATAGAGGGAACATAAGGGATGAACCAAGGTAAGAAGGTCATTCTGTTCAGTTCTATAAGTAGAATCCACCCATATTTCATGGTGATTAGGATGTAGAGATAGAAAAGTTGTGGTTGAATATGATGAATTGAATCATCAAATTACCAGGAACTCGAGAAGAGATGAAATTCATGTCGTAAATGTATATACTAGAATATCATGCACACTTGTAGTGGAATTTAATTGATCATGATAAATTATACCAAGGCCTTACTTGAGAGGATTTTGAAGAATTGTTCAACAATAAATTATTTATTCACACATTTAGAAATTATAGAAAAATAGACTTCATTATCTTGAAGTTGTAGAGCCTCTTAGTAACAGAGTATGCAGGTAAATTTATGAATTTATCTCTATTTGAACCCAACATAGCTGTAAGAGAATCCCTAAAGTTGTGAATTTTGGAATTGGGGTTGAGGCATGAAATTCACTCAATGATTTTCATGATCTATATAACAAATTATATAGAGATGGTCAATATAATTATGGTGTTTGAAAGGAAAATATTTTGATATATGGGTGGTGGGATCCCATTGATAAGTTTGAGAAATAGTGGAACTCTAATGTATGGAATAAACAGAAGAGGGACCCCTATTTCTAAGGTAGTGGGATAACTCAGAACCATATGGTTGGATTAGTGAATATTCCTCAAAAATTTAAGAGTAAATATGGATGTTTTTAATGTGGTTTATTCAACCACAAGAAACAATATTGTACAACAACACCACCTATAGATTACAAAAATTGAAACTATATATGGTATCTTCAATACTACTGTCAAAGTGCTCCATAATTGGGTGTTTGGGACACATCCCATATTTCACCAACATCATATTATTAGATGGTTTAGGTGATGTAGAATACCTATCATTAGCATAGATTATCTATCCACGGTGATTACAGAAATACAATGACTCTTTAGCAAGGGAAATCTCAATAGGACAACAAAGAATAATGTGTAGTTAGTAAGCAATTATATGGAGACGAGTTTGTTATCATGGTTGATCAATCTAGATCACAAATGGAGAGATGTATGATTATTTTTAATTGTACCCTTATGCTATTTTTTTGATAGAGGTTCATACCATTCATTAATTACTTATAATGTTTTTGACCTTCTTGGATTAAATGTTGATAAGATTCCTTCTATTTTGAAAATTCAAATTCCTCTCCATCAAAAATATGTCAAACCTTTACGTAAATTTTTTTTTTATAAATACTAGTTGATATGGCTTGATATGGGATTTCACTATACATGAGATGAATATCTATGAAATAATCCTAGGTATGGATTGGTTGACAATGTCCAAATCTCACATCTCCTATTATACCTAATGAGTTAGTTTTACGACGAATGATGGTGTCAAGTATAACTTTAAAGAAGTCCAAAATGTAAAGGTAAGGGTAATTGGATTTTTGGCACCAGTGGTTGGATCATTCACATACTAGTTGGTATCTCTGACTTTGGCAGTGGTGGATGAGATTGAGACTAGTGGTTTTATAAAAGTTATCTATAATTTTCTGAATATTTTTCAAGAAACATTCTCAGGGTTTTCACCCACAATAGAAGTGATGTTCATAATTGATATAATCCCAGGAACCATTAATATTTATCTTTTTTCTTACTAGATATCACGAAAATAATTAATTTAATTGGATGTACATTTGGAAGATTTGGAAATAAAAGAGCTCATTCAGCCCAGCATGTCTCTATTGGCAGCACTGGTCTTGTTTGTCAAAAAGGTAGATATAAATCTTCGGTTGTGTTTGGATTATAATAAGATTTACCATGTTCTGATAAATAATAGATATCCAAATACACTCATTGATGATTTATTTAGTCAATTGATGGGAACCTAATGGTTCTCAGAAATTGACATGTGATTAGGATATCCGTAGTTGCGTGTTCAGAAGGAGGATATATCAAAAATATCTCTCATAAGTAGATATGGCCATTAAAAGTATGTGGTTATGAACTTCGGTCTTACGAATGCCCGATATGTCTTCATGGAATTAATTAATAAAATATTGAAAATGTATATGGATACTTTTATGGTGGTTTATGTGGATTACATATTGGTTTATTTAGGGACAAGGTTTGAAAATGAGAAACACTTTTTGAATATCTTGGGAATATTGGGGGATCATCATTTTTATTACAAATTATTAGATTTTGATTTTTGGATAAAATAGGTATATCTACATGGCCATGTAATATCTAAAAGAGGTGTTTATGTGGATCCAGAAATGATAGAGGAAATAATCACTTAGAAACTGCCAAATAATGTGTATGAGATATGCAGTTTACTTAGTATAGCTAGTTATTAATGATTTTTTGTTCAATATTTCTCATCATTAGAGTCACCCACGATTGAATTATACTATAAAAATGGCCAATTACAAGGAAAAGAGGAATATGAGAATAATTTTTCAGAGCATAAGTATCACCTTATATCTGCATCGATCTTGATAATGGCAGAATTAGGACAAGGGTATGAGATATATTATGATGCTTCGGGATATTGGTTGGGATATTTTCACCTGGATAGAGATTTAGTTATGGCTTACAGATCCTGAGAATTATGGTTGGATAAAAATAACTACCCAACCCATGATTTTGATTTAGATTCAATATTCCTTGCTTTTAAGACATTGTTTCATTTCTACTTTGGTGAGAAAGTTAGGGTGTTTATAGATCATAAGAGCTCAAAACACATTTTTTCACATAGATATTTGATTCAAACACCAAAAATATGAAAGTAATATCATCAAATGTTTGACTTTGACTTAATGTATTTATCAAATAAAGGAAATTAATTTGTAGATGCATTAAGAAGAAAGTCGTATGATCAGTTGAAAAAATAGGATTAAGATTAGTTGTAGTTGATGTCGATGATAGCCGACAAGCACATGTATTTTGAAGAACAAGGTGATTTAGTTATTTACACTATATTTTATTTTGTTCCATATTTGGTTGAGATAGTTAAATAGTCATAGACAACCTATTTTAAATGTGTTGTGATGAAGTCAAAACTAAATGGTGGGAGACCATTTTGGGAAGGAATTTTGAAGGGAGTTCAGTTTTTTGGTTTTGAAAATGGATGGTCGTTCCTTTGGCTCACCAGGAACAACTAATTCATGCATACCACCATTCGAGATTTGTTTCTCATCCTATAATACAGATGATTCATAGGACATTGAAAGCCCAATTTCGGTGGGTCGGTAATAAAAAGAAGGTGCATGATTTTTTTTCAAGATGCCTCACCTGTCAGCTGGTTACGGTAGAGCACTAGTTTCTAATAGTTATGTTGTATTATTTACCTATTAGTGTATGGAATTGAGAGAATAAATATATTTATTTTATTATAGGTCTCCCATTAATGGTTCAAATAAACGAATCCATATGGGTGATAGTAGATCATCTCACACAGTCAGCTTGTTTTATCCCTATTTGTGAATATGATATAGTGGAGGACTTGTATAAAATCTATATCCATGAAATGGAAACGAGGCCCTAAATCCCATTTTAAATAGTATTGGATCGAGATCCAAGGTTTTCGTCTCATTTCTAGAAATACTTATAGCAATTAATTGGAACTCAGTTGACCATGAGTACAATGTTTTGTCCATAGACAAATGAAAAATCTAAAACGATTAAATAAATATTGGAATACATAATTCATGATTGTGTAATGCTTTTTTGTGGCTCATGGGAAGATCAAGTATAGCTAGTGGAGTTCTCTTATAACATCAATTATTAGGCCTCGATATATTTGGGTCTTTTTGAAGAACTGTTTGGGAGTCCTTTTGGTTATCCACTTTGTTTAGTATAAATAGGTGAGACTTTACTGGTTGGGCTAAGCCTTCTACAAAAGAAAATAAAGATGATTCAGATAATCTAGAAGAGAAGGTGGTGTTTTAGATTCATAAGAAATCATATTTGGTTTATCATTGATGGACATTGTTGTTTGAGGTGATTGATCACATGTTATTAAGAATCTCTCTTAGGCTCCGACATCATCATTTTTGGAATCTAGTCACGTTATCTCCTCAATACACAGTATATTTTTAGATACTTGAGTGGGTTAGTGAGGTGGAATATCGGTTGGATTTTCTACCACTATTTGGTTCAATAAAAAATGTGTTTCAAGATTATTAGTTGAAAAAGTATCATCCGGGTCTTGAACATGTGATTCAAATAGACCATGATGACCTAGAGCTAGAAAATTTATTGGTGCATATATTGATACACATTGTGGATAGGAATGAGAATGACATGAAAGGGAAATAATCATTCTAGTGTGAGTTTTTAGGAAACATGGTTACATTCTGGAAGAAACGTGGGAATGGGAGAAAGAAATGGTTGAGCAATGACCCAAAATACTTCATTAAAATAGCGGGTTTATATATTCCAGGGACAGAAAGGCCAATGGTGGGGAGAATTTAGCACCACATGATTAAAGTAATTAATCATTTATTTAAATATTTTTTGTATGCAAAGTGTTTGGTTGAGGTTAGGGAGGATTTGTAACACTATTGGAATGTTTTTGGGGATTCTCTGGAGGTTCATAGTTAAAGCATTGTTAGCACAAACTATAAAACTCCTATAGGGAATGATGCAAAGTGAGGCAGTGGGATCTAGGTTGGTGCATGGTCAGGTGCAAGGTTTGGCCATACCGTCCAACCACCTAGGAGAAACAATTATTTTGGAGAGAAATCGATATGCACGGTTAGTGCATTGTTTACCTAATCATGCGACCTAACCATGCACTGTTAAAAATTAAATCCTATAATTGTGGATCTCACTCGAAATTTATCATAAACCACTCATTTTCCCACTATTGCAGCCCAAAAAACATTTCTATCTCCTCCCAAAGGCTGTGGAGACACTACCATTCGATCTGGGAGTGATCCATTATCAAATCTTGGTTCTTTGAAGGATGTATTGCATGATAAGTATCCATTATTAGTGGTTTCCTTATATATATATATATATATAATATTCTTACCTATCTTATACTCATATATATAGTCTGTTGGGGATAGATCTATGATATATTATAATAGTATTGATGATATATGGATGTTTTAATGTTGGGGAACAAGATATAATATAGGGTTTTGAAGATTCAACCCGGTTTTGTTGAAGCATCTGTGCTGTATTTATTTCCTCCATTGTGTTCAAGGAAGTTGAATTAAATCTTGGATACTCTTATAAAAACATGATGGATTAGTTTGAATTATTTGTATTTCTTGAAATATATTGCAAAATTGATGTAAAAAGTATGGTAAAAACTCTATTTAGTGGTGGTTTGTGTATTTGTGGAATTGTGGAATTGTTCTGAAAAGTGCTTTGTTGAATGATTTTAAAAGATGATTTTAAAATTTTTTTCTGTTTGATTAAAAGGAACATGTTTTTTGCGAATATTTTCAAAAAAATATGGTTTTATTGAAATATTTTGACTCAAATGGTTTGGTATAATTGGTTATAATGTGTTCATTTTCATGTACATGACCTTCTGGAAGTGGCGTGAGCCATTTGGGAACTGGTATATGGTTAGCTTGTGAAGACATGGTAGATCAACGAGAAAACACTCATGTGTATGGAAGTGTCACATGGGAATTCATGTGACTATCTATGGATTGGAATGGGTTGTGCTAAATTTATTTTTAAAATGCTTTGTAGGACTCGATTGTTTGTTTTCCATGCAAACTATTTTGATGAGAAAATGGTTATCCTTTACATAAATTATTTTAAATGTTTTAAAGTGTTTTTAATAAATTGTTTTATATAATTGTGCTAACATATTTGATCCAAGTGGTGTGAGTTGGGATTTCATTTAGGGAAAACCTACTGAGTTCCATTACTCACCCCCTTCTTTGGTACTCAGTTTCTTTTATAGATATTGTTTATTGAGACACATGTAAAGGTAGATTGTCTCATTTCCTTTGTGATTTTTCATTATAATTGGTCTTGGACTGTGGATTTAGATCTTGGATAGGGTTAGGAGCTTTGAATTTATGCCTGTTTAGTGTTTGGGAATAGTGGTTTAGTATTATTCTCTGGTACTCTGATATTGGTTATGATGTAGTTTGGTATTACTTTTTGTTGTATGACATTTTTATCTTGCATCATATACTAGTTTTTTTATTTATGGTATGTTGTAAGTGGATGTTTTATTTTAAAGATTTTATGAATCCATAGTAATCTTTTAAGCATCACTTTTACTAAAAAACTTTTCCAACTCTAATAGAAAAAAATTATCATCAACAAACATAATCAATGATGAAAATCAAAATGGATTTGTGCCAATATACTAATGGTTCTAGATGCAATGAAATATCCTTTTGGGGAATAACCCAAAAGGTTTCATTGGATTCTATGAATCATTACACAATTTTGTAATATATAAAGGTCATGACTAATGAAAATTTTCCATTGAATATTGATATAAAAAAAGCCCAAAATCCATATTAAGTATATTTTTTACACTAAATTAATAATTAAAATAAATATGATTAGAAGAAAGATTTCATAATATTTGTAACTTTATTCAATTAAGATGTTGTTCTTCATTTAAATACCCTTTTTGGATTACCATCATTGTTTTTATAGGGTCATAGAGTAGAATACATCTAATGGTGATCCAAACATGCTCCTTTGATCTATGAAAAAGGAAAGGGAATGTTGGGTGCTAACATGATAGATATATCATCTTTCATTGTTCTTTATGATTCAATCAATAACATTTTCACTTGAAGGATTCTCTTTTGTTCCTCTCATTCTTGAGGGGGGGTCAAGAGGAATATGAGTGAAAATTATATTATACACAATGTTTTTTAATTTTTGATTAATACTATATAATAGACACAGCCATCTATTTATAGATTTAGGTAATAGCTAAAAATATTATTAATTATAGAATGACCTTTAAATAATATAATAATTCAAATATTACCCCATTATATATAAAAATAATAATAATAGTTTATGGTGTATGATAATGGGCACAATGATAAATAATATTTTACCTGGTTGGAAATTAATACCTATCACTGGATGCAATATTATCATACTCATTCTTCATGACATTTCATTAATACCAAAACAAATATAAAATTAAATTTTTTATTCATAAATAATTTTTTCTTTAAAATCTGATTAATGCATATTAATTTAATTAATATTATTAATAATACCTAAATAAAATTATTTCTTGATATTAAGATTAATATTTATTCCATTAATTAAAATAAAATATAATTTAATTGAAATGAATGGATACCCATAGTGTGTGGCCCTCTACGATTCATTATCTAATCAATTAGGTGTGCTTTCTTAAAGAATAATATTACTATCTATAAAGGTGCCTATTCATAAATTAGGAAGAAAGTAATGTCATAACGTTGACAACCACATATGAGGATTTTCTTTGTAATACAATCTCTTTGCTAAAGTGTCTCATCAAACTGGTCACACAAATGTTTAATCAACCTATATTATTATTACATATTTCGTAGACTATTTGAAATAAATTCATTTTTACACCATGTCCATGGAATTTAATGTGATGGTTCCATTTAGTCTAATGGGCTATGATGTAAACTTTTATAAAGATAAAATGGAAAAATTCTTCCTTGATTTTTTTATTAATAACATCTCATTCATGATACACCCAATGTATCCTACTCCCCAAAAAAATACAGTGTCAAATTTTTATTTTTGTAATTCTATGTGCACAATAAATAACATTCATGAATAATAATATTAAAGTATAAGGGTAATTTAACACACTCACATATGAGAATATCTTATGAAACATAGACATTTGGGAATTATACCTATGGGTATATTCTCACAATATCCCACATTTGAGATTATCAAGTGTGAACTTCAGGAGATGATGTATCATCCACATATGAGAACCCACAACTTAAAACCAACATACCGTGTGCCTTATCATATAATGTTATCTAACCATTGAACTATAATTAAATGATATCATCATACCATATAAAGGTTCTCATCAGACAGGGGAACAACCATGGCCTATTTTGACATCATATATACCCTAATAAATTATAAAATTAATTCTATGATTAAGAAAAATAAATATGTGATAAGGTATTTATATTAATATTAACTTCTTTGAATATTCATGTAATCTAATATTCAAAGCAGTTTGTTTTAGGGAACCAAATCCAATAGTCTCCCACTTTCTCTAGAGCTAGCTATAAATGATTGTTTAGTTCTCACATGTTCAGCATGATCCCAATTATTCTGGCTATATATTCTATGCCTATATGATTTTCCTGAAAAGTGTTGGTAAATCCACATGGATGTATGATAAATCTACTTACTGTGATATTACTTTATTGAAAATAATCCCTCATGCAGCGATATAACTAAGCGTCCATATTTCATTCCCATGTCAAAAATCATGATATTACAACTAAGTCTATAATAAAATATTATTATAATAATGATAGGGCACTTTTTTATGATATAACACAAAATTAGAACTCTAAATTCCTAAATCGCTCCTTAAGTTGCATCAGAAGCCACATCAAACTCAGATATTGTATAGAAGGAAAACACTAGTTGTAATAATTTTTTATTTTATATTACCTTATAATTTTATATTATACTAGATAAAATTGAAATAATTGATGAAAAGTGTTCAATTCCATTTATAACTATTATTCCCACTTCACTAGACACTAGGTACTCTTCCAATTTTATATTTCATAGTACTATCAAATTATTCTAACAACAAGTCTATAAAATTGTGTTGGATTTGTTGGATCTTCTACTACTATGGACTATGTATCAATAATGTCAAAATTCATTACAAATCATATAATTTTGATGAATTATTAGAAAATAATATTGTGAAATGGTTTTAATCTCCATAATATCTTCCTTTGGAGATGCATGTTCTACCGGAAGGATTATATGACAACAAAAATTTGGTCTTGAATTGTTTCAACTTAAATTTTTAAATACTTTGTTAATATATTTACTGTGAATATATTTAGTAAAACCATGGATATATTTTATCAATATGGTTCCCTTGAACACATTTGCTATATTCATTCATACTTAGAGAATTTTCATTCCTTAGTCTTCACAAACTGGTAATAAAAAATTTTGGTTTTCGATATGTTATCAACATATATATCAAAAAAACAAATATCACCCCCACTAACTATTTTGAGACACATATTACTCATTTTTTTTCTAAATAAAGCTTCTATGATCACTGTTGATGAATTATTCATGCTTTAATTTATGTAATCTACATATCTCATAGGAATTTATTGATGTCACAGACCCTTTATGGTAATTCTTTATGGACACATACCATAGGGACTCTCTTTGGTTACCTCATATAGTCATATTCCATAATTATTCCTCTAAATGGGGTGGTATTGACTCTCAATACCTCAGTATGATGATCATAGGATTAGGATTTGACAAGTTGAATTCAAACGGATTTTAGTCACAATGATTATTGTATAGGTCTTATCATAGATAAGACCTTTCAATAATTATTAATGATTTATTAGAACCATAATTTACCTTACATGTTCAGTTTCTCATGAATAATAACTAGCAGTAACAAGTTTTAGAAACAGTAAAAATGTAGAATACCTGAATTTTGATACATGGAGTCCATCACTAGAATTTATAAAAAAATTTAAACATTTCCATAAAACCATTTACTCATTATTTGAATGAATAATTATTATAAAATAATAATATTTGTATCACCCACTCTTATGATCATAAACCACCTATTTGGTTATGAATTCCTATACATTATGTAACTGCTAAACTACTCATCCCACTAATCATAGTGTATTCCAGTATTCTTCTGAGAACTAATGTGCATAGAGAGCCTTAACCCATAGTGGTCATGTATTATCCCACAATGTTCTAAGATATATAATTTCTTTATAAAAATATATTTGGCATTGACTAGATATTAATATCATTTGTGGATATAGTATCACTAACTCGGATGGACCTTAGTATCTGATGTGTATTTATAGGAAAAAACATATTTTAAAATATGGGTTTCAACAAACACTTATGGTTGTAGTATAATAGATTATTATTACATTGAAATTGATATGATATATATTAAACATTATAGTCATAATATGGGTAGTTATTTCCCTTTTATTATAAGAACATGTATTGGAAAAATAATGTATTATTTGAAATATATAAGTATCATAATTGATATTTATTTTACTAACATTATTATCATGACGTATATAAGGAACTGTGAGTATGGGTATACCTTTACTTATTATGTATGATCAATTAATACTTGGATAATATTTTCTTTGATAAGTGATCACAAAGATTCATTAATATTTAATAAGTGAACTCATTTAATTCATTATGTATTTATAAATTTTTTGGAAGTAATCTCATTAAGTATATGAAGTTACCTTTAGCTTTAGAATACTTCACATGTCCATATTGACCTAACTCCAAAATAATTTTTGTGTTACATTGTTTAAAAAAAAATATTTATCTAAAACTTTATAAGTAGTTTATTTATATACCTAATATCTTATCCCAATTGAGACTAATAAACATTTATGGGTACTGAACCATTAGATTTGTATTAATTTACAATATAAAATTTTATTCCTAAAGTGAAATAATTTCTCATTTGTCTAGATGGATAAAAAGATAAATGTTTTGGTAACACTTATTACAAAAATGAATAAATCCTTTTGGAAATGACAAATAGTGAGCTCTCCATGGATGATGTAGGAATTTCCCTTTCTCATATCCTTTTGAGTTCTCTCTATAAACTTTATATTATTTCTAACTTCCTATATTTAAATTCTTGTATGTTATATGAATATTTAATTTAATATACAAGTCTTGAATATTAACTCGATTAACATACTATACGTTGATTCATATTCCTACTTAATCAATACATTTCAATTTCATCTCTAGTGTCCATTAATTCCCCATAAGAATATGGCCTTTTTTCATTATTTAACCTTTGAATATTTTTTACATTTGGATGATTCTGTACAAGATATTTTTACATTATATTATCCATGGGATCTTCAACCTTATCTTTCAACATTTTTTCCATAATGGGTGGATAAATATGTTTTAACTAATCCTTATCATCTTGATAAGCTATAGATTTTTTTCCTAAGAGACTTAACCATTTCATTTATCAGGCCTTCGAATAATAAGGATAATCTTGTTGGTAAGGATTATATGATAGTATTAATGGATAATTTATTAAAATAATCGAATCCCAATTTCCCTAGCTGATCTATATACCCCAAAATATCTAAATAATGGTCAGTAGCTAGATTACCTTCTTCTCGTATCAACTGATATAGTAAATTGAAAATTATATTAATTTGAATCTTTTCTTTGTCTTTATCAAGAATGGTAAGATGATACATAATGGATTAGGAATATATGTCATTATATTGTGTTATCAACTCTACAAGAATGTTTTATAACATAATACAACAGGCATAGGAAGTATCATCAACATATCTCTAGTAGACATTTTTTTCACCTTCTCTCACCTTTTGGGGTGAAATAATTGGAATAGGATATTCCAACACATAATAAAAAATTTCTAATAATAATGCATCACATAAATTATTTTAACAAATATCAAAGTTTGTATTAGTAAGGATATACCATATTTTAAGGAATGTACACACTGTTTTTGTGATTTTTCTTACCATTTTATGTAATAACGAAAATTTCTAATTAGTAATTTTCCTGATTAAAAACTGTGAGACATAAATAAATTATTTTTATCAAGTCTCCAAATATTTTAGCAAGTCCTAAAATCCCTCACCATTTAAATTAGAATGTCCAGTTTCATAGAAATTGTTGTGTAAAGGATCTATATGCCCCTTCTCATAACCCAACCATGGGCTCGATCAATTACTCGACTATATTTAGGTAGGATGGACTTTTCCAGAAGTGGGATTCTAGATCTTTGTTCCATTGAGCGGCTCCCCAATCTAATAATCATGACATGGATTTCCTCAACACTTTCCCCCATGCTAAATCTAGTCTAGCGAGGTCTAATCCTCTTAACTCAACTTGGTTAAGTCAACCAAAAACATTCATAAGAACTCCACAACGAAATTATGTTTCCCAAAATGGGTTGGTTAAACAATTAGTTGTATGAATTTTATTCCTAATCATGTAAAGGAAGGAAATGACTAATTTAATTTTAAGTTAAGGAATTTTTTCTTATTTTTCATAAACAGTTTACTGTTTAACATTTTATGTGTCTTGTTTTAGTGTATTTTACTTATGTTATTAACCATGTTTTGGTAAAAAAAATTACAAATAATATATTTATTTAAATTTATTCATTACATGTAAATAAATCTATTTATTTGATAAATTTATTCGATAATTAAAATAAATAATTCATAAGATATAATTAATTAAATAAATAAATAACCCCATAACGCGCTTACCTAATAGTTGATTTATTGTGAAGATAGTAAATAAACCAATACCTAAGGTAATACTCATTGCACTGGTCTTATAAAAATATTAATAATCCCACTTTCCACCATTGTATTACTTGGGTTGGTATCATCTTTGTTCTGTCTTGAACTACCTCTACAGACCTTAAGATACTCCTTCTATTACAAGTTTTAATAACAAACATGTATGTGAGGGAAACAAAATGATTGGTTAAGGGGAATTAAATAAATAACCTTGGACACAAAAGTCCAATATAATAGAGGATGGAGGGATGAATCACAAAAAATCATATTTTATTTAGTAAATAATAATTATAAAACTATAAAATAATTTTAATTTAATTAGAAACTTCATATACACAAGTATTGGTAAAGCTCATAAATGATCATACAAAAGAAACAAATGCATAAAAGTACACTTTATAACATTAATTTTTATTAATTCTTTATTATTAAGATAAATTTGATAGAATTTAATAAATAAATAAATAATTAATTCCATTTTATCTTAATGGACATATGAAATCTTTTAGAGATACTCATCATTAATGCATTCGTTGAAAAAATGACAAGGCCAATAATTATAGACATTTAAAATAAATAAATTGAGCATTTTGAATTCATTAAAATATTTATTACATTTTCAAACCCATTTGGTTCCAATTGATGTAATAGGGTTCTAATGGAACAATTAATTATTTTAATGTAATTTAATACGTTCATTTATTAGGAGACTACACTATGTGCACTAACAATCTACATGTCATTTTCCTCTTTTTCCATGTATCTAGGACAAACACCTTGGGATTTGTCGTGTATTTAGGATATAATACAATGGGTGTACTAACTAGGTACACTTGATGTATCAAAATTATATTATGTTTATGAAACACTCTGAATTAATTGGGGTGTTAGTCAAATATGGGGAAACATAGTGTGTAATAACCAGCTACCCATCATGTATCGTGGTAGTCGTGTTCCTGCATTACCTTCCAAATAACATGGCCTGTATTTTAGATGTGAAAAAAATTAACTACTCACCATGTATGTCAGCTACATTACATATATTTCAATGATTACATATAATGTTAGTCTCTTATGGATATAAATTGTGTATTTTACCAATTTCTTATCATAAATTTTTCCATTAAAACATGTAGACTACATAACATGTACATGAGTTACACGCTATTTAATCTGAAAAGATGTGTTCTAGGTTAGTGTATTCTATACATGGTGTGAAATAAATGCACTAGGTGTCATTACTACTCGGTATATCATGTGTCTAGTAACATGTATAGGTGTAGTTCACTTGGGTACATGACATGTAATTTCACTACAGGTCGTGTAACCCGGTGTCACCAAATAGAATCCTCGACACTTATCGATGAAGTCTTTGGTCATCATTCATCTATTCATAGTCCTTTAAGTAAATATGAATATTTTAAAATGTAATGAACATTTCAAAATAATGTTAATTAAACAACATATTAAAAGAAGGAAAAATATAAATGAAATATCTAACCACTATTGCGCATAATAGATCAATAACCAGATAAATAATTATAAATTTAATACATGATCCCATTTGATACCACTTGAAGGGTTTAAATTTAATATAAGTTCCTAGTGGGAGAATAATTATAAAGGTTTTTTCATATTTGATAGATCATTTACCAATAGTGAAATACTTAAACATGAAGACCATTAAAAATTTTCTATAAAATATTGATATAAAGAAAGCACAAAACAAAAATATAGAATCATTTCCGCATTAAATTTATAATAAATTTAAATATGACCTGTAGAAATATTACCATATCCTAGCAAATTTATTAAAAAATATATGATATTGATCATATAAAAAACACTTTTTCATATTAATGTCATTGTTCGTGTAGGATTTAAGTGTAGAATCTATCTAGCAGTGACCCACATGTGATCTATTGATCTCCATGGAACACTGAGGTAATGTATGGTACTGGCATGAAATATCTATCATTTTGCATTGTTTGTCTTGATTGATTCACGATCCATCAAGAATAGTAATATATCATGTTTTTCTAAATCAGGAGAGGATGAGAGAAGGAGGAATTTAAGAGAGATTATCATTATGAATAAGGATTCTCAATTCTTAATTAACACTAAAAAAATACAAATAACCATCTGTTTATATAGTTGGGTGTTTGGTTAAATTATTATTTAATTTCACAATGACCCTTAAGCAATATCATAAAACTAATCTTATTCAATTCCACATAAAAATAATAATAATATTATTTTATGGAATTCACTAACAATCAAAACGTTAAATATTATATTATTAGATTGACAATTAAAATTTATCACTCGACACGATCATACTCCACTCATCCTCATCAACATTTGATTAACACTGAAATAAATATTTAATTAATTTTTTATTCATATATAAATATTTTATTTACAATACAGTTAATAAATATCTATATAATTAATGTCATCAATAAAATGTGAATGAAATTATTCATTTGTGTTGATAATAATATTTAATCCTTTAATTAAATTAAAATAAAATTTTATTGAGATAAAAAATAGTTATTGTGGGAACCTCTAGGATTCTTTCTCATTTGAATTAGGACAAATTTCATAAAGTACAATATTACTGTCTAGCAAGGGGTCATGGAACCCAAGACAAATAACTTAATGTCACATCATATACAACCACATATTAGTGCTCTCTATATAATATAATCCCATTTTTCTTAAGATCTCATCAAACTCGTCGCACTAATGTGTCATCAAATTTTGTTCTTGATACATATTTATCTAACTATATAATATAAACTCATTTTTAAATCATGTACATTTAATTTAATGTTATTGTTTAATTCTAATAAAAGGGTAAATATTTCCACTTAAATAAATATGTAATCAAGACACCTTTTATTGAATTATTATTAATAACATACCATTCGTGATGAACCTAATGTGCCTTAATTCCTACGAACATATTGTAAGGGTTGGTGACTTGAGAACCAACTGTTTTGTACTTTGATTACATGAATGTTAACTTATTATATATTCTTCATTGTTCTGCATGACTATAATATAATAATATCCTGGAATATTTGTTGCATTAATAAGGTCATGGCAGATCCCCGCTATGATAAGAAACATGAAATGTTATAACAATATTATTAAATAAAGTTCTGCGGTTGGATGGCATACTATGATAGGACACATAGTATACAGACCGTCATGTGCGAGTACTCGTAAAAAGACGAGACTCTCTCTCATGGAGTTCACACTTGGTAATCTCCAAGATGAGAGATTATGAGAACAGACCCGCCAGTAGCAATTCTGCATGTCTTGGTGTCATCGGACAATGCTATCTACGAGCGTGTGTAATGGTCCTTAGACAGGAAGATTATCATTAAATCATGTCACGACTCGCGCACTTAGATTTACTGACGAAAACCGTCACACAGATAGTTGGAAGGAAGTAGGGTACATTGGGTGCATCATGAGTCACATGTTTTTAATGGATAAGTCGAGGAAGGATTTGTCCGTTCCATTTATGGAAGTTGATATCTATGCCCTTTGATTGAAATAGAACAGTCGCATTAAATTCCATGGCCATGGTGTGAACGACGATTTTATTTCAAGTAGTCAAAGAACGACGGATCAAGCATATAGGTTTATGACACTACCATGAAACCTGCTTGATGAGATATCGTGAGAAAGGGATTAAATTACACAATAAGCGTTCATATTAGGTGATACGTAAATGCGGCATCAACTTCTTTCTCTTGGGTTCCTTGACCCGTTTCTAGACAGTAATCTTGGACTTTAGGCAAGCTCGCCTAATGCCAATGAGAAAGAGGCCTAGAAGTTCACACACTAAGTGTATTCAAGTATCTAAAGTAGAATAAAGATTATTCCCGTACATGGTTTAATAATTTTTCAAGGAATCCTAAATTGTTTTAATGATGGTGGAAGAAGGAAATTAAAAGCAAGATATACACACCGTGTATTAAAGATTACATGCCATGTAGTTTTTCATGGAAAACAAGTACACTCTGTGTATTAATAAATTCACACCATGTAGTTTTCTTTATGTCAAGGAAATAAATAAATGAAGACAAGATATACATGTCGTGTACATTTAATGTACACACTGTGTAGTTTTCAAGGAAAAACAAGTACATGTCGTGTATTTATTAATACATGCCGTGTAGTTTTTCCAGTCAGGATTTTGAGGATATAATATTGTTTTAAATAATATTTATTATAATCAGTGTGGGATCATGTCAAGGAATTAATTATTCGACATGGGGGTTTTAAATTAGAGTAAATGAAATAAATAAAACACGTAACACGTTTATTTATTGTCATAACTCTTCAACCGCAAACCTGATTATAAATATCCTCACAACCCCAATTCTTTTCCAACACAAAAATTATGGAGAATTATTTCAAGGCCTAAAGAACCTCTTCCTCTAAGAATGCTCTCAAGACAGAGAGAGATCCTCTTCCATCAGATCAAGACGATCTAAGGCGGAAAACGCAAGAAAATGATTCTCCACACTAGCACCCAGAGAATCATTTGGCGACGTGTAGAGATATGAGGTACACGTGTGGATCACCGCTAGAGGGAGTCTACACTTGGTTTCTATGATGCAATGACGGATCACATTGATAACGTGATCAAGAACATCAACAAAGAAAGAACACCCAAAAGGTATTTATTTATAATTAATTAAATTAATTATAATCAACCTCTAATGATCCTTGTTTGTGGTTCAGGAAAAAACCATGTTCTTTGTCTTTTTTTGTGATTCGATCCGTGGAGACTGGCGTTTATCATCGTATTGATCCCTGATTGATCATTGCTAATGAGAAAAATCTAAGTGGGAACATCCACCCACGCACTTCCGCTGCGCCCGAAACCTTCAAATGGTATCAAAGCGAGGTTACAATGTTGATTATAGTTATTTAATTTTCGTTGATAATTTACACATTTATATTTGATTCAAATCAAAATATATCATTCTATTAATCTGAATAAATGAGATCTATTCTTCCTCCATTTCTCGATTCATATCACAGAAATGACCTTTTAATTTTAATTTTCGATTAAAATAAAAATGAGGAACCCATCCGGAGGAGCCGCTCTTTCTGTCTGTACAACACGTGATTACACAACATGTAATTAAAACTACACTCCATGTACTTAGGTTCAATGAACCAGCACTGGTCCACCAAACCACACCGTGTGAATTGAATATGCCTAAGTATTAATCACGCCGTGTTGACCAGAATTGAATGGTGCGTGGAACCAGAATACACGACATGTATGTTGGAGAAACACGCCATGTAGTCCGTTCTGGCCCAGGTGAAACCGTGTACAAGGATAAGCTCTGTACCGCGTACATGGGATTGCCAAGCCGGTTACCGCGTAACAAGGAAGTACACACCCTGTATGATTCATCTATACACCGTGTACTCCAAAATTTCCAAAGTAGAGAAAACACACCAAATCCCCCAGCGTGTACTTTGGATAAAGGGTGAAAATAAATACTCGCCGTGTAAATATAAACTATATTCCATGTACTTTCAGTAAATTTCACTAGCTTTCCTCGAAAAGTACAAATACTTGTACAAGGAATATGGATGAAAAGAATCTCAAGAAATTTCAGAAAGGAATTTAAGATAAATAATTGATTAATTATAAGATTATAATTAATTTAATTCGAGTGAGTCTTATCTTAAATGAAAGAACGATTAAATGAATTTGAATTATAAATATGCGTAAATGTCGTTGCATTCTATGGATGATCATGAGCTTGACCAAAGACCCTTTGAATGTGTATGGTTTTATTTAAATTTATTTAGTTTAAATTTGTTGGCCTGTGAGCCTTATTCCAATAAAATGTAGGGCCTGTGTGCCCATGGTTTCTTTAATGTAAACATGTATAAGGGAGTATCTCCCAAGCCAGAGGAGACGGTTCAAATCCCGAAGCCGAGGTGAAACCGATGCAAGAAGATACAAAGGTGGACAGGTGGGAGCTGCAAAACACGAACCACCGAGTTCATAGTGCTTTTCCCTAGGTCAGGGTTAGGTTATCAAACCGCTAGATAAGATAACCAATAGAATATCATGATCATGCCATCTTATTTTATTTCTGTCTAATTGCATAGTTTATTTATTATGTATGTGATGTCACGATCACATAATTAATGAACAAGAATGCAAAGATGGAATAAAATAAAAACCAGACTATGCGTAAACATTATCGGAGCATGGTTAATCACTTAAGCAAGAATCACTTAATATTAACAAGCATGTGATAATACAAAACTATGCCTAAAGAATAAAATTCCTCAAATACAATATTATGTCAGACCAAGCCTTCCGTTACTTGATTAAGGGAATGAATCAATAAAACTATGTGTTTTACCAACCCTTGTTGGGACACTTACTTTTATAAAGGAAGCCCTTATAAAAAGGTTTCGGGTTGACTTAACCATATTACATCAAGAGGAGTATCCCTTGCTAGACTTGATGTAATATTGGAGGCAAGAGTTTAGGAAATCCAAGTCAGGATTTCAGGATTGGGGAGTCCACTCAACAGATCAAGGAACTGTAAGTTCACAGTTAGAAAAGACATGCCTACCTAAATACCTTCAAATAGATTGACCAACCCTTGTTGGGGTTATGCGAAGGGGAATATGGATCCTTGCCACTAGAATGTCAAAGTAACTAGACATTCCTAGTTCAATGGTGAGGGACGTTGAGACATGATAAAATAGTGGGAGACTTAATAAAATTTATTATTTCTCATAAAATGTAATCAAGAAATTGCTAATAAATCTGCTCTTTTAAATTGTAGAATCAGGATGAAAAACTCGTCAACCACATTTTCTCTACGATCAATTCTGGATAAAGACAATATCCTCACTGACAGTAACTTTCAGGAATGGTTTAGGCGCCTTCAGGTTATCATATGCCATGAATGATAGTTTTACGTACTGGAGTCCTCGCTTCCTGATCCTCCTGCCCCAGGGGCGAGTGATGATGATTTCTTGGTCTATGATCATCAATTTAACGATGCTCTCGACGTTCATTTTTTGATGATGTCATCTATGTCTAGTGAGCTCATGAAGTCTCATGAAGACATGGATTCCTACAGCATGCTCGAGCACCTCCATGGTCTATACCAGGAGAGAGCAAGACAGGAAAGGTTTGAGATCTCCAAGGATCTATTTCAGAGTATGCTTGGAGAGGGTGCCCTAGCTGGGCCTCATGTAGTCAAGATCATTGGCTACATTGAGCTCTTAGAGGTTCTAGGGTTTAAACTCCACAAATAACTGGGTACCGATCTCATTCTTGCATCACTCCCCCACAACTTCTCAAACTTTGTTGTGAACTTCAACATGAACAACATTGAGAAATATCTATCTGATCTTCTTATCCTTATTCACCAAGTGGATAATGACATGAAGCGTGAAAACCCTTCTGTCCTTATGGTGAATAAAAGGAAAGGGATGGCGAAGAGATTTAAGCCCAAAACTTCTTAAAGGCCTTCCAAGAAAAGGAAGATCAAAGGGGAGGCAAAGGAACAAGATGCTGTTTGTTTCGCATGCGGCAAGAAGGGCCACTGGAAGAAAAAATGCACCCAACCAAGGAAGCAAGGGGAATCTTCAGGTGCGTTTTTTATTGAATGCAATCTATCTGTTTCTACTAATTGGGTATTAGATACTGCTTGTAGTGCTAACATCTGTATCCAAATACAGGAATCAAGTAGATTCAGAAATATTGACCAAGGTGAGGTGGATCTACGAGCAGCCAACGGAGCCATACTCGCTGCTGTAGCTGTCGGAGACTACCACCTCACATTGCCTACTGGGATGATCTTGGTGTTAAAGGGTTGTTATTACGTGCCTTCTGTTACTAAAAACAATATTTCAGTATCCATATTATATATTGATGGATTCATTTTCAAGTTTGGAAATTAATGTTGCTACTTCTATAAAGATAGAATTTTTTTTGGTAGGGTACATTTATATAACGACCTTTATGTGTTAGACTACACAAACCAAGTAATGGAAATCGATGAAAAAGTAAATTCACATGACTCTTATCACACCCGACTTTGGAATCACCAGCTAGGTCATGTCAATGAGAAACATTTGACAAAATTACATCAAGATGGGTATCTAGATTCTTTTGAACTAAAACCACTTCGTGTATGTCATGTGTGTCTACAAGGAAAAATGACCAAAGCCCCATTTAGTGGGAAAGGTGAAAGGGCTAAAGAGCTTCTAGAATTAGTTCACACAGATGTGTGTGGACCATTTCTAGTTGAAGCAAGGGGTGGGTTCTCATACTTCATAACTTTTAATGATGATTTTAGTATATATGGATATATCTACTTAATGAGGTATAAGTCAGATTATTTTGATCAGTTCAAAGAATACAAGAATGAAGTTGAGAACCAGCTTGGTAAGAAGATTATGAAACTCCACTCAGATAGAGGAGGAGAATATCTTAATCAGGACTTCATAGATTTCTTACAGGAGTTTGGGATTCTATCTCAACTCACTTCTCCTTACACGCCACAGTGGAATGGTGTAAGTGAAAGGAGGAACCGCACCCGGTTGGACATGGTGAGATCAATGATGAGTCATGCGAGTCTTCCATTATACTTTTTGGGATATGAATTAAAAACATCAACACACATACTAAACCAAGTACCAACTAAATCGATAAATGATATTCCATACGAGTTATGGAGTGGACGAAAAGCCATGATATCTAATTTACATGTGTGGGGTAGCGAAGCATTTGTTAAGGCATTTTCAGGTAAAAAACTCGTGCCCCGAGGCACAAAGTGTAACATTATAGGATATCCCAAGGAAAAAAGGGGATATTACCTATATAACCCCTCAGACAAAAAGGTTACAGTGGCAAGACATGCCATATTCATTGAGAGGGAGCACATCTCTGAAAGAGATAGTGGGAGAGAGATAGACTTTGATGATGTCGAGGCTCAAGATACACATGAGTTGGTACATGAACAGATTCCAAAAAGCCCCATGGAAGAACAATCGGTTCCAGAGACACAAGAACTGTGTAGGAGCACGAGAGAGTTGAGAGAACCAGAACAATATGTTTTTCTTGTCATCGAGGATGGTGACTCATTATTGGTTGACAATGATGATCCTCTTACCTACAAGGAAGCAGTTGAAGGCACAGACGTTGCTAAGTGGCAAGAATCCATGAATTATGAAATGGATTCCGTGTACCAAAACCAAGTCTGGATTTTGGTAGATCCTCCAGTTGATTTAAAGCCTATTGGTAATAAATGGGTATTCAAGAAGAAACTGGACATGTAGGGGAAAGTCAGCACCTATAAATAATGACTGGTTACAAAAGGTTTTAGACAACGTCAAGGAATTGAATATGGTGGAACCTTTTCAACAGTTGTGATGCTTGAATCCATCAGAATCCTATTGGACATTGTCGCTTACCATGAATATGAAATTTGGAAAATGGATTCCAAACATCTTTCCTTAATGGGAACCTCAAGGAAGATGTCTACATGCCACAACCTAAAGGGTTTATGACTCCAAAGGATTCCAACAAGGTATTCAAGTTGCAAAAATCCATTTATGGATTAAAGAAAGTATCAAGGTCATGGAAAATTCATTTTGATGAAGCTGTAATGGAATTTTGTTTTTTTAAGAATGAATGTGAGCCTTGTGTCTACAAGAGGTTTTGTGGAAGTGCAAGCATTTTCATAATTGTATATGTTGATGACATATTACTAATTGGAAACGAAGTACCTGTCTTACAGTCAGTTAAGGAATGGTTTCATAATTGATTCTCCATGAAATACTTGGGCGAGGCATCATATATTATTGGGATCAAGATCCATCATGATAGATCCAAGAGAATGATGGGCCTGAGTCAAAGTAGATTCATTGACAAGATACTAATGAGATTCAATATGGAACAGTCCAAGAGAGGATTGTTTCCAGTGTAACATGGCATTCATCTTTCCAAGAAAATGTTTCCTCAGACACTTGAGGAAAGAAAGAGAATGGAAAGTATCCCTTACGCATCCACGAGTGGGTCAGTCATGTATGTTATGCTATGTATGCGGCTAGATGTTGCTTACGCATTATGTGTGGTGGGAAAATATCAAGATGATCTAGGAGACCGCCATTGGATGGTAGTCAAGACTATACTTAAGTATCTGAGGCATACTAAGGATATGTTCCTGGTTTATGGAGGAGATTAGGAACTAGTCATCAGAGGACATGTAGATGCTAGTTTCCAGACTGATCGAGATGACATGAAGTCGCAGACTGGATACATCATCAGTTTGAATGAAGGTGCAATGAGTTGGAAGATCTCAATGAAAAGTATGGTGGCCGATTCTATAGTGGAGTCGGAGTATATCGAGGATTCTGAGGTAGATAAATAAGCAGTATGGATGCGAAGCTTCGTCCAAGATCTGGATGTTGTACTGAGCAATAAAGATCCTATCACACTCTATTGTGATAATACTGCAGCGGTGGAACTTGCAAATGAGAAAAGTTCACATCAGCGGACAAAGCATGTACTTCGGAAGTATCATCTCTTGAGGGATTTTACTCAGATAGGTGAAGTTGCAGTGAGAAGTATTTCCACGATAGACAACGTAGCAGACCCCTTGACTAAAGCCTTGAATCAGCAGAAACAAGATCATCATGTGAGTTCTAGTAGACTAAAAGTCGTAGGCAGTTGGCTCTAGTCCAAGTGGGAGTTTGTAAGGGTTGTTGTCCTAAGAACCAACTATTTTGTACTTTGATTACATGAATGTTCACTTATTATATATTTTTCATTGTTCTGCATGACTAAAATATAATAATGTCCTGGAATATTTGTCGAATTAATAAGGTCATGGAAGATCCCCGCTATGATAAGAACCATGAAATTCTATAACCATATTCTTAAATAAAGTTCTGTGGTTGGATGACATACTATTATAGGACATATAGTATACAGACCGTCATGTGCAAATACTCGTAAGAAGACGAGACACTCTATCATAGAGTTCGCACTTGGTAATCTCCAAGATGAGAGATTATGAGAACAGACCTTCCAGTAGAAATTCCGCACGTCTTGGTGTCATCAGAAATTGCTATCTACGAGCGTGTGTAATGGTCCTTAGACTGGAAGATTATCATTAACTCATGTCATGACTCGCGCACTTAGATTTACTGACGAAAACTGTCACACAGATAGTTTGTAGGAAGTAGGGTATGTTGGGTATGTCACGAGTGACATGTTGTCAATGGATAAGTCGAGGAAGGATTTTTCCCTTCCAGTTATGGAAGTTGATATCTCGGCCCATTGATTGAAATAGAACTGTTGCATTAAATTCCATGGCCATGGTGTGAACAGCGAGTTTATTTCTGGTAGTCAAAGAACGACAGATCAAGTATATAGGTTTATGACACTTCCATGAAACCTGCTTGATGGGATATCGTGAAAAAGGGATTAAATTACAGAGTAATCATTTGTATGAGGTGATAGGTCAATGCGGCGTCAACTTGTTTCTCTTGGGTGCCTTGACCCGTTGCTCGACAGTAATCTTGGATTTTAGGCAAGCTCACCTAATACCAATGAGAAAGAGGCCTATAGGGTCACACAATAAGTGTATTCAAGTATCTCAAGTAGAATAAATATTATTCCCATACATGGTTTAATAATTATTCAAGGAATCCTAAATCGTATTAATTATGGAGGAAGAAGGAAATGAAAAACAAAATATACACGCTGTTTAGTAAAGATTACACGCTAGGTAGTTTTTCATGGAAAACAAGTACACGCCCTGTATTAATAAATACATGCCATGTATTTTTCTTTAGGGAAATGAAATAAATAAATGAAAACAAGATATACACGTCGTGTACATTGAATGTACACACCGTGTAGTTTTCAATGAAAAACAAGTACACGCCGCGTATTTATTATTACACGTCGTGTAGTTTTTCTAGTCAGGATTTTGAGGATACAATATTGTTTTAAATAATATTTATTATAATCAGTGTGGGCGCATGTCAAGGAATTAATTATTCGATATGGGGGTTTTAAATGAGAGTCAATGAAATAAATAAAATGTGTAACGCGTATATTTATTGTCATAACTCTACAACCTCAAACATGATTATAAATATCCTCACAACACCAATTATTTTCCAACACAATAAATCTAGAGAATTATTTCGAGGCCGAAAGAACCTATTCCTCCAAGAACTCTCTCAAGAACGAGAGAGATCCTCTTCCATCAGATCAAGACGATCTAAGGCAAACAATGCAAGAAATGGATTCTCCATGCTAGCAGCTGGAGAATCCTTTGGCGATGTCCATAGATACGAGGTACATGTGTGGATCACCGCGAGAGGGAGTATATACTTGGATTTTGCGACGCAATGATGGATCACATCGACAACGTGATCAAGAACATCAACGAAGAAAGAACACCCAAAAGGTATTTTTTATAATTAATTAAATTAATTATAATCAACCCGTAATGATCCTTGTTTGTGGTTCTGGGACAAACCTTCTTCTTTGTCTTTTTCTGTGATTCGATCCGTGGAGACTGGTGTTTATCATCGTATTGATCCCGGATTGATCATTACTAATGACAGAAAGCCAGGTGGGCACATCCACCTGCGTGCTTCCGTTGTGCCCGGAACCTTCACATATGGCATCTCAATTTTGGTCAGTAAATATTTTTGTGAGGGTCATGAAATTAACTAATAATAATCATAATTTCTATGGGACATTACACACACTCACATAATATGGAGTTTATACAAGGAGTTATATTCTCATAATCTCCCATCTTGGAGATTACCAATTTAGAATTTCATGAGAAGAAGTTTCATCCTCTGATGAGTATGCACACCTAGAATCTAACATACTATGCTCCCCATAATTGAATTTTATCTAGAATTATAACTATATTTAAGATAAAACATCATAGCATCTGACGTTTTTAATCATAGAGGGGTACTTCTATGACTTATTTTGATGTGAAAGATATCATATGACATTATCAAAATAATTTAATGAAGAATAAAATTAAATAAGTGATAAGGTTTTTATTTTAATATTTACTTTTTTTAACATATAAGTAATATAAAAGAAAAATTAATTGGTTTTAGGGAAAAACATCAAACACATAATTTGATATGACTCTTATGGAAGCCATGTGACTTAGCTAACTAGGGGGGTTGGGTATGTTGGTGATCATTTCTTCAGTTAGAGATCCCCCAAAATGGTTTAATTATTATAATATAATGAGTATGACATGTTGTGCATCGATTCATATAGTATTAGTAAATGTATAACCGTATTTAGAAGGTACATATGATGTTCTTATCTACTTTGATGCGAGGCATCCAATGTACTCATCACCTAGATTAATGAAGTGTGATGGATTTATTTACTTGGATAGTTTATACTTAGTGATTCTAGAATGCTTGAGGATTCTATATGGGATTGAAATTATCCTTTTCCCATGGAAATTCGATCTCTTACACAAAGGTAATATATGGAAATTCATTCTAACATGTGATACAGATTGTGGATAGTGGTATAGAGATACATGTGTTCAATACTGATCATGAAAAATATCATTATAGCTTGATTAACATTAATACTTTGATATAGATACCTATTTTCTTGTTTTTATTTATTTATTTATTTATATTTATTATCAATACTACAAAGTCCTATAGGGTCACACTTTTTTGGTTGAAATGGGGACTGAGATTGATTCAGAAATATGCACTGAAAGTATTTTAGTGTTTTATCCCAAAGATTTTTGGATGGGATTTTGACAAGTTATTACATAAGATGTAATACTAGGTGATAAAAATGATATATTTCCATATTATTTAAAAGATATCCGAAATAGTTTTGTATATGATTTCACAAGTTATTTTTTATTATATGATATAATATGTAATAGCACAAAAGTATTATAAGTGTTGTAATCCTCATGTGTTAATCATGTTTTAATAATCAAAAATCTCATTACTGTTAATTAATCTTGATCTTCAGTGCACATCTTGCTAATTATATTCAAACTCAACAATAGGTGCATATCATGTTTTTATAATAAAAAAATCTTATGGATGTTAATTATTCTTTACAAGTTTTATGCATAATCACAATTATCTCATATATTATCTCTAATGAGTAACCTTAACTCATATTCTGCATATCACTATCTTAGTCTAAATACAGATTTTTTTGTCCAAGTATGGACTCACCGTGACCAGTCACCGTAACCCAGACACCGTGAAGGACTCACCGTGACCAGGCACCGTGACCCGGACACCGTGAAGGACACA
Organism: Viscum album; assembly: GCA_963277665.1. NCBI lineage: Eukaryota > Viridiplantae > Streptophyta > Magnoliopsida > Santalales > Viscaceae > Viscum > Viscum album. The sequence goes on from OY728151.1 coordinate 1,878,746,170, forward strand.
CCGTGACCCAGACACCGTGAAGGACACACGGTGACCCAGACACCGTGAAGGACACACCGTGACCCAGACACCGTGAAGGACACACCGTGACCCAGACACCGTGAAGGACACACCGTGACCCAGACACCATGAAGGACACACTGTGACCCAGACACCATGAAGGACTCACCGTGACTAGACACCATGACCAGACACCGTGACCAGACACCATGATCAGACACCGAGAAGAGGACACCAGTTCCGTGATCACTGTGACACTGTTTCTTAAGATTTTATCAATATTATTTTAAATAATACTAACAGTCATATTTGTTGTTTTTAATGCAATTAATGTTATCTAATGCTAGTTGTTGGCTTGATAGGAAACCGTATCTCGTACCTATGAGAAGGGAATCATAACTACTGCCAGAGCCCGTGGAATATAAAGAAGATTGATATGTATTAGAGAACACGAATGGACACGTGCTCTTGAAATGTCTCGACACATATACTACAAGACATGTGAGCTCTGTACTGAACCGAAGAACAATCCGGAGCACAACTATGAAGAACACATTGCACGATCTTCAAAGAAGTTCCATACGTGAAATCCTACATTTCTGAAGAACACACGACGAATCAAGAGACTGTATAAGACAAGCTAAACTACGACACTCTGTTTGTCAACAGAAAAACCAGAGAAGGAATCCGAAGCATTCCTGCTCAATCAAACGAGTATAGAACTACATTGACAATCACTAGGGCCATTTCTAAACTCGACATCTCTGCTCTGTGATTTATTATTTACTTTTCGAGAAGTGTGTGTTATCTGCTGTATTTTTACACACACACTGTCTCCTGAACTTTAACTGGAGGATCTATAAATCCCCACTCAAAATATTACATCTTTTATTTCCCACTGGGATAGTGGTAGAGGTCGTGTGTGACCTGAACAGCTGGTTTGCTGTTGTTTTGTTTCCCACGTAGAACAGTGGTAGAGGACTTGGACTTGGACAGTTTTTTTAAAACTGTTGTTAACCCCAATCCAGGGTGTGGATCAAATTTATATAAATTTGAGAGGACTAAGTCTAAGCTTGAGACTAAACCTATTTTTATTTCTGCTGTGCATCTTTTATTTAAATTTAATGCAAACGAAATATATTATATTTATTACACTACTATTAATTTAAAATAAAAAATTATTTTGAAGCTACTTTGATAGTTAAATTAGCAAGTGTTTACACTTATTGTAAATTAGTAGATTAGTTTCAAAAGTTAGTTTGATCTTGTGGTTAAACTAACCGAGACCTAATCAATCTTTGAGAAGCTAAGTGAACATTTACAATATGTATAAATTCACTATAGTTTAACTTATTTTATAAATCGGGGGATTTTAACTAGACATTGTTTTAACAGAAATTTTAATTGGAACTCAATTCACCCCCCTCTTGAGTGTCCACTCCGACCAACATTTGGTATCAGAGGATTATTTTAAATATTTTCTAAAGTAATCTATTTTTCAACTGTGATTTTAGTTACATCTTTAAAGATCTTAAATTTCTGTTAGTTCTAAATTTTTTCTCATTAAATTGTCTTTCTAAAATCTAGTTATGGATAATAGACTAGAGGGTGATGCTACTAACATGCCACCTTTCTTCAATGGTACCAACTATGCCCAATGGAATCTTAAAATGAAAATTCATTTAGAAAGCATAGGTTTTGATATATGGACTACCATAGAATCAGAATATTAACATCCCACTACTTCTAGATCCACTTGGGATGAACCTTCAAAGACTGCCTATAATAATAATTGTAAATCCATGAATGCCCTGTACTGTGCTTTAGGAGATGAAGAGTTTAACAGAATTTCTGCTTGTAAAACTTCTTTTCAAATTTGGGATACCTTAGCTGTTTCTTCTGAAGGAACAACCAATGTTAATGAAATGAGATTAAATACTTATACTATTAAATATGATAATTTTAAAATGAAAACTGATGAACCTATTTCTGAAATGTATCTCAGGTTTAATGAGATAGTCAACACAATGAATTCACTTGGAAAAGCTGTTCCAACAAAGGAACAAATTATGAGAATTCTGAGATGCCTACCAGAAAGATGGAGAGGAACTTCTATCTCAATTAGAGAATCATGTGATATAGGAGAACTTCCAGTCAAGGAATTAATTGGCAAGCTGATGATGTATGAGTAAGAACTCAAGGTAAAGAAAGAAGAAGAAGATTAACCTAGAAGAAACTCTGTTGCTTTCACATCTTCAACTTCAAAGGACAAGGATAAAGATAAACTTCAAGCTATAAATGAGAGTTCAAGCTGTGTAGACAGTGAAAGTGTTTCTGATAGTGATGCTGAAATGGCTTACATTTCCAGAATGTTTAAGAAGTTCTATAGGAAGAAGAAGTTTTTCTTAAAATAAAATTACAAAGGAAAGTATGACAATAAGGAACATTGGAAGAAGGATTGGAAGAAGTCTGATAAAAGTAATGAAGTTGTATGCTATCAGTGCAAAATAAAAGGACATATTAAAGCAGACTGCCCAAAGATCAAACTCAAGAAGAAATATGATTACAAGGATAGTAAGTACAAAAAGGCTATGAAGGCTACTTGGAGCGCTTCTGAGGATAGCTCCACTAAATTTAAAGTCTCTGAAACTGAACACAGAAATAAGGCAAACATGTGTTTTATGACAAACACTTCTGAGGTAACAACTGAGACTCCTGATTGAAATTCTTATTATTCTGGAGATGATACTGACTCTGATAACATGTCAAAATCTGAACTATTTGAATATTGTGAAATGTTAGAAGAAACCTGTAATGAGCTGAAAGACAAATACAAATGTTTAAAGAAACAGTATGCTTTAACTGCTAAACATAAATCTGATCTTGATATTTAAATGGAAAAGAATGCTCAGTTACTTAAAGAAAACACTGAAATGAAATTATCTAATGAGCAACTCAGAAAGTATTTAGAGAAATTCACAAATGGAAAGGATACACTAACTCAAATGCTAGGAACGGAAGTTTCACCAAAATACACTATTGGAATAAGCTACAAACCTGGATAGAGACAGTTTACTACGAATAGATTTATTCCTAAATCTGGACAGAATGCTGCTAATTCTAGTTCTGGACATTGATATGCTTCAACTAGTTATATTCATAGTTATGGATCTAATAAGATTTATCTTTCAAAGTCTGTTGATTCTATAAATTTCATGAGACCCATAAGAAAAATATAGGTACCAAAACCTTTGATTGATAACCTGTCTGGACCCAAGAAGATCTGGGTACCAAAATCATTTCCTATATAAATATGTTTTGTAGGAAACTAGCTTAAAGAGCTCCTGTAGGAAGACCTGGTACTTGGACAGTGGATGTTCAAGACATATGTCTGAAAACTTCTCATTCTTTAAAGGCTTAGTCATAGTTGATGGAGGTTTTGTCACCTTTGGTGACAATTCTAAAGGGAAAATGATTGGATTAGGCTAGATTGGTAACATTGACTCAGTATTAATTTTTAATGTTTTACTTGTTGATGGACTTAAATAAAATCTGTTAAGCATTTCTCAGTTATGTGATGATGGTTTTATGGTTAAATTTGAAGATAACTCTTGAAATGTTTTTAATTCTAAACATTCTTTAGTATTTTCTGCCCTGCGAAATGAAAATGTTTATGCTGTTGATTTAAATTATTTAGCTAAGCAGAATATTACTTGTTTAAATTCTTTTCATAAAGAGTCATGGCTTTGGCACAGAAGATTAGGACACTGCAATATACACTCGCTTAGAAAACTTACTAGGAAGAACTTAGTTATAGACCTACCCAAACTTGAGTTTCCAAATGACAAAGTTTGTAATCCCTGTCAAAAGGGAAAGCAACATAAAGTTTCTTTCAAATCAAAGAAAGAAGTGTCCACTTCTCAACCTCTCGAGTTGGTTCACATGGATTTATTTGGACCATCTAGAGTTTCTAGCTTAAACGGGAAGCACTAGGTCTATGTCTTAGTAGATGACTTTTCTAGATATACTTGGGTATATTTTCAAGCTCACAAAAGTGAAGCTTGTTCTTACTTTGTTAAATATTCCAAATATGTAGAAAACCTTAGTGGACTTAAGATTAAAACTCTGAGAAGTGATCATGGCCGTGAATTTGACAATCATGAATTTGAATCTTACTACTCTCACAATGGATATAGTCACAATTTCTCTGCCCCTAGGACACCCTAGAAAAATGGTATAGTAGAAAGAAGGAATAGAACTCTGCAATAAATTGCTAGAACTATGCTTAATGAGTATGACCTACCTGTTTATTTTTGGGCTGAAGCTGTAAATACAGCTTGTTATGTTATCAATGGAGTCTTAATCAGACATGTTCATAAGAGGACACCTTTTGAGTTGTGGAACCATAGGAAACCTGAGTTTAACTACTTCAAAGTCGTTGGCTGCAAAGTCTTTATTCTTAATACTAATGATAATCTTGAAAAGTTTTCATCCAAGAGTGATGAAGGAATTTTCCTAGGTTACTCTATTTCTAGTAAAGCCTATAGAGTTTTCAATAAGAGAACCAAGTGTGTGGAAGAATCTGTTCACATCATGTTTGATGAAACAAATCCACATGAGCCTAAAACCTCTCTTTAAAATCTTGAAGATGACCTCTCTGTTTTGAACCTTAATGATAAAGACAGTAGACCTATTGTTAAAACGTCCAGTTCTGGAAATTTTCCAGAACCTGCTTCTGTTGATTCCAACCCTGTTGATAAACCTGAAATTTCTATCCATACCTTTTCTTTATCAACTAGAATTCTGAAGAATCTTCATTTAGATGTTGTTGTAGGAAATCTTGATAGAGGGACACAGACTAGAGCTTCTCTTAGAAATCAGGTTGAACATCAAGCCTTCTTGTCACAGCTTGAACCTAAAAACATTGATGATGCTATTAATGATGAATTTTGGGTAATTGCTATGCAATAAGAACTCAATCAGTTTGAAAGAAATAAAGTTTGGAATTTGTTGAAAGACCTAAGGACACTTTCACAATAGGCACAAAATGGGTGTTTAGAAATAAAGTAGATGAATCCAGAAACATAGTTAGAAATAAATCTATACTAGTTGAACAAGGCTATAGTCAAGAAGAAGGTATTGACTATGAGGAGACTTTTTCTCCAGTAGCCAGATTAGAAGCTATTAGGATTTTACTTTCTTATGCTGCACATCTAAATTTCAAACTATATCAAATGGATGTCAAGAGTGAATTCTTAAATGGATATATTTCTTAGGATGTTTTTGTTGAACAACCACCTGGTTTTTCAAACCCTCATTTTCCAAATCATATTTTCAAAATATCAAAAGCTTTATATGGTTTAAAGAAAGCTCCAAGATCTTGGTATGATAGATTACATACTTTTCTAATTTCTAAAGGTTTTACAAAAGGAATAGCTGATCCTACTCTTTTTATAAAACGAATTTTAATGATTTTTTAGTAGAACAAATTTTTATTGATGATATTATCTTTGGATCTTCTAAAAATTCATTATGTACTGATTTTTCAAAAATTATGCAAAATGAATTTGAAATGAGTTTAATGGGTGAACTTAAATTCTTTCATGGTTTTCAAAATTTTCAAAATGACGATGGAATTATTTTAACTCAAATTAAATATACTAGAGATATTTTAAAACATTTTGGATTGGATATTTAAAAAAGTAGTGACACTCCCATGAGTACCACCTGTAAGATGGATCTTCATGAAAATGGTAAATCTATTGATCAAACCACTTATAGAGGAATGATTGGAAGTCTACTCTACCAGACTACTAGTCGTCCTAATATTATGTTTAGTGTGTTTATGTGTGCTCTTTTTCAAGTAAACCCTAAAGAGTCACATTTAAATGCTGTAAAGATAATTTTCAAATACCTCAATCATTCTACCAATTTAGGACTGTTCTATCCCAAAGGACAATCATTTGAACTAGTTAGTTATTCTGATGCTGACTTTGCTGGATGTAAGCTAGATAGAAAAAGCACCTCTGGAACATGTTATATTTTAGGCAAGTCACTAGTATCATGGTGTAGTAAGAAATAAAATTCTGTTTCATTGTCAACTGCAGAAGCTAAATACATCGCTGCTGGAAGTTGTTGTGAACAAATTTTGAGGATGAAACACACATTACTAGACCATGGATATCAATTCAGACATGTCTCAATAAATTGTGACAACACAATTTCTATTATTATTTCTAAGAATCCTGTTTCTCATTCTAGGACAAAACATATTGATGTATGACATCCCTTTTTGAGGGATCATTATCAAAAAGGTGATATCACTTTGGAATTCATTGGTACTGAATATCAACTTGCTGATATATTCACTAAACCATTAAATTCTGAATGATTAGACTAAATCACACATTCTCTTGGTATGATTAATCATAAATGAATATCTTACCGATCTTAATGTTTAATACTTTACTGTACTTTACTTTACGATTTTATACTTATTGTTTCTAAGTTACTATTTTATGCTCACGGTCTGACAACTCACTGTCTCACCGTGACTATATAAACTGCTCACTGTTTCACCATGATGACTATAAACTGTCTCACCATGATGGCTAGTTTTCTGTATCACCGTTAGAAGTATGATAATTTTTATTATTTTTATATTATTTTTACCCGTATCGTGGTAATTTTTATTTCACCTCTATTTGATTTCCCATGTTTGTGTTTTTATGATGTTTGAAATTACCAAATGATAAAACTTATGGGTTTCACTCGACTCCATACCCGAATTCTCTTTTAAACCTTCTCTTCTCTCTCGCCCGAACCTTTAGTGGATTCCAAGGATGAAGCGTCCATATTCACCCTCGTCTGAGAAGCGCCACTCTAAGAAACAAAGGAGGATACCGAGGATATCTCCCGATGGACCTCTAAACCAAAACCTGGTAAGATGTACCGGTGTACCTGAAAAAGAGGTTTACCCTGAATGGTTGATGTCCAGCAGATCATTAGTTTTGAAAGTTTTAAAAGAACAAGGATGGCTTGAATGGTTCAATGGACAGAATAGACCGATTTACCCAAGGCATGTATCTCAATTCTATCAGTATGTGAAGTTCTCTTTTGAGTTTGGAGAAATATTTTTGGTGACCAGCTGGATCGATGATCAGAAGTGCTCTTTCTCTTCATTGATGTGGGCTGCATGCCTAATAATTCCACATGAAGGAGTGTGTGAATATTACCAAAGAGACCCTCCTCCAACATCTGATATCTTTGACCTAGAAACCTCTTTGGAAAATCTAACTGGAAATGGAACCAAGCGAAGGGCCATAGCTGCTGAACTGGATGGCGAGACAAGACATTTGTTCATGTTTGTTCAGAATTTGGTTAGTCCAAGAAAAGGAGATTTTGCTGTGATGAAGTATCAGGATGTGTTCCTGATTCACCTATTGAAGAATGGCCAAATGATCAATCTGTGTAAGTAGGTTATCAACCATATCTGTGAGCTGATCAAAGTAACTTCCAAATCCACCTCCCTCTTTTATTCAAGGATGATTTCAGCGATGTTAGTCTCAAAAGGAATGGTTGGACCGAATGAAGAAAAATTAGAGGACGTTGATTTCTGCCTATCCATGCCTATCATTAAGTGGATGAAGATTAGCTGGAATCAATGGAAAAAGCAATGGTTTGAGGATAGTGATCAACTATATAAAAAGTTTAATCCTGTTGACTATCCAAGAAGGCCAAAGAACCTAGCTGATCCTATTTGGAACCAGATGAAGTGGCTGAGTACTCAGAAGAAGAAGAACAAGAAGAAGTAACCGCTGAAGTTCCACCTAGAGAAGAATCTATAATATCTCCAATGGAAACAGTTCCTGTTGAAGTGGAAAGGGGTGTTATCCCTGCTGTTATCCCTACTAAAATACCTCAAGGAGAGGAAGTTGTTGTTGAAAAGGAAAGGATTGAGGATCCTTTAGTTGTTCTTCATGAGGAAGAAGCTCATCCCAATGCTACAAGGAAATTAGTTTTTCCTGGTTCAGAATAGAAAGCAACCTTTGAGGAAGTTTTTGTTGAAGAGACTCTTTCTGTTGAGAAAGAAGCAAGTCTGGAAGCTTATCCAGTGGAACAATCGGTTCCTGAGATTATTCCATCTGCTGAAGAATGAATGGAAATTTCCTTTTAGCTGGCAAGGCAAAAATTTGCTGAAGAGATTAGGGATGATCCTGTGGATCTTGTCCATGTTCCTGAACCTCAAGAATCTGAAAAGGAAGCACAAGTTGAGGGGGAGGAAACTCGGAATCTTGATATAGTGGAAGCTAGATCTAGTGAAGCTTCTCAACCATCTATCACTTTCTCTGTACACTCTCGGTATGAGTTCCCAATCTTTTATGATGTGAATGAGTCACAACAAGTGACTGCAACTAGAATGGATCTTTCTTCTCTGTTTCAACTGAAGTCCTTAGCTCATTCAGAACCAGAATCAGAGCCCCAACCTCAATCTAAATCAGAATCTGAGTCTGAAGATGACTCTGACCCTCAACCAAAATCTGAACCTCTACCTTTACCTGCATCCTTACTTGAGCTTCATTCCTTTGTAACCAAAGATGATCTGAAATCTTTTGGCGAATCTTTGTTAGCTGGTTTTGAGAAAACTTTATCCACTCAACCTCGCCCAGTGACTCAATTAAGTCAAGAAGATGCATCAATTCTCTTGGAAAATATTATCTTGCATATTCAACCAAGGATGATTCGAGAAATTCAAGAAGTATGAGTAGAGAATAAGCTGCTGAGTGCTGATGTTGCAAATCTGAAAAGTATGGTAGCAAGTCTGTAGAATGAGCTATCTGTGAGATCAGAGCCTACTCCTGTTTCTGCCCCTGCACCTGCTGTTGTTTCACCTGAGTCTTCTGATTCCCTCTTTTCTAGGGAGATTGTGTCTCAAGTTCATCCTTACCTTCTATATTTTGATTAAAAGATTAGAAAAATGCACACAAAGATGCTGGAATGCATGAGAGAGCTTGTGGAAACTCTAAATAAGCTTACAGATGAATACACTGGATGTCGGAAAAAAGTTCTGAAACAACTCAAAGTTCTAACCGAAGCTGTCAAGGCTTCACCTGCTTCTGGTCAGACCTCCACACCTACTTGGGATGTTTCTCTGCTGAGATCCTTAATTAAGGAATAATTACAGAATGCCTTCAGTGGATTGGATCTATCTTCTTTATCAGAAGTGATTAAGAACAGTGATAGAGCATTGGACTTGGTTAGGATTCATTCAAAGATAGCCAATGATGCTCAACAAGAGATCTGCAAGAAAATAGATTTGTATCTTTCCCGGATTTTCTCTAAAAGTGACATGACAGATCACTTTAGGTATCTTGTTGAAAATCTGAGAATCCCTTCGGTGACTCAAGCTTTTAAAGCTAAAGTTCAGAAACTTTCAGAGTTCACCATATTGTTGGACAGATTTCTGGAGAATAAGGATGATTTTGAAAAGGCTATGCAGTATGGTGGTGAAATAATTACTGATTTCATCAATATTTTGAATTCGTATCTTCATGTGCAGGGTACTGCTAATGTTGCTCCAACTGCTGCACCCCTTAGACCTGGACTTCCTGCCTTAGCATCCACTACCATGACAGTTAGCCAAGCCCTTTCTCAGATCCGGCCAGTCATTCTTGACCAACATAAGCCTAGATCTTCTACTGCTCCTACTTTGGATTCATCTGTTTTTGAAGGTTTACCCTTACCCTCAGTGTCTACCTCTTCTATGCCTTCTTCTACTTCAGCACCAGCTCCTACTGCTGATAAAGGCAAGACAAAAATGGATCCCAAAAGAGTTGACCGACAGTTTTTCTTTTTGATGGGATGTCATTTCTTGTTTACAGTTTGTACTTCTCCTGTACTTTGTATTATAAATGATTTGGTTAATGATAATTGCCGAGTTTCATTTCCATTTCTCTACTTTTTGATAATCCCAAAAGGGGGAGAAATTACTATAAGTATCAGTTCTATAATAGTATAAATGGGGGAGAAAAACTTCAAGTATCTATTCTATAATGTTTTTTCTATGCTAGTATCTTTAATGTTACATATCTTTAATATTCTGCCTATATGTGATTTGTGATCATTAAAAAGGGGGAGATTGTTGGACTCCTCATGTGTTAATCATGTTTTAATAATCACAAATCTCATTACTGTTAATTAATCTTGATCTTTAATGCACATCTTTCTAATTCTCTTCAAACTCAACAATATGTGCATATCATGTTTTTATAATAACAAATATTATGGATGTTAATTACTATTTAGAAGTTTTATGCATAATCACAATTCTCTCATATATTATCTCTAATGAGTAGCCTTAACTCATATTCTGCATATCACTGTCTTAGTCCAAATACAGAATTTTTTGTCTAAGTATGGACTCACCGTGAAGGACTCACCGTGACCACTCACTCTAACCCAGACACCATGAAGGACTCACCATGACCAGACACCGTGACCCAGACACCGTGACCCAGATACCGTGACCCAGACACCATGAAAGACACACCATGACCCAGACACCGTGAAGGACACACCGTGACCCAGACACCGTGAAAGAAATACCGTGACCCAGACACCGTGAAGGACACACCGTGACCCAGACACCGTGAAGGACTCACCGTTACCAGACACCGTGACCAGACACCATGACCAGACACCGTGATCAGACACTGTGAAGAAGACACCGGTTCAATGATCACTGTGACACTATTTCTTAAGCTTTCATCAATATTATTTTAAATAATACTAACGATCATATTTGTTGTTTTTAAAGAAATTAATGTTATTTAATGCCAGTTGTTGGATTGAGAGGAAACCGTATCTCATACCTATGAGAAGGGAATCATTAATACTGCCAGAGCCCGTGGAATATGAAGAAGATTGTAGAGACCCGATGCTTAACATACATGGAAATTACATTACTTTTGCGGAATATTTAATACATAACAAAAACAGACACACAAGGACCGTAATAGTTTAGTGTCTTTGGAAACTTGGAACGTAATCTTCTAATCGTGGTGAAAGATCTTCAAAATCTCCCATTAAGATCTTCCACTTTTTGTTTCCTTACCTAAAACCTTTATTTATATCCCGGGGAAAAGAAAACATAAAAGGGTGAGCTCAAATGCTCAGTAAGGGTAATCAAAAGAAATATCAATCACATCATATTCATAAGAACATAATAATTTGGAAATCTTACCCTGCAAAAGAGATCATAATTTCATAACATGGGATAGATCATGGTAGTGAAATGCAATCCCAATAATCATAACATAAAACATGAAACTTTGTGGAATGCACACATAATCATAGAGAATCATTTCTTATTAGTCAAGGCTCATTTCCAATACTATCTTAGTGGACAAAGTCCATTTCTGAACCAAGTTCACTCCTCGTTTCAGTCTTGTTTTACTGAACTGGTTTAACCTACCGTTCCAGCCATGTCTATCTCATGATATATAAAATCTTTACCCAATGGATTGGATGGAGATATAGGTCCCACCCATCTCATAATGAAGCCATTATTATGTGTTCCCCAAAATCGTAAATCATACATCATTGCATAACCCATGTAAAAAAAATGGGAATCTTAAACATCATGACATCATAAAACAATTCATATAAGACAAAGGAATTCATAAAAATATTTCCATCACAACCTAATCAAATCCATGTAATAATAGGGATAGAAACAGAACCCTATATTATCTTAGATGGGAAATAATTTTGATAAAACTCTTGAACTCTATTCTTGAGGAAAAAATCCTTCTACTTCAAAAACATTTTCCTTTCTTAACATGTCAACTAAAAGAAGTTGATTAAAAATAAACTTGAAAACTTGTAAAGGAAGCTTCTTGTAAATAATGTTATAAAAATCCATTCATGCCATATAAGTTAAAAAAAACATTCTTCTCGTACTTTTGTCAGAAAAGTCAAAAAGTACCTCGTATGAAAAATGACAAAAGATTTCGTTCATTTATTTTTCTGAAAACTCACCGAAGGGTAAAATTGGATTTAAAATATTGTAAGTGGATGGAAACAATATTACATATTGAGGTAACATGGATTTGGATGATAAAATACACCCCAGTAAATACCAAGGTATAAACAATCTCGGATAAAAATGAGATTGTGATATTTCCCTTACCTTAGGTCTGATTTGCTTCATAAGTGTCGGAACCTCCGGTATAATGATTTAAATAATGTCATTGACTTATTCCAGAATCGTACTCATTGTTATGATATCATATATGGTTCACTTATGACTTTATATTACCCGTTCTTTTGTAAATTCCATGTTAAAGAGTGTTTTGGGTAAAATTGTTTCATTTGTCGTCCGTGTTTTGACTTGTAATTATTCATATGATTACTTAGATCATGATTACTTAATTACATAATATAAAACATGATTTATATATAATATATATTCAGAATATACATATATATAATAAATCAGTAAATGGAAAGAAATACACCGTTCATGAAGATGGTAGGTCGTACGTACGCATGAACGCTGTTTTCGTTTCCTTATTGAGTTGAATGGAATTAAGTAGATGAAATACATATATATACACATAAATCCAATATCATTATTATGTCATATATTTCATGAATACTTATTATATATACTTTATAATAATTCATGAATGGTTAACGTGGGGAATGAATCTCATCGCGTCGGGGAGACGGTAGTCCGTACGTACACACGAGCGATGATATCGTTCTCATGATCGTGGGACTGTAATGGAGTGTATGTATACTTTTTCAGAATCAAAATCACTTTAAAATAATCATATATAGTTATTATTTACACCATTATACCCATACAAGTAAGGTGGTGGTTGAAAATAGATTACACCACGGCGTGGAGACGGTATTCCATACGTACGCTGGCACGATGATTTCATTTTCCGTAGGATGGATAGATGGTGAAATAGGGTTGTTTCATACTTATAATAACATATCAGTATATGAGTGATACTGATGTTATTACTTAATAATGAAACAACCTAAGAAGAAGAAGTGGAAGACGAAATAAAGTTGAAAGAATTGGTAACGACATTACCTCTTCTTTGAAGCGGCTCTTTGAGTCCTCTTCTTAGGGAACTAAAATTGGTCTTTGAAGAAGACCAGGACCTCTAGGATGTCTCTAGGGAAGTGGGGAAGTGGACTGGGCAGGGGTTGGCCGATCTTGAAGGCTCAAAGTGGTGTGAGGAAGAGGGGGAGGAGGTGCCCTTTTATAAGGGAGGAGAGGGGCTCCTTTGGAAAAACTAAAAATATTATTTTATTATAAAGCCAAATTCGGATTTAAATAGCTCCAAATTGAGTTATTTCGAATCTACGATGTGGATGGGTCGAACCCCTCTCATACAATAGAATTTAGACAAGTTTAGGTCATTATACTAACCTTATCGTTTAGTTTTAACTCTTCGTTAATTAGATTGACATTTACCATGTCACTTTGTATTTTTATATTATATAGTTAATAAACATTCCATATACATCCAAGAGACCCCCAAGTGGTCCATAAATGATACAACTATCATGATATAAGTATCTTGGTCGAACCTTATATTTTTAGGAATAAAATAACAATCAATAATAAAATATTTGTTTTAAAAACTATTTTATGTCAATTTGGACACTATTCAATAGTTGGTTTTTGTGAAACTCATAACAGAATGATTACTTCGACCAAAGTTAATTAAATCAATCCTGACATTCCATATTAACCTATAAAATTAGTTTAATTCATAAAAAGTCTGAAATATTTTTATTTGGGTATTTATAATATCAATTATTCTAATTTTTCACTATTATGGTAATTACTTCGTCATTATTGTGTCATAAATAAATTAATTTATTTAATGTCTAAAAATTATAAATAAAATATAATTATGTGGGAAATCTTATTATCTTTCTAATTAATATTTACAATCGAATTTATCTTATGTATAACCCTATATTAAAAATGTTTTAGTAAATATAATTTGAATTTAACTCTTTTAACACTTCTTTGAATTAAATGGTAATAAATGTCCTAATCTAATCCATGTGGGCCTAAATGGTCTTATATTATTCCTAAGGTTGTTTTTGGTCGAATTAATCTTACCCAATAGAATTATTATATGTGTTAGGGTAATAATAATATCATTTTTACCCTTAATTACCCTATTTACTTTTAACCGTGGTTAAAAAAAGTAAAAAGTTACTATTCACCAAAAATTATTTTCATCTCATTGAACCACATTTTACTTACTGACATCAACCGTGTCTCTCAGATTTTTGAAATTCCACTCACAGAAGCGGTGAAATTAAGTTTTATGAAAAAATCATTTTTTTGAACTACCCCTTAGTGGTTTCACTATTTATCAAAAAAATGAAAGTTTCCAGAAAAATTCCAAAAATTAGGCCTAAGCTATATTTGATATTATGAACTCATAAATGATGTCTATTTTAAAAAATTCAAAACATATCAATTGCATTAATTAATTTAAAAATTAATTCCCGTCGTCGACACAAATAGAATGTTCTTAAGAGATAATAACTATCAAAAGATTGTCACTTGTTTATGTTTGGTTTAAATGTGAAATTACATCCAATGACCAACATTGTATGAAATTGTAAAAATATATTCTAAATATACTTTAAAACCACTAAAATTAATAATTTATCACTATTAATTATTTCGATTAAAAAAGTTGTTTTTAAATAAAATTTTGTAATTTTGACTATTCATCAGAATATGAAAGTCATCCGAAAAGTATCAAAAATTCACCCTAAGCTAATTTCGATAATCAGAATCCAAAAATGAAGTCCATTTTGAAAAAAAATACAAAATTTCAAAAAGTGGTTATTATTATTCATAACAGGTAGTTTTAATAATATTTTAATAGCATATCATTGTTTAGCGAAACATGGTATTGCGTACAACACACACTACCGTGGAATGTCGCACTTGCGTGTAATGCAAGCCAAGTCAGGGATGCGTGTTGTGCAAGCTCCTTTTGGTGCAGCACACGACACAAGACATTAATGAAATTAAAAAGGATATTTTTTGTCAAATCTTAGGGTGTTACATTCTACCCCCCTTAAAATGAATTTCGCCCTCAAAATTCGTCGGGGTTATAAATGGTTTACTACTCGCAAGTTTCTTTAATAGAAACCCACATTGTAAAAAGGAATACCAAAACATGGCTTTAAAAACTAAAGTATGAAATGTAACGGTTACCCAAATTAACTCGTCACTATGTTTCCATATAGGAGAACATAGGTGAAAATATGGATATGGAAGAAAAATCTAACCATCAGGTTCTGAAGGAGAGTGGTAGAGAACATGGCTATGAAAAAGCCAACAATCACAAAGCTATAGATTTGTGATGATCTAAGGTACCATCTGATTAATCGGATATAAGGGAACTAGGACAACATTTTTGGTTTTCAAGATCATTTCCCTAAAGTTGATGAATTAAAAGAAATACTTACATGATTTTGGTACAATCTCACTGTTGTTCGTGAATTGAACAATTTCCACTTCATCCCTTAAAGAAATGAAGTTGAATTTGTTATTTGTGATGTGTTAGCAGATCATGTGATAGAATGATGGGTCATTCCATCTCTTTCAAACAAAAGGTTAACAAAAGTTATAAGTCCATATTATGGTTAGATTAATCGTATATGGTTCAAAAAATGAACTTATACTTCATATATCATACCTCTTAATAAAATAAAACTAGTTTCTACTAACCAGGGACTTCCTGTAGGCCAGTGGTAGGCGATAAAGGCCAGTCACATTTCGGTTGTGGGTTCGATTCCCACAGCCTTGTCCGACACGATGGGAGGTCTCCCGTCCTACAGGTTATCCTTTTTCTAAAACTATATTACTATAACAACCCATAAATAATATCGAAAAAATTATATCCTTAAACAATACTAACATATGTCCCACATAATCCATTCCAATCTTTAGGCTTATCCATAATACTGCAGTCCACACTCATAATATAGTGAAAATGTTTACCAGATATTTAATACCATCGTTGATCCCGATATATCATAAGATATGTCTTGTTGGTCAAATTACAAACATGTGAATACCTTAATCATGTATTCACTTGAATATTGAATACCCATTGAACCTTAGTGAAAACATGAATGCAGTCAAAAGTTAACTCTTTCCACATACCAAAATCCAAAAATTCTATATACTCAAACCATGATATAACCTTCCCCTTATATCAGTCATGAGCTCATGAATACAGTCAAACATTTCATTTTCTCGTTTTCCATTCATTATGCACATATCATCTTTTTTTCCAAAAATATCTCAATCACATTCCATGGTTACCGGTACCATTGAAAACCACAATATACCAATACTTAAATATTCCAATATTCCACGATACTATATACAACATTATTTTGGAATCCCATTACATAAACACTTAATCATTCCACCACATTATTGTCATATTCAACATCGCCAATATTGATCGCATGTGACTTCCCTTTGTACTTTGCCTTAAGTGGTTGCTCATGTCGATCATCACTAACCCTTGGATTAGGGAATTTATTAGCATAATTCCCAATTTCCTTGCACTTGAAGCATTGAAGTGTAGTAGGTTCATTATGTGTATCCCTTCCTTTGTTTGCATCAGTAGACATCTTCTTCCCATCATTGCGGCATTCAAATGCCTGATGACCTTCCTTTCCACATTTGAAACATTTACTTAACCCTTTAAGACAATCTCCATCATGCTTCTTTCCACACTTTGAGCATATTGGAACATTCATCTTCTTTTCACCATTATTCTGAGATTTCTCCTTGAACTCCATCTTTCCTTTCTTGTCAAAACTATGAGATGGATAAGTAACACCAACTTCCATTTCTACCTTGATAGCACAATGCACAATTTCTTCATAGCTACTGAAGTCTCTTATAGATAATTCCCTTCGAAGATTTGGTTTTAAGCCACTGAAGAATCGATCATATTTACTTTCAGGTTGGATGATAAATCCAGATGCATACTTGGAAAGACTTGTAAAATTCGCTTCGTATATACCAACAGATTCATCATCCTTTTTCTTTAGTTCAAGAAACTCCTTCTCTATCTTTGTTCGAAGAATACGAGGGAAGTACTTATTGAAAAATAAGTTCTTGAACTCGTCCCATTCCATGGACTCAATTTCATCTCTTGGCCTTGTATTCTTGATAAGATTCCACCATTGATCAGCTTCACCTTGCAAACGATATACTGCTAAGATGACTTTATCATGTTTAGAACATTGAAGAACTGAAAATATCTTTTCAGTAGTACTAATCCATTGTTTAGCAACAAGTGGATCAGAAGACCCACTGAAAGAAGGTGGACGTTGCCTCATGAAGGACTCAATAGAATATTGTTCCCTTATATGCTCATTTGGAAGTCTAGAATGATTCATAGCTTGTGTAAGTATAGCAATAATATTTTGCACTCCATCTCCCATAACATTTGTTTTTTCAGGAGGACAATCATTGCATTGTCCATTACATTGATCAACCAGGTTCCTTCGGGTTCCATCCATCGTCTAAAACCCAAAAAGAATAGTGTGAGAGGTAAAAATCAAGCTAGGGAAAACAATATAATAAAGGGGGAGTACCTTTAATATCTAACATCTTAGGTTAAATTCTAAGATCGTTACCGTAGTTCTAGGACTATATCCTATACGTATACTTATCCTTAGGGACATCCCTAGACATACCTTAGAAATATCTCTAGGGATCTCACTAACGTTTTCGCATCCTAGTTTCCAAAGGTTGACTAAACCTTTCCACTAATACCAACTGTAGAGACCCAAAGCTTAACGTACATCGACATTACATTACTTTTGGGGAATACTTAATACATAACAAAAACAGACACATAAGGACTGTAATAGTTTAGTGTCTTTGGAAACTTGGAACGTAATCTTCTAATCGTGGTGAAAGATCTTCAAAATCTCCCATAAAGATCTTCCACTTTTTGTTTCCTTACCTAAAACCTTTATTTATATCCTGGGGAAAAGAAAACATAAAAGGGTGAGCTCAAATGCTCAGTAAGGGTACACAGAAGAAATTTCAATCACATCATTTCATAAGAACATAACAATTTGGAAATCTTACCCTACAAAATAGATCATAATTTCATAACATGGGATAAATCATGGTAGTGAAATGTAATCCCAATAATCATAACATAAAACATGAAACTTTGTGGCATGCACACATAATCATAGAAAATCATTTATTATTAGTCAATACTCATTGCCAAGACTATCTTAGTGGACAAAGTCCATTTCTGAACCGAGTTCACTCCTCGTTTCAGTCCTGTTTTACTGAACCTGTTTAACCTGCCGTTCCAGCCATGTCTATCTCATGAGATATAAATTCTTTACCCAATGCATTGGAGGGAGATATAGGTCCCACCCATCTCATAATGAAACCATTCTTATGTGTGCCACAAAATCGT
This sequence comes from Viscum album, assembly GCA_963277665.1. Classification (NCBI taxonomy): domain Eukaryota; kingdom Viridiplantae; phylum Streptophyta; class Magnoliopsida; order Santalales; family Viscaceae; genus Viscum; species Viscum album. The sequence continues at coordinate 1,878,764,700 of OY728151.1, forward strand.
AAATCATACATCATTGCATAACCCATGTAATAAAAATGGGAATCTTAAACATCATGACATCATAAAACAATTCATATAAGATAAAGGAATTCATAAAAATATTTCCATCACAACATACTCAAATCCATGTAATAATAGGGATAGAAACAGAACCCTATATTATCTTAGATGGGAAATATTTTTGATAAAACTCTTGAACCCCGTTCTTGAGGAAAATATCATTTCTACTTCAAAAACATTTTCCTTTCTTAACATGTCAACTAAAAGAAGTTGATTAAAACTAAACTTGAAAAATTGTAAAGGAAGCTTCTTGGAAATAATTTTTTAAAAATCCATTCATGTCGTATAAGTTAAAAAAACATTCTTCTCGTACTTTTGTCGAAAAAGTCAAAAAGTACCTCATATGAAAAACAACAAAAGATTCCTTGAATATCTTTTACTAAAAACTCAATGAAGGGTAAAATTGGATTTAAACTATTGTATGTGGATGGAAACAATATTACATATTGATGGAACATTGATGTGGATGATAAAATACACCCCAGTAAATACCAAAGTATAAACAATCTCGGATAAAAATGAGATTGTGATATTTCCCTTACCTTAGGTCTGATTTTTTTCGTAAGTGTCCGAACCTCCTGTATAATGATTTAAATAATGCCATTGACTTATTCCAAAATCATACTCATTGTTATTATATTATATATGGTTCACTTATGACTTTATATTACTCGTTCTTTTGTAAATTCCACGTTAAAGAGCATTTTGGGTAAAATTGTTTCATTTGTCGTCCATGTTTTGACTTTTAATTATTCATATGATTACATAGATCATGATTACTTAATTACAGAATATAAAACATGATTTATATATAATATATATTCAGAATATACATATATATAATAAATCAGTAAATGGAATGAAATACACCGTTCATGGAGACGGTAGGCCGTACGTATGCATGAACGTTGTTTTCGTTTCCTTATTGAGATGAATGGAATTAAGTAGATGACATTCATATACATACACATAAATCCAGTATCACTATTATGTCATATATTTCATGATTACTTATTATATATACTTTATAATCATTCATGAATGGTTAACATGGAGAATGAATCTCATCGCGTCGTGGAGACGGTAGTCCGTACGTACGCAAGAGCGATGATATCGTTCTCATGATCATGGGACTTTATTGGAGTGTATGTAAACTATTTCAGAATCAATATCACTTTAAAATAATCATATATAGTTATTATTTACACCATTATACCCATCCAATTAAGGTGGTTTTGGAAAATAGATTACACCACGGCGTGAAGACGGTATTCCGTACGTACGCACGCGCGGTGATTTTGTTTTCCGTAGGATGGATAGATGGTGAAATAGGGTTGTTTCATACTTATAATAAAATATCAGTATATTAGTGATACTGATGTTATTACTTCATAATGAAACAAACTAAGAAGAATAAGTGGAAGAAGAAATAATGTTGAAAGAATCGGTAACGGACATTACCTCTTCTTTGAAGCGGCTCTTGGAGTCCTCTTATTAGGGCACTAAAATTGGTCTTTGAAGATGAAAATGACCTATAGGATGTTTCTAGGGAAGTGGGGAAGTGAAATTGGTAGGGGTTGGCTGAGCTTGAAGGCTCAATGTGGTGTGAGGAAGAGGGGGAGGAGGTGCCCTTTTATAAGGGAGGAGAGGAGCTCCTTTGGAAAAACTAAAACTATTATTTTATTATAAAGCCAAATTCGGTTTTAAATAGCTCCAAATTGATTTATTTAGAAGATAAGGTGGGGATGGGTGGAAATCCTCTCATACAATATAATTTAGACATGTTTAGGTCATTATACTAACCTTATCTTTTAGTTTTAACTCTTAGTTAATTAGATTGACATTTACCATGTCACTTTGTATTTTTATATTATATAGTTAATAAACTTAACATATACATCCAAGAGACACCCAAGTGGCCCATTAATGATAAAACTATCATGATATAAGTATCTTGGACTAACATTAGATTTTTAGGAATAAAATAACAATCAATAATATAATATTTGTTTTACAAATTATTTTATGTCAATTTTGACATTATTCAATAGTTGATTTTTGTAAAACTCATAACAGAATGATTACTTAGACAAAAGTTAATTAAATCAATCCTAACATGCCATATTAACCAATAAAATAAGTTTAATTCATAAAAATTCTGAAATTATATTTATTTGGGTATTTATAATATCAATTATTCTAATTATTCACTATTATGGTAATTACTGCATCATTATTGTGTCATAAATAAATTAATTTATTTAATATCTAAAAATTATAAATAAAATATAATTATGTAGGAAATATTATTATCTTTCTAATGAATATTTACAATCAAATTTATCTTATGTATAACCCTATATTAAAAATGTTTTAGTAAATAAACATTGATTTTAACTCTTTTAACTCTTCTTTGAATTAAATAATAATAAATGTCCTAATCTAATCCAAGTGGGCCTAAATGGTCATATTTTATTCCTAAGGTTGTTTGTGGTAGAATTAATCTTATGAAATAGAATTATGACATGTGTTAGGGTAATAATAATATAATTTTTACCCTTAATTACATTATTTACTTTTAACCGTGGTAAAAAAAACTAAAAAGTTACTATTCACCAAAAATTATTTTCATCTTATTGAACCACATTTTACTTACTGACATCAACCGTGTCTCTCGTATTTTTGAAATTCCACTCACAGAAGTGGTAAAATTATGTTTTATGAAAAATTCATTTTTTTTAACTACCACTTAGTGGTTTCACTATTCATCAAAAAAATGAAATTTTCCAGAAAAATACCAAAAATTAGTCCTAAGATATATTTGATATTATGAACTCAAAAATAATGTCTATTTTACCAAATTCAAAACATATCAGTTGCATTAATTAATTTAAAAATTAATTCTCATCGTCAACACAAATAGCATGTTCTTAAGAGATAATAACTATCAAAAGATTGACACCTGTTTATGTCTGGTTTAAATGTGAAATTACATCCAATGACCAACATTGTATTAAATTGTAAAAATATATTCTAAATATACTTTAAAACCACTAAAATTAATAATTTATCACTATTAATTATTTCGATTAAAAAAGTTGTTTTTAATTAAAATTTAGTAATTTTCACTATTCATCTGAATATGAAAGTTATCCGAAAAGTACCAAAATTTCACCCTAAGCTAATTTCGATATTCCGAATCCAAAAATGAAGCCCATTTTGAAAAAAAAAATTTACAAAATTTCAAAAAGTGGTTATTACTATTCATAACGGCTAGTTTTAATAATATTTTAATAGCATATCGTTGTTTAGCGAAACTTGGTATTGCGTACAACACACGCTATCGTGGAAGGTTGCGCTTGCGTGTAATGCAAGCCAAGTCAGGGATGCTTGTTGTGAAAGCTCCTTTTGGTGTAGCATACAACAGAAGACATTAATGAAATTAAAAAGGATATTTTTCGTAAAATCATGGGGTGTTACAAAGATTGATCTGCATTAGAGAACACGAATGGACACGCGCGCTTGACACGTCTCAACACATATACTACAAGACATGCTAGCTCTGTACTAAACTGAAGAACAATCCAGAGCACAACTATGAATAACACATTGAACGATCTTCAATGAAGTTCCATACATGCAATCCTACATTTCTGAAGAACACACGATGAATCAGGAGACTTTAGAAGACAAGCTGAACTACGACACTCTGTTTTTCAACAGAAAAACTAGAGAAGGACTCCGAAGCATTCCTGCTCAATCCAAAAAGTCCAAAACTACATTGACAATCACTAGATCCATTTCTAAACTCTACATCTCTACTCTGTGATTTATTATTTACTTTTCGAGTAGTGTGTGTTATCTGCTGTATTTTTACATACACACTGTCTCCTGAACTTTAACTAGAGGATCTGTAAATCCTCACTCAAAATCATACATATTTTATTTCCCACTGGGATAGTGGTAGAGGTCGTGTGTGACCTGAACAGCTAGTTTGTTGTTGTTTTGTTTCCCACATTGAACAGTGGTAGAGGTCTTGGACCTGGACAGTTTTTGTAAAAATGTTGTTAACCCCGATCCAGGGTGGGGATCAAATTTATATAAATTTGAGAGGACTACGTCTCGGCTTGAGACTGAACCTCTTGTTATTTCTGCTATGCATATTTTATTTAAATTTAATGCATACGACATATATTATATTTATTCCGCTGCTATTACTTTAAAATAAAAAATTATTTTGAAGCTACTTTGATAGTTAAATTGGCTAGTGTTTACACTTATTGTAAATCAGTAGATTAGTTTCAAAAGTTAGTTTGATCTTGTGGTTAAACTAACTGAGACCTAATCAATCTTTGAGAAGCTAAGTGAACATTTACAATCTGTATATATTCACTACAGTTTAACATATTTTATAAATCGGGGGATTTTAACTAGACAATGTTTTAACAGAAATTTTAATTGGAACTCAATTCAACCCCCTCTTGAGTGTCCACTCCGACCAACAATAAGATTTAGTATAATTTGGATATTGAAAAGAATAGGACATAGAAGCTGACTTAAATCATAAAATATGATTTTTTGTGTCATAGAGTATGGAACACATACTGAAAAGGCATGAATTTAAGTCAGTGGTAATATCATATTTATCAATATAGTGATATCATTTGTTGGGTTTTTGTGAATATATTTTTTTATGATATGATCTATTCATAGTGCTAAGAATTCAATAGTTCAATACCCTTATAAATACCAAGACTCATTCAAACTCTTGAATGTCAAAGATTTATCATATTAAATTTCCAACACATTAGGTATGAATAAATGAGTGGGAGGGTTGAATTCTATATGTTATATGGAATTTAATTGAAGGAATTAATCATATATTTATGAAACCTAGGATTAATTTCATTTCTTAGTTAACATTATTTTAATACTATGTAAATGGGTTATTAACAAAGGGAATTTTGTATGTCATCTTAAAATTATCTCTTCCAAAACTATTCCACCCAAAGCTCTCCTCCATTATCCATCTTTATGTGTATGATTCTAGAATACTGTTAAGGTTGAATAATCCTACACAAATGTATTGTGGTATTTGGTGAAATCACCATAAAAGGAAGAACCATTTGTTTGTTCATTAGTGATAATCATCAAGAATAGAAATAAATTAAATGCTTGTATCATTTTACTAGAGAAAGGTACACATTCTAATTTATTTTACCATATGACTTAAATTTCAATGGATTGACAATATTGTTTTTAAATGTTTCATCATCACATTAACTAATTTGATCAAAGGATAAACGTTTCTTGGAAAACATTTTACTAATGAAATTAATAATAAATTCTATGTATTCTTGATAGAAAAATATCAAGATCCTCAACACAAGAAAAAATAATTGAGATGTGGTGGGCAGAAATAAAACCCACCACAACATGATTCTTTAGTCCCCTATAGTTGTTTATTTGTTCATTAAAGGTATTCATAGTAAGGAATTAGTTTTAAAATTTATCCATTAACATAATATCGAAATAAGAGTAAGATTTTAAAAATTCATGAGGTTATATTTATGTCCATATTAAAACTTATGATATATTTTTATAATTTGAGTTTCCCATTTTGAGTTGTTGAATTTTCCCTCACTCATTCCCCCACTGAAAACCGGACTCTCTACTTCAGCTTCAGAACCAACCACTAGGTATTTTATATGATCATTTATAAATAAACAATCACAAACATAAAATTGAGTAATTATATCATGACTATATAGGATTTCATTTATAAAGGTTTGAAATAATGCGAGTAAGGAACACACTAAAATTAGAGTTAATTCCTCATAATTAGATTTAACATCCCTGTTTTCTTGTTTAGAAATAATTTAGTTTAATATAATTATGTGATTCACAGTAAATATACCCTGCAATGGGAGAATAGTCTTTTCTTAATAAGAAATTTATTTGTATGTCTCTTTATCAGGCAAAGATTCTAAGATTTAATCCACAACTCAACATTGATTTTTTCTTTTAGAATATCCTATACCATTTTATTTAATTGTTATACATGTATTTGAGAAAGTGTATTGTGATACATAAACTTTTCTCATCATAAATCATGGAGTTTATTATCTTTTCATGTCCCATAAAAGTATCATCCAAATCCATCTATATGGAATCCGTGTGCATCTTAACCCACCAAAAAAGAATCCAATATTTTAATAAAAAATTAGAATGTCGAGATTCATTTTTTCCATCACAATAAAAAGAAAATGAGATCATGGAATTAAAATTAATCGTTAATGTACTTCATATCTAATAATGAATATTATATAGTTCTGATCAAACATGGTTTTTATAATAATTTCTTGAAAAAATAATTTTTAAACTTCCAAGAGTGGTATGGATTCTAGTGATACAATCCCAAGTAGATTGGGAAATGTTCATGTGAGAGAAAAAATTCTCAAACTCCATTAGAAGAAATGGAATTTATGGATTTCCAACTATGGAGTTTCTAAACACAGTTTTCTAAAGTAATCCTTTCAAAATTCATGGAAATGAGATCAAAAATCATGAAATTTCTAAATAAAAAATCATAATTTATAAAAAATGAAATCTAGAATATATTTAAGGCCCAATAATAATAACTATCAATACTTTTATAAGATAAATGATTGTTTCTACCATAATTTTATATTTTTTAAAAAATCATATTATTTTTCATATGTAGTCATTTAATTAATCTTACAACACATGGATATTGGGTGAATTAAGAGAGAAATGTTTTTCAATTTTGACTAAATTGAAAAAATCAAAACCATTTCACATTCTTATAATATCATAACATGTGATATCTTTTTCATGATGCATTTATTTTTTATTAAATTTTCTTTAAATGTATGCATTATCATCACCATTAATAAATCCTTATGAATAGTTTGAAAAAAATTGAAAATAATATAATTAAATACATGACATTAATTTAAATCATAATGATATGTAAGGGTACGAAAATATCTCAGAAAAATCATAAGGTTATATGATATATAAAATTTCATATTTTTAAAATTTTATTATATCATACATTTGATAACATTTATTTAAAAATTCATCTTATTCGTGATATCCAAAAAACATTTCAATTGGTTCATGGGCTTCACTGATTCTTTGACCTAAATTCACCCTAGAAGAAGAATCCCTAGAACATTAATTGTAGTATTGTGATGGCTAGGATGTCTGGTGAAACCATATCTTCCAGTTTTTCCATTACTCCCACCTCCTAAAACCCCTATCACTATGTCCAGTCTTGTATGGGTTAGTTCTATTGACTAGGGTGCGACTGAGTAGCGAAAGACAACACTTTCATAGTTTGTCTCATATTAGGCTACTAATATATCTTGGAGCATCAATTTTCCCCCTTAATCATGTATTATAACTTACATCCCAAAGGAGAGTGTCCTTCTATCAATATTTATATTTCCAAGAAATAAAATTAAATAATAGTCAATGAGGAATTCTAATTTTCAATAATTACGTACATATATTTTTTTAGATACCCATTTTCAAATGAAACTAGTCAATTATGAATTTTATTTTTCTTATTGAAATTGTGGTACCTTTTCCCAAACATCTATTCAAGAATCACAATCCATTATTTCTAATAATTTCAATTATGATTTTCCGTAATTGAATTATTCTCTTATCACTCAAGGTAAAAATGTAAGTGAAGTTATTATCATACCGTGAATAAATTATCCTTAACCACAATCTTTCATTGGATGTCAAATATTCACTCTATAAATATAAATATCACAACTAATCACATTGAATTCAAATTAAAGATAAAATGAATCTTTGGATTTTGGAAGATGTAGGTAACAATGTTAAAAATAATTAAATCTAAAATAGAAGATTAATATCTCAAAATAAATTCCATGATAATAAAAATTGGATCAATGAAGTTGTTCCATTAATGAAAAAATCTCCCACTTCCCAAAACTTAATGTAAAGGATCTTGAATAACATGAAAACCTAATTAAAGAATACCCTATTTTTTCATTTTTTAATTTGTACTTTGGACAAAGACAACACTTCTCACTGAACCCATATTATATATCCTCATGACACTACTTATTAGATGAGTTACATGGGTAAACTTATTATTATAAGGTGTATCTCATTTCAGGCTATCACTAGATCAAAATTAAAGTGGCTAACATCAAAAAAAATATTTTCACATACATAATGGGAACTACAAGTACTTAGTGATGCCTTTTGGATTCACTAGTTCACTTTCAAAATTTCAAGATACTATGACCAATCTATTTCTCTTAGTATTATTCCAATTTGTACTAATATATTTTTGATGATATAATAATTTATATTTCGGGATCAGATTATCACATCCAAAACCTGGAAACTATTATCCAATTAACAAAAATCCTCACATTGTAAAATGTTAAAAATTCTATTTTTATAATTTGGTGGATTATCTGGGAAACATTATCTCCCATGAGGGAATAAAAATGGATCCTACCAATGTTTACACTATTTTAGACTTACATATCCCTTATTATTCTAGATTTCGCCCATCATTTTGAGATTGAATGTGATTATTCTTATCCATGGTTAACAACTATCCTTATGCAGAATCAACATCCCATTCCTTATTTCATAAAGTGGGTGATGAACTCAAACCTCTCTAAATAGACCATTGAAAATAGATTATGTATTTTGTTTTCTCCATTCAACAATAGAGACCATACTAATTTTGTATATCTTCTATTTTTTACTCCGACTATTAAAGCCACAAATTCTTGTTACAATAATGTATTACAAATTATGATTAACAATGTTTTGTTGAAAAAATAGTTGTGTAATCATTTTGAAATTAAATACAAGTCAGACATCACAAACACTGAAGTAAATTCTATTTCATACAAGTGAAATGCATTGGAGTATTGTGTTTCTGAGTTCTTTATATTTGGGAGGGAGGGATATGATCTAATATACGATGTACACAATGACCCTTACCTTGGATGCATCCATCACCAACTCAATTATTCATTCACTACTTCTAATGTGTTCACTATCTCCCCTATAAACATATTATATAATGGAAGATTGTTCATCCCAACATCCTGAACATGGATTCCCTACCTTATCAATGGAGTACATAATACTCTATTGGGGGGACAGTCCAATTATTTTCATACTTACCAGAAGTTGGTTTCCAATTTATTTTGGATTCTAATGTGAAAGAATATTTTAAATTAATTCTAAAAATTCTTTGTCTGTTGACATTTCAAGTATTCCAATCTATCCCATACAGACCTTCTTTAACCATTACATATTACAAAAGAAATTTGGTGTGACATATCGATGAATATCATTACTAAACACCCTAATTATTTTGGATATGATATGATATTCATTGTGGTCAACAGGTTGTCAAAATATGATCATTTTATTACATTGAAGCATTCATTTATAGAAAGGGGTGGTTGTTATTTTCAATTATGAATTGGTCCAACATCTAGTCATCCTAATTTACATTGTCAGCGACTGAGATTTGTTATTACTCTGTCATTTTTGGATAGAATTCTTATTTTAAAAGGAACCAGACCTGAAATAAGCTATGATTATCACCCCCAAACCGATGGTGATAAAGAATTTTTAAACCTTTGTTTGGAGACATACCTTCACTGCTTCTCACGTGACTAACCAAAACAGTGGTTCTTCTGGTATCTAGGGGATGAATTAAATTACAAAACCATATATAATTATTACACTAACACCACTAATTTTTTTGTTGGTCTATGGATATTAACCTCAATAATTTTATCCCTCCATCCAAGATAGGTTTGAGTGAAGGATGGAACCTCAGCTTTATAATATCATAATAAGGCTCTCACTCAGATTAAACATCATTTTATCTAGGCCTAAAATTTTATGAAGCATTAGGACGATAACACCTACCAATAATTCACATTTTTTGTTCGTGATCTGGTTCATTTTATGCTTCTCCCTAACTATTAGAAATCTCTGATGCATCACATTCACTAGAAATTGTAGTCTTGTTTTTATGAAACCTTTTGTACTTTTCCAGTCAATTGGCCATGTGGCTTAAAAAATTTATTTTCCTATTAGGACTTAGATTCACCTTATTTTTCATGTTTCTCACATCAAGAAGTATATTTTAAGTAAAACTCCTTAACCCATCCTTTTGGATGATATTTTAAGAGACACCACTGCAACTACTGAACCCGATATAGCCCTCACCCACCGCACCAATTCTCATGTCTTTTTACCACTACCTCAACGGTTGATTGAGTAGAGAAACTGTCCTAGTAAAGACACAATAGTGGTGGATTAATTCTCCACCCAAAACCAATTTACGAATTTTTGTCTTTAGGAAAAGTCTTCTTTCTTGGGTGGGGTGAGTGATAGAGAATAAGATTCTCCCAGGCATTGGAAGGTATACTCCATGCATGGAAAGAAGGTAGTATTTTATGTGGTCCCTCCATTACTATTTTATAACCATTATATTTAGGAATAACAATGTAATACCCATAGGTGATTAGTCATAGGGTTACCATTTGGATCATTTGTTATAAATGGGTTAGGGACTGAGAGTATTGGGGAACCAAAATATTAAAGATTAACAACCCAATGCTTGGATGGGTGTCTCTCCCAAAGTGTTTTCTCTAATTTATTTTATTCCCGTAAATATCTATTTTAAAATAAAATTTTACATATTGGATTTCCCTCCATCCACTATTTTTCTATCAACTTCACTTCTGGAAAACATCTCCAAATCATTTGATCATTATAAATTTTCCAACGGCATGGATCATCCAAAACAGAAAATTTTGATTCATTGTTGAGTTTAAAATTTTGTTATGGGTACAAATATGATGTAACCAATGAATTTATAATAAAAATTACCATATCAGTATATCAAGGTTCCTCTCATTTAAATAAATAATTTTTTTCATTCCTAATTATGCTATTACGTTGCTATTTATCTAGTATTTCAACCACTGTCGTGTGAAGAAACATGATCATGTGGTTTATCATTTTATTGTAGATCTTATTTTTTATTTTATCTCCACATAAAACACTTCTACTAATAAAATCTCTCTTATTATCATCGGATTTTCTTATCCCATTTTCATTAGGAACTTATGTGCTACATGACCATAGAAAATAGTTACACTAATACCAACAAGATCTGATATTAATTTATCTAAGGTAAAAAAAACTAGTAATAATACATTTTTAGTGGTTGTATAATGATTTTGAGTTGCATCTAGTGTTATTGAAGGATATCCAATGACACAGTTTCTGTTGTTAATTTTTTGAGAAAAAAATGATCCAATGAAATAGTTTTAACCATCACACATTAGTTCAAATGGGTTCCACAAATTAGGGGTATTATGGATGGTGGTGTGGTCGAATTATGCTTCAATTCATAAAAAACTTTCTTATAGTGATCAGAAAAAATAAACTGAGAATATTTTAACGGTAATATGGAAAGTGGAAAATTGATCTTTCTAAAATAAATAATGAATTTAATAGCCTACATGTTAAGATAAGGATCTATTATATCTAATAAATGTTATTTAAGTTAATTCATTGATATAGCCAATTTTATATTTTTCAATCACAATCCCGATTTTTGAATTTACATGTCCAAAAACAATTCTTCTTTTAGAAAAATCCACAATTAAATTATAATAACCCCAAATCCAGCACCCTGTATCCTGTGGTCGTTTTATTACATTAGTTTATAGATCACAATATAGAGGACCCAATAATTTAGTTTCTTTAGGGAACCAGGAACTTAAATGAATTTTACATTACATTAAAAAAATACATCATTTAGGAACATGGAAAACATTATTATTCTCCTTGTAAATACTTTATTCATTTGTAGTAATCCTCTTGGTTTTGTAGAGAATCGGAAAAAAATAGAAAGGGAAGAACACATACACTAAGTAAGGTAAAATCACACCATAGAAGTTGTTATAGTGTGAGTAAATAAATAAATATGTGTAATAACTAATAAGATTTAGAGCACAAATAAATCTATCCAACATTACAATGAATAGATTCCAGGATACAAATAACTGATCATAATCTAAAATGATACATTCATGAAAAAACTATGTTATTCCTTATCATATTAAATGTGTGACTAAATAAATATATGGAAAAAATAATATTGAATAAATTCTAGGATATCAATGACTGATCATAAAGTGAAAGGAGGCATTAAGGAATAAACTATGTCTTTCCATATCATAAAAAATGAGAGAAAAAAAATACATGGGAGAATATAAAAATGAATAAATTCTAGGATAATAATAACTAATCATATTGTGTTGGGAATGCATAATTCCATATTCCATGAAAATAACATCAAGGACATGTTCCAATCCATCTAATATAATGGGTAAGGATGCTTCAATTATCATGTATTAATTTTCTCACTAGATATACCATTGCACTGAGGGCCTATGTAATTTAGAGCCCCACCCATAATTTATGATTTAATTTATTACATCACATTGAAAAAGATTAAATGTCATATTTTTTCATGGAATTAAAAATATAAATACTTTTCACAATTTCTCAATGTGTTATATCTTATATTATTTCCCATATAGAATATTAAATTATATAGGATAAAATTATTTTTACCAAATAATAGAATTAATAAAGATATATTGGTATTTAGAATAAAGGTATTTATAATGTTTGGTTACCAAAAAAATGATGAATAAATCCTTAAAAATGGTTTTTTGAATAGTATGTAAATTAACCAAAGCATATCCCACATGAATATCAAACTAGGTGCACTATAAAGGCCCACACACCATTATCCAATATGATAGTTGGGATATACCTGACCAAATATTTTTGGGTTTTTAATCCTTATATGAATATAAACCAAAACTATATCCACATTTAGTATTTATATATGGATTTCATTGCCTAGGAAAACCACACAAACTTTTCTTTACAAATTTATGATGTTTTATGGATACGAGATAGTTCGAGTGTTATAATGACTTGAGAAATGCTATAATGAGACATAATAAATAAAAAATCATTTAAAAAATATAAAACTGAATATAATACCAATTTATAATATACATGAATCTATATGAAATATTAATTTTGAAAAAAAATATATAAAAAGTAATTTACATGAAAATGGAAGAGGAGGATTGAGAACCCTTTATTCAGAATTATGAAAGGTTAAAAAAGTTTATAATGAAATGGAATAAGTTAAATATAATTTAAATTATATAAAATTTATGATAATACCTTGTTATAAAAATAATTAATTATATGAAAAGGGTATTTAAAATTAAAATATAGCAATGGAAATGAACTTGAAAAAGAAAGATGAGGATTACGGACCCTTACATTGGGATAATGCTTCATAAAGATAAAGAGGGAATTATTAGAACCTTATATAGAATCTTGAGAGGTAAATATATTAGGGATTCATGATCAAATTATTTATTGAGGAATGCGAGGAGGGAAAGGGGGTATTTATACTTGGGGACATGTTATTTTAAGGGCCTAAATATTGGTTATTTTATTATATAAGGAAACTACCAATGGGATTAATCAATTAAAACCAATTTTCTATTCAATTAAGGAGTTGTAAAATGTATCTGGACTTCCATAGAAGGAACAAACAGAAACACACCTCCCAAACAACCCAATTAATGCACAAGAAACAAAAATAAATTTTACTTCAAAAATCTAATTTTTGGTTAAAAATGATATGTGCAAATAAATATATTAAAATTAACATTTTAAATTATTTTTTATAATTATATAAATTTAATTTTGATATAATAAAATTCTCTATAAATTTTCTGTCATATTAAAATAATAATGATATCATAAAATCAAAGTGCTTTGTAAAGTGGAAATTTTCACTTTATTCACCAAAAAATCTACATTGTCAGAAAATTTAAAATAATAACCATAAGATAATTTTGATGTTTTGAGTAAAAAATGAAGTTTATTTTGTAAAAATAATTCTATAAATATGATAATTTTATCTTTTAAATAAATATTTTTATTTAATATAATTTATCAATTTTGTAGAAAAATAAAAATTGTTACCATTATAAAAATTACTTATGAAATTGATAAAATATATTATCATCCATAAAGTATTTTATAATAACATTTCAAAAAAAATAATTTTTATTTTAAAACATATAAATTTATCATGAAACATAATCTTATTTAAATATATATGTATTCACTGATAAAATAATTTTAGTTATATGACTAAAAAATAATTTCGGTCACTTAATTTCAGCTACATAACCAATAACAATAATTACCAACAATCTTACTAGCTGATGGAAATAATGAAAATCAACCATATTGGCTGAAAATTATAATTTAAAATAAATATTTCCCTTATAAGAAAACTTTCATTCTCAATTTACCACTCACTACTTTTCTTAATAATGTTCTTATACATACTTTGATAATTCCCACGATTTCCCTAATGGAACTCTTAATTTTTATGATATTTATGGTAAAAGAGTTCCTATAGGTGGATTTAAATGTGATGGTGTTTGTTTTAGTGAATTTAGTATTATTCGATGTGTAAATATCTTTACTATTCCATGTTATACTAGTCCGTATTAATGCATAATGTGTAATTTTATTCTGAAATTTAAAATCCTTTATGTGTGTCTAATTATTGTAATATTGGGTAATTTAATAGAAATGATCATAAAATATTTTTTTTCAATGAAATAAATAATTACATAATTATTTATAATGAAACATGATACTCAAGAATTTATTAGTAAAATTTTAATGTTTTATAACCTATACACAACATAAGATAAGATAAAAATATTTAGGGATTAAATTAACTATAATATAAAAAAACATTCATAATTTGTTAATTTTTATATTTATCCACACATAAAATTCCCTAAAAAAATTTCTAAAACGAATTTATTTTATAATTTTATGGTAATGAAAACATGCATCATGAAATTTTACCCATTATATTATAATGTCTTAATTACTAAGATGATTTGGAAATAAAACTATTAGTAAAAGTAATATAGTTATCATATAAAACTGTATATTTAAATATAATCATATATATATATATATTATAAAAGAGAGAGATATATATATATAGGAAGGAAGACAGAAGTAATGCATCATAAGGGATGCGAGAAGGCAATGTTTCCTTGTTACCCTTCAGTCACGGGTTTGAGATCCATTGTCATGCCAAATGGGACATGTGCGTACTTTCTTTATGAGCCACTATTTTTATAAAATCTTATTAACAAATAAATTTATATTTTCTAAGAAATATATATAAATTAATATACTAAGTGATAAATATTTCTATAAATAAATTTTTATTTTAAAGAACGAAATTTATGTATCAATTTTATTTATATTTCTGATTAAAAATAAATAAAAACAATCATTGAAAATTTAAGGTTGTTAAATTATACCCCCCTTAAAAAAATTAGGGCCTCTAAATTACACTCATTAATAAACACTTACTAAAAAAAAATGTTCTCTTAATTATTATACATATAATGGAAATGTTATGAAGACATTGGAGTTGTTAATCATAGGGGTCACACTATATATAATTAACCTAGTTATGTTAAGATATCTACCTAAGGCTCTATACCCAAATATTTTGAATCAAAATTTCCAAAATAAAAAAACACTTATTTGATACTAACAGAAGTTTAGTTTTTATTTTCAAGAGGGAGATCCATTTGTTAATATTCAATGTGAACATGGTTATTCCATCTATCCTGATAAAATACCATTGAAATAACATAATTAAAACACGAAGTCAACTATCTAATTATAATTTAATTAGAAAGATCTTATTTCTATCCATCAAATAAAACCTAAGTAGTTATCCATTAATTATTAAAAATATATAAAGAGATTAATTAAATAAATTATGAATTTTAAATATTATGGATGTCTAAGGTACCTAATGATTAGACTAGTATATTTTTAGTTTAACCTATATCATCGTTGGATCAATCATTATTTCTTTTAGTTGGGGTTTTATCATACCCTTAACCTATTACATAACTAATTATCCAAAAATTATCACGCACTTCCCAAAAAAATATTCAAAACTCTGATATTAAATTTTAAAATATCCATTATCCATAAAGGTAAATATTATTTAATATATATCACAAATTTAGAATTTGTTAGTTTAAATCTACATTATCCATGATTATTTTTCCATTATTCCCTAAGTATATACTTTTAAATATTGTACCTAAGGATTATACTACACATTCATTTGATACAAACTGTAAGAAACCTGACTCTAGAACCCTAGATATGGTGGGTATTGTATTAAATTTATATATAGATCATAATAAAGTGGCCCCAACAGTTTCATAGCCTTAGGAAACTAGATACATAAATGAATTTTACATTACATTAAAGTTAAAAATACATCATCTGAAAACATGAATATCATTATTATTCTCCATAGAAATCTTTTATTTGTACATATTAATCCTCTAGGTTTCCAAGGGAAAAAGAAAAACAATATAAAGGGATGTGATTAAATGCTCAATAAGAGAATACAAAATAGTATATGTTTTATGGGATTTATAAATAAAATACCACATTCCATATCTAATAACACTGATAGAATAAATAAATACATTGATAAAAAAATAATGAATTGATTCCAAGATATCAATAACTGATTTTTAAGTGAATATAATCATGAATGAATAAACTATGTTATTCTATATTATAAAAAAATTGAGAATAACTAAATCCATAGACAATATAACAATGAATAAAAACTAGCATGTCAATAATATATCATAATGTAGAATGAGTCAGGAATAATACTTTGTATTTCCATATCATATGAAATTAGTGAATAAATATATCCATGGATGACATAATAATGAATACGTACCAGTATAACAATAACTTATCATAGTGTGATGGAAATCCATAATGTTTGACACTTGAAAATTACCATCAAGTCAATTTTCCATGACATCTTACATATTGCATAAGGGCGCTCCAATTACCCAATCAAAATTATCTAATAAGACCTATTTGTTAACTGATGGGATATATAATTTTAGGCTCAACCCATCATTTCATGTCCCATTATTTCCATAACATTACCAAATATTAAATGAAATAATTTTAAATTAATGAACAATAAAAATACTTTGGATAATTTATCACATAGGAATATCTTATAAGATTTTCCCATATAGAAGAAAGAATTATATTGACCCAAAATATATTTATCTAATAATTGAATCAATATAGATATTTTTATAGTTGGAATAAATGTATTTACGAAGGTATTATAATATTTAAATGATGAATAAATCATTCAAAAATGGGTTTTTAATGATTATTTAAATTAACCAAATACAATCACATTGGAGTGTCAAAATAGGTGTGCAGTAAGGTCCCACATACCATGCATCAGAATGATGGATGGGATATTCTCAACCAACTCTTTTTGGGATTTTATTCCATAGATGAATCTAATAAAAAACCATTTCCACTTGTTGTATCCAGACATGGATTTCATTGCTTATGAAAACCAAACACACTTTTCATTACCAAATTGAGGATGGTTTTATGGCTATAGGATAGTGTGAGAGTTATAACGACTTGAAAAATTATATAATGAGGGAAATAAATACATAAATAATATATAATATATGAATATTAATATAACATATCAGAATAATAGGCATGGATGTATATGAAATAGAAATTTATAAGGACAATTTGACAAAATTAATGTACTTGAAAATGGAAGAGGGGGATCGAGGACCCCTACTTTAGCATAATAACAAATAAAAAAGGCAATAATGAAAGGTAATTAGTAAAATATCATAAAAAATATAATATTGAATATTATATAATGGTATAAAAATTATGGATGTATTTTAAATTTAAATTTATAATGAAAATACAACATTGGTAATGAACTTGAAAAGGAAAGAGGAGTGTTGATGACTATTACCTAAGGAGGATTCTTCTTAAAGCTAGATATAGGCTTATTTGAACCTTATAAAAATGATACATGGAATAATGAAAGAGTAATTGAGAGGGAAATAATGATAGAAGGTTTTTTTGGAATGTGAGTTTGGAAAGGGGTGTATTTATACTTGGGGAGGGGTTGTTTTATGGGTTATAATATCATTTATTTAATATTATTAGCCAAAAACTAGAGGTTTAAATAAATTAAAACCAATTTTTTGTTATATAAATTAGTAGGATAAAGTGGACGGAATCACATGGCATTACCAAAATAGAAACATAACTCCCAATCAACCAAATTAATGTCCACAAAAAATAATAACATTTATTTAAAAAATTGCATTTTTCATTCAAAAAACCAACCTATAAATTTCTATTTTAAAATTAATTTTTTTAATTTTTTATACCTATATAATGTGATAGTTTTTTAATAAAACATTTCATTAATTTTTATCCATGCTAACATAATAATTATTTGATTAAATTGTACATCATTATAAAGAGACATTTTTCAATTTTTCACCCAAAAAAATTATTAGAAGATTTCCAAAAAAACACCTTAAGCTAAATTTAATGCATTGAGTATAAAAATTATGTTCATTTTATGAACATAATTCTATAAATAATAAATTTTAAAATTTTAAAAAATATCCTTATTTACTGTAATATAATTTTTTTTTGAAAAATAAACATTCTGACCATTATAAACATTACATATATGATGACCCATCCCCCGGGGCCCATTCTGTGACTACCCCAAGCCTACCTTCCATAGGCCAGGGGATGGAGACTAGCACCAAAGGCGTAATCCCCTAAAAATGGGACGAAATTGCCTTTATAACCTGCAAATATACACACAAGCAAGCACACAGTTGGACGAAACACCAAGTAAACTGTATAACAAAAGAGTGCTGAAAGTAAAAGGGGCCAGAATACAAGCCCAAATAGAAAGTACAAGTACAACAGAAATGAAATAAAACTAAATAAAGAGAAAGGAAAGCTACTATATCATCCTATGAGGTTCCTAACTGAAGGGTAGGTACATATCGCCTCCTCGTCACTCCACGTCCATCCATCTCCTCGAGGTACTGACACACCGTATGGTCCACCTCCGGGTACCATCTAGTCCTGGTACTCTCAGCCTCCATCAGCACTGTCTGTCGTCTACATCCAACACAACAATGTGTGGGGATAGCCCGTGCAAGGGTGAGTATAACAATACTCAGTATGGACACCGAGACCCTCTAGGTGTCACAAAACCCATCAAGTATAAACACAAAGATTGAAAACAACAGATAACCCTACTTAGGTATATGCCCATACATATTCCTAAGATATCAAGTGCTCCATCTCAATCATGAGGAAAACACAAAAAAATGACTCAACTCAAAGTAAGATTTTAATATAGGGGGTAGTATCAAGTAACATCGCCAGTCACATTATCGAAACCTCAGAAACTGGAGAACTCCTCCTCTATTGAGTACAACGGGCTTTCCGCGACGCCAAGCGTGCTTCCCACTAACCTTGGACTGCTGAGGTACTCCTCCTGTTGAGTACTGTAGATATGCTGCGTCACCAAGCACGCCCCCCACTGTGGGTCTTCCGCGTCACCAAGCACGCTCTCCCTCATAGCCTCCTGAGATACTCCTCCTGTCGAGAACCGTGGCACTGCCACTACACCAAGGGTCTCTCCACTATGGGTCTGCCGTGACACCAAGTCACTCCCCACTGGGCTAGTATAGTCACTTCGAGTCGCAGGGACAAAGATGAAGTTTTCATCATTCGTCACGTCCGCCACAAACCACTTATCCCAAGATCACACGTCGGTTTGTCATAAAGAAGGACGTCCCACATCGGAAGAATTCCAGAGGAAGAAATTCTAACGAGGTCGGCGTTCTTCGTTGGGGAGTGCATTCTTCATTGGAGAGCGTAATCCTCTAAGAGTTGGGCATCACTTCACTTTACCAGCGCTTCTTCGCTTGGTGAAGCCATTCCAAATCCTCGTCCCAAGATCCATATATATTGGAGAGGTGGGTAGGTAGGTAATGATCATGGAATTTATGATAGTTCATTTATTCGAAACCTTCCTAAATTCCAACGATGCTATTACTTAATTGAAAAAGGGTCAATCCAATTAACTTTGTTTGCCCAATTAATGGTATGTGGATTGGCACAATTAATGTTGAGGAAGTCAAGAGGCTCCTCCACATTAATGACGGGGGTTGAGAGTTTCTCTCAATTAAAGGGGGGTTTAGTCCCGGGTGGTCCCTACCACCATAACCTCTCATGGGAGGTTATGGTTCTGGTGGTCCCCACCACCACAACCTCTCATGTGAGGTTAAGGTCTGGTGGTCCCCACACCTCAAATTTCACATGGAGGTTTAGTTGTGGTAGACTCCACCTCCCAACACCCACATGGGTGTTGCAAATAAAAAAAAATGTCATACACTTTTATTTTTATTTTATTTACACACAAAAATCCCAAAAAATAACTTTCACCCTTGACCAACTTCCGTCGAGGTGAAATTCTTCTTAAGCGAATACCAGCCCTGCGAGTTCAACAGTGCCCTCAGATTTCAATTCCGAGAACCGATTCAAAAGTTAGGAAAACCCGCTCGCACGTTTACTCAATGTACCCGAAATAAAGTTCAGAAATTCATTCCTGGCACTCTGAGCCTCAGAATCACGTGCCATATATTTTCTCTAACTTTTAAAATTCCCATATATTTTAAAAAAAATTACATGGAAATTTGGGTTCTTTACCTTCTCCCCACCTCATGCTTTACATCCCCATAAGCTGAAACTCAAACTAAGTAAACAATAGGGGGTACTGAGCACACATCTGAGCCTCCCGCTCCCATGTGCTCTCTTGGAGGTTCTCGTGCTGCCAGTGAACACACACTAAAGGTATCGACCATCCATAAAGGACCCGCTCCTATCGATCCTAAATCTTTATTGGATCCTCCATAATAGTCACCTCATCGTGGATGTACAACTCTCCATGGTCGATGATGTGAGAAGGGTCATGCACGTATCTCCTCACCTGGGATACATGGAAGACGGCGTGTAAAAGGTGAAACTAAGGTGGAAGAGCTAAGTGGTATGCCACCTCACCAACTCTGCTGAGGACCTGAAAAAGTCCGATGAACCTTAGAGATAACTTGCTGCCTCGTCCAAATCTCTACAAACCTCATCGAGGTGAGACCTGTAGAATGACGTGGTCACCATCCTCAAACTCTATAGGTCTCTGTCCCCTGTCGGCATACAACTTCAGCCTACTTTGTGCAGTCTTCATCCACTCCTAGATGACCTGCACCTTCTCTGTGGTAGCCCGTACCATATCTGGTCCCACTAGTCCTGACTCCCCTTAGTCAGTCCGGTACATGGGTGATCTGCAAGGTCACCTATATAATTCCTCAAAATGTTCCATCCCAATGGTGGAGTGATAGTTATTTTTGAATGAAAACTCCACCAAAGTCAAATGATCCTCCCATATATGACCGATGTCGAGGACCCAAGAATGAAACATGTCCTCGAGGGTCTGAATGGTCCTCTTAGTCTGACCATTCGTCTGAGGATGGAAGGCGGTGCTCAAATGAAGATGCATCCCAATAGCGTCCTGCAACCCCTTCCATATCTGGGAATTAAAACATGTATCAAAATCGAAGACAATCGTCGTGGGTACTCCATGTAGCCGCACAATCTCCTACACATAGAGGTGTCCCAAGCTCTCTACTGAAACCTGCTCTCTGATCAGTAGGAAGTGGGATGACTTGGTGAGTCGGTCAATGATCAACCAAATCGAGTCATGTCCCCCGGATGTATGTGGAGGACCCGTCATAATGTCCATGGATATACCATCCCACTTCCACTCTGGGTCCTCTAAAGGATAAACCAAGCCTGCTGGTACCTGATGCTCTGCCTTCACTTGCTGACAAGTGAGGCATCGAGAGATAAACACTGCAACTGCTTTCTTCATTCCCGTCCACCAGTGCTGTCGTTAGATATCCCGGTACATCTTCTCCACTCTTGGATGTAACACTAGATGGGATGTGTGGAACTCCCTCAATAATTCATCCCTAAGCGATACTGGTACCATGGTACATCCTCTCAAGAGGATGACGTGATCCTGATCTTCATAAAATTCATCAAGTGCATGTCTTGTGGATATCTGAGAACGTTGTGCCTCGCAGTCAGCATCCCCACGTTGTGCCTCCCTGACTCGCTGAATAATAGTTGGAGTGACTATAAGAGACTGAAGAAAAGCTCCTACATCACTATCCAAGAAGGATATCTACAAAGTAGCCAGCTGCTCTGTCGCCTCGCCTAGCAGTTGTATACCAGATCTCCTATTGAGTGAATCTACTACAACGTTCCCCTTCCCAGGATTATAGAATATCTCAAAGTCATAGTCCTGGAGGAACTCAAGCCAACGTCGCTCTCTTAGGTTCAGGTCCTTCTGAGAGAAGATATACCTGAGACTCTTGTGATCAGAGTACATTGTAAAACATTCACCCATCAGATAGTGTCGCCACATCTTCAAGGCGAATACCACTACTGCTAACTCCAGGTCTTGGGTAGCGTAGTTCTGATCAGGTTGTCTCAGCTATCAAGAACCATATGCGATCACTGCTCGCTCCTACATTGGGACACATATGAGTCTGGTCCCTGATGTATCACAGTAGACTACGTACCCTACTATTTCCTCTGGAATCCTCAAGACGGGGGCACTAGTCAACCTTTTCCTCATCTCATGAAAGATCTGCTGGAATATCTCCGACCCAAAAAAGGGTTTCCACTTCTTTTTCAAGGCTGATAGTGGTGCTGCAACTCTGTAGAAATCTGGCACAAACCTCTTGTAATATCCAGCCAAACCCAGGAAACTTCATACTTCCATCACACTCGTGGGTGGCTCCCAGGAAAGTACCGCCTCAATCTTCACTGGATCTATGACAAATCCAGCCTCCGAGATGACATGTCCTAGAAATTAAACCTCTTATATCTAGAACTGGAACTTCGAGAGCTTACCATAAATCTAGTGCTCTCGGAGTGTGTCCAGTACTACCCGTAAATGGTAGGCATGATCCTCATCAGTAGTCGAGTAGATCATAATTTTGTTGATAAAGACTAAGACAAAGCGATAAAGGTATGGCAGAATGATCCTGTTCATGAGTCCCATGAACACTGCTGGAGCATTGGTTACGCCGAAAGTAATAACCAAGATCTTGTAATGGCCATACCGACATCTGAAAGCTGTCTTCTACACATCCTCATCTCAAACTCTGAGCTGGTGATAGCCTGATCTCAGGTCTAACTTCGAGAACCACCGTTTTCCCTTTAGCTGATCAAAGAGGTTGTCAATCCTCGAGTGTGGGTACTTGTTCTTCACGGTCACCTGGTTCAGGCACCGGTAGTTGACACAAAGCCTCAAGCTCCCGTCCAACTTCTTGGCGAACATAATCAGGGCTGCCTAAGGTGAAACATTGGGTTGGATGAACCCCTTCCCATGCATGTCCTCTAGCTGTACCCACAGCTCGCGAAGTTCTACGGGAGCCATCCGATACACTGGTGTAGATATCGGCGTCGTCCTGGGGTACAATTCAATTTAAAATTCCACCTCTATATGAGGAGGTATACATGGGACATCATCAGGGAAAACATCAGCATACTAGTCCAGCACTACAGGATAATTCAGACTCTCCACATCAACAAGTTTGATGGTAAGGCTAGCCAACTGATGAGTGATCGTCTAAACTCTCTTCTAGGTAAGTCCATCCTGTGCTGCAATAGCTCCCTTCTCATCGGTGAAGGTAAACCGGGTCCCATATATGCAGACACACCACACTTTGCGCCTAATATAGTCAAGCTGAGCATGTATTATAGATAACCAGTCCATACCCAAGATGAAATCCTAAGGCCTCGACACCGCTGCTAGGAGATCCAAGCCGAAGCTCTCGCCTCCTAGAGTAAGCTCACACTGCAGGCTCCGGTGTGTAATCAACGAATCTACTCTCGTAGGAGTCTCTAGCTGTATGGATCCAGCCAACAGCTCTGTTGGAATCTCCGAGATCGGAACGAGGGCAGTGGCAATAAAAGAATGACTAGAACCTGTGTCTATAAGTACTTCAGCTAAAGTGTAATAGACACAGACCATACCTTGTATCATCCCGAAGTGTCGTGGTCATAGGCCTCAACTGCCTGGAGTTGAGATATCCCCTGTCCACCTGCTTCCTACGGTCGGGGTTGACCTCCTAGTGCTGTTGGCGATTATATCTCGAATCGTCACCCACCGCTAGCTGCACGACCGACTCCTCTTCCATGTCCACCCGCTCCCTACGGACCACCTATGTCGAACCTCTGTCTCTTCCTGGGCGGTCATTCAAGCATCTTATGATCATCTATATGGTAGGTCAGATAGTCATGAGCCATGTGACACTGCCCACAACAGAAGTAACACTTCCCACTCTTGGCATGTCTATCTCCTCCATCGGTGCCCCACATAGTCGACTCTGAATCATGTGGTCGTCCACATATAGGCCTAGTCCTCTTAGACCTCTGCGACATCTTTTTGCTGCCAACTAGAGAAGACTCCAATACGTGTCGACTGGTGGTGGATCTCACAGTTGGAGACTGCTCAGCAAGGAAACTCTCCACTAGGATGGCTCTCTCTGACACCCCCACCTATGTTGGGATAATGAGTGAGATCACCGAAGCCCTAATCTCCTACCTGAGTCCCGGATCGAAGGTCTGGGCCCTGAGTAATGGGTCCTGCACCATATCGGTGGAGTAGCGTGAGAGGTCTATGAACCTCGCTATGTACTGAGCTACAGTCATGCAGCCCTGCTGCAGATGGAGTAGCTTCTGAATATGCACTGCACAAAGAGTCGCTGGAGCAAACTCTTCCCGAAACATGCTCTCAAAGTCTGCCCAGAGAAGCATCACCTCGTCATGAACTTGGATCATCAAGCTCCACCATCTGCCCA
This sequence comes from Viscum album, assembly GCA_963277665.1. NCBI lineage: Eukaryota > Viridiplantae > Streptophyta > Magnoliopsida > Santalales > Viscaceae > Viscum > Viscum album. Next base: position 1,878,789,827 of record OY728151.1, read on the forward strand.
CTACTTCCTGTAGAAGGCTAGAATCAAGAATCACCATGAGATCGGCTGGTGTCCCTACTAGTTGGAAAACTCTCATCACAGCCTACAGCCAATCCTCACCCGCCTGTGTGTCCATCTCTCCCCTGAACCTGGGTGGCCTATAACACTGGAACTCATGCAATGCGCTCAAGAAGCTTGCACCATCTACTGCTGGGGTTGGTGGAATCGGTTTCCCAATAAGGAATGGTATCACCGGTGCCTCTACTGGAAGAGGGCCCTGCACTGAGGCCTCATCGCTCAGTGGGATATCAGTGCGTACAACTCTCAGAACTCTATCCAACTGTCTATGTGAAGGCATCCTGAAAAAAAATAGGTGCACTATGGTTAAAAGTTATACCTGGTGAGCTGACCTAGTGAGTTGAATTAAAGAAAACATTCGAAAACACACATGAAATCAGTGTTTTAATGCAATGAGTCGTACTTGGTGAGCTATGGTTAAAAGTTATACCTGGTGAGCTGACTTAAAGAAAAATTTTGAAAACACACATGCAATCAGTTTTTTCAAGGGCTGAGTTGGAAATCAAAAGGCAAGGTCTTTGTGTATGGATACGTCGGCCGCCGCACCAACACTGGACTCCCTGAACTGAAAACCAAACTCACTACACATAACACTATTGCTTCATAGAAAAGATCAGAGTCCAAAGATCTACGGTAGAACCGACTCCTCAGAAACCAATTTGTCACGACCCGTCCCCTGGGGTTTGTGCCATGACTACCCCAAGCCCTCCTTCCATAGGTCACGGGCTGGCGACTATCACCAAAGGTGTAATGCCCTAAAACATGGAAGGCGTTGCCTTTATAACCTGTAAACACACACTCAAGCAAGCACACAGCTGGACGAAACATGAAGTAAAATATATAACAAAAGAGTAATGAAAGTAAAAGGGGCCAGAATACAATACCAACTGGAATGTACAAGTACAAAAAAATGCAATACAACTGAAGAAAGAGAAAGGAAAGCTACGAGATTTTCCTCCGAAGTTATTACCTAGAGGGTATGTACAGATCGCCTCCTTAGCACTCCACGTCCGTCCGTCTCCCCCGAGTACTGACACGCCATATGGTCCACCTCCGGGTACCATCCAGTACTGGTTCTCTCAGCCTCCATCAGCACTGTCCGTCGTCTGCATCCAACACAATGAAGTGCAAGCTTAGCCCATGAAGGGATGAGTATAATGATACTCAGTAGGGACCCCAAGACCCTCGAGGTCTCAAAAAACCCATCAAGGATAAACAAAATGAAAGAAAACAATAGATAACCCTACTTCGGCATATGCTCATACATATACCTAAGTTATTAAGTGATCCATCTCAATCATGAGGAGAACACATAAAAACTGACTTAGATCAGAAACATATTTTATTTTTGGGGGAAGTATCAAGTAACATCCCCAGTCACATTATCGAAACCTCATCTGCTGGAGAACTCCTCCCCTATCGAGTACAGTGGGCCTGGCATAACACCAAGCACGCTTCCCACTAACCATGGACTGTTGAGGTACTCCTTCTATCGAGTACTGTGGATCTGTCGCATCACCAGGTGCACTCCCCAATGTGGGTCTGCCACGTCACCAAGCGCGCTCCCCCTCGTAGCCTGGTGAGGTTATTCTCTTTTCGAGTACTGTGGGTTTGTTGCGACACCAAGGTGCTCCCCATTGTGGGTATGCCGCTACACTAAGGCTCTCCCCACTGGGCTAGTAGAGTCACTCCGAGTCAAAATTGTCAGCAGTCGTCTAGTCTCAACCAGCTACTAGGTCTCCACACTATCCTCGCTCGTCTTCAGGAGCTTCCGCTCCACGAGCTACTGGTCAATACTCCAACTATCAAGAAGGCCCATGAAGAATTATCACAAAGTTCTGCCACATCATAGGGGTCTCAAAGTAATAGACGGCGCGTCAATCGGACGCTCGGTCTGTTAGTTATTAACATTTTAGTCTCAGGGGCCCGGTTGGATTCGTGCTTGACCCAACATGACTATACCCCATCTCAATCCAAAAATCAGTGGGGTATCACTCAAAGGGTGCAAATCTCTCCAAGGTTCCCAATTCCACTGATGGTTCTTCAAACAGACATATGGTGAAAAAGTAATGGCCAAAAGATGTCTATGGTTCGTAGTTGGACTCGGTTCGGTCTGACCTAGTCGGACCGACCAGGCCTGACCTAGCATGGGTCAACCTGGTTTGGGATGAACCTTCCCGACCCGTAGGGTTAGGCCCAACCTGTAATGCGGCCCGGCTCGCGGGGAGGTCTAGCAGGCTGCGAGGTCTGCGAGGGGCCGTGAAGCCCGTGGGTGTCGAGGGGCGACTCGACCAATGGGGTGCCGCGAGGGCATGGGGCTGGTTCGGCCGGGGCTCTATGAGGGGCGTGGGCCGGCTTGGCCGGGGCGCCGTGAGTGGCATGGTCCGGTTTGGTCGGGGCGCCGTGATGGAAGCAGGTCGGTTCGGCTGGGGCGCCGTGAGGGGCGTGGCTGGTTTGGCCGGGGTGTCGCGAGGGGTGAGGGATGTTTTGGGAGACTGGAAGGCGGTGTGAGTCGGGGAAGATCAGTCGGAGGATGGTGCGGCGGGGGTCGCGCGACATGCGGGTGGCGTGGCCGGGGTGGTGCGGTCGGTGGGTGGCACGGTCGGCGGGTGGCTCGGCCATTGGGTGATGTGGCCTGGGAGGCTCGGCCGGAGGGTGGCGTGGCTGGGGTGGCTTAGCCAGCGGGTGGCATGGCTAAGGTTGTGTGGATGGCGGGATGCTCAGCCAGAAGGTGGTAAGACTGAGGAGGCTCGTCTGGTGGGCGGTGCTGCCGGGGTGGCTCAGCCGGCGGGCGTGGGGCCGTTTCAGCCGGGAGGCCAGAACACCGCAGGGATGGCGTGGGTCACGGTGGCCACGGGTGGCGGCGCCGTTTCCTTTATCACCTTCATCTCCTTCCTTCATTCTGAAGAACACTAAAAAAATGAACGACAGAGGGGTCGGGCCATGTTGGTTTGTCCTGCACCCTCCGCGTTTACAGCGGTTGCATCTGGCTCAATAAGAAAGAAGAACGATGAACTTCAAATTTTACAACCTCCACAACGATTATTTCCCAAACCACAAAAGAAAACATGGAATGTATTATCACGCAATGAAACCCCCTACCTCAGGTTGATACATCGACTGATTCACAGGGAAGAATACGAAGTTTTTGTTATTCATCGCGTCCGCCACACACCTCCAATCCCGAGATCGTGCATCGGTTGGTTGTAGATGAGGACGTCTCATGTCAGAAGAAGTCCCGAGGAAGAAAGTCGAAGGAGGTCAACATTCTTCATTGGAGAGAGCATTCTTCATTGAAGAGTTTAATCCTCCAAGAGTTGGGCATCACGTCACATTACCAGTGCCTTGTCGCTTGGTGAAGCCATCCCAAATCCTTCTCCCAATCTCGATATATATTGGAGAGGGTGGTAGGTTGGTAACGATCTTGGAATTTAAGCCGATTCATTTATTAGGAACCTTCCAAAATTCCAACGATAGTGTTACATAATTTAAAAAGGGGCAAGCCAATTAACTAAGTTTTCACAATTAAAGGTATCTGTGTTGGCACAATTAATGTGGAGGAAGTCAAGAGGCCCCTCCAAATTAATGAGGGGGGTTGATATTTTCTCTCAATTTAAAGGGGGTTTAGTCCCGGGTGGTCCCCACCACCATAACCTCTCATTAGAGGTTATGCTTCATGTGGTCCCCACCACCATAACCTCTATTGAGAGGTTAAGGTCTGGTGGTCCCCACACCTCAAATTCCACATGGAGGTTTAGTTACAGTGGACCCCACCTCCCAACACCCACATGGGTGTTGCTAATAAATATAAAAATGTCATAAACTTTTATTTTTATTTTATTCCCACACGAAAAACCCAAAAACTAACTTTCAACCTTGACCAACTGTTGTCGAGGCGAAAGTCTTCTTAAGCGAATATCGGTGCTACGAGTTCAACGGTGCCCCCTGATTTCATTTCTGAGCACTGGTTCAAAATTAAAAAATACCCGCTCACATGTTTACTAAATGTAACCAAAATAAAGTTCAGAAATTCATTCTGAGCACTTCGGGCCTCGGAAACACGCGCCATAAATTTTCAAGGACTCGTAAAATTCCCATATATTTTTTTTAAAAATTAACCGGAAATTATGGGTCATTACAACATAGTGCTTGGTTAAAATATTTTATCATTTAAAAATTATTTTAAATGATTATTTCATGAAATGATATTTTATTTAAAAACATAAATAGTTATCATACAACATATTATTATCTAATTTTTTTTAAATTGTTCAATAAAGTTTTTTAGCAATATCTTTAAAATAATCATTTTAGACACATCATTGCATTAAGATAACAAATAATAATAATAATAAACTATCTTGTTGACTAATAGTCATAATGTTGATAAACCATATCAGCTGATAATTATAATGAAAAAGGACACATTTCCCCATAAATAAACATTTATTCAATGTTCTTCATTCATTAATATTCTTAAAAATGTTCCTACACATCCTTTTATAATGTCCATTGTTTTGAAAATGTTCTCTTACATTTTACGATCTTTATGATAGGATGATCCTCTTGATGGGTTTCAATCTATTGGACATTGTTTTATTGAATGTATTGTTATTTAATGTGTATATCCCATTACTATCCATAGTAGTAATAGTCAATATTTATGAAAAATGTGTAATGCGATTAAGAAATTAAAAGTATTTCGGTGTGTTTAGTTGTAGTAGTAGTGGGTATTTTACTAGACATGATCAAATAATAATTGTATTTTTATCAATGAAATAAGTTACTACTAATTTTTTTATTATGAATAATTTTACACATCATTTTAAAAATAATATTTTAATGTAATAAAATCTATACAAAACATAAGATAAGGTAAACATATTTACGGATTAAATAAACTATGTTGTGAATTAAGAATTAAAAACAAAATATTATTTATATTTAACCACACATAAAAGGTTATAATACAATTTATCTGGTGATGTTATTTTAATTTTTTATGATAATAGTAATATGAATCATGGATTTTAACCATTAAATTTCAATGAAATAATTATCGAGTTGATTTTGAAATAAAATTATTAGTAAAAGGAATGTAATTTCAAAATTAAACTATATATTTTAAAAGAATATTGTACATAATAAAAGAGACGTATATATGTATATAAAGAATAGAATATGGATTTAGGGAATCATGATGGTCGATATAAGATGATGAAACCTCATCACCCTTCAGTTATGCGATGAAGCGATGTGTTCATGCAAGACGTGATGGGTTATTGCTCAACCAATGAGCCACACTTCTGATAAAACTGTTTTAATAATAAAATTTTTGTTTCCGAATAAAAATATGTAAAAGAATAATAGATGTGAAAAATATTTGTATAAAAAATTGTTTATTTGAAAATAAATAAATTTATTTAGAATTTATATTTATATTTTTGAATGAAAATTCTTAAAAACATTCATTGGATATTTTGGGATGTCAAATAAATCAGATAAAATTATTATCATGCATCATTAAAATGAACATGTTGCATTGAAAAATCCAAAAGAAATTCTCTTATAATTAACATATCTATGAAAATAAATGACCATTGTATTTTCTTAGTTCTCAGGTGTTGTGAGGACCTATAAATATCTTGAAAATCTATGTAAAAATAAATAATGGGGCTTTTTATGAATATATTTCAAGTATTTAGTCAATAAATGGTATGATAGAATTTCATTTTATTATAAATGGAATCATATTTCCATAAATAATGAAAACACTACAACTATTTTGGAATCACATAGGGATTAAATCTTATTTTTATTATTCACAATGGTCAGTCCATATTATTTGGGTGCTATATGAATGTGGCTGACCCAACATGAGTCCGAAAAAAGATAGATAATTCATGAATCTTAAAATTTTACAATTATCATGTTAACTACCTTCATCATAGATGGTAGAGTATCCTATAAGGTTTTATAAAATGTTTTTAATTACATTGTTAAAAAATTATATTCACATCGATTTTAGAACTAATCATCACAATGTATCTTAAATTCTATCCTATAACTCTCACATTTTCTCTTAAGGTTTTTTAGTTATTTTCATGACTCAAAAACGTTTTTTAAAACAATTACAAAAAAAAATACATCCCCTTAAAAATAAATCATTTAAATCTAGTGGTAATATGTTTAGTTACATATATCATGGATTGATTAAAGATGAGATTATATTGGTATTTCCTCTATAACCATAAATTCCTATAAAGAAAACTCACTTCTCGCTTCCTCTTTTGATAATAAAAATTCAAAACCATCATATAAATCTAAATTAACCTTATCGTTTGGTTGTTTTATGGTGAGAAAAATTGGTTCACATATTTTTTTAATAATTTTAACAAATCTATTATTTTATCTAAGTTTAATATTTCTTTCTGTAGGTTATTTTCCCCATACGAAATTTATTCATAAAATTTTGTGACTGTGAAAAGGGAGTGTTCCATTTGTGGAAATTTGGGGGATTTAATGAAATTTAATCAAAAAATGATTGCACCAAACACCACTATTAAAGTACCTTTATGTAAATTTATGATTATCATAGCTATTTTTGGAAAGGGATATCTTTTCATTCAAGTTCAATTCATGGAACTTGGATAGAATGATAATTTTTTGATTCATACAAAATCATCTCCATATAATCTAGTTATGAATGAACATGAAACTTTTTATAGTTCAACAATACCATTTGTTAGTTTTATTTCTAAAATATGTAAACAGAAAACCAAATTATTAATAAAATTAATAAAATCTCCTAGATCACAAAATTAATATGTGAAAGACATCAATCCAATTATAAAAAGAATAGAAAATATCTATGGATCTTTAAATTTGGTGGTAAGTTGTTGAGAAATCAATACTAAAACATTTTTATCTAAATTAACCATGTCATTCCCTTGAAGTATCCTTTTATTTATATAACACCTTTTGGAATTTATAATAGTTGATTAAGGTAGTCAATGAGAGGTAATTTGATTTCAACTACTTTAAATGTGTCTGAAAATTATTATTTTTACTTCCATCTCATGAATCATTGTTAATTTTAACATTATTAATGGAAATGGTAAGGGAATGTTTTTCTCTTCCATAGATTTATTTTAGATTTAATTTTAGATTGACTCCCATTTTTTTTCAAATTATTTTATTCCTTTTTTCAATGTTGTTTTAGTTTTATATAGAATCAAATTTGGTAATAGGTTCAATAAATTTTAAAATACTTACTACCACAACTCACACATTACCTTCTACATTTTTAATGGGTTGAGATTTTATTTTTATTTAATATTTTTTACCATTTCCCCTATTCTCCCAAAATAAATTTTAAATTCTTTTAAATCATTTTTTAAGACATCAATATTTAGATCTAATTAGATTTTAATTTGAATTTGGGAACAAATTGAGGGTTGTTCATTGGTTTTCATATATTTAAATGGTGGTGTTTGTGCTAATTTTTGGGTGTATAGACACTTGAAGGGTTTTTGGAATGGTGGAGGATGGTTATATTGGCATAGGAAGAGTGGTTTGTCTTGAGAATATTGATTTTTAAGTCCATATTAATTTTAGGAAGTGTCTCTCCATATATGGATATGTTATTGAAATTACCTGTATTGATAAGAAATTACACAACTTTCAATTTCCAACACTTCAATACATTATTCAGTGAAATGATTTTGGGAAGAAAAAATACCACATTCTGTTAATAGTATTTTTTGGTCATTTGATTGGTTGAGAAGCATATGTCTAACCAAATTGGTTTATTCCTAAATTTTAGTTTCAAGGAAAGGTAGCTCAATAGATCATACCTAATATAATCATCTTTTCATATTACATATTGTACCCAAATTGTTTGAATTTTTATCATTCTTATTAATGAATCGTTTGTATTCAATAGTTAGCTTGAAATTTAATGATCCTCTTGATAATGGATCCAGAAAATTCCAACCCTTATCAAGTATTCCTTGATGGTATAAGACTAAAAATTTAGGTTCCTTTATTGGGTGACGATTAAGGATTACACTGAATTTCTTGAATATTTCCTAGTTCTCATAATGTATCTCTCTTATGGATTATCTTATGGAAAAAATATCTTCCCTTAGGGAAGTGATCCATGAAGTTGGAATGATCCTTTTGAGAAAACTCTGATACTGGTATTCCCAACCATCGACCTCCCTAGGATGCAAGCTATATTGATATTTATTTATTCTCCTTGTAAATAAAATTTAATGTTTATCCACTTGACTTTTCATTTAGACACTCAGATAGGATTCAATGTTACAAAAAATATAATTCCATGATATTCTTATTGGGTTCCTTGCCAAAAAGTCCCTAAAACCATATAAAAATTTGAATCATACTTGTTTTTAATTCAAAATACATCAGTAATTCAAGTATGAAAATATTGTTGTTTTCGTTTGTGAAATGAGGTGTGTATAGATCTTTAAGGGGTTGGTTTGGATTTTCATTTATATATTTAGAAGGTAAATCAAAATGATCAATATAAGTCTCACTTGATTTATTCAATTCAATATTTTTAAAATTTAACTAAAATTATATAAAATCCATATGTCAAGGAGATAATGTTATCTCTACCTATAGATAAAATGGTAAAAGATGGATAGTGTCTTGTTTTTTTCATAAAAATTAATGGTCATGAATTTTCAGACCGCCTCCTGGATAATGGTTCCATGTTATTTTCATAGTATTTGTGGGTGAGAAAAAATAATCCTAAGTTTATACTGCATCATAGTAGGGAACCAAGGTTTCCTCTAAGGTGGGGTGCATAATCATTTAGTATAAACTAGTAAAAAGTTTTTTTTTATTTAGGGATGTTAGATCCATAAAAAAATTATAACATGTGGAATTAATCCATGTAATGATTAATGATTGGTTAGAGTGTTGGATTTCCAATTGTAATGATACCCTAGTCTTAAATATGGTTCTCTTCATTTTATCAACTAACCAATGATATAATACAATAGAACTCGTACCTTTTTGGGATAAGATGGCGAATAGAATACACATGGACCTAATATTATACAAGAGATGACAAAGGAAGTTCAATCCATCCAACAACATATAAAATCTTCTCATATTTTGAAAAAGATCTATGCTAAAAACAGTCAAAGGGACTTGTAATATAGAGTAGGGGGAAAATTATTCATTTAAATATCACCATGAAATAGATTCATTCAATTTTAAATTAAATGAAAACTTATCCATGGATAAATTTTCCCCTTTGTGATCCTTGATCTCATAGGGTTGGTGGCCAATTGTCTTGATCTTCCACCAAATATGACTCAAGTACATAATGTTTTCCACATATCTCTCCCTATTAAGTACATACCTATCCCATAACATGTATTGAATTCAGAGGTGGAACAACTGGTGAATGACCTCCTATTTGAGGAGGAGTTGGTGGAGATCTTGGATGGTAAGGACATAGTTCTAAGCCCCAAGACAACTCACCTTGTCAAAGTTCTTTGACAGAAGCATAAGTATGAAGAGGTGATTTTGGGAACTATAGGAAACCATGAAATATAATTACACTCACCTATTCTCAATATAGAATATGTGTTGAAATTCTGATGAAAAAAATTACAATGGGGGAAATAATATAATGAACCAATGTTTATTAGCAATAATTGTTTCATAAAGAAATGTATGGTATATTATATTATATAAGTATTACAGATGTACAATAAGTAGAAAAATCAACAAAACATTATTTCATTAACATATATAATTAAATTATTTAGCTATGAAACCAGTAAAAAAAATTCAGATAGTAGAATTGGTTATAAAATATAAAATATAAAATATAAAATGGGAAAATATGGATTGCCTGAATCTGCTAGAATTATTGCCCCTATATCCAACTATATAGAAATAAAACAATGTATTCTTCAACTAATCAACATATTACAAAACTGAAATATATTAATTTTGAGTAATTGAATTGAATATTTAGTTAAATAATGAAGTGGTATATATATGAGAAAATTGACCTTTGTAATAGTAATGTGACCATCAGATCAATATCCTAATTTTTGGGAATAGTTACCTGGCCGCTGAGAATAGTCATCTGATCATTGTAATATTAATTTAGATTCAAAATAACTAATTGTGATATAAATAATATTTATAATGGGTAATATATGTATGTATAATTATTATAATAGAAAAATTAAATATCAGGATTTAAAACTCAACAAAAATATATGCAAAATTTTAATAAATTTTATTTTAACATATTTCATAAAAACATATTTTTTATATTAAAATTTAAAAGTAACAATGATAGAAATATATTTGAATAAAATTTATATCATTATTGAAATCAAGAAATAAAAAATTTCCATGGAATTTTTTTTAGTTTTATTAAATGCTCTATTTTTCATGTGAAAAGAAAAAACATAGATTTTCTCATAATTGTTATATCTTAAATTAAATTAGTGATGATGTAATTAAGATTTAATAATTTTATAAAACATTGGGTTAAAAAAATATTTAGTTTAAAAAATTATTCATTAAAATACAACAAACATAATTTCCAATCAAAAATATCATTTTTCAAAACCTAATGTCAAAAGTGTTTCACTAACATAACACATTTTTTTCTTCTCTGCTTAGATTTTTTAAAATTTAAGTAAATAAGAAATATAAATGGTTTTAACAACTGAAAACCATTATATTACATTGATATATTTTTTATATTATTAAAAATACACTATAACATGTTTTACATTTGATATAATTATTTATATAATATTTTATTCTAAAAAGACCCCTCCCTTCATGTATGAATAACCCATCTCCCAACCATTGGAGAACCACTCCGTACTCACCTTACAAAGACAATTTTATGCCAAATTACTCCGTTTCAATCACCTTATAATACCTAGGTATGTTCTTGTTTAAATTAAATCCAAAAATAAATGGACTTTTTGTATCGTATAGGAGAAGCTACACAGAGGAATGAGTAAGTTTCTATCAATTATTCTATCTTTTTCTTATTATCTTACTTTTTAAAAAAAATCCTTTCATAAATAATAATATAAAATTAATTAGGTATTATTTTTAAAGTATATTAATGAATTTAACCTACTAGGTGTATCATAATTATCACATATAAAATCTCAAACTTATATTTCCCACTCTTTTGACAATGTCCTCTCAACGGTCGGTTAATCGCCAACAAGGAAAATGCTAATCATTTTATTATCACAAATCCTATGGTTGGTAATAATAATTTATTTATGATATTTAAAAGTACAATTTTTTTTAATCTTCTATAATTAATTTTAGTAATTTGTAAACAACCTCAATAAAAAATAGTGACCTCAAATAAAAATTGGAAAATATAAGGAAAAATTTATATCAAAATGATTCAATATCAAGAAATAATGAAATATAAATAAATGACTATAATGTAGAAATAGTGAAATAAATTAAAATAATTACCTTCAATTTAAGTGTGTTAATAATCATATGATATTTATTCAGGAGGCATAAATTATCAAAATGAAGTGGGATTTAAGATAAGGGGATTCTCTAACCCAAATCATTTTTTTGATTTATCACTCTTTAACAAATATTTTTAATATTTATGTTCCTATATTATTTTAATAATATAATTTCACTATTATTACCATTTTATTAAGTGGTATAAATGTTACCACCATGATTTATAATCCAAATATAATGATTTTACAAAATGTCTTTCTTTCCAAAACACTCAATTTACTCTTCTTGAGTTGTTTCTTCTATGCTCAAGAATGATGATGTTTATGAATAATAAATTTTACCTTATTAATTTTAGAACTTTTAGTTTATTAATGAAATTATGTTTTATAAAATACTAATGAAACCCATTTTCTTTTTGATGTTATATTTCATAAATACAATTATTATACGTTCTATGTGGCATGCACGATAATGTGAATATTTTGATGTGACAGGTGGGCCCAGAATTAAATATGCATCCAATGAATTGGGTAAAGTTATGTATCACATGAGAAAATGTGTATTATGTGTATTATGAACATATTTTATGTGTGAACATTATCCTAGCTTTGTTCACAACTATATTTTTTATTTGACCATTATGACATGATGTTTCATTTTTATACATTTCTAAACTCCATGAATTTTTCAAATATTTCCCTCATGACTGGGATAATGATCCTATTCTTATGATATGATGACTATTATTATTCTCCACCATGTTATATTGATTTATGTACCTTATTACTCATCCTACATGGATTTTGTCTCACCCCTTTCTTTGATTTATATCCCAAGGTGACTATATCTACTAAAATGAATGTGAGATTTTAGAAGGATAAAGAAGAAGTATTAAGATAAATTGTCATGATTTATTACATATAAGTGATCTATGGTCCTAATTTTTCCATGATACTAAAAATTTCCATCCTTTAATGTATAACTATTATGTTTTTTATATTTAAAATAATTTAATATTCATGTAAGAAAAATTAGTTTTTATATAATTCCCCTATCACTTTTGAATCAATCATTATTTAGTTTTTGGGTTATTTTAAGAATTACAGCTATTTTCATGGATTTTTAGTTGTTTTCGAATGTTCAAGGAGTTGTAGTTTTGGGTGTAATCTAACCACACCATGGATGAGGGAGGTAAAATTTTTGCTAGACCCCATTCCACTATAAATTTTTAAATGGTTAACCAGTTACAGCTTAATTGGGTGCACCACATCATGGAAATCAGTTAGGTTGTTCCCTTTCACCTTGGAAGAGAGTTGAAATATTGTGGGGGCCTAAGGCTTAGAGATATCAGGTTTTCCTAATCAATTCATTCTTATATATCTTGGGATGATCAATTATGATAGTTTTTGGGTGTAATTGATCTATTTTATGACCCCCTTTGGTTATGTTTTCATGGTGGAAGATTTAGGTAAAAGTTTTGATTCTTTTAAAATCTCACCCATTGAATTTTAACAATTTTAATACATTTTCTCCATTATATGGTGTATCCAGACCTAGGGATAGCCCATGGAGATCTTCTCTCATTTTTATCTGTCCCTTGGTTCATGGAAATTATCTAATGATTCTATGTGGTCTGTCAAGGTTAGATCATTCCTTATCCTTCTGTTGTCCTTTCCTCCTCCTTCCCCTCAATGTCTATTTTCTCCTGTGAACCCTAATAGTTATTTATGTTAAATTTAGATGTTTAGTAGGTTCTAATCCTAAGGTTTTTTATTTTTAGGGGTTGTGGGTGGTGTTAACTTACTCATTTGGGAATTCTCGATCGAATGTAATGTATTGTGATTAGTTTCCAATTGTAATTATAATGGTATTTTTTTCAAAATATTATATTACATTTCATGTGAAGAATAAGTCATTAAAATGATTTTCATTATAAATTATACCCATTTGTATTTCCAATTATGGGATTAAATGGTTTTAATTTTTTTACACTTTACATGGAGTTTTCACATGCCAAATGGTTTTGAAAATATTTAAGAGGATTTTCAAAGGAGTTATGGTGTTTTAATAGGGTGTTTGGGACTATTTGGGTTTAATGTTTGATTGTTCTATTTAAATAGGATTTATTTGGGAAATGGGGCATGATTGGACCTTATGAGTTAACATTAGTATAATTTACTAAAATATTACATCATTTTGTATTGATATTCAATACATCCCATAATAACACATGCCTGTGAACCATACTATTATAGAGTATTTGGAGACTAGATATATAATTAACATACATCATGAAATATTTTCAGCATATCCCACAATGTTCTTCTAAAATTTTACACTTCTTATATTTTTCATAATTAAAACAATTATTCATAACCTAAGGAAATATAAATATAAGAAAGGGTGATATTATATTATCATTAAGGGTAAACATGGATGATATAAATAAATAATCATAAGTGATCATAATATAATATTCCGGGTATTAGGACATTATCATAAAAAACTAAAACATTCCTAATAAACCATATAAAATAAATCACGAGTTAGACATAAATATTTTTCATAGAAAAAACATGAGTCAAAGAGTCTGAAATCATTAATAATCATTCATGATCCATGTGATAATATAATAATAATAATAATAAAACATATTTTTTCACACACATAAGTATATAAAATAATTTCTTAATCCTTGGTTCACTTCCATGACTATCATAGTAGAAAAAGGCCCATAAAGGATTGGGTTCACTCTTAACTCTCATAAACACAGTGGATAGAGTCCTATAATTTATTAGTCTCACTTCCAATTTCATTTCATTTTATAACATCTTATATAAAGCATTAAGAAATGAATCATAGGGATATATAATTATAGAATCAATTATCACATATTTAATTTCATACATATGTATGAAACAAGATCATGAAAACAATCATCATTTCTTCACAACTAAATTAACCCCTGAGAAAGAAATAGGTTTCATAAAAACATCATTAAAACATCATCACTATATGGATTAAATAGAAAAAAGTGGATGGAATCATCATGTCATATCCCCAGTGAAGAAGATGATTCCTAAAAGTATATTGACATTTTAGATAAAAACTTTTATAAAATCAATTGAAATATGCTCTGAATAAAAACATCATTTTCTTTTGGTAACCTTTAAAAACGATAATTCATTGAAAATGGGAATAATATTTTAATTGTAAATTCAGGTAAAATTCTATAAAAAAATAAATAATCAATAATGTTCATGATGGTGGTAGAATTCTTTCGATCCATAAATGTTTTAAAAATACATTATTTTCTTATATTTATGAATAATAAAAAAGTGGGTCATTCATAAATTTATTGAAAATATTAATTTTAATAATTTTTAAATAAAATGAAATTTATTACAAAATTATCATTATAATTCATTAAAAATTATATAATAACTCCTCTTAAACAATTTTAAATAACACAGATATAGAAGAAAAATATTCCTGAAAAAAATGGGGAAATAATGCCATTTTTTATTTAAAAAATTCATTTAGTAATTTAGGTACCAAAGAGGATATATATCTGAATAATAATTTAGAAATCTAAAAATAAAAATAATAGAAGTAAAATGATGTATTTTAGAAGAGAAAAAATAATTGATTTGCGATAATGAAAATTGAATCATATATAACCTCAATAAAATGCCATATTATAACATAAAGCCTTAAAACTGTGATCATATTTCAATTAAAACCAAATGAAATAGTGGACCTTAGATTCATAAGTAAATCCAAATAATTTTCATGAATATAATCTTTAAATACATTGATCATCATTATATACACACACAAAAATAAATAAGGTGGCGAATATAGAATATATCTCAATGAAGTGAAATGGATATAAGGAAACCCTTACCTAAAGTTATATATTAATTTGTAAGAAATATGTATTTTCTTATAACAAATTTGGACTTATTATAAATAATTAAAACACCGTATTCATAATTTTATTAAAATATATTATTACCTTCAAATTCTTAATTACCCATTTATTAATAATTCTTCATTAAAATCAATATTCATGTATCAACTGTTTTATTTTTCAAAAACATTTCGGTTTGGAAATTCATCTCCTTGAACCAAGGCCATTTTTTTACCATTTAGAAATCATAATAATGTCATAAACATAATATTTACGTTTTTTAGAGATGGAAGACACTAGAAATCTATGAACTTTATATCTTCATCATTCCCAGGTGGATGAAATGCATAGAGGTAATGCAATGAGTATTCCTCCATTTAGGAGAGAAAATCAACAATGAAATTAAAGGAAACTATCTTACATTTGACTTCAAAGTAGTATGCCAATAATTTGGAAGGCCAAAATTGCATATCTGGGGTGGTAATGTGCAACTAGATGAGGAATTAGAGGCTTCACTAGTTGGAGAAAACTATAAAGGGTCGGCCTAATAATTTTTGGTGCCAATGTTGAATGGAAATGAGTAATGTCATAATTTTCATCTCATAGGTGGACATGGATAGAGTCTAGAAAGTTAAGGATTTACTAAATAATTAAATTTGTATGTGTAGAAGTATAAGTACAACACTAATGCAACGACCTGAGGCATTTCACTATATGTCAAATAGTTTTGAGTTGTTTGGTAGTGCAATGACAGGGGAATTTGTGGGTTTCATTTTTAAGGTATCAAAGGCATGTTGTGTAGAAGGAGTCTAATGGAAGTTTTCCTTGAGGGTGAGAAACATGAGGGAATGAGAAATGATACCATATTTGTTGACAAACATTCCATCATATCCATTATTTATGAGGAAATACTGGAATCCATTGACTATGAGAGGGGTCATCTAGTCAAACACTACCCTAATTTTTTATGGATCTATCATAATAAAATTGTTAAAAATAATGTAACTGAGATGCCTGACTTCTTGAAGGGAGAATAAACATTTATATTTTTTAGAAAAGGAGTTGTCACATAAAATCTGCAAAAAAGCTATTAAATGTTGAAAATGACAGTGAAAATCTTGGTTATAAACGAAAATATCATAAAAAATGTGAAAAAACATATACATAATAGGACTAAACAAATCATTCCTGATAGATTTGAAGGTGTATGGGGTTTTGGTGTGGTTAAAAGGAACTAAAAATAATTTGAAATGGTCATTATTAGTGTGGAATGTAGTTTTTTCATCATCAATAGTTTACATACAGATTTGGTGATAATCAGATTGAATAATGAGATTCAAAAGGTATGTGTCACAAAATATCATATCAAATTATTCATCCAAGAATAAAATATGGAATTTATATTGAATAATAACTTTGATGAGAGCTTGGCATTCTACACACATGCCTGATGAATTGTTTTTTAATGATTAAATTAGATTGTAATAGGTGATTTTTCTTAGCTAGATGGTGCCTACATGACACATTTATCAATCCTATTTCTCAATTTTCCTCTTCTCTAACTGTGGGTACTAATAAGGAAGTACTAAAACTAGTCCTTATCTAAGAACTAGGGTAACGCGATGATCAAATTGATGTTGTGTAGGGAGGCCCTGGAGATTTTCGATTACATTGATTTAGCAGTCCCTTTGTGGATGATAGGTGGATGATAGGTGGATCTCATGATTAGTTTTATTCCTTATAATTGGAAATCCTTAGTCCAAGAATAACAATTTCTATCTGATCATTGAGTTAGCTAATCATTCCATATCTTCATTCTAAATGTTAACTAGCCACATTAGTACCATCCCCTCATTTAAGATAGACCTATCCCTTCCCTCATCTTGATAACACACCCTGTAACAACTTTTCATAGGCCTACAGTTAGTTTTCAAAACTATCCATGGTATCCCTCCACAACATCTTGCTAACCATCCAGTCTACCTAGTACTAGGATAGGGACTAGTTTTAGTAGTTCCTTATCGATACCTATAGTTTCATAAGACCAAATTTGAAAAGCATTCTTTAGAAAAAACATTAATCAGGAACCATATGTACAAAAAAAGCACATATTCCATTCCTATTTTATCGCTATGTGGAAGGGTGATAGGAGGATCCCAATTAAACCAATTATGTTCATGGGGATTCATGGGTCATTATGTGGAGATATCAGAAATAGAGGAAGGAGGTGCCCCCTCCCATTGTTAATCTTTTTCACATTGGGGTAGCAGGGAATAAATTCTTTTTTGAAACACATTGATTTCTTATGCCTTGGTGAGACACATACATTTGGCCTGAGTGAACAGTGCATATTCACAATGGGAGGATATGTAGTGTATGATGCTTGTATAAAATAATGTAATTTTATTGGTATTGAAAAATGGTTTCATATGATTGAACTCACCTAGGTGGTATGGAGTTTTAAAATAAGGTATACTTTTTGTGCTCTTGTGTTTGATAATTTACATACGAGGATTATCTAATGAAAAGATGATGTACATTCATGTGTGGGATATGTGTTAAAAAATCACATTTATGATTTTTTTTATAATTGAGAGTGATTTCTTGAATATTCCTAAATAATTACTCATATGTTAGACTTAGAGAGGATCACTTGTATAGTTATAGTGTATGTGAATTTGTTACAAACAATTGATAGAATTTTGTCGGGTTTTTTTCTTGGAATTAACATGAAATAAAAAACTCATTATTATGTAGTCATGGGATGAAATTTAAAATATGTGATACACATCAACGTGACTATATAATGGTTTATGCATTCATATTTATATTTTTGGGTAGTATCATCTTATTTTGGTTTTGACCTAATGTTGTTTTCAAAAACATTTTAACATCGGGGTTGGGGATATATTCTATGGTAGGAGATGATATATTATGGGAACCAAATTCAGGGTATATATGAGATAATTTGGCTCTTTTTATGTTGTAAGTGACTTATATTATCTATATGAGATACATAGACTAGTCATATAGATTGTAATAAAGGATTTGATTAGTGTCAAACATTAGTCAAGGAAGTAGTTTTTGGGAAGTCTTAAATGGTAATGAGATAAAGAATAATGGGTAATCTTTGTCAGATAAATACTTAGGTATAATGATTGTTCATATTTTTATAATGATGTATTTTTTAGCTTGATCAAGAAAATTAATGACTATACACCCATTTTATTAAAGTGTTTCGCCCAATGATTCTCTTCCCTATAAGTTATATGATATGGTGAGATATCAGATTGAGCTCTTGGTGAGAAGGGTGACACATTGGTTGATGAGACAATACCTTCATGGGTGGAGGTTTTTATCCTTCTTTGTCTTAACATTTTTTTACAATGGAAATATAATATTAAATAATGACAAAAAAATATTCCACATTCAATCATAGGCATTAGTATAAAGACATACAACTAGTCATGTACGATGTTATATCAAATTTAACAACACATAATATATTTTATAGATCAAGTTGTTGTATAGGGATTATCTAGATGATAACTTCAGAAAGTACTACTAAGGTTTTATGAGGGATGGCATAAGAGATTTAATTAATTATTTTGTATGTTTAAGCCCCATTATTGTTTTCTAATTTGTATTACCATGCGATTATTGTTCAAAAGTGATTTGTTTAATGTATAAATTTCTAGATACCCTTTTTGTTTTATTTCTCATTCAATGTTTAACATAATTGCTTAACTATATTTGATTTCTTATTATTGACATTCTTTTTGTATGATATTTATTTCCTATGGAATATCCAGCCTAGTTATTTATTAACAATGGGAAAATTTATGGGTCAGGTTATGAAATTTTTATTAATAGTATTTTATGATGCTAGGTGAGACCACATGGTGATCATATCAAATGTAAAATTAGATTGTGTCCTTGTGGTATCAAAACATTTGATCTTCATAAGTTAGAATTCTATGAATGGAATGTGGATCTTGTCTGGGGAAAAGTATCAATTATGGGTCTTCGATGTTCATGTGTGTTCTGTAACAAAATTATGCATACATAAAAAAATATTTCATTTTCCCGAATTGGATATGTTTTTAGGTGGGTTAATTTTCACTCACAAGATACTATCACATTAATCAACATGTTCACTAGAAATAAATGAATTAAGGAATAAAAGGGAATCATATTAGGTTATCTGACTCACTATACCTATATACATGGCATGGGTTTTTATGTATGTTAGTTGATTTTCATTTTCTTATTATATGATTAGGTATCAACATGAAGCTTGGTCTGGGGATCAAGATGATAAAAATTATAGATATTTATTGTTCAGTAGGTGTAATCTAGTAAAAAAATTACAGGTTACTGTATTTTATTTCAGCAACTGTAATATTTATATGTGTGTGTGTGTGTTGTCCGTGAAATAATATTTACTTTATTCTCTATTTTATTTATCATTGTCTATGTAATGTTTATTTTTTTATTATATATTCTTTTGTTATATTCAGGAAAGTCCCTTCAATTTTAATTTAGAGAAGTGTAACCCAATGAATTGAAATAGGCCTCCAGTACTAGTAAATAACATCTATTGTAATAGGAAGTGGGCCTAAGGTCAAGTAGAAACCTAGCTCATCCAATGGTCAAAGTAACCAGGCAAGAAATATTGAAAAATCATATTAGATATTATGTTTTATTGTGATAGATTTAGGTAGATGTAAAGATAGGTTTTTTAGACAATAATGGTAGATCATGACCATGCCTCGCCAACATGTTTTTTGAGAAAACATATGTTTTTAAAGGAATTAATGTGTTCAGAGTATACATTGTATGAATGAATGTTAATTTTTTTTTGGGAATTATAGATATTTAATAGATACGGCTCATCTGTTATACATAGGGTACAATTAGGGTCCGGTTTTATCATTGTTCATACAACGTGATAGAGGATAGACATGGAAATTTTATATGGTCCTATCTATGATTTTTATTGACATTATTCTTTAAAATACTCTAATATTAATTACATGAAACTAATAATAATTTAATATCTTCATAAATATATTATTATAGTTGACATAATTAATATATATTATAGTGTTTCCCTCTTTCTTATGAATTTATCTTATCATTTTGTAACAGAAATATAGTAATGATTTCAGTATTTCAATAAATGTATTATTTTTAATAAAACATGGTATTTAAGATAAGGAATTTGAAATCAATTTGAAATTATAGTTTAAATATAAGAGGTTTGTATGCTACTAATTTTGAATTTAAATATAGATTTTAGTTTAATATCTTCTTCGATGCTTTCTAATTCCCTAATTGCAAGGATTGTGGGAAGGCGTCCGTTGGTGGAGGATTTCGGAAAGTTGTTCAATGAAAAATGGGGGCTCAAGAATTTTGCGCGTGTTGGGATTCTTGGACCGTGAAAAGTCCTCATTCTGTTTGCGGATGATGAGGATTTGGGAAAGGCTTGGTCCCAAAGCAAGATGGATTCTGGTTTTCATCTTCTTCGTTGGACCTTTGAAAGTCATATGAATCGTGATTCTACAAATTCTGAAATCTGGTTGCAGATGCCGGGTCTTCCCATTCCTTTCCAAAATCCCGGACTTCTACGATCGATAGGTAATTCCATTGGGCGATTTATTTTCTGTGATCAAAGAACTGATTTTTTGTCAAATCCTAACACGATGAGGTTCTGTGTTGAAATGGACCTCTTAAGAGTCCCACCGGAGGTTGTATGGATCATCGTGGAAGGAGAATACAGGTATGCTCAATAAATTATGTATGAATCATGGATGTTGTTTTTCTCCAATTGTTGTAAGCAAGGTCATGAAAATATTAAATTCTGAAGGAAGACCCCAGATGCCCATCCGGGTGTGCCTAATGCTACTGGGAATAATGATCATTCTCAGACTCAAGTAGGTCTGAATCAAGGGGCATATGAGAATGGAGTGGCCCCAATGGAAGATGAATTGGAAAATAATCAGGCTCAAGTTGGTGTTTCTTCAGAAATGTGTGTGGGTCAGGAGGTCCAATCAGGAGCACTATCGAATGGGAGTAATATGGTTGTGGAGGATGCAATGCAGGAAAATGAGAACTCCATGAATATGTCTAGAATAAAGGAGAAAGAAGTAATGGAGCAGTCTGATAAATGGGAGATGAAGGCTGGTGATTCTAACTCACAGTATATGGGCAGGGGAGTAGAGAAAATTCAGACATCCAGTGAGAGAAAACTTCCATGGAAGAGTTCTCCTGTCATGATACAGGTTAGTACTGATGTAATGATGAACTGTTCGCCAAACCGTTTTGCTGTTTTAGTGGATATTGACCTGAAGGAGGATGAACCAATGTGAGAGGAGGAAATTTGATGTCCCCCTTCTCATGAAGATGCCAACACTGTCTGTGTGATAGAGGACTCAGTTGCTGGTCAACAGGCTGCGATGCCAATGGGTAATACCCTAGTAAAAAGCACATCTACCTCTCCTCCAATGGCACATCAAAAGCGATGGCCAGTTGAACCTGATTCTGAGAAGGAAGATGGATGCAAAAAGTCCTCTTACAGTGATGTTGTCAAAAATGGGGGCACAAGGATGGTGGATAAAGAGTTGAATAGGCAAGCTCAAGGAAGAAGGAAGCCACGAAGAGATTACACAGATCTTCCCAAACCAATTACGACTAGGGCATCATACAAGAAAAGTGGTGGGAAGAAATCTGATTTGACAAAAGATATTGGAGGGAAGCGTACTTTTAAATATTAGTTAACCAAAGAACAACTCGTCAAGAGGAATAAATACCTTGAACTTTTCAAGAGATATGAGTCCTCTGAATGGGAATAGGCTACGCAAGAAGATGATGAGGTAACTACGTATGGATATGGGGATGGGGATGGATTTGATGTGATGTAGTGACTTTGCCTTGTATTTTCTTTTCAGTTTACTTTTTTCTAATAATAATTTGGGAGATCAGACTTTTGTCTGATTT
This sequence comes from Viscum album, assembly GCA_963277665.1. Lineage (NCBI taxonomy): Eukaryota > Viridiplantae > Streptophyta > Magnoliopsida > Santalales > Viscaceae > Viscum > Viscum album. The sequence continues at coordinate 1,878,812,313 of OY728151.1, forward strand.
GGGCCTTTCTGGTCTTGTATGACATCATAGTTTGTTTAAAATATGATTATTAAATCTTAGTGTGTCTCTTTAGTGTGTATAAATAAAAATTTTAATGTTTTATTTTGGATTTGTGATGGGAGTTTTGGGTGAAAATTTAGTGTTATTGTAGTGAATTGGTGATATAATATGTAAGTATTTATAAGTGTATGACCAGTTGGCCTTTTCAAGGGTAAATATTATTATGGTAAGTGGGTTTTTAATGCCTGACATAATTGACTCTTGATTAAATAAGTGGAAGGTCAGACATAATTTTGGTAGATCTTGTATAATTTATATTAATTTTAATTATATAGAGGGTATGTTAATTTTTGTGACACTAAATATCTCAAATAGATGTGTTGAATATGGAGAAGGTTTTTAAAATGGATAATAACGAAATTATATCATGGATGGAAGAATTTGGAGTTTGATAGGATACTATAAAACTGATAGGGTCCTCAAGGGGGTGGCTGGATTTGGTCATTAGGTTATTACAACTCAGAGTAGAGAGTTCTACAACTGTGATGGGGTTTTGGGGTCTGTGGTGTTATAGAGTGTGTTTAATATATACGTGAGGGGATAATTTTAAATATAGAATAATGTTATTAGATGATATATTACAGTGGTTGAGGATATTAAATAGGGTCTTTTGGATGTATTTTAGGATATCATGGTTATTAAATTTCAGTTCTCCAAAGCATAATTAGGTGGAAACGATTGTTGAATCGAGGGAAACCTTATATTATCTCCATCATCCCTCTTCCTCTATTTATTCTGTAATTTGGTATCTGAATCAAAATAAATTTCCTTTTTCGTCATGTTTTCATCAACTATATTCTCAATTTGATTCATTAAATGGGAGTTCAAAGTGTATTGATGATCATAAGGGGATGAAAGAGGTTCACATGACTATGCTATACGAAATCGATGCATGCCAAAAAGTGTTAGGAGAGGTGTTGTATTTTTTTTGCATGAATATTCGATAGTGAATGATGAATTTTCATCACAACAAAATAAATTGAGGTTTATTTAATGAGAAGATAATGAGAGGGTATTATTTTTTGTATTTTGGCTAGTTGAAAATAAACTGTAGCTGTGAGAGGCGTTGTAATCTATACAGGAAAAATGATGAGCAAAATAGATGATGCGGTAGGAAGATTCATTTGTTTTAACTACATTTTTTATTCTTCATCCTACACATGGATTCTATAGTCCTATTCGCATGATGTCCAGTCAAAATCAGTGCAAAATGAATACAAAGGAAGAAATTCATATCCAATAATGGTTAGAAGTGTTGGGATTTATTGATTTAAAATTTAAATAACGAGGAGAGATAAAATTATTAATGGAGGGATTTTCTCAACATCAATGGAGGATTTTCTCCCAACATTAATGAAGAGTTATTCCCAATATTAATTGGTGGAATAATGATGTAATTATGAATATTGATCGCATTTATTGGAGATATGGGTTGGGTGTCTATATAAGAAGATGTGGTAGCATGTTTTGGAATGTGGGCTAGCAAAGATGTAGCCACCAAGAGAGAGTGGCGAAGGGGTTTACGCATTTTCAGTAACTAGTACAAAGAGAAGATGATGAAGACGAATAAAGCAGAGTTTATGATGCTGACGATGATGGCGTGTAAACAACAACGATGATTGAAGATGATGACGATGTCGGTGCCATGTCTCAAAAGTCCTCTTGGTTTCAAAGACCAAGCGGTGTGTCCCAGTTGCGATGATCGGTAGTACAAACAAAATGTTATGTTCATGGGTGCGGGTGTGTTGTAAAAATGACTTTGGGTGTGGTGTGGAAAAATGCATCAGGTGCTATGTAAAATTCCTTTGGGTGTGATGTGTAAAATACCTTCGGGTGATAAAAGGCCTTCGGGTGAAATATTCTCCTCTTGTGTGTTTTCTAAATGACTACTTCCACTGCGGCGCTCGGCTCTGAGCCCCAATAGTGGTATCCAAGGGATTAGTTGAAGTGCACGGTTTTAGAACACGGTGGAAAGCATTTGGTGGAGCAAATTATCAAGTACTCAGGACTCGGATATCATCGGAAATGAAGGCGGTATTAGCTTTGTTGCTGGAGTATCGAAAGTCTTCTTGGTCGTAGGTGTCAGGCGGCGTGTTACATTCATTGGTTGACATTCATAGCTTAGTGGATTTGGTGATCAAATTGACCCAGACGGTGGAGATGCCTTCGGAATATTTGAATTTTAAATCAAGGTGGAGATTTTTGGGAGTTATTTATTTAATATTTAAATAATGAGGAGAGATAAAATTATTCATGGAGGGATTTTCTCAACATTAATAGAGGATTTTCTCCCAAAATTAATGAAGAGTTATTCCCAATATTAATTGATGGAATAATGATGGAATTATGAATGTTGAACGCATTTATTTGAGATATGGGATGGGTGTCTATATAAGAAGATGTGGTAGCATGTTTTGGAATGTGCGTTGTCAAAGATGTAGCCACCAAGAGAGAGTGGCTAAGGGGTTTCTGCGTTTTTGGTAACCGGTACGAAGCGAAGATGAAGAAGAAGAATGAATTAGAGGCGATGACGCAGACTATGATGGCGTGTCAATGAAAAATATTATTGAAGATGATGACGATGACTGTGCCTTGTATCGAAAGTCCTCTTGGTTGCGAAGATCAAGCTACATGTCCTAGTTGCGATGATCGGCAGTAATAACAAAATGGTACGTTCATGGGTGTGGGTGCGTTGTAAAAATTCCTTTGGTTGTGGTGTGGAAAATTTATTAAGGTGCTATGTTAAATTCCTATGAGTGTGATATGTAAAATTCCTTCGGGTGATAAAAGGCATTCGAGCGAAATCTTCTCCTCTTGTGTGTTTTCTACAATGACTACTTCCGCTATGGAACCGGGCTTCGTGACCCATCAAGAAGAGAATGATCAGCGACTACACATGATCCTCTAGCCTAAGAAGGTGAAATCACAAGTGATTTTTTAGATTTCTAATAATCATATTCCTATAGTTTTTCATTTTCCCTAGTTATGAATATTCCCCGACAGTGAATTATGTCACCTGTAGTGACCAAGAGTTCCAACTTGGAGTCAATGATACATTCCCTCAATTCGTAAATTTCTAGACCTCATCTCCTAGTGATAGTAGGTGTATTTTGAATACCATCTCATACCCATTCCGTTCAATAAACTATGAGTGTGGAAATCATGTTGTGAAAAACCTATTTCTTCATACTATTACATTTTTGAAAATTCTCAGTATAGCACTGCCACAACATGAGTTGGTCGAGTCTATGCCGACAATGACTGTATTATTTTGGTGTGTAAAATCAAAGCGAGACGGGTTACCAAATTTCACAGAACTTCATCAAAAGGTTTTTTGAGTCGAGATCACTACGTCGAAGAAGTTCATAGTAGTTCATATGATATTGGTTCTTTGTGAAATTTTTTGGGACCACAGAGAAGAGGCTGGAGTATGTGAGTCGACCAACTCGAAGCAGTAGAGTGAGACAAAAGATGTAATGTAGGAGCTCTGATCGAAGTTGTTGTATGCACAAACACATGTGCTGGTACATACTGACAAGTTTTTTTGATGACCTACTTCTACTTCAGGACTACCAAATCTATAGCATGACATGGACAGACTAAATTATCTTCTATGCGAGGATGATTTTTTCAACCCGTTCTTTGTGGTGGAGGGTAGTTTTAATTAAGGAAAATGAAGCATGACGAAGGTTGGGAGTGAATCCTAGAGTGATGTTATATATGAATTAGAACATGATTAGTAGGATGTGACCCCAAATCCTACATGAGATACTTTACTGGTTGGAGATACGTCGAATACAAGAGACCACGGGGGAACCAATGAAGATAGAATACTAAGGCTATATATTTTTTCAGTGGGGTTGGTATACAACACGTGTAGTAGCTGTAATGTTTTTTGGAACATGGAAGTGATCCTTGTTGATATGGTCCAAAGAAGAGGAACCCATCACAATTTGGTGGGATAAACACCACATTTTAAATTTATTTGAGTGGGAATGAATCAATTATGGAGAAGAATAGGCTTATTGTTGTATAATTTGGTATTATGGATTTATCTTCATTATAAGGGGGAGGGAAAGAAAAAATTGATAAATGAAGTTGTAGAATTTTCTACTCTTCTTGTAGAGACCCTAAGCATGACGTACATGGACATTACATTACTTTTGCGGAATACTTAATACATAAAAAAAATAGACACATAAGGACCGTAATAGTTTAGTGTCTTCAGAAACTTGGAACGTAATCTTCTAATCGTGGTGAAAGATCTTCAACATCTCCCATAAAGATCTTCCACTTTTTGTTTCCTGACCTAAAACCTTTCTTTTTGATCCTAGGGGAAAATAAAACATAAAAAGGGTGACCTCAAATGCTCAGTAAGGGTAATCATGGATAAAATAAAACATACCATATACATTGGAACTTAAAAACATGAACATAATGTTTAAACATTAAAATCTTGAGCAACGACATAAAACATGGATGTACATAAGGCATAGATCATAATGGAACATAAACCATGATAAAGTAGCATGGGAATAAAACATGTAATTGTGGCATCCATTAAGCACATGTGAAGATTTCCATAGTAGCCAAGGCATTGCTGCCAATACCATCTTAGTGGACAAAGTCCCATTCTGAATCGATTTCACTCCTCGTTTCAGTCCCGTTACACTGAACCGGATTAACTTACTGTTCCAGCCATGTCTATCTCATGAGATATAAAATATTACCCAATGCATTGTAGGGAGATATAGGTCCCACCCATCTCATAATGAAATCATTCTTACTTGTGCCACAAAATAAACTTAAAACATTCATCATAACCCAAAGAATAAAATGGGTTTCATAAACATCATCCCATCATCATAAAATCCATATAAAAGAAATGAATATCATTTCATAATAAGAAAAGTGAAACCTTTTAAATAATAAAGACATGATACTTGAAACATACACGTATGAAATAATGTCATCTTAGATGAAAAATGGTTTTGATAAAACACTTGAAATGAATTCTTGAGGAAAATATCATTTCTTCTTCAAAATCATCCTCTTTTCACAAAATGTCACGAAATTTTAAAAGAAAAGGATTTTGTTGAAAATAGTCATGAAATCTTTTGGGGGAAGCTTCATGAAAATAAGGCTTTACAAAACTGTAAAAATCCTTTCATGCCATATTCGTTAAAAGAAACATTCTTCTCGTACTTTTGTCGAAAAAGACAAAAAGTACCTTATAGGGTAAATAAAAGAAAGATTCCTTCCATACCATGGGGTAAAAGTCAAAATGGGTAAAAATTACTTTAAAAATACATGAATACACTTTTATAAAACATGTACATAGATGATAGCAATAACCCCAGTAAATACTTATGAATAAGAAATCTCGGATAAAAATGAGATTTGCAAAATTACCCCTTACCTTTTGTCTGATATGCTTTGTATGTATCCGAACCTCATGTATAATGATTTAAATAATGTCATTGACTTATTATAGAATAATATTCATTGTTATGATGTCATATATGGTTCACTTATGACTTTATATTACCCGTTCTTTTGTAAATTCCATGTTAAAGAGTGTTTTGGGTAAAATCGTTTCATTTCTCGTCCGTGTTTTGACTTGTAATTATTCATATGATTACTTAGATCACGATTAAATAATTCCAGAATATAAAACATTTTTTATATATAATATATATTAATAATATACATATATATAATATATCGATAAATGGAAAGAAATACACCGTTCATGGAGACGGTAGGCCGTACGTATGCATGAACGCTGTTTTCGTTTCCTTATTGTGTTGAATGGAATTAAGTAGATGACATACATATATACATAAATCCAGTATCTTTATAATGTCATATATTTCATTATTATTTCTTATATATACTTTATAATCATTCTTAAATGGTTAACATTGAGAATGAATCTCATCGCGTCGTGGAGACAGTAGTCCGTACGTACGCACGAGTGATGATATCATTTCCATAATTATTGAATTGAATTGGAGTGGATGATACAATATATCAGAATCAGTATGATGTTATAATAACTATGTATAGTTATTATTTACACCATTATACCCATCCATGTAAGGTGTTGGTGGAAAAACATATTACACCACGGCGTGGAGACGGTATTCCGTACGTACGCACGCACAGTGATTTTGTTTTCTATAGGATGGATAGAAGGTGAAATGGGGTTGTTTCATATTTATAATAAAAAATCAGTATATTAGTGATACCGATTTTATTACTTTATAGTGAAACAACTAAAGAAGAAGATGTTGAAGAAGAAAGAAGCTTGAAAGAATCGGGAGAAGAAATTACCTCTTCTTCGATACGCCTCTTTGAAACCTCCTCTTAGGGCACTAAGATTGGTATTTAAAGTAGACCAGAAACTCTAGGATGTTTCTAGGGAAGTGGAGAAGATAATTTGTCAGGGTTTGTCCGAGATTGAAGGCTCAAATTGGTGTGAAGAGGAGAGGGAGGAGGTTCCCTTTTATAAGGGAGGAGAGGGGCACCTATGGAATTCTTAAAAATATTAATTTATAATAAATATAACCCCACTTAAAAACCTCCAAAAACGACTCATATTAGAAGATTATATGAGATAGGGTTGTAATCGCATCAACCAATCAAATTTACACATGTTTGGATCTTATTTTAAACCTTATCATTTTGATTTATCCTTATTTAATTTATTTAAGTTTATTTGTGGTAATAAAATTCTAAATTTTTAATTATAACAAATAATTACTTATTTGTTGTGAATTTTCCATAATTGTTTACTTAATAACATTATAGACAATATAAATTTAAATTTATAATTTATAATTTTTTTTGTGATTTTTAAACAATTTTATAATATGTTATTTTTTTAAAATAACAATAGTATCAATTTTGACACTATTCATTTATTTGAATTTAAATAAAATATATACAGAAGATATGTTTGAAGTAAAAGATTTAATAGAATCATAAAAGGTCATATGTATCTATGAAATTAGTGGATCACATTAAATAGTTCATATAATTTTTATTTTATTATTTTTAAAACCATTTATTTGGTTTATCTCTTAATAAAATAATTACTACAACATTTTTGTATAATTATTTAATATACTGATTTGTTGCATAAAAATTTAAAATAAAATTATATGATGAAGATAAATATATTACCTTTTACAATAATACTTTTACTCTAATTTATCATCTTAAAATGACAATATTTAAATTTTTATATTTATTAAATTATGAAGGTGACAACTTTGGCATCATTTAAAATAAAATAATATAAGTGTCATAATCACTTTTATAAGGATACAAACGGTTATATATGAGTTTATTGGATTATTAAGGTGTATGTATACACTAAAAATAAGTTTTTTTTCAGGTTTGTGGGCCTTTTAATGGGTATTATTATTTCAATAAATACTATATTACTTATTTTCCACATAATAAATAATTTCGATATCATTAATGTATCACCATTAATGACAATTATTTAATACCTAAAAATTATAAATAAATTATCATGATGTATATAATTTTATTAGCTTTCTGGAGACTATTCATTTTTGAAGTTTTATGATGTTTATCAATAAATTAAAATTATTATACTTATAAGATTTAAGAGAGTGACATGTTGCCACTTTCTTTGGTTTTAATAATAATTAAATTATTTTCACGGTCAAAAGTCCATAAAATGAATCAAATCCGACCCTTAGTTGATATGTGTTTACTTTTAGCCATAAAATAGAATTTTTTTCATGTGTTAAGGTAATTGTATAATATTATATTTACCCTTAATTACCCGATTTACCTTTAACTATGGTAAATAAAATTTACCGTAGTTACTATTCTTAATTCCCAAAAATAAAAAGTTGCCTATTAACATAATTTGGACCCAATGATTCCAAATATGGAATCAATTTTTTCAAATTCAATACACAGAAGTTTCAGAAATTATATTAAAATTAATCCCGTTGTCGAATGAAAACAAGTTTTTGTTTAAAACATTGCAAAATATTGAATTGATTTAACCTACGAATTTCATGTAAAATCAATGATAATTACATAAATTATATTAGATGGAAAAAATATATTCTATTTATACTTTTAAACCATTAAATATTATAATTTATCCATATAAATTATTACAATGAAAAAAGTTGTTTTTCATTAAAATATAGCATGTCTTTACGATTCATCAAAATATGAAAGTTACTAGAATAATACGAAAAATTTATCAAAAGTAAATTTTTATTTCTTGATTCCAAAGAAGAATTTTATTTTGTCAAATTAAACTTATAAACATGTAAAAAACTAGATTTAAGGTGGGTGGGCCATCAAAAGGCGGGAAAACTGCATTTTTTGAAAAATACTTATTTTACCTGATAAATTTATTTTGTTCTTATACCATGTTCTAGAAAATGTGTAAGATTAATAATAATGTTATAAAATTAGAAATTTACTTAATAATATTCATAAAGTTTTGTTAATAATAATATTATAATAATATATCGTTGTTTAGTAAAACCCGGTATTGTGTACAACACACGCTATCGAGGAAGGTCGTGATTGCATGTAATGCAAGCCAAGTCAGGGTTGCGTGTTGTGAAAGAATCCTTCGTTGTTTCGTATAACAGAATCCAACCATATTTCATTTATACATTGAATATATATATATATGTACTCAATGTTGCGTAGAATAACTATTATCAAAATTGTGTGTAACACGATCCAAGAATAGTGTTGTGTATACTGCAAGCTAATACGGTGATGCATATAGCGAAAGGTAATCTTGGTGTAGCATACAACACAAGACATTAATGAAATTAAAAGAATATTTTTCATAAAATCTCGGGGTGTTACATTCTACCACCCTTAAAATTAATTTCTCCCTCGAAATTCGTCGGGATTATAAATGGTTTACTACTCGAGAGTTTGTTTAATAGAAACCCACATCGTAAAAAGGAATACCAAAACATGGCTTTAAACACTAATGTATGAAATGTAACAGTTACCCAAATTAACTCATCACTGGGTTTCCACGTAAGATAAAATAGGTGAAAATATGGATATGGAAGAAAAATCTAACCATCATGTTCTGATGGAGAGTGGTAGAGAACATGGCAATGAAAAATCCAAAAATCACAAAGCTATTGATTTATGATGATCTAAGGTACCATCTGATTCATCGGATATAAGGGAACTAGGGCAAAATTTTTGGTTTTCAAGACCATTTCCCTAAAGTTGATGAATTAAAATAAATACTTGCATGATTTTGGTACAATATCACTGTTGTTCGTGAATTGAACAATTTCCACTTCATCCCTTAAATAAATGAAGTTGAATTTGTTATTCGTGATGTGTTAGCAGATCATGTGATAGAATGATGGGTCATTCCATCTCTTTCAAACAAAAGGTTATCAAAAGTTTTAAGTCCATCTTATGGTTAGATTAATCATATATGGTTCCAAAAATGAACTTACACTTCATATATCATACCGATTAATAAAATAAAACTAGTTTCTACTAACTAGGGACTTCCTGTAGGCCAGTGGTAGGAGATAAAGGCCAGTCGCACTTCGGTTGTGGGTTCGAATCCCATAGCCCTGTCCGACGCGATGGGATGTCGCCCGTCCTGCAGGTTGTCCTTTTTCTAAAACTACTTTACTATAACATCCCATTAATAACATTGAAAAAAGTTCCATCTTTAAACAATACTATCTTATGTCCAACATAATCCATTCCAATCCTTAGGCTTATCTAAAATACTTCGGTCCAAGCTCATAGTATAAAGAAAACGATTACTTGAAATGTCATCAACCAAGCATGTGAATACCATCATTTATCCCCCATATATCTTGTTGGTCACATTCCAATCCTGTGAATACCTTAATCATGTATTCTCTTTAAAAATGAATACCCATTAAACCTTAGTGAAAACATGAATGCTGTCAAAAGTTAACTCTTTCCTCATACCAAAATCCTCAAAATTATATATACTCAAACCATGATATCACTTAGTCCTTATATTAATCATGAGCTCATGAATACAATAAAACATCTCATTATCTTCTTATTCCTTCATTATGCGCATATCATCTACTTTACAAAAATATCTGAATAACATTCCATGGTTACTGGTACCATTCAACATATACTTTCAAATAATTTTAGGAAAACAAAATTGTAACAATCCTTAGATGATTCTTTATTCCATAGTACCATTAACTATACAACATAACTCTCGATAAACATACAATCATTCCACTACCTTCTAAAACAACCGACTGAGCTTCAACACTTCTTTCAGCTCATATATCATTTGTAGTCTCCTCATCATCATCCACATAAATACTACCCATATGACCATGCTGATTCTCTTCATGAGATTTTTCATTAGGGCAGTGGTTTGCATAATGCTCGTACATTCCACATTTAAAACATCAAACCATTGTTGATGTCGTAGAAATACCATTATCCTTGTCCATGGTGTTAACTGAACCTTTTCCTTTTCACTTACTGGCTTTGTGTCCTTATTTTCCAAACCCAAAGCATCTTCCAGTTCCTTTGAAACAATCTCCCTTATGCCTCTTCCCACACGATTTACATGAGGGAAATTGAACTTTATTTCTTCTATGATCATCATGAAACTCCATCTTTCTCTTATTATCTGAGTCGGGAAACATACCAAAGTTGAGATTGTTGATCATATTATGAGATTGATGATTAGGCATAATAACGATGTTTGGACTTCCAGATCCCGTTTCATTTCGATTCTCATGAATAAAATCATTCCATTGTCCGTCATATCCTCCATTATCATGAATCTTCATGTTTCCAGCCATTTTCTAAAACCCAAATAGAATAGTGTGAGAGGGAAAAATCATGCTAGGGAAAACAACATAGTAAAGGGGGAGAACCCTCAATATCTAACATCTTAGGATAAATTCTATGATTGTTACCATAGTTCAAGGACTATATCCTATACGTATTCTTATCCTTATGTACATCCCTAGACATACCTTAGAAATATCTCTAGAAATATCACTAATGTTTTTGCATCCTTGTTTCCAAAGGTTGACTAAACCTTTCCTCTGATACCAACTGTAGAGACCCTAAGCTTGACGTACATGGACATTACATTACTTTTGGGGAATACTTAATACATAACAAAAAACAAAAACACAAGGACCGTAATAGTTTAGTGTCTTTGGAAACTTGGAACGTAATCTTCTAATCGTGGTGAAAGATCTTCAACATCTCCCATAAAGATCTTCCAGTTTTTGTTTCCTGACCTAAAACCTTTCTTTTGATCCTGGGGGAAAATAAAACATAAAAATGGTGAGCTCAAATTCTCAGTAAGGGTAAGAATGGATAAAATAAAACATACCATATACATTGGAACTTAAAAACATGAACATAATGTTTAGACATTAAAATCTTGAGCAACGACATAAAACATGGAAGTACATAAGGCATAGATCATAATGGAAGATAAACCATGATAAAATATCATGGGAATAAAACATGTAATTGTGGAATCTATTAAGCACATGTAATGATTTCCATAGTATCCAAGGCATTGCTGCCAAGACCATCTTAGTGGACAAAGTCCCATTCTAAATCGAGTTCACTCCTCGTTTCAGTCCTGTAACACTGAACCAGATTAACTTACCGTTCCAGCCATGTCTATCTCATTAGATATAAAATCTTTATCCAATGCATTGGAGGGAGATATAGGTCCCAACCATCTCATAATGAAATCATTCTTACTTGTGACACAAAATAAACTTAAAACATTCATCATAAACCAAAGAATACAATGGGTTTCATAAACATCATCTCATCATCACAAAATCCATATAAAAGAAATGGATATCATTTCATAATAATAAAAGTGAAACCTTGTAAATAATAGAGACATGATACTTGAAAGATACACATATGAAATAATGTAATCTTAGATGAAAAATGGTTTTGATAAAACACTTGAAATGAATTCTTGAGGAAAATATCATTTCTTCTTCAAAATCATTCTCTTTTCAGAAAATGTCATGAAATTTTAAAAGAAAAAGATTTTGTTGAAAATATTCATGAAATATTTTGGAGGAAGCTTCATGAAAATAAGTCTTTACAAAACCGAAAAAATCCTTTCATGTTGTATTCGTTAAAAGAAACATTCTTCTCGTACTTTTGTCGGAAAAGTCAAAAAGTACCTTATAGGGTAAATAAAAGAAATATTCCTTCCATAACATGGGGTAAAAGTAAAAATGGGTAAAAATTACTTTAAACATACATGAATACACTTTTATAAAACATGGACATAGATGATTGCAATAACCCCAGTAAATACTTACGAATAAGCAATCTCGGAAAAAAATGAGATTTGCAAAATTACCCCTTACCTTATGTCCGATATGCTTCGTATGTATCCGAACCTCCTGTATAATGATTTAAATAATGTCATTGACTTATTACAGAATCATATTCATTGTTATTATATCATATATGGTTCACTTATGACTTTATATTACCCGTTCTTTTGTAAATTCCATGTTAAAGAGTGTTTTGGGTAAAATCGTTTCATTTGTCGTCTGTGTTTTGACTTGTAATTATTCATATGATTACTTAGATCACGATTACATAATTCCTGAATATAAAACATGATTTATATATAATATATATTCAGAATATACATATATATAATATATCGATAAGTGGAAATAAATACACCGTTCATGGAGACGGTAGGCCGTACGTACGCATGAACGCTGTTTAGGTTTCATTATTGAGTTGAATGGAATTAAGTAGATGAAATACATATATACATAAATCCAGTAGCTTTATAATGTCATATATTTCATTATTATTCCTTATATATACTTTATAATCATTCTTAAATGGTTAACATGGAGAATGAATCTCATCACATCGTGGATACGGTAGTCCATACGTACGCACGAGCGATGATATCGTTTCCATAATTATTGAATTGAATTGGAGTGGATAATACAATAGATTAGAATCGTTATGATGTTATAATAACTATGTATAGTTATTCTTTACACCATTATACACATCCATGTAAGGTGTTGGTGAAAAAAAAGATTACACCACGACGTGGAGACGGTATTCCGTTCGTACGCACGCGCGGTGATTTTGTTTTCTGTAGGATGGATAGAAGGTGAAATGGGGTTGTTTCATATTTATAATAACAAATAAGTATATTAGAGATAATGATTTTATTACTTTGTAATGAAACAACTAAATAAGAAGATGTTGAAGTAGAAAGAATCTTGAAAGAATCGGGAGAATAAATTACCTCTTCTTCGATACGCCTCTTTGAAACCTCCTATTAGGGCACTAAGATTGGTCTTTAAAGTAGACCAGAACATCTAGGATGTTTCTAGGGAAGTGGAGAAGATAATTTGGCAGGGGTTGGACGAGATTGAAGGCTCAAATTGGTGTGATGAGGAGAGGGAGGAGGTTCCCTTTTATAAGGGAGGAGAGGGGCACGTTTGGAATTCTTAAAAATATTAATTTATAATAAATATAACCCCACATAAAAACCACCAAAAATGACTCATATTCGAATATTATATGAGATAGGGTTGTAATATCATCAAAAAATCAAATTTAGACAAGTTTGGATCTTATTTTAAACCTTATCATTTTGATTTATCCTTATTTAATCTATTTAAGTTTATTTGTGGTAATAAAATTCTAAATTTTAAATTATAACAAATATTTACTTATTTGTTGTGAATTTTCCATAATGTTTTACTTAATAACATTATAGACCATATAAATTTAAATTTATAATTTTTAAATATTTCTGTTATTTTTAAACAATTTTATAATATGTTGTTTTTATAAAATAACAATAGTGTCAATTTTTACACTATTCATTTATTTGAATTTAAATAAAATATATACAGAAGATATGTTCGAAATAAAAGCTTTAATAGATTAATAAAATGTCATATGTATCTATAAAATTAGTGGATCACATTAAATAGTTCATATAATATTTATTTTATTATATTTAAAACAATTTATTTGGTTTATCTCTTAATAAAATAATTACTACAATATTTTTGTATAATTATTTGATATACTGATTTGTTGCATAAAAATTTAAAATAAAATTTTATGATGAAGATAAATATATTAAACTTAACAATAATACTTTTACTCTAATTTATCATCTTAAAATCACAATATTTAAATTGTTATATTTATTAAATTATGAAGGTGACAATTTCGGCATCATTTAAAATAAAATAATATAAGTCTCATAATCACTTTTATAAGGATCCAAACGGTTATATACGAGGTCATTGGATGGTTAAGGTGTATATATACACTACGAATAAGTTTTGGTCAGGTTGGTGGGCCTTTTAATGGGTATTATTATTTCAATAAAAACTATATTACTTATTTTCCACTTGATAAATAATTTCTGTATCATTAATGTATCACCATTAATGACAATTATTTAATTTCTAAAAATTATAAATAAATTATAATTATGTAGATAATTTTATTATATTTCGGGAGACTATTCATGTTCGATGTTTTATGATGTTTATCACTAAATTAAAATTATTATACTTATAATATTTAAGAGAGTGACATGTTGTCACTTTCATTGTTTTTAATAATAATTAAATTATTTTCATGGTCAAAAGTCCATAAAATGAATCTAATCTAACCCTTAGTTGATATGGGATTACTTTTCTCCATCCAATAGAATTTTGACATGTGTTAGTGTAATTTTATAATATTATATTTACCCTTAATTACCCGATTTACATTTAACAATGGTAAATAAAATTTACCGTAGTTACTATTCATAATTCCCAAAAATAAAAAGTAGCCTATTAACATAATTTGGACCCACTTATTCCAAATATGGAATCCATTTTTTCAAATTCAATACATAGAAGTTGCAGACATTATATTAAAATTAATCCCGTTGTCGAATGAAACCAAGTTTTTGTTTAAAACATTGCAAAAGATTGAATTGATTTAACCTACGAATTTAATGTAAAATCAATGCTAATGACATACATTATATTAAAAGGTAAAAATATATTCTATTTATAATTTAAAACCATTAAAAATTATAATTTAACCATATAAATTATTATGATGAAAAAAGTTGTTTTTCATTAAAATATAGCGTGTTTTTACTATTCATCAAAAGATGAAAGTTACCAGAATAATACCAAAAATTTATCCAAAGTAAATTTTTATTTATTGATTCCAAAGGAGAATTTTATTTTGTCAAATTGAACTTATAAACATGTCAAAAACAATATTTAAAGTGGGTGCGCCATTAAAAGGCGGCAAAACTGCATTTTTTGAAAAATACTTATTTTACCTGAAAAATTTATTTTGTTCTCATACCATGTTCTAGAAAATGTG
Organism: Viscum album; assembly: GCA_963277665.1. Taxonomy (NCBI): domain Eukaryota; kingdom Viridiplantae; phylum Streptophyta; class Magnoliopsida; order Santalales; family Viscaceae; genus Viscum; species Viscum album. The sequence goes on from OY728151.1 coordinate 1,878,827,823, forward strand.
TAAGATGAATAATAATGTTATAAAATTCAAAATTTACATAATACTATTCATAACGGCTAGTTCATAATAATATTATAATAATATATCATAGTTTAGTAAAACCCAGTATTGCGTACAACACTCGCTATCGAGGAAGGTCGTGATTGCGTGTAATGCAAGCCAAGTCAGGGTTGTGTGTTGTGAAATAATCCTTATTTGTTTCGTATAACAGAATCCAACCATATTTCATTTATACATTGAATATATATATATATATATAAACTCAATGTTGTGTAGAATAACTATTATAAAAATTGTGTGTAACACGATCCAAAAATAGTGTTGCATATACTGCAAGCTAATACGGTGTTGCGTATAGCAAAAGGTAATCTTGGTGTAGCATACAACACAAGACATTAATGAAATTAAAAGAATATTTTTCATAAAATCTCGGGGTGTTACACTTCTGTCCGTTTACCATGATTTTCATGATTAATTCTTGTCAAGGAGAGGTAAATGTTTATATAATGTAGTCAGAAACCTATAATTTATACTATAAAGAGAGTAGTTGGATGAATGTTTCTAGAATGAAATTTGGCATCAATACTGAAGGAGGAACATTATGCTAGTATTATCTATACTCTAGCCATACAAGAGGAAGATCCTATAATTTTTTTAAATTGTTTTTTTGTTAGCTGGGTGGAAAAATAATTTAGATCATGTTAGTTCAAGAAAACATGTAATTTTTTCCAAGTTGTGTAGGATGACTTGTTCAATAAGACATGTGAAGAAGATGGTCATGAGATTGAGGGTTTGGTGTGAGCTACAATTAGGATGTTTCTTAATGCATCATCTCCTTTATGTCCACCATGTTGGATTTTTATTTTTTGGAATATTGTTCTTTATATGAAACATAGATACAATTGTGGTGTGGAATTCAGTATAAAAAATCAATCTTATAGTGTCGTCGAATGAAACATTGAAATAAGAAATGGAGAAGATGATTAAACCATGGTTTATGGATATGAAGTCATGTTCAAAATGAAATTGAATCTATATGATTTCAATACAAATAAGTATCTCAGGATAAAACATATATGTGGTATGGACTTGGGTTATTGGTTAGTCTTCATACGTTAGGAACTATTCACAATTTCATATCAGATAAGCACTATGTAATTTGATATCATTCTTCTAAGTGGAATGAAGCTTCTAATTACTATTATTTCAAAATTCTCAATGAATGTGGTCCACCAATTTCTAGGATATCACTTACTGGGGTAATATCAAAATTATCTTAATGACATTTCTTTTTCATCCCATCTGACCATATTTCTTCATGATGGAATGACGTCAAAATGTTTTGAAACATTAGTCGCTGGTTTTAGGAGATGGTCATCAATTAATTTCTTGTAGCTGTTAATGATATCGACCTATTGATCATGTATAATGTTCAGGATAAGTCTAGACTCTCTTTGAATATTTATCTGTCCTCATAATATGGGAAACTCCACCTTCTATGGGGTTTCTGAATAACAATTTATGTGTACAACAATTCAATAAAGAGGAAATAAGATATTTCTACAACTATTAAGGGGAAACTAAGAAACCCTATTGATTAAAAGAACACACTTCAAAGGATTTCCATAAATTTTTCTGATACTAAGGATCACCGTGAAGAAAATGTGGGTTTCAAGAGGGATGAAACTATGTGTGTTGGAGAGATTGGATAGCTTTTGGAAGGTGGTAAATTATAGATTAGTTGAGAGAGTGATGCTTCTATGAGGGGGTGATGGGGACATGTTGTGTTGTAGAGTGTGTTCAATAAATGCACAGGGGGAAATTTTAGATACAAAAGATAGTTTCTAGTTGTGCTTTTGGAGTGGTTGATGAAATTAAATAAGGGATAGTGGAGGGTAGCTGGGGATATCATGATTATTACATTCGAATTATGCACAACAGAATTACGAGCTAGCGAACTTCTCTTAATGGAATACTTCAAAGAGTCTCCAACTTCTCTCATTCTTCTTACATTTCTTCTTTAATTCCTACATTGAATAATATAGAATTTACATTTCCATCATGATTCCACCTTTAATCTTACAAAAAAACAACTAGTTATTAGTGGTATCCCACTAGAAGTTTGGTGGGTTGGATAATGGGGTATCCACTTTCCCACAACCACTAATAAAAAATTATCAAATTAGAAAGAGCATAGTGGTACACTCCAACTCTATATAATATAGTGAAATTTCATTACTTCTAAGTGAGTTTCAGTTTATAAAACTTTTTGTTTTTATTTTTCTCAGTAATCTTGATGAAGCAAGAAGCTTCTCCTTTACTATTCCCTCATTTCACCTTATTCTCCTTTATTTCAATGAAATTTCATAATGTTTAGTTCACTATATTGAGGTAATTATGTTTTATGCATATTCTTCCCAAATTTACATCTATTCTCTATTGATTTTGATAGATTGGATTAGGTTTTTTCATATTTCATTGAGAGATCTAATATTTCCATTATTTTTCATGTGTATATCAATTTTTCATACCCCACTAATTCACCAATTTGATCTAAATTGTATCGTATTTGTGAGGGATCCTGCTTGGCATCCAAGAGACTCAAGTTCAAAACTGGGTGGAGGCGAATTTCTAGGTACAGTAGTAGTACTGTAGTAGGTAATGTTCATTACTGTAGCAGTTAAAAATATTCAGCCGATTTGGGCCTTCAAGCCACCAGTTTGGGACTACGGGTCTTAAGGGCCTTCGAGCCATCAAACACCTTCGGGCCACAGGGCCTTCAGTCCATTGAGACTATGGAGTAGCACAATTCACATAGAGTAGGCCCTAGAAGAGGATCATAGCAACAAGAATAGTAGTCACCAGAAGCAGAGCTATCCAGATTAGAAGAATGATAGGGTATGGCAACCGCCATCGGGACCAGGCACCATGCAGCTTTGTATGGGGAAATTCTAGTCGATCAGAAATTTAATGTGGGGAGCTAGGAAATCAATGATGAGGAAGCTGGGGAGGGGAAATTCTAGTGGGTTGGGCCTACGGGTCATGTATTGCAAGTCATGTTGGGCCTTGTGCCTTGGGCCTACGGGTTATGTACGAGTTCCCCTTCAACCCTTAAAGAGGGATTATCCATAAATAAAATAAAAAATAAGGCCTTTGGATTTATCATATTTTTATTTTATGGATTTTGTGATCTTAAATAGAAAAATGATTACTTATGGAAATTTAGTTGTTTTCAATCACTTCTATATTTTTGAGATTACAATTATCTATATTGATCCAAATTGAGTAATTCGTTTTTTTAGGCTTCCTCTATTTTTTGGATAAAACTTATTCATTATGACCAAATGATTATTCAAAATATTTTAGGCCCAAAAGAATCATTCAACGTGGAAATTCTTTTTGGTCGACAAAAATAATCAACTTTCATTAAAGGATACATATCATAGGATACAATCTAGAAAGTGAGGAGATTCCACTATGAGGAGGAAGGGGACTTTCCAACATGAATTCATGTAAAATTTCATGGAAAAATTCGATCGTTATTGTATTTATTGATCTCATTCAACATGAAGAATATGAAGAGTCGGTTTGGGAAGAAAAAAGGGCTTAATTAATTTAGTTGTATCTTTTCTTAAATGTTTCTAAATGCCTTGAAATTGTGAGGGTAGATATATAACTCAATTTAGAACAACATTTATGGACTCTAGTTGATAATGAAAGAAGAATATTGAAAATATTGATCAAAATTTTGACAAAGAGGCGCATAGAATTGATTTTACAGACCCCTTTTTTATTTACATCCGTAAATATTTCCATGGGGAGGTTAATAAATATAGGGAGAGGGGTGTGCTAGTGTTTTTTGAACATTTTTTTCATTAGCATTGGAATGGAAGGAATGGAGAATAAGGTTTCAGATCATGTGATGAAATGCTTGGAATGAATTGGTTGTGTGTAATTACGAGGGTATTGACCGATATGACTTTGGAATATTTCTAAGAATACTATTAAAGCTAGGAGCTAAGTCGATAAAAAATTCCATGGCATAAAGAGCCTTAGTGTGATTCTATTTAAAATATTGGTTTTTTTTCAAACGTGTATCATTTCTATTGAAATGCGGTGTACAACCAATTGATTTCTCAGATCATAATTCTAAAACTGTGGTTGAGTTCATAACGTCATGTTTACTATATGTGTGACATAAAGTTTTTTGGTCTCAGGTGTTTGATAGAGGTATATTGGTGTAGGGGTTTTAAAAATAGTGTTAACTAATTTAAATAAATTATAAAACCACCCCTATAACTTTAGTGTTCACGAAACAAATAGGATAGGTGCAACCTTCCCCCCACTTTGGAGTGATGGTCGAACCGAATCCAAATTTGGGGTGCAGAGGTGTTGTTGATCCCCATTTTAACACAAATAATTATAAGATTGAGGATAAGTGAAATTTGGAAATCATTTCTGACCCAATCTTTGGTGTTTCACCAAATAATAGGAGTATGTGTGTTTTAGCCCCAATGTTATGTGTTTCTTAAGGTCGTAGAGCCCTATTACGATTGTTGGAGATCTCTTCTAGGCTGATATTTTGGTTTCATGGGAAACCGAGGTAATTATAATAGATATCAAGGAAATTATCATTCGAATATTTATTTAGAATTTGTAAAAAAGTGGGACATGTTGTGTGTTCTTTTTGTTTAGTGAAGATGACATTTCCAGACAACACGTCATGTATTGGGGTAACACGATGTGTTGTGACCCCATTCAATGTGGTTAGAGGATATGAATAGGTTAACCATGTGATAGTAAATGTCCATTTAAAATTACACATACAATGTACATAGGCAGAGGGTGTTGGATAGGTGAATGTGGTAACGAAATGGTCATGTAGAAGTTTATGCAGGACACACCGTGTAACTAGGGTGCACTCCTTCTGTGAGACCTGGCAAGCTATGTTGTGGGAGTAAAGACATGGCATGGGGTCGGGGTGAGGTAGGATATTCTGTGGACATGCCATACATGTCATGTATGCCTACATGGAAGCAAATCCATGTAATAAGATGACACATCCAGTTTCTCGGTCTGGTTCACTCAATGTGTGGACCCCAGTGCACACAATGAAATTTCTTGATATCTTTTTGGGATCTTCTAACTTTCATATCTCCTTTTTCAGGGCTCAAATTCAGGATTTTGAATAGCATATCCATAGTAATTTTTCAAGTAGAATGTAATTGTTTCCTCCATAGTGGCATGTGAATTTTTTTGTGTCTTGATTCAATCATGACACTATAGTAGTTGTACAAAACATTTTTTAGTGATCTAAGTGGATCACTGGGTTCATTTTATGGTCGGAAACCTTCCCTATCATGTCACGATGTGGGTCCCCTACACTCTTTAGGTTCACAGAGTGTTGATCGCTTATTGTAACAGAGAGATTTTCCCCTACATATTGTAGTGTTTCAATGTGAGGTATAATGAGTGTGATACTTCTTTTAGTGTTTCTTGACTAATGATGGAGATCAGTGTGGTTCAGAGAGGGAGATGATGGGGCTGTTACGCCCCTATAGTATCAGGGAGATATTTTCCCTTAACTATCTACATACGTAGAGATGCGGATTCCCACATCATGATTTTGGGGTTTTTACCTATATATTTGTTCTTCCATGGATGATAATACCATGATAGATCATGGTGCAGGTTCCCCATATCGTTCAGGTAGATGGAGACTGTGCTTCCCGGCCGAACTCTTCTCATCCCTTACGCCTTCGGTGGCTTATTCCTCCTCATTTAAATCATCTTTAACAATAATAATATAATCAATATATTATAACTTATATAATGATATTTTATTATGTAATGAAATATTCTATATCCATTTCCACTTCCCTAAAATAGTCAACAAAACGATCAATTGTGTGTACAACAAACTACCGCATTGTGAACAGATATAACTCATTTTTATCACTACAATTTAAGTATGGATATAATGATTTATTTAACTTATTTATATGATATTTATAACATAATTATACGGTTTTAATTATGATATCATATATACCTTCTTAATTTCCATTCTGTGGGGGATACGATAGCATTGTTAATGAGTACAGTAGACTACCTCCACTCGAAGAGTTGCGATTCATTTTTCACTTACGCTTTACATGGAAGGTAATGAATATATGTGATATTTATGAAATAACCATAAATATGTAAATATAATATCATATAAAAATTATTACCTTCTAATCTATTGGAATACAATAATGTCGATCGTTCTTACGTGTGGACTACTGCCTCCACACAATGATGTGAAATGTTTTTCACGTTATTTTTACATGAATAATGATAAAGATAGATTTGATTAATATAAATTATATATATAACACAATAATTATATTTTAAATGTGCATTAATATTTTTTTTCCTTTCATCCTATCTTTTGAGAGAATGGAAACAACATTAATGTGTACGTACGCCCTTCCATCTCCACAGAACGTGTAATGCATTTTCTGTCTTCATATTTTATGGATTTATAGTAATACATATATAAAGAATTTAAATTATATATATATATATATAATGATTTAAATAATATAGATTATTTTTCCATGATAAATGTAAAAGGAACAAATACAAAAAATTAAAACATACATGAAAAACAAAGATATTTTTACCAGAAATATGATTTTAAAAAGGCGTTTTTAATAAACAGGTCATAAAAGGTCATAATTAAATCAAATATGTTATGATATATATGATCATGTTTCTATATTATATTCATATTAAATATATATATTGTTATATAGTATGTTTGAACATGTACGAAGGAAATCAGATTTGAGATAAGGGTATCTCATGTCACTTTTTCTTCCATGAGACATATGCCACATTCAACACATAGATTTTTTGTGTAGTGTATATACTAAAACATTGATATGTTATGTCATGAATAAAAATATCTAAATGTTAATTAATGTTTCATTTTAATTTATTTCTTTCATAGGGATTACATTTCAAAATTTTCTAAAGTGGTAATGGTTTATTTTACAATCTCAATATTTATTGGGATTGGTTACGATTAAACACACAATGATGAAATATTGTGATCTATCACACAAGAAACTCATTAATTTTATTATAAAAAAGTATTCATGAATTTATCAAGTAATAATAAAATTTTATGATATTTTTTACTTAAAATTATTGTGAAAATGATTCTAAGAAAATCCAAATTTCATTCTTTCTTCGGTTAAAAAACATTTCTTCCAAAACCATGTTTTCTAAAAATATATTCAATTTATTTGTCATTTTGAAAATTAATTATTAAATACATGTTAACAAGTGATATAATTTTTATAATTTTTCTTGAAATAAGTCATCATGTCGTTTACTAAACTAGGCTTGTTTTCCTATTATAGAAAATGTGAAAGGAATCATGTTTTTAACATGTACTGCATCTATGAAATTTTCATTGTTGTAGAAAATCAATGTTTTAAAGAATAATTTATATGTTTAAAAGGTTATTATAAAATATAATTATTTTGAAAATATTTTTTGAACTTTTATTTTTAAAAATATTTTCAATGTTAAAAGGTTATTTTCCTCAAGAATGTATATAATTTTATTTTTATGGTATTTTTATTCATGAACGACATCAACCCTTTATTTTACATATAATCCATTGGGGATATGTTATAATGATATATTCCTTATTCATTAATTGTATTTTTTATGATTAGTATTACTAAGTATGTACAAGTTTATTATCATTTTATATATTACTCTGAATGGTTTATAATTATGTTTATTGATTGGGGTAATTATTAATATTTCGTATGATATTTTTTCAATATGATTTTTTATATTGATTATGTTTCAAAAAATATATATGAGGAATAAATTGGACTTAGTAAGTGATGGAAGATGCCCGCTATAGACCATTGATGCATTGTTAGGTCTCATGAAAACAAATCTTGGTTATTTGTTCAGGATCTTATTCATTTATGTAAGATGTCTTAGCATGTGGCCTTTATGGTATATATGTCTTAGAACAACGCCTTGGAGGAACATTTTAGATGTTAGAAACTATTCATTCCATTATTATAAATTCATTTATTGATGTCTTTATGATTATCAGATTATTTGGAAAATCAATGATTATGTTTCATGATTATGTGATTATTTATATGGGATTATTTGATCATTATTTCATCCTACCAAATTATGCACAAATAATTTATTGAATGGAATGGGTTTTATTTATTTACCTTGTAATATTTATTATTCCTTATTTAGTAATGATTTATTCTGCTATATGCATACCCTTTTTTAGTATTATAGATCACCTCTTTCTTATGTTTTCTTTTCCCAGGATTCCACAAAGTGTCTTATAATTGAAATAAAAGGATATGATAAAGGTAATAAAAGAAAATAATATGTTGTATTTCATGTTTTCAATTGTGATATGAGATTCATGTATGTATAAAGTTTACCATGACTATTAACTATTCAATCCTTCAGGAAGTGATTCCATTTTATCTTATGCCAATGCGATAAAGTAACCAATATCTTTGGGCCAATAGGTTTGAGGGATTTAAAATTTTTATCGGAGAATGTTTAGTATAAACCATGGGAACTAGATTTTTTGATAACATAGATTAGAAAACATAATCCTAAGACTGACTTTGAGGAAAATCATAGAAGAACAACTTCATGTTTTGGAAAGGAATATATTTTGTGGTATATCTAGAAATACATTCCTATCTAGACAATAAAAGTGGACATGATTATGGAAAATTTGTACCTAGGGGTATTAACTTCTAAAAAGGCACATCGGGTTTGACTCGAGTGTTAACTGGTATACAATAATGATATTTACTATGCACCTTGTTTGACATTCTTAGAGGATATTCTTGGGTTAATTCACATTTTTTTAAAAACTAGTATGAAGGATTCAAATATATTTTTTATGATTTGACTACTTTCACAAAGAAACCATGTTGATCATTCCGATATTAACTATGCATAAAATTTTCAATTTACATTAAGTGTTTCACTAGTTTTGGGATTATACATAATGATTTATAATGTTATGATCTAGTCTATTGTATTCAAATATTTAGAAATGGAGCCTAGTTTAAGGAATGTGAACCATATCAAGTAAAGTACTCCATATAGGGATTTCCATCCTGGGAAAGATAGTGAAGATTGAGTCGATGCTATAGCTAGACCTGATCAAATTATAACCATATTAGGGTAGCTGAATCAGGTCATGATAAATTACCATGATCATATAAAGAAGAATACTGTCCACCACACAATATATTAATGATGGACCTCTTTCTGTATCAAAAAACATCATCATTCAATAGAAAATATGAATCTATTTATAGCTAATTAATATATATGTTTCTTATGAAAGATATTTCTCACTTTGTGAAGCAGTGAAATGAATAAATTTTTTATGGCGATTTATTGCATCTCATGGGATACAGATCAAGGGTGGTTATTGATTCAAAACAATAACAACGTGAAGGAAATATAATACATGGAGTGGATGGATTTTAAGAATCTTTTCGTAGAGAAATATTTTTTGCATGAGGAACTATAAAATATGGATATACAATTTCTGATCTAGGGACAAAAGGAACAAGATAATGTTTCTAAGTATGAATTCAATATTACATGGTCAGTAAGGCACACTATGGACTGCATACATAATTCGAAGTTCAATATTGCTCATTTCTTTAATGTGTTAAATCCAATTCATTGAAGGGAACTAGTTTCCCAATCATATTCATCTTACGAGGATATAGTATCATGTGTTAAAAAATGATAATGAATTATCCAAGTCTTATGGATTTGAGGGGATGCAATGGAATATGGGGATAATAAATAAAAAAATAGATAAATGGATGAAGGGAAAGAATGATTTTCCAAAATTTGATAATTTTGGAAGGAAACACTCTAGTACTTGCATGAATTGAATGACTGTTTTATTCATGCGTGGAGAGAAAATCCTTTAAGTTCATGGTTCAAAGGGAAAGAAATAATCTTCCTATTTTAAGAGTTACAACTGTAAGGAGATAGGAAACTATGAATATTAATGCCCTAATCCTCAAGGGAATATACCTCATATTAATCTAAGGGATCAAGGTCATGGTTATGTTATTGATACTAATGAAGTGGAATGAATAATTCCCTTTTGTGTAATTAAGAATTATTTTGAATTGGTATTTTATCAATGATATTCACGTTATAAGATTTATGAAACATAAAAGGGTTGTATTGTAGTAGTTTTCATTAAGGAATTGAAATCATTTGTTGTATGGTATCATTGACTAAGAAAAGAGATTCTGTGGAAAGATTTTCTTTTTTGGAAAAAACGTGATTTATAGAAGATAACACTTAATATGTTCTCAATATAGAGATAATAATGATATTATAATGGGATAGTATTAGTGACCATGAAAATGGTGAGTGATTTAATGGTTTATGTTATCTTTGATGGAGTTTGTGGTATATTGGGATTTATGGAATATATTTGACAATATGAGATTTTAATTTCTAGAAGCATGCATGTTTTCATTAAAGGTTTAAGGTGATCAATGTATCCACATATTTTGTACATCACATTGAGAGATAAATTATTTTTTTTGGGGAATCTAATGTTAAGATAATTTTTTTAAAATTTAGTGGCTTTATTCTTAATTTTTTGACTTTGAATTTGGATAAAACAATTTTGGATGAGTCTTAAGGTTAACGATGTATGGAATGGATAAAGTTGAAATTTGGGTATTAATGGATATCTCATTATAACCATTTTGGTTTTGAAAAATATTGGATGAAGGGCTTGTCAATATTTTATTGATCTTTTGAGTTTTTTAAAGTTACTTCTAGTGCTTAAACCATGAAAAGATTAAACATGAATACACATTATTTGGAGAAAAATATAAGACTATGAAAATTGAATAACAGATGAAATTATAATTTTTACGTATATTTCCTAATGTTCCGAGTTTAGACAATAAAGAAATTCATGAACTTTAGGAAGAGGCTCTTGAAATAAAAAAAATTTCCTGGTACCTTCATTTTTTATGAACTAGTATTCTTTCCAACTTTTATAGATTTATGACATGTGGTTGTTAACCATCATTGGATCACCCACATTCTTGTAATCAATGATCTCCATCACTCTTTATATATATTTATTCTTTTCCTCCATTTCATCATTTTTACATTCAACAAATATTTTTATACTTGGAAACCTTGATTTGTGTTATTCTAGATGACTTTTATACTTCAATTTCACTCTTATCAATAGGTAGTTTTATTAACTCTTTTTATCATTTTGGTTTCTAACAATGGTATTTTCAAATGTCAAACCCTTGATTATCAAGATTAATACAAAAATTGAAAGGATGAAACTTATTTAAGGGGGTAGAATGTAATTCCCCATGATTTTAAAATATGATTGTCATATTTGATAGTGTATTTGAAACACAACAGCATGATTAGAATTCAATCTAACACCATGAGACTTTATGATTGATGTGGCCATTATGTCACATTTTTTCACACATTAATTATTATAATTGAATGTGTTTTTAATGTCATTATGATATATTTCTGGAATAAATTGAAATTTTTAAAATTTGGTATATAATTTTTTAAAATGTGAATTTTAATGTTAACATATTAATTTCTTTTTTTATTTTTTAAAATTGATTAAATTATAGTTAAATAGGTAAAATTGAATTTTCCATCATTTTTTATTCCTTATTGTTTGTTAAATTATATTCTAAAAATATTTTATTTATTTATTTATTCAATTTATTAATTTTATCATGCAATTATATTCTTTACTTTTTTTGTACAGAAACCCTAGCTGAACTATACAATTAATTCTCTTCCCAGCATAGCCCGTTCCCTTGTGGGTGTACCAGGCCCCAGGTGTCAAATGATAACTGCAACCCAGCTAGTAAAATCGGCCTCCCCACGCTACCTTGTAATGAAAAGGCATTATATCAAATGACGTGAAATTATTTCAGTATAAACCTCCAATTAGTGGGAATCAAACACCAGAACTGATGGCCACAGCTCACAACCCAAACCACTGTTCCACCCCATAGGGAAAATACGGTTGTAAAGCTACCATTTTAACCCAATGCAACCTTCGCCTCCCATGGGTGGGTTCACCAACCCCGGTAGTTCACGTTCCCCAACATGTCCCTAACATTGGTGGGTCCTAAGGGATTGGCTAATTCCTCCCACAGGTGCATGGAGAAATTGGAGCAGCACAATTAGGCACATATGTGAAGATAAGAGGACTCAAACCCAAATCCTCAGGCATCAACTCCAAAGCCAAAACTTGGTTGTAAAGCTGATATTTCAACCCAAAGTAACATTCTCTTTCCAAGGGTGGCTCCACCAACCCCGATACCTCATGTTACTCAGCTTTTCCCTATCACTGGGGGGTCCTAGGGGATTGACCAATTCCTCCTATAGATGTGTGGGGAAATTGGAGCAACATAATTCGGTATAGGTGGGAAGCTAAGAGGACTCGAACCTGGAACCATGGACTTCGACTCCAAAACTATTGTCACTCCCCTCCCGGCCCTGGGGAAAAAACATGGATGTAATGGTGTCATTTTAACCCAAGGAAACCTTTGCTTCTCATGGGTGGGTCCACCAAGACCGTTAGTTCACATTCCCCCACTTGTCCTTGACACTGGTGGGACTCAGTGGATTGGTCAGTTCCTCCTACAGGTGTGTGGGGAAATTGGAGCAACATAATTATGGACATGCGTGAATCTAAGAGGACTCGAACCTGGAAACTCAGGTATCAACTCCAAAGCCACTGTCACTCCCCTTCCGATCCTGGGGAAAAACATGGTTGTAAAGTTATTGTTTTAACCCAAGGCAACCTTCAATTCCTTTGGGCGGGTCCCCCAACCCTGGTAGTTACCATCCCCTAACTTTTCCCTGACATTGGTGGGACATAGGGGATTGGGCAGTTCCCCCTATAAGTGTGTGGGGGAATTCGAGCAACATAATTAGACACAGACGTGAAGCTAAGAGGACTCGAACCCAGAACCTCAGTCTTCGACTGCAAAGCGTTGCCACTCCCCTCTTGGCCCTAGGGGAAAAATGTGTTTGTAAAGGTGTTGTTTTAACCTAACACAACCTTCACTTCCCTTGGATGGGTCCCTCAGCCCTGGTAGTTCACATTCCCCAGCTTGTCCCTGACACTGGTGGGTCCCGTAGGATTGGTCATTTCTTCCTATAGGTGCGTGGTAAAATTGGAGCAGCACAATTAGGCACAGGCGTGAAGCTAAGAGGACTCGAACCCGAAACCTCAGACTTTGAATCCAAAGTCAGTGTCACTCCACTCTTGGAAATGGGGGAAATTAAATTATGTGTTAATATTAATCTTCGTATGATTTTATTTTTATTCCTTTTTTATTTATAATCTTTTGTTTGTATGAATGTATGTATTTTTTTATTTACTATTTTTACTTTATTTTTAATTTATTTTTGTTTGACTTTTGTTTTGTTTGCAGCATATGCATGCGTCCATCCACCCAAATTAGAAGAATTTAGGGGAGAGGGCCAAAGAAATGTATTTATTTTAATGGGAAAGGGTAAAGATTATTTCGAGAAATGGGTATTTTTAGCACAACTTGAAGTGGCGCTATACAATTCTTCGAATAACTCCACTTCAAGTGGCGCTATCGTTTTTTTGAATTTATTATACTACATTTAATATAATTAGATACATTTAATATTTATTATAAATATTATATTTATATTTATATATTCATTTTAATATTATAATTATCATAAATAGAAATATATAATTATCATTAATTTATAATTATAAATATAAAAATTATAGTAAATATATAATTATAATAAATGTAATAAATATAATTTGAAATGTTCTTCGTTGTATATTTTGATTATTATAGTTATATATTTATTATAATTATTATATTTATAATTATATTTTGATTATTATATATTCATTATAATATTTGAATTATTATAATTATAAATAGATAATTATAATAAATTTATAAACATAAATATAATAATTATGATAAATATATAAAAATAATAAATATATAAAAATAGTAAAAAATAATAATAATTATATAATTATAACTATAGTAAATACAAAAATATAATAATTATAGAATTATAATAAAAATAATAAATGTAATAAATATAATAAATGTAGTAAATGTAATTATATATTTATGTAGACATTATATATATATTTTTGCATTGTAAATATGCAATTCTATTTATATATAATGTATTTATAATGTATATATAGATATATAATTACATAATGAAAATATATAATTTTATATATATACATTATATATTTTTTTACATTATAAATATGTAATTATAATATATATTTAATTATAATAAATATATGATGATAATAATTATTTATTTTAATTATATATTTATTATATTCAGAGTTACAATTAGATATTTTTTATATTTATAATTATAATTATATATTTATTTTAGTTATATATTTATTATAATTATATAAATATAAATAGAATAAATATATAGTGTATATAAAAAGATATATTAATTTGTAATAATCATATATTAATAATAAATAATTTGTAATTTAATGAATGATAATTATTTATAATTAATTTACAATTATAATAACTTATAATTATATTAATTTGTAATAAATTATAATTTAATTTACTATTATAATTAATTTAAAAATATAATTATTTATAATTATAATAATTTGTAATAATTATATTTTAAATATATAACAAAGAGTTGAAAACAAAAGAAATTTCAAAAAAATAATTTGATGAAAAATAATTTTTAAGCAATTAAAACCACCTATTTCAAACTTAAAAATGTTTCAAATACGTGTTTTTGAAAGACTAGAATAGATAAAGTATAAAACTGATATAAATTCAACTTTAAATTTTGATTAAACATATAATAAATATTTAAAAACAAAATGAATTTAATGAAAAATGTCGATGAAAAATAATTTATAAGCTTTCAAAATCAGCTATTTGAAACTTACAAATGTTTAATGTACATCAATTTGAAATACTATAAAACATAAATTATAGCATGGATATAAATGAAAAATTAAGAATTCATTAAAAATATAATAAATATTTGAGAACAAAATGAATTTCATAAAAAACTTTGATGAAAAATAATTTACAAGCTTTCAAAACCACCAATTGAAACTTAAAAATGTTTCATGTATGTGAATTTGAAAGACTATGAAATAGAAACTACAACAACAATATAAATGAAACTGGAAACATTGATTAAAAATATAAAAAATAGTCGAAAAGAAAAGGAACTTAATCAGAAAATGTTGATGAAAAAAAATCTATAATCTTTCAAAACCTGTAACCTGAAATTTAAAAACGTTTGAAGTACACGACTTTGAAATACTATAAAACAAAAAATATAACACATATCTAAATGAAACTTTCAAAAATGATTAAATATATAATATATAGTTGAAAAAAGGAATTTTATGAAAGATGTTGATGAAAAATAATTTATAATCTTTCAAAATAGTTAACTTGAAACATAAAAATGATTGAAGTTCTCAACTTTGAAAGACTATAAAACAGAAATTATAACATGGTTTTAAATGAAACAATATAAATTGATTGAAAATATAAGAAATAGTCGAAAAAAGGGAATTTCATGAAAAATATTGATGAAAAATAATTTATAAGCTTTCAAAACCGTCAACCTGAAAGTTAAAAATGTTTGATGTATGGAACTTTGAAAGACTATAAAACAGAAAATATAGCACATATCTAAAGGAAACATGAAACATTAATTAAAAATATAAGAAATAGTTGAAAACAAAAGGAATTTAAACAAAAATCTTGATGAAGAATAATTTATAAGCTTTCAAAACCGCCAACCTAAAACTTAAAAATGTTTGATGTACATGACTTTGAAAGAATAGAAAACAGAAACTATAAGATCCATCTTAAATGAAACAGTAAAAATTGATTAAGAATATATGAAATAGTTGAAAACAGAAGAAATTTTATCAAAAATGTTGATGCAAACTAATTTATAAGCTTTCAAAACCACTAACTTGAAACATAAAAATGTTTCAATTACACATATTTGAAAGACAATAAAACATAAACTATAAGACCAATATAAATGAAACCTAAAATATGGAACACCCCTCATATTTACCGAAGTAGCACTCACATATCAATCATGGATGTATTCTCACCTTGTTTTATTGTTTTTTATATTGGTGCATGATTTTTATTTGGTTATGGTTTACTAATGTTTTTTTATCTACATAAACGCATAACATATTTTAAATAAAGTACAAATATCACATGCTATATGCTATAAATAATAGTCATAACTCATAGAATAAGGTACAAAATATATATCATATAAGTAAAGAAAACCTGTTTTAAAAGGTAAAAAATATCAATGACCTCATAAATGTGAGTTAATGATTAACTGTTCTATCAATAGCAGAATTTTATCAAAAACACTAAGTGTGTCTTCTTTCACTCTCATTAGAAGGTTTACCATGGCCGCCTCTCCTCCATCGAATGGTCTGAACCCAGGGGCGCTGGAATTGGAGGGTTGATCTCGATATGTGAGTGATAATTCGATAAAAATAAGGGGTTATCCAGATTTAATGAAACTGAAGTGGGGGATTAATATGGATATAGGAAGCTATGATGGTGTGCCCCCTAAAGAAAAATGGCACACCACCACAGGAAATATTCTTCATTGTATATTTTGGTTCATACATGTCAGAAATGACACATGGATCATTTTCCTAAAGCATTTGAACATATTTTAAGTACATTTTTCTACCTTCAAATCAATGCCCCCTTGCCTCTGAAACCTAAAATATAGATTTGGCCAACTCAATATACTCAATGAACATCATTTAGAAGGATTATGGAAAACCTTCGATCCATGTACGATTGAAATGAAATAAAATCCTCCATCTGGATCGTAGCTTTAGTCGACCCCGTAATGAACTACTATCACATATTTACAACCTCCGAATGATTATTTGATAGTTGGTTCTTCACTGAGTCGACTAAAGAGGGGAATTTCCAATTTTGTAGAATGAATCAATGTTTTTGTGTGTGTGCAGAAAATCCATTCTCGTGGCTGAAAACTAGGGGTATAATGTTTTAATAATTTTCAAGAATAACAATTATTTCGGTTCATCACTCTATTTAACACTTTTGGAGAAAAGGATGAGAGGGGAATAATGTTTGAAACATGTTGATTTCTCACCTTCTCCTCAAATGTAGGTTTGTTCTTGACTTTTTATCTATTCCCACTTCATTTTCTTTGCATCTTTGGATTTTTTAGGTTTGGGTTCATCACTCTTTTCAGGTTGGACCTTATTGTTTTGATTTCTTAATTTGTCATTTTCTAGGCTAGTAGTCTCAGATTCTATTATATCCTCCATTTATTCTTCACTAGTATTCACTCTAGAGATGCAAACTTTGAAACTATACAATTCAATCCTGGCCACCATAAATACTCTATCATAGCTCATTACCTCTTTTTTATGTTAGGATGTATATCCAATGGTGATCTATGGAACTCAGAGAGAACCACCTCATGAATCGCCCAAGAGTAAAAATACCTTCCTTGAAACAAAACCCTTTACTGATTATCCTTAGACCAACCATCTTGGGAATTAAAAAAATAACTCATTTTCTCCAGAACACCACCACATAATCCTATTGCAGGGACTCCTCCACCTACTGAACCAAAGATTACTACAAATTCATCTGGAAAAGAAAACCATTACCTCCAACATCTCCCATATCATAACACATCACTTATAGGTCATTCATAACTCTTTGGTAATATCTATATTCACTCAGAACATCACTACATGACTTACTTCCCAGTGCATCAGCCACAAAATTTCATTTTCCTAGTGTTTGTGAAATATCAAAGTTGTAATCCTATAAAAATTCCATAAAATGTCACTTTCTTAAGATCAAGTCTTCATGGGGGAAGACATACCTTAGGCTTTTATGATTGGTAAACACTAAATAACTCTTTTTGATGAGGTAATGTCATATAGATTTAAGGAAAAATCAACTAATTTCATGTAAAGATCACACATGTTATAGTTATGATCATGGGGATGTAAAAATTGGGGCCTATAATAGTAAACTAAAATCTACTACACATGAACACATCTCAACCTAAGACACTATGAATTACAAAAATCCTTAAATTTAACTCCCCCTGTTTGAAACCGAATGACTAGAAGGACAACTAAATTCTTCCTCAGGAACTCAAAATTTTTCTACCACTAGTCAGTATATAAGAACTCATGACCCACTCAGGTAAATACTATTAGTGGAATCAAAACCTAATAGAAATAAACTATAATCCTCCGATAATAGCATAAAATACCAATGCAATAACACACCTCTACAAAAAACTTAGGGTATTCCCAAGAAACAACCACCTCTATATTGGAATGATCCACAAATACTCCTTACCGGGACATGAAATTCCCCAATAAACAAAATTAAATAGCTAAGAAAAAACAATTCAAAAACTTCCCAAATAGTTGATAATGAAGAATGACTCCAAAAATAGAACTCTAATGTTATGTATGCTCCTCCCCAGAAGTGGAGTACACACAAATGTCATTGAAAAAACAACAACAATGAACCGATCATAGAAATATTTGAATACTACATTTTCTAAACTCGTGAATGATTTTGTATAATTCATCAGACCGAATGTCCGAAAAATGAACTTACAATTACCATGATGACATGAGAAAGTGTTTTTCGGAATATCATAAAATATCACCCACATATGATGACATCCTATACATATATAATTCTTTGAGAACAAACTATATCATTTCATTTGATCAAATAAGTCATCAATCCAAAAAATATATTAATTGTTCTTTACTTTCAACTTATTCGCTTGATAATAATTGATAGAAAGGTGCATGATGTTATCAACCACCTTGATGAACAAAACCCAGACACTCTAAGGTGACACGATCTTCCAAACAGCACCTCATTGCAATAGTTCACCGAGCTACATTCCTAGCTCTTGAAACTAAGATGATGAAAACCTATACAGAGTCACTGTGATATGATATTTTCTTGGATTTAGATCTATCCCAAACTTGATCTCTTATAGAGGTGGTAATTCCATAACAACTGTAGGAAAATATCAGGGTATTCTTCTACAAACATGGGAAACACTGACAGTTTATCCACAAAATAAATCAACATTATCTTAGAAGGCAGGGAAGATAAGGATGGAACATGCCTCTGACCCATGTGAGGTTATTTCACACCAAAAAACATACTATACTCTCCATTAATATCATTGAATACATTTTTCTCCTGATGAAATCCATAATATCTTGTACCTAATATACGCTATCCATAGCAATAATGATATTTTATATCAATATTTGTCATCATAAGATGTATCTAAAATAGCGGTGCTTCCAAATCACCAGATCATAGTTTCTATATACATACAACATTTAAGACCAACCTCAAACTAGCATGGTCAAGGCCAAGGGAACTGGAATCCTATCCAACTAAATTCTCAAATCATAGAATAAGTAATTTTAAATGAATGTGTGTGTAAATATATAAGAAAAAAAGAATTCACCCAAGTATAAAATATTAAAATGTTAACTCAAATGATGTATAGATCACCCAATAGTGGAAATGTTAGAGCATGAAGTTGAACATGAATTCCTCAATGAAATATCTCACTCTTCTGATAGTGACCTCCATGGTTGTGATATTCTCTATATGGATAAGGAATATCTTGTGGATATCCTTTTCCTACCAAGTCCATTCTCTACTGATCCCATGTTGGAGCATTATACTATTATTTCCTTCGATATAACTACATCAACATAGTAACCTGATGCAAAAAAATAGTGTCTACTACCTTCTTATAATGGTCAAGCACTCTTACTACCGAGGAACTCAACATCTACATGAAAAAAAAGTGTCTGATTCTTATGCATATACCTGAGATCCATATCGCCAGGATAAATGAGATGATAAGTGTAGTGACCTATCTCCAGTAGATTGAAATCTTTTATTTCTAGGAAACTATGAAGCCCAAACCATAGATATTCTACTTTAGGAAACATGATGACTCCACTATGATGATGATTCAGTTATACACAACATCCCCTCAAAAAACTTTTCCCTTTCCAACACATCTAGATACATCTTCATCATATATAGGGTGAATAGGAACTTGTTCTTTGAATGAAAATCCACCTCAAAATTCCTCACCCAAGCCTCATAATCTAGTAGCAGGTCTGAAGAATATTGCATAAGGGTCTATAAATGGATCTCAAACTCTTGAAAGATGGAACTACCCTACTAAATGGTATGTTTCTTTTGGGGACTAGTTTCGTTCATGGTAAAAGAGAGAAACTCTACTCAGAATTGGTATATAAAATTCTTTTTTGAGATCTTTAACTCATCACAATCCCTAAGGAACAAGTCCCACCAATTATTTAATGCTCATTGTAGTATCATTATAGACAATAAAACCCAATGTACCATTTAAGAATGGATTGAAATTAATTTCATATCAACCTCCTCCAACCATTCCTCTTTCATTGAGTCTGAAACAAAGCCCTCATACATTTGTAGACTCTAGCAGTGAAACTCTCGGTGTGTCCTCCCCCAAGTGTCATCTTCACAGACCTCTAATTTATGAAGATTAGCTAGTATATCCTATTGAACATTCTCTACATAAAATTGATGAGGATTTTAAATTGGGTACATACCTATAAATGAAAATATTGATAGATATTCCTATACCTAAAATATGAAATATTTAAAATTAATTAATTACTTTATTTATTTATTCATGTTTTAACATAATCCCAGGGTCTACCCATTTCAAACAGACATGAAAAGAAGAATGATACATGATCCTTTACTTATTCTCTATCCCATAATAGGTATCAAATTGTTTAATAGGCTTTGTAAACTTAAATGTCAGTGAATCATATCATCGGGATCCCTAAATACTACTGTCTTAGTTGGTCTACATTGTTTACATCGATTAATAAACATAGAAGACGATATTTTCCTACCAATCCATGCAGTCTCACCTATGCCTAACTCTAAAAAACATCATATACCTAAAACCATACCTCTAATAGAAATTTTTCATGACCCCCTCCCATGAAATAACATCCCTCCTATTTCAGACATGAGTGGATGAGGATGGTGACCACCCGAGTCCTGCCTCTAGTTTTCCACTGGTCGACGACTAGTATCGAGGGTATATCATACTAAAAAGTCGAAGGCATTACACTCTAAAAGAACATGAAAAAGTGATTGATAAGACAAAAAAACAAAATATATCATTCTCATAAGGTTAAAATAAATTCCAATTATATGCATGTCATTTCATATAAGACTAAATATACTAGAATGGAAATTAAAATTACCAAAACGAAAAATAGGCAGTGACCCCGAATCCTAAAAATCTCCTAAAAAAATAAGAGCTAGTAATATCCATCATGAAATCCAACACGCTCCTTATACTCTTAAAAAAATTATATATACATATCAATATAACAAGTACACTCAATAGTATCATCCCAAGAGACTATCATACAAAAGATAAATAAATCATTCTAAATCCCATCAAACAAAAAGTGAAAATAACACATCACCAAAAATGGTAAATTATGTTCCTTATATCACAATGGATACCTCTCTCCAAGTATCAGGAGATCATTTATTATATTAATAAATCAATTAGGGTACCCCACTACCACTTCCCATATGGCTTTCCGCTCTCCCCAATGTCGTTCATCAAGATCCATGTCTCTCCAAAGTAATCCAGCATAATGACACCTAGGATATAATATCACAACATGATTCTATTTCATCACATGGTATTATCATCTGATATCACATCTCCATATTGTAACCAATTATTTTCAGGAGCCACCAAAACCCATATGTCCTATATTATGGGTATTATACTTAAAGCCATCACTGCCCATACACCGAGTAATGTACCTCGAGCCATCATAACCTATACAATTCATACCTATAATAACTATTTAGATACTATATATGGATATACATGTATACGAAATAACCAAAATCCATTAAAACTCATTATAAACATATATAGTGAAAGATTACGTCCATGTTTATCAGTACATAAAACTAACAAGAAATGAATGTGGGCGATAGATGAGGTAGTCATCTATATTTCTTCAGCACTAAGATATTGGAGAAAACACCCTCCTAGAGTCCACTAGGTTCTATTCAGCCTACTTTATTAGGTGGCGTAGCATATGAAATCACAAAACATACAGGATAATATAGATTAAAAACCACACTATAGGAAATAACATACCCATATGATCATCCACAACCATCGTCTCTTAGATCCTCAACATCCAATGTAAGGGACTATGTGTTTTATTAGAACACAAGACTTTAAAAGAGCTATATTATATTGAATGTTACCATTTTATAATTATCCTTTTTTTATTAATTCATTATCCATTAATTAACATTATACCAAATTATATCCATTTAATATCAGTTAATATTGATTAAATCATACTTTATTATCCTCAAGTGAAGTCCATTTCTTCTATGAATAATCCATACGAGTCCACAATTTCTCAATATTAATATATTTTTTTTGCATTCGAGCAACAAAACCCATGTTTTAATTCAATTATAAAACATTACTGAAATTTCTATAAATATATGTACTCTAAAAAAACATCCTAATCTAGAGATGCAAACAATAATATCAAGTTGCCTCAAGCAGCAAGAAAAGGAATAAAGATAAACAAGAAACGTAGCCATCTGACCCATTAAACTAATTCAATAAGGAAGTATCCTATCTTTCAACATCAAAATAGGTAATATTCACTTTAACTTATTCCATAATCCTACAACTATCCATGTAACTATCATCTATATCATCATTCATTTCTTAATCATATGTTTAAACTGTTTCCACAACCTTAGCCCTCCCTGCACATATGTCATTATCCATCCCAGAATCACATCAAATCACATAGAAAGAATCAAATCTAGAACAAATAATAGATGGGAAAAACAAATAATAATGTAAATAGGGAATCTAGTCCCTAAAAAACGCATTCATCCTTCACATTAAACCGAGATCTCATAACCCCAACTCAATGTATTAAGACTTCTCCAAAAAACAGTCAACTAGTTCCCAAAAAATTTATATTTATCAAATAATTATATCTCATTACACCTTGAATTAATTGATTCACATATCTAAGGTTACACCTATAGGTATCCAAATGAATCAAATATAAAAATCTATTAATATATTCAAATGTCCTGTCATTAATTGTTTTCTTTAAAATTATTTTATAAAAAAAATTCTCATTATAATTCCTTTAATCATTAATCACATAAACAATCATTCTAGCATCATGTCCTATATCCAATTACATTAATTAATTTAATTACATCTTCAATTAAACATACATTTTTCATCAATTTGATTACCATAAAATTTCCATAAACACAAGACTTATTAAACTTGTAATATATTAAATTATTTATCTAACAAAAATATTATTACCACCTTTAAGTTAACTATCAAATTTCATCAATTTTAAAATTCTAAACCATGAATAATAGTATGATAAACATTGAATAATATAGGTAGTACACTATCTTTGAAATCAAGAGTTAAACTATTATCATAGTGGAATATAACAGTATGAGATCTCTACAAATAAACAAATTTCATTCGGTAATATAGTTAAATATTCATAAGGATAATTCCACTACCATCCAAAGTGCTAAAACATGTTCAATTTATGATTTCAAGTAAATAAATAAGAGATTAAATGAATTCCCTCCCATAATAGGTTTCAATGTTCTAGAATGGAATAAAATTTTGATGCGAATCTACGATCAAATATATTGTAAGAAAATTCCGTCATGGGGGACACTATAAAACCATTCAAACTACATCATAATAAATCAATTAGAATGGTGCTGATCAAATTCCATAACATGGAAAGATTAAATGAGTGAAAATGAGATTGAATCGAGAGAAACTACTTTAAAATAAGGTAGAAATTGCCTCAGATGGCTATGGATTGAACTTATGAAGCAAGGTATTGATTCTTATAGAAAGGGGGATTCAAATAAATTGAATAATTCTCTTGGGAATCTAAGGATTGATAGGAAGGGTTGGGAGAAAAGTGGGTTTAGATGGGGCTTCATAAAAGACCCCCAGTTTCAGTTAAATGACCATTTATTCATGTATTTTGAGTCCATATAATTTTTGGAATATGTATCATGAGGTTCCTAGGGGTCTTTGAATATTTTTTATGATTTTATAGAGGTTCAAAATTTTGTTCACAGTTAGTATAAATCATGAAGCATTCCTAAAAAACTGTACAAGGGAATACAATGGCCATTGGGTAGGTGCACAATTGATGCATGGTTTAACCAAAATATGTGAATTCCTAGGAGAAACTATGAATTATGAATCTAGGGAAATCCATGGATGGTGCATAATTATTCTAACCAAGTGATGTATGAACTTAAGATAATATCACCACATGGTTAGATCATGGTTTTCCAAATCAAGTAGCCTAACTGTATGGTGTACAATTTTACCTCTATAAAAGTGCATCTAATCCAAATTAATACCTTAATCCCTAATTTTTTTATTAATCCTTCCATAACACGAATTATTTTTTATATCAAAGATTTAGATACGAACCCCTTTAATCTAGGAGTGATCCTTTGGTGAATTAATGTGCATTGGAGGCCCAAATTCATCAATAAGTCATTTTATTCCTCATTCTTCATATATCCAATGTTCTTATATCTATCAAAACCATATATATAGTCTTTTATAGATATATTTATGTGTTATGAATGGTTTTATGGTGGAATATTCTTCGATCTATGTAACAGCCCAAGATTTTATGAAAAATATTCTTTTTAATTTTATTAATGTCTTGTGTTGTACGCTACACCAAAAGGAGCTTGCACAACACACATCCTTGACTTGCCTTGCATTACATGCAATCGCGACCTTCCTCGATAGCGTGTGTAATACGCAATACCGAGTTTCACTAAACAACGATATGCTATTAAAATATTATTAAAACTAGCCGTTATGAATAGTAATAACCACTTTTTAAAACTCTGTAAATCTTATTTTTCAAAATGAACTTCATTTTTTGATTCGGAGTATCGAATTTAGCCTAAGGTGAAATTTTGGTACTTTTCGGATAACTTTCATATTCTGATGAATAGTGAAAATTACTAAATTTTAATTAAAAACAACTTTTTCAATCGAAATAATTAATAGTGATAAATTATTAATTTTAGTAGTTTTAAAGTATATTTAGAATATATTTTTACAATTTAATACAATGTTTGTCATTGGTTGTAATTTCACATTTAAACCAGACATAATCAAGTGTCAATCTTTTGATATATATTGTTTCCTAAAAACACGCTATTTATTTTAACAGCAGGATTTAATTATAAAATTAATTAATGCAACTTCTATGTTATGAATTTGGTAAAATAGATTTCATTTTTGAATTCGGAATATGAAATATAGCTTAGGATGAAATTTTGGCATTGTTCTGAAAAACATCAATTTTTGATGAATAGTGAAACTACTAAGTGGTAGTTAAAAAAAACTGAATTTTTCATAAAACTTAATTTTGCCGCTTCTGTGAATGGAATTTCGAAAATCCGAGAGACACGGTTAATATCAAGGACTAAAATGTGGTTCAATGAGATGAAAATAATTTTTTGGTGAATAGTAACTTTTTACTTTTTTTACCGCGGTTAATAGTAAATAGGGTAACTAAGGGTAAATATGATATTACTATTACCCTAACAGATGTCCTAATTCTATTGGACAAGTGTAATTCGACCAAAAACAAACTTAGGAATAAAATATGACCATTTAGGCCCACTTAGATTAGATTAGGACATTTATTATTAATTTATTTAAAGAAAGGTTAAAATAGCTAAAATCAAAGTTTAATAAGTAAATCATTTTTAATATGGGGTTATACATAAGATAAATTCGATTGTAAATATTCATTAGAAAGCTAAAAAGATTTCCTACATGATGATATTTTATTTGTAATTTTTAGACATCAAATAATTTAATTTATTTATGACACAACGATGATGCGGTAATTATCTTATTAATGAAATATTGACATAATTGATGTTATAAACACCAAAATAAATGTAATTTAAGACTTTTTATGAATTCCACTAATTTTATAGGTTACTATGATATATTATTGTTGATTTAATCAACTTGTTTTGAACATATAATTCTGTTATGACTTTCACAAAAATCATATATCAAATAGTGTCAAAATTGACACAAAATAGTTTTTAAATCAAATATTATATTATTAATTGTTATTTTATTCCTAAAAATCTAAGGTTCGGCCAAATGACTTAGATAAGGATATATGTATTAATAATATACAATTTGGGGTTCGTTTGGCATGTTAGAGTAAGTTTATTAACCATATAGTGAAAGAAAACAAAAAGACACGGTAAAAGTTAAATTATTTAACTTAGAGTTAAATCTAATTGATAAGGTTATAATAATACCCTAAACTTGTCTAAATTCTATTGGTTGATAGGATTTAGACCCATCCCAACTTTAGCTTCGAAATAAGACCCTTTGGAACCATTATAAACCGATTTTGACTTTAATATAAAATAATATTTTGAGATATTCCTAAGGTGCCCCTCTCCTCCCCTATAAAAGGACACCTCCTCCCCCTCCTCCTCACACAAATTTGAGCACTCAAGCTCGGCCAACCCCTTCCAATTTCTCCTCTCCACTTCCCTAGCAACATCCTAGAGGTTCTGGTCTTCCTCAAAGACCAATTTTAGTGCCCTAAGAGGAGGTCTCAAAGAGGCACTTCAAAGAAGAGGTAATTACCGTTACCAATTCTTTCATCTTTATTTCTTCTTCCACTTCTTCTTCTTAGGTTGTTTCATTATGAAGTAATAACATCAGTATCACTCATATACTGATATGTTATTATAAGTTTGAAACAACCCTATTTCACCATCTATCCATCCTACGGAAAAAGAAATCACCGCGCGTGCGTACGTACGGAATACCGTCTCCACGCCGTGGTGTAATCTATTTTCCACCACCACCTTACATGGATGGGTATAATGGTGTAAAGAATAACTATACATAGTTATTACAACATCATATTGATTCTGATATATTGTATAATCCACTCCAATTCAATTCAAAATTTATAGAAATGATATCATCGCTCGTGCGTACGTACGGACTACCGTCTCCACGATGCGATGAGATTCATTCTCCATGTTAACCATTTAAGAATGATTATAATGTATATATAAGAAATAATAATGAAATATATGACATTATAAAGCTACTGGATTTATGTATATATATACATATGTATGTCATCTACTTACTTCCATTTCAAGACAATAAGGAAAGGAAAACAGCGTTCATGCGTACGTACGGACTACCGTCTCCATGAACGGTGTTTTTCTTTTTATTTATCTACCTATTATATATATATATATACTGAATATATATGATATATAAATCATATTTTATATTCTGGAAGTAAGTAAATCATGATATAAGTAATAATGATGTCAAGAACAACAACTCAAAACACCTACGATAAATGAAACGATTTTACCCAAAACGCTTCTTTAACATGGAAATTACAAAAGAACGGGTAATATAATGTCATAAGTGAACCATATATGATATCATAACAATGAATATGATTCTGTAATAAGTCAATAACATGATTTAAATCATTATACAGGAGGTTCGGACACGTACAAGCAAGTCGGACCTAAGGTAAGGGAAATATCACAATCTCATTTTTATCCGAGATTGTTTATTCGTAAGTATTTACTGGGGTGTATTTTATCATCCACATCCATGTTCCCTCAATATGTAATGTTATTTACATCCACCGACAATTGTTTAAATCCAATTTTACCCTTCTATGAGTTTTTAGTAAAGGATATGAAAGGAATCTTTTTTCGTTTTTCGTACGAGGTACTTTTTGACTTTTCCGACAAAAGTACGAGAAGAATGTTTTTTTTAACTTATACGGCACGAACGGATTTCTACTGTTTTATAAAGCCTTATTTTCATGAAGCTTCCTCTAAAATATTTCATGACTATTTTCAATAAAATCTCTTTCTTTTAAAATTGCATGATGTTTTGTGAAAAGAAATTGATTTTGAAGAAGAAAGGATATTTTCCTCAAGAATTCAATTCAAGTGTTTTATCAAAATTATTTTCCATCTAAGATAATAAAGGGTTCTATTTCTATCCATATTTTTACATTGATTTGACTATGTTGTGATGGAATTATGTTTATGAATTCCTTTATCTTATATGAATTGATTTATGATGTCATGATGTTTCAAGAATCCCATTTTTATTACATGGGTTATGCAATGATGTATGATTTATGATTTTGTGGCACACATAAGAAAGGATTCATTAAGAGATGGGTGGGACCTATATCTCCCTCCAATGCATTGGGTAATGATTTTATATCTCATGAGATAGACATGGCTGGAATGGTAGGTTATACCGGTTCAGTGAAACAGGACTGAAACGAGGATTACTCGATTCAGAAAGGGACTTTGTCCACTAAGATAGTCTTGGCAATGAGTCTTGACTAACAAGAAATGATTCTCTATGATTATGTGTGTATGCCACAATGAGTAATGTTTTAAGTTATGATTTCATTTTGCTACTATGATTTATTCCATGTTATGAAATTATGCTCTCTTTTGCAGGTTAAGATTTCCAAAAATGATATGTTCTTATGAAAATTATGTGATTGATATTTCTTTTGTTTACCCTTACTGAGCATTTGAGCTCACCCTTTTATGTTTTCTTTTCCCCAGGATATAAAGAACGGTTTTAGGTAAAAAAAAAGGGATGACCTTTATGGGAGATACTGAAGAACTTTCACCAGGATTAGAAGATTATGTTCCGAGTTTCCAAAGACACTAAACTATTACGATCCTTGTGTGTGTGTTTTTGTTATGTACTAAGTATTCCGCAAATGTAATGTAATGTCCATGTACGTCAGGCTACGGGTCTCTACAGTTGGTATCAGAGGAAAGGTTTAGTCAACCTTTGGAAACTAGGATGCGAAAACATTAGTGAGATCCCTAGAGATATTTCTAAGGTATGTCTAGGGATGTCCCTAAGGATACGTATACGTATAGGATATAATCCTAGAACTACGATACCGATCTTAGAATTTAACCTAAGATGTTAGATATTAAGGGTACTCCCCCTTTACTATGTTGTTTTCCCTAGCATTATTTTGCCTCACACTATTCTTTTTGGGTTTTAGAAAATGGATGGAAACAAGATGATTCATGATAATGGAGGATATGATGGACAATGGAATGATATTCTTCATGAGAAACCAAATGAAATGGGATTTGGAAGTCCAAAAATCATTATTATGCCAAATCAGCAATCTCATAATATGATCAATAAAGTAAAATTTGGTAAGTTTCCTGACTCGGCTAATAAGAGAAAGATGGAGTTTCATGATGATCATAGAGGAAAGAAAGTTCAATTTCCCCTATGTAAATCATGTGGGAAGAGGCATCAAGGAGAATGTTTCAAGGGAACTGGAAGATGCTTTAGGTGTGGAATAGAAGGACACAAAGCAAGTAAGTGCAAAGGAAAAGGGTCGGTTAACACCATGGATGAGGATAATGGTATTGCTACGACATCAAAAATGGTTAAGTGTTTTAAATGTGGAATGTATGGGCATTATGAAAACAAATGCCCTAAGGGAAAGACTCATGAAGAGAATCAGTATGGTCATATGGGTAGTATTTATGTGGATGATGATGAAGAGACTACAAATGATATGTGAGATGAAAGAATTTTTGAAGCTCGGTCAATGGTTTGAGAATGTAGTGGAATGATTACATGTTTATCATGTGTAATTTTGGAATAAAGAGACATCTATGGATTGTTACACTGTTGTCTTTCCTTGTGTTTTGAAAGTGTATGATGAATGGTACCAGTAACCATGAAAGGTTATTCAGATACTTTTGGAAAGTAGATGATAAGTGCATAATGAAAGGATAAGAAGATAATGAGATGTTTGATTGTATTCATGAGCTCATGATTGATATAAGGACTAAGTGATATCATGGTTTGAGTATATAGAATTTTGATGATTTTGGTATGTGTAAAGTGTTTACTTTTAACTGCATTCAAGTTTTCTCTAAGGTTCAATGGGTATTCAAGAGAGTACAAGATTAAGGCCTTTGAATATTTGGTATGTGTCCAACAAGATATATCTTATGATATATGGGGATCAACGATGGTATTAAATCTCTGGTAATCGTTTTCACTATGTTATGAAAATGGACTGCAGTATTATGGATAGGACTAAAGATTGGAATGGATTATGTTGGACATAAGTTAGTATTGTTTACGGATAGAAGTTTTTTTCGATTTTTTTTATGGGATGTTATAGTAATATAGTTTTAGAAAAAGGACAACCTGCAGGACGGGTGACAACCCAACGCTTCGGACAAGGCTGTGGGAATCGAACCCACAACCGAAGTGCGACTGGCCTTTATCGCCTACCACTGACCTACAGGAAGTCCCTGTTTAGTAGAAACTAGTTTTATTATATTAAGCAGTATGATATATGAAGTATAAGTCCATTTTAGGAACCATATATGATTAATCTCACTACAGATCGACTTATGCATATAATTTTTGCTAACCTTTTGTTTGAGACAGATGGAATGACCCGTCATTCTATCACATGATCTGCTAACACTTCACGAATAACAAATTCAACTTCATTTATTTAAGAGATGAAGTGGAAATTGTTCATGGCACGAACAACAGTGAGATTGTACCAAAATAAAGTAATTATTTATTCTAATTCAAATTCTTCAACTTTAGGGAAATGATATTGAAAACCAAAAATGTTGTCCTAGTGATCTTATACCTGATGAATCAGATGGTACCTTATATCATCACAAATCTATGGATTTGTGATTACTGGCTTTTCCATAGCCATGTTCTCTACCACTCTCCATCAGAACATGATGGTTAGATTTTTCTTCCATATCCATACTTTTACCTATGTGGAAACCCAACAATTAGTTTATTTGGGTAATCGTTACATTTCATACTTTAGTTTTTAAAGCCAAGTTTTGGTATTCCTTTTTACGATGTGGGAAACTTTCGAATAGAAAACCATTTATAACCCCGACGAATTTCGAGGGCGAAATTCATTTTAAGGGGGGTAGAATGTAACAGCCCAAGATTTTATGAAAAATATTCTTTTTAATTTTATTAATGTCTTGTGTTGTACGCTACACCAAAAGGAGCTTGCACAACACACATCCTTGACTTGCCTTGCATTACACGCAATCACGACCTTCCTCGATAGCGTGTGTAATACGCAATACCGAGTTTCACTAAACAACGATATGCTATTAAAATATTATTAAAACTAGCCGTTATGAATAGTAATAACCACTTTTTAAAACTCTGTAAATCTTATTTTTCAAAATGAACATCATTTTTTGATTCGGAGTATCGAATTTAGCCTAAGGTGAAATTTTGGTACTTTTCGGATAACTTTCATATTCTGATGAATAGTGAAAATTACTAAATTTAAATTAAAAACAACTTTTTCAATCGAAATAATTAATAGTGATAAATTATTAATTTTAGTAGTTTTAAAGTATATTTAGAATATATTTTTACAATTTAATACAATGTTGGTCATTGGTTGTAATTTCACATTTAAACCAGACATAATCAAGTGTCAATCTTTTGATATATATTGTTTCCTAAAAACACGCTATTTATTTTAACAGCAGGATTTAATTATAAAATTAATTAATGCAACTTCTATGTTATGAATTTGGTAAAATAGATTTCATTTTTGAATTCGGAATATGAAATATAGCTTAGGATGAAATTTTGGCATTGTTCTGAAAAACATCAATTTTTGATGAATAGTGAAACTACTAAGTGGTAGTTAAAAAAAACTGAATTTTTCATAAAACTTAATTTTGCCGCTTCTGTGAATGGAATTTCGAAAATCCGAGAGACACAGTTAATATCAAGGACTAAAATGTGGTTCAATGAGATGAAAATAATTTTTTGGTGAATAGTAACTTTTTACTTTTTTTACCGCGGTTAATAGTAAATAGGGTAACTAAGGGTAAATATGATATTACTATTACCCTAACACATGTCCTAATTCTATTGGACAAGTGTAATTCGACCAAAAACAAACTTAGGAATAAAATATGACCATTTAGGCCCACTTAGATTAGATTAGGACATTTATTATTAATTTATTTAAAGAAAGGTTAAAATAGCTAAAATCAAAGTTTAATAAGTAAATCATTTTTAATATGGGGTTATACATAAGATAAATTCGATTGTAAATATTCATTAGAAAGCTAAAAAGATTTCCTACATGATTATATTTTATTTGTAATTTTTAGACATCAAATAATTTAATTTATTTATGACACAACGATGATGCGGTAATTATCTTATTAATGAAATATTGACATAATTGATGTTATAAACACCAAAATAAATGTAATTTAAGACTTTTTATGAATTCCACTAATTTTCTAGGTTACTATGATATATTATTGTTGATTTAATCAACTTGTTTTGAACATATAATTCTGTTATGACTTTCACAAAAATCATATATCAAATAGTGTCAAAATTGACACAAAATAGTTTTTAAATCAAATATTATATTATTAATTGTTATTTTATTCCTAAAAATCTAAGGTTCGGCCAAATGACTTAGATAAGGATATATGTATTAATAATATACAATTTGGGGTTCGTTTGGCATGTTAGTGTAAGTTTATTAACCATATAGTGAAAGAAAACAAAAAGACACGGTAAAAGTTAAATTATTTAACTTAGAGTTAAATCTAATTGATAAGGTTAAAATAATACCCTAAACTTGTCTAAATTCTATTGGTTGATAGGATTTCGACCCATCCCAACTTTAGCTTCGAAATAAGACCCTTTGGAACCATTATAAACCGATTTTGACTTTAATATAAAATAATATTTTGAGATATTCCTAAGGTTCCCCTCTCCTCCCCTATAAAAGGACACCTCCTCCCCCTCCTCATCACACAAATTTGAGAACTCAAGCTCGGCCAACCCCTGCCAATTTCTCCTCTCCACTTCCCTAGCAACATCCTAGAGGTTCTGGTCTTCCTCAAAGACCAATTTTAGTGCCCTAAGAGGAGGTCTCAAAGAGGCACTTCAAAGAAGAGGTAATTACCGTTACCAATTCTTTCATCTTTATTTCTTCTTCCACTTCTTCTTCTTAGGTTGTTTCATTATGAAGTAATAACATCAGTATCACTCATATACTGATATGTTATTATAAGTATGAAACAACCCTATTTCACCATCTATCCATCCTACGGAAAAAGAAATCACCGCGCGTGCGTACGTACGGAATACCGTCTCCACGCCGTGGTGTAATCTATTTTCCACCACCACCTTACATGGATGGGTATAATGGTGTAAAGAATAACTATACATAGTTATTACAACATCATATTGATTCTGATATATTGTATAATCCACTCCAATTCAATTCAAAATTTATAGAAATGATATCATCGCTCGTGCGTACGTACGGACTACCGTCTCCACGATGCGATGAGATTCATTCTCCATGTTAACCATTTAAGAATGATTATAATGTATATATAAGAAATAATAATGAAATATATGACATTATAAAGCTACTGGATTTATGTATATATATACATATGTATGTCATCTACTTACATCCATTTCAAGACAATAAGGAAAGGAAAACAGCGTTCATGCGTACGTACGGACTACCGTCTCCATGAACGGTGTTTTTCATTTTATTTATCTACCTATTATATATATATATATACTGAATATATATGATATATAAATCATATTTTATATTCTGGATGTAAGTAAATCATGATATAAGTAATAATGATGTCAAGAACAACAAGTCAAAACACCTACGATAAATGAAACGATTTTACCCAAAACGCTTCTTTAACATGGAAATTACAAAAGAACGGGTAATATAATGTCATAAGTGAACCATATATGATATCATAACAATGAATATGATTCTGTAATAAGTCAATAACATGATTTAAATCATTATACAGGAGGTTCGGACACGTACAAGCAAGTCGGACCTAAGGTAAGGGAAATATCACAATCTCATTTTTATCCGAGATTGTTTATTCGTAAGTATTTACTGGGGTGTATTTTATCATCCACATCCATGTTCCCTCAATATGTAATGTTATTTACATCCACCGACAATTTTTTAAATCCAATTTTACCCTTCTATGAGTTTTTAGTAAAGGATATGAAAGGAATCTTTTTTCGTTTTTCGTACGAGGTACTTTTTGACTTTTCCGACAAAAGTACGAGAAGAATGTTTTTTTTAACTTATACGGCACGAACGGATTTCTACTGTTTTATAAAGCCTTATTTTCATGAAGCTTCCTCTAAAATATTTCATGACTATTTTCAATAAAATCTCTTTCTTTTAAAATTGCATGATGTTTTGTGAAAAGAAATTGATTTTGAAGAAGAAAGGATATTTTCCTCAAGAATTCAATTCAAGTGTTTTATCAAAATTATTTTCCATCTAAGATAATAAAGGGTTCTATTTCTATCCATATTTTTACATTGATTTGACTATGTTGTGATGGAATTATGTTTATGAATTCCTTTATCTTATATGAATTGATTTATGATGTCATGATGTTTCAAGAATCCCATTTTTATTACATGGGTTATGCAATGTTGTATGATTTATGATTTTGTGGCACACATAAGAAAGGATTCATTAAGAGATGGGTGGGACCTATATCTCCCTCCAATGCATTGGGTAATGATTTTATATCTCATGAGATAGACATGGCTGGAATGGTAGGTTATACCGGTTCAGTGAAACAGGACTGAAACGAGGATTACTCGATTCAGAAAGGGACTTTGTCCACTAAGATAGTCTTGGCAATGAGTCTTGACTAACAAGAAATGATTCTCTATGATTATGTGTGTATGCCACAATGAGTAATGTTTTAAGTTATGATTTCATTTTGCTACTATGATTTATTCCATGTTATGAAATTATGCTCTCTTTTGCAGGTTAAGATTTCCAAAAATGTTATGTTCTTATGAAAATTATGTGATTGATATTTCTTTTGTTTACCCTTACTGAGCATTTGAGCTCACCCTTTTATGTTTTCTTTTCCCCAGGATATAAAGAAAGGTTTTAGGTAAAAAAAAAGGGATGACCTTTATGGGAGATATTGAAGAACTTTCACCAGGATTAGAAGATTATGTTCTGAGTTTCCAAAGACACTAAACTATTACGATCCTTGTGTGTGTGTTTTTGTTATGTACTAAGTATTCCGCAAATGTAATGTAATGTCCATGTACGTCAGGCTACG
Organism: Viscum album; assembly: GCA_963277665.1. NCBI lineage: Eukaryota > Viridiplantae > Streptophyta > Magnoliopsida > Santalales > Viscaceae > Viscum > Viscum album. The sequence continues at coordinate 1,878,863,471 of OY728151.1, forward strand.
GGTCTCTACAATCTAGTGAAGGGAACACGAGTTTTGATCAGACCTAGAGAAGTGTTGTGACATTCTTTATTTTCATCAAACATTATGATGTAGGTGGATTCTATCTTGATTATACATGATGTAGACTTGAATTATTAGTTTTAATGGAATTATTCACTTTAAATTATTTTGAATTATTTGTATGATTTGTAATGGATATGGTGTTTTAGTATTGTCTTAGAAATCATGGAAAGTGATTGGTTTTTGGAAGACCCCATTGTTTATAATTTTAATATGATGAATTTAAAATTTCGGTTTGGTTTAATTTAGGTAATTTATTTGTTTAAATTTTTCAAAAAGAAATAAATTATCTGATTTAAATGGATTTTCTTGATGTTGTATTAAAAATTTGGGCATGAGTTGAATGAGATAGATAAAGGTAGTGAAGTATCCCCATTAAATGTGATGGATAATATTTTCAAAGTGCAACCATATAATGGGATAGTGTATGGATGTGATGTTCAACCATAAATGTTGACACTAATCACGATCATGTGTGTGCGTGGTTATGTGTGTTAACATGAAAAATAATATGGAAAATAAATTGGGAAATGGATTAAATGATTTTTTGATGCTTTCCTTGGGAAACTATTTAATGGAATTGATATGAAATGTTTTCAATGTTTAAACTATTTTATTATTTTTTCTAACAAGTTCTTTCCTATTATAGTGAGTTGGGATGTCATTGGGGAAAAGATATTGAGTTTAGACTCACCCCCTACTTGGGAACTATTGTGCATTTCTATATGTCATATATTGACACATAGGTACAGGGAAAGTATCTCATTTCTTTAGTGATTCTTCATTATAATGTGGTCATGTGGAGTTGGATATTGAAGTGGGTGGGGTATTTCTAGTTCTGTTCACTTTTGATTTTGGAGTTTTTTCCTTTTTGGTATTCTTCTGTATGTATTTTGGTTTCTTATTATAATATGTTATGGTTGGAATTTTTTTTATGATTTTAGTTTTCTTCTATACTCATGCATCATATAGAAGTTTCTTTAGTTATTGTTTTTGTGGTTTTGATGTTTCATATTTTAAAGGTAAAATCATCACCCAAATATTCTTAAGGACCTTGGATATTTATTTATATCCATTGGTGTCTTTGGGATGTAACCTAAAGCCCAGTAATCCTCAATCTAATGAGGAGGGATAAGATATTACAAATGGTATTAGTCATGGTTGGTCAAAATAACATTATGTGATAAATGGTATCATCTTGTTTGGGCCCAAATATATTTTTGGGGAAAATGGTATCACTATTGTTTGGTTCTTAACATAGGAAATGGTGTATGTTTTATCTTGTCCTTGAGTTTGAAATAGTATCAGTCTGTCTCTTGGGATGATAGTAGGGAGTAGGATTTTTAGAACATGAAATTTGGGAATAAAATGTTAGAGATAACCACTTTATATAGAACTTGAAGTCACTAGGGTGTTTGGATAAATGAATGTTTTAAGATACTTCTAGGTGAGTTGTCAACTCTCCATCATGGGTTTAACAAATGAGTTTTTTCATAAAATTAATTGATAGTAAGACTTCCCAAGAATAAATAATTATTAATTTTGAGTAAAGTGGTTTATTAAATGAGAAAATTGATATTTTTTGAAAATAATGAAAATGGTTGATTTTAGAAGGCATAGTTGGAGTAATTTCAAAAATGGTTAAAATGTTGATGATGTATGAATTGTGGAATGCTATGTTGTTATATGTGTTGATGTGATAAATTGAAATTGATAATACCTTAGTTGGTAGTAAGTGAGACTAAATGGAGTTTTTTTCTGGTTATAATAAATGGCATAGGGTAGGATTCGTAGAAACCAAATAGATGAGGCTACTAAAAATGTGGCTGTACTTGATCCATATGTTAAAAATAGTTGGTTACTGTAAAAATTAGGCCATTGAGAAAAATTACAAAAGAATAATGCTCCTATCTTTTGGGGGGATTCTAAGCCATAAAAAAATTTTGTATGAATAGGATAAATCAAATCATGAATTTCCTTGGGACACCAGCAAAGATGAATGTCAAGTTGGAAATGTATATACTGAAGGATTTTAAATGATAATTGTTGGAATAATAAGTTCAGTATAAATTGAAAAAATCCATGACTTGGGAGGATTTTAAATAATTTTTTGATAATAAATTATATCCTCACACCTTTCAGATTTTCAAAACAATATACCTTTTTAGTTTTAAATAAGAGAATCTCCCATTGATAGTGTATGTTTCTATTTTTATTAATTTATTCTATTTTTCTAGGTATGTTACTGTAAATTTTTACTTCAAGGAAAACATTTTTGAATAAGGTTTGAGGCCTGATATTCATTCAATGATTTTTGTTCTCTATATTATTGATTATAAATAAATGTTCAATAGGAAAACAATGATAGAAATATATATCTCGGGAAATATAGTTGTGGGGGTAATGTTTATCCCAATTGGAATTGGGGGTAATACTAATACTTGGAATAAGTGGACGATGGAACATGCATATAGAGTGGTGGGACACAACCTATTTAGACCATGGTATCAATAAATCTTAATCGTTGACCAAAAACTAAGAAGATATTTTTCAGTGTGGTTCATTGTATCATATCAAGCGATATTGTTCAACACCAGCTAGAAATTATACCAAATTCATCATGATGGTACATCTTCAGTTCTGTTGTCATTGTTCTCTAGGGTTGGGTTCTAGAGACATATCTCATGTTTCTTAGGTGTCTTATTATTTGAAGGGGTGAGTATAGAAGAATAATTATCATAATTAGAATAGAGTGATCAAAGGTGATTCTAGGAACACCATGAGTCCTCTACTAGGGAAACCTCAACAAGGTAATAGAGAGAAATGATCAGTGAGTAAGAAAATATACATATCTAAGAAAATGAACGTGGTTGATCAATATGGTCCTTTGACGGTAAGAGGTATGATTTCATTAAATTCTACCCTCATTCAAGATTTGTTTTATATAGGGTTATACCACTCATTTATTTCTTCTCATGTTATTGATAATGTGCATTTTCATTATGGGATAATTCATTTTTTTATAATATAAAACTACACTTATCCAATGTGAATGTTGAGAATTTATGTATAAATCATGTTCTATATCTATTGATCTTTCTAAGTTACATTGAGATTTAACTTTTCATGAGAAGGATGACTATGAATTTATTTTTTGTATAGAATATTTGACATTGTTCAAGGACCACATTGACTTTTATGCCTAGAATGATTGTTTCACATCTCTGGATGGAATTGAGAATTACTTTAGGGAAGATTGGGATGAAAAGGAAAGTAGGTAAGGACATTTGGAACCAAATCTTATTAGTTTCTAGTTCAAAACATTTAATATGTGGATGATATTGATAATAGATATTTTTCAACTATTTTTAATCAGTTCCATGATTTTTTCCCTACAAATTTATCATGTTTTCCACCCAAAAGAGAAGTGGAGATTATGATTGATCATTTACTATGGAATGGTCCAATGTAACTTCTGTATTATCGAATGTAACAAACAAAATTTATGGATTTGAATCTTTAGTTATAAGAGTTAGAATGTGAAGGGTTCATTAGACTAAGAACATTTCCAGGGGAAGCACATATTCTATTTTTGATTAAGGTGGATGAAACTATTAGAATTTGTGTTGATTATCATAAGTTTATCCAAGTTAGGGTAAATAATTGGAATCCTATTAAACACATTTACGATCTATTTTATAAGTTAATGGGATCCTATTGGTTCTAAAAAATTGAATTATATTTGGGATATCACCAATTATGATTTCAAAAGTTGGATATTTTTTAAATGGATTTTAGAAGCAGATATATCCATTATAAGTATGGGGTTTTTCCTTCTGGTCTTATGAATTAACCATATATATTTAAAAAAATTGATGAATTGAATACTTAAAAGGTATTTTTGTTCTATTATGGTGGTTTATTTGATGATGTAGTAGTGTAATCTAGAAAAAAATCAGTTCCAGAACATTATTGGGATGTTGTGTTTGGTATCTTGTTGGAACATCTTCTGTATACCAAGTTATCAAAGAGTGATTTATGGATAAAATATGTATATTTACTTGTTCATTTAATTTCTAAAAAATTATTTATATAGACCATTAAAATATATAAAATGTTACCTCCTGGAAACCATTGAACAATGTCTTTGAGTTATGTTGTTTCCTTAGCATTACTGGATACTACATACATTTTATACATGGACTTTTACATTTCTCCTCACTAATTAAATATTTGATGAGGAAATGAGTTCATTTCAAACGGAACAATTAATTTAAGAAATCTTCAAGAACTTATGGTTAGAATTACATCAACACCTATATTCACATTTCCAGTGTATAGATTGATAAATATAGTCTATTTTTATGCATCGATATCTGGGTTGGGATTTTTTATCATACAAGGAGATTATAATGTTGCATATGGATTATGATAGTTATAGTTTCACGAGAAGAACTATGAAACACCGCATGTCATGCCCATAGTATCAAGAAGCATCACTAATGACCCGATATACCTTTCCTTTAATCGTGTCTCAATAGATGACATATGCACACACATCATAGTGCCTATGCAGGGGGGTGAGTTTAAACACAATAGGATTTCCACAGTGACTTACCAACTGAAACCATGTGGAAAAACTTTTTAGACCATTTTAAAAAATATTTTAAGGATTAAACATAGTGCATATCAAATCCATCATCTAATTTTCCCTTGAAAGAATCAGCCGAACCTTAAAACCATTCTAAATTTTATTTTTCTTATTATTTTCCATGTTCATACACACAACCACACATAAATAATTATGTTCGGTGTCACCATTTATGGAGTTAATTCATGTCCATACTCTATCAGATTTTATGGTGGTACTTCATGAACATTATCCACCACATTTGATGGCGGTACTTCAGAACCATTATCAATCCCATTCTACTCACACCAAAAATTTTATGCCAAAATCATGCCAATGAATTTCAATAAAAACATTTTTTTTATTTTTAAATAATTTCAATAAATACATTAGATTCATGAAACCAAAATATAATTTTAAAATAATTGTTTTAATATTATAAATAATGGGTTTTTTAAAAACCAATCACTTTCTTCAACTTCTAGGCCAATACCAAAAAATGATTTTCATTAAGAACCACATAATTATTTCACAACCATTTTAATAAAATAATTCCTTTAAAATTAATCCATCTTGTATAAATGAAGTGTAGTTGATAAAGAATCCACCTACCTCATAATGGTTGGAAAAAAATGAAGAATGACAGAACACTTTTCTAGATCAAATCACAAATCATGTTCCCTTAACTAGACCCAAAAAAAAGATACCATTATAAAATAATTAATAAAACATAAATATATCAATAAAGGATAAGTTAAATGGTTAAAATGGAAACAAGAACCTTTTATCTATGAATGATGAGGAATAATGAGAACTTACTGACGAATACAGGCTTCCAACACAATTTAGTTTTCCTAAGGATTTCTCTTGGATTGAATCAGATCATATATCACAACATGAGAAGAAAAAGAATTCAATTTATTGGATTATTAACATGAAAACAAGGGATTTTAAGGTTGATTTGGATTATATCCACTTTTAGTGAAGGTAAAATGAATTTCACATAGTTAGTATGCTCGGTTTGGAAAACCGTGTGACAATGGGGTGAAAGAATCACTATTGATAATATAGTTTTATGGATGAGATATGAGAGGATTTATTGACAAGGTGTTATGGGAATGTGATGTAGGAAGCTTTTTAAACATGAATTTTCTAAAATTAGAGTTTTGAATAATTTTTATATTGTTTATTAAGATATTAAAAAATTTTGAGATGAATTTAATTTCCATGAAATTAAATTTCTTCTTGATTATGACTTAATTTTAGAATATTACATACTTTTATATCATTCCCACATATTGTATGAGTGTTCAGTTGTTTTTTCCAATTCCATGTTTTTTTATTCCTTAGTAATATGTTTTTATATTCTGTTACTATAACATGTTTCATTATTATCATATGATATTTTTTGATATTTTATTATTATATTTATGTCCAAATCACATTCTACTTCATGTAATGATATGTTTTTGACTTACTGAGAATCTGACCTAACCATTTATTATATCTAAACTCCCTTAATAATGGATATGATTATATCTTGTGATTTTTCTAGATTGAGTCTATAAGAGAAATATTATGGAGAAATGTTACCAAGTGTTATAAAATAATATCTTTATACCGATAATATCTATGACCCTAAACCATTAGGTGCTTGGGTTGTGAGACTGTGTATGAGATGTAATTTTTAAATAATTTAATTAACATGTAATTCATGTCCTAATTAGATGATGTAATTATAGGATCAAATGTGGATAGGGTATTATTTTGTATTTTGGAGAAGAGATATGGTAGTGATGTTGAGAAATATATATATATATATAGTGTAGGTAGCAGTAGGGTCAACAAAACTGGTGGCTAAGATTGCGGTATCGTTGGCCATAACATGCATTGGTTGCTTGAGAAGTAGGTAACAATCACTTGGCTTTGGTAGTTCAATAATTTTAATGGGCCTTAGTAGTGAGGGTAAAGCTAGAAAAGAATCCTGAACTAGTCCAATAGCCTTATCCCTTTGAGACCACATATCCTACCCATGAGGTTATGTATGGTGGGTTCCCCAACTCATTTCTTCTCAAACTGAACCGAGTAGTGCATCATGGCACATGTGGGAACCATGTACCCATGCAGTGAAACACATACAGTGTGAATTCATATTCTTTGGGCATATGCCTCCACTCCCAACATGAAATATGGAATGCTTAAAGGCCGCCACATGGACTATAATTCCCCCAAAGTGGTGTTTTTCTTAACTTTAACACCATGAATTATTTTCATATAAACAAATATATTTTACTAATAATTTTTCCACATAGATCATGATTGATTGACCTATTTAGTTATAAGAGGGTATTTTAGTAGATGGATAGTTATTTTTTGGATCTATATTTATAGGGATGAAAATAAGGATCATCTATGGTTATTATAGAATTAATGGGGTTAGGTACTCCCGTGTCAACTATGTGATACACCATAATTCTAGAACCAACAATATTTCTAATATATATCAGTTTCCCCTTAGATATTATATGATAAATTGGGTGTGGGTCCTCTATATATATGAAATTAAGTCCTCTCCCATCTTTTGTGTGAGGTTAAATGATGTTTATTTCCTCAACCACAATTCTAGTGATGTCAAACTGGTGTCATGATTTTGGAAGATCAGATTATTAAGATTTTATTCTTGTTCATTGAAATTTAGCCTCTAAATACTTGGAATTTTTATTATAATTTAATATTTTTTTTTAATATATATGTTTCAATAGATTATTCTATCCTTGGAGTCTTTTGGTTTTGAGATGACTGGTTTTTGTATTATTTCTCTATAGATTTTGGGGATTCCTTCTGGGTATGTATATACTCACACCTACTAGGGGTTCTTTTCCCCAAGATGTCATGTCTTGTGAAGATTATGGGTAACTGAATAGTAACTTTGATGGATATGGTATTGGTAGAGATTAATGGTACCTAGTGGTGATAATTTTTGGCATTTTTCATGTTTAGAGATAGCTCATTTTAGGAACTTCTTTATCTAAATTGTTTGGTTGTTTTTCCCTTATGGTTTTATAGCAGTGTATTTTTTCCATTTTCATTATTATCTATGTTATAGTTATTAATTTTTTATTTATTGTGTTTTTTGTAAGCATTATATAAATGTTAGTTAGTTTTATTTCTTATTTTTTATGATTCTGTCATTCATTAAGATATGTGTCTTGTAAATGTTCACTAGTATATGGACTAATATTACATGTGATATTCCATCTAGGTGCTAGTTACTAGCCCCTATATTATTGAATTTAGACATTGGGTCAAAAACATGAAATACCACTACCCAAAAGTGGTCCTAGTGGGTCATGAAATGAAAATGTAATGTTAGAGATGGTTTTTATTTATGATGGACTTTGAAGTAATGTGTCTAGTGAGGACTGATTTTGGAATTTTGGGAAATTTTTTAGTGTGGTTCTGTGTATGAATTTTAGGAATGGGAACAAAATATAGGTGTAACAGGAGATGTATCCATTCACCATGACCTGGATAATATTATTATAGACTCAGTATATTGAGACATCATTCATAGTAAAGAACTAATAATGCATTAATAACATTGGAATATTTCATTAATATTCATGTACTTCACGATTCATCTCTTCAAAGATGGTTTGACATTCATCATACATAATATTAAATTATAAGACACCACTATATAGATAATCCGATATGGTTCCAACTGAGAGTTGTAATATGCTCATTTTAATAAATGAGCCACATATTGATGACCAGTTAAGAGAAAAGGATTCCATCAATGGAATGATAGTAATAAAGTTACACTGAATGTGTATGGGGAATCAACTCTTCCCATTGTGATATTAGTAGACCCAATTACTATTATGCGGGTGGATATTCAAGTTCTTATAATGAAGCTGATTAATATAATAAGGAAATATGGGGATACATTTAGGCTAAGTGAAGTTAATGAGTTATAATAACAATGAAAAACCCAGATTCCAATGTGCGACCAACCCTTAGGTGGAAGAGAACTATATTGAGATAGTGGTTTGATATTTCTTCTATATTTGGACACCAACCATCCATATGGTAGTTCTTGAATCTAGTCATATATTTGTTGTAGAGATTTACTAAGAGACCCTGATTATCCCAATACATGACATGATGAATGATCAATGGATAAAGTTCAAGGTAATTTTAATTGAGGGTTATTTTATGGTGATGTTATTGTTTATTTGAATCGATGAGATATTAGAATTTTAGTAGGGAAGGATTTTTGTATCTAAGTACACATCAAGATTCACTAATCTCATGAGGTACTCCCATAACATGATTCGTGAAAGATTCGGCCCCTTATTAATGTTTGATAATTAACTATTTATAGGTATCTATTTAATCATCATTCCACTTTTTATTCCCACATATGTTGTTTTTATATTTCTACTCTTAGGGATGGAGAGAATCATTAAAGAGAGATAGTAGGTAGTAGTACCTTATTCTAGCTATCTAGGAGTAATATTGTCTATAAGGGATTGATGACAAAAAAATCATGGTCACATCATAAGAGGTAGGAACAAGTGTAGTGTTATACCTAAAGACAAATAGATTAGTAGTTTCATAATGCATCTAGTTATTTAGGGGATGTGCCCATAGAATAAAATATGATATGACATGTGACTGCTGGACCTGATGTACAATTGAGGGATTTATGTAAGTTGATGGACCTCTATGTCAAAGGCATTGCCATAATCAGGGACCTAACAGAGGTGTAAAAGTTTTTCCATCAACCATGTTAATGGAGTATTTAGTACAATAGTTAAAGTGATATAATATGAGGATACTACAATCTACTTCTACTAAAATACCTCCCGGGCATTCTACTATAGGATCAGATGATTAGAGGTCATAAATGTATCCATATGAAAATGATGGAGGGTGATGACTACGTATTTTAAACACGATTTGAAATAAAATAATTACCTACTCAATTATAGAACTAGTACTCATTTTCAACTATTTTAGATATTATTTTATTGTTGCATATATAGTTTGAGAGATAATGATTATGGTGGATACACATGAAAAATATATGTGGATAAAGACTCATATTATAAACAATCATATGCATACCCATGTCTACAGATGATTTGAGATTTCACTTAGTGTATATAAGTTTTAATGAGACCATATCATGGATATGATGAATCCCTACAACATCATCCTTATTATTGATGTGATGATGTGAGATATCTTACAAAGAAATATCTATCATTGTTTTAGCCCCTAATAATGATATACAATAAGTGCATAATATTTTCTCTAAAGTATGTCACAAAAAAGATCAAAAATATGAATTACATTTTTTAAATTTATTACCATACAAAATAAAAATTGATATTTTTTTGAGATTACATTAGAAAAAGAAAAATAAAGAAAATTGATTGAAACAAAATGAGATAGGCTAACTATTTCAAATGATAGAATGATTAGAATGAATGGATGTTTAAAAAATGATATACAAGTTAAAAAAGTGAACAAGATTCAACCATTATAAAAAAATTTCTTCATAGTCAATGTAAAAACCCAGGTGATGATAGAAAAAATATTTTTCATTTTTTTAATATGAAATATAATGTAATATTTTTTTTAAAATTATTATGTAATTTTTCATAAAAAATGAAATAATTTTAACTAAACTATTTTTTATAAGGTTTTATTAAAAATTTTAATTGCTAAATTTTATAATATGAAATGGAATATAAGAATATTTTTTTTAAATTATAATATAAAAATTTACATATAGTTATGTTTTTGGATTTTTCAGAAAATATTGATTCATAAATGAATTGTGAAAAATTTTGATTTTTTAAAAAGAAAAATTTTCTTATAAATAAATTAATAAATATAATAGTAACATTATGTTTTTAATTTTATTTTTGGTATCATAATAATAATCTATTTATATTTAATCTTCTTAGTTACTTTTGAATCAAATTTATATTGGTTTTTAGCATAAGTTTGATTTTGGGTTTAAAAATGGGGTTTTCTAAAAACTGTATTAAAATGCATTATATTTATCAATTTTTGATTAATTAAAATAATACCTAATGGGTAATGTTTTAAAATAAATATATTGATTATATATCAATAATTTTTCATTTAAAATCATGCAATGATTATTATTATTCATTGAGTTAATATATAATAATATTTTTCATGAAAAATACTCTTCTTAAAGAACCCTTTTCTTACTTCTTATACATGATTAATTTTAAATTAAATTTTACAATTTTTTGATTGGAATTTGGAATAATGGATTCCATTTTTTTTTAAAATATTAATTTATATTATATAATAAGTTTAAATTAATTATTGAGAAAAATTAATTGTGAAAATTGTAAAAATTTATTACCATGGTTAAGGTAAAAATTAAATTACTGGGGGGGGGGGTTAATCTAAAATTAAAATGGTTAAAATGACCTAAAAATTTATATTAACCCATTATATGTCCATATTTACACCTAAAAGCTTCTATTTTCATGAATTTATCATTTTTAATTATACAAATGTGGGTATGATTGAATCTTTTAAACAAATTACAAGCATTCGACTGACCTCATTTATAAAAGGCCACCCTTCACTTCTCTTGTATACACCATCAAACCTCTTTGATTTAGAAAAAACCTACCTAAATACTTATCCAACTTCCTCCACTCATGACATAAGTCTTATTTTTTCATAAATCCAACCTAAGAAGGATTTTGGTCAATAACTATGAAGGATACCTGAATAAGAGGTGATATTCACCAATGATTGTTTTTGTTTTATTTCTTACTCCACCTCCTTAAATTATTATTATACCATGGTGATATAATAAAAATTTATATTAAATATTTTTAGATATTTTTATGTTATGTTAATAACCTAAAAATATCTCTACTTCCATTAAATGGGTTACAAAATCTTTATTCATGTGTAAGGAGGACTACCACCTCACGAACCGATGCCATTAATTTTTTATTACAATATATTACTATTGGGTATTGTGATAGATAATATATATATATATATATATTATTTTTAACATAATTATACATATTGATTAATTATATCACATATTCCATTTTTTTACTTTCAATTCTGTATGTGATACTATAACGTCGCTCGTGTGTACGTCGGACTACCGCCTCACGAAGCGATGTGATTGGTTTTTCACTAATGATTTAAATGGAAGGTAACAAGGGTAAATATAATGAATATATGTGATATTAATAAAAAATTATTATAATTATGAAATATTTATCATTCCAAAATGAAATTATTTCATTTTATTTCATTCACATAAAAATTATAACGTCATTCATGGATGCGTGGACTACCGCCTCTACAAAGAGATGCGATTCTCTTTTTCATAACTACATCAAAATAATGATAAATATAAGTATATATAATTAAATAATATATAATTTATTATATTTCTATCATTATGGAAGATAAAATATTACTTACCATCGTTCCATATTGATCATTGAAAAATTTGATCGTTACTCAAGCGTATGTACGACCTACCACCTCCATGATTGTGATGGCCAATTCATTTTTCTTATCCATATTTCATGATTAGTTTTGAAAGAATAATTTATGTTAAAATAAGGTAATTATTAAATTATTATTATTCAATATTGGTTTAAATAATGATTCCTTTGACTATAGTCAACCAACCAAAGTCATTTTTTAAAAATAAGCCAAATATGGTCATAATAACTGACGTAAACATAATTTGGTTAGTAATTGTATATAAAATTATAATAGGTGAAATTAAAGTAATAATAATCATGAAAAAATTTATATATAAAGTAAATAATTAAAATATGTTTATTATTCCGGAAGATAAATACACACATGGCAAGTAGGAATCAAGGTAAGGGACTTTTCCTAAATTTCCTTTCGTTGAGGCATATTTTGATGTTATGAAAATATATTATTTATGAGGTGTATGTATTGACATGTTATATCATGAATATATATAGTCTTATGGTATTTAATTTTTGAATGTTATTCTTTCATGGGTATTATGATTTAAATATTTCTAAAGTGATATGAGACTTTTCTTCTAATTAAATCCTCTTTTAATGTTTTCCTCCATACTCAATTTCTCTTCCATATTAATGTTTTCAAAATTATTTTTGATGTGATTTTATATAGATATATAATATTTCTAAATATAATTTTAATTTATTTTAATTTTTTTCTAATTCAAACTTTTTACATGTTTGAAACGATACATTTTAACAATTGACAAATGGGATTTTCTATTTTTAAATATACAAAAACAAAATTTTTTGTAAATAACCGAACCCTAGTATCCCAGAGATAGTACATAAATTAATTAAATTTTCATAGATAAAATATTATAATCCCAAAGGACCGATCAGTTTAGTAGTTTTGGAAGCTAGATTACATACATGAACCTTATATTACAATTGAAACTACAAAATACAAGATAATCAATCCTTTGAGAACACTGATGTTATCATAGTTTAAACATTTATATAAACCATAATACACACCTTGGAATATTGGGAAAAATAAAACATAATAAATGGTTGAGATGAGATTCTCAGTAAGGGTAATATTACAATAGAAGATTTTATAAATAAATAAGTATAACCATTATGTAAGGGTACATAACTAAAACAAAATCCATTTAAACATAATCTTGATAAAAATATGGAAAGAATAAATGAAAATAAAATAATAAAAAATGAATAATCCCATAGATATTCCAAAAATTGAATAATCACATAGAATATCAGTAACTAATCTCATAATGAGGGAATGCATATTTTCGAACATCATAAACATTCTATTAAGGATTTGACCAAGACACCATACATAAATGGTAAAGGTCTTGGAAATACCCAAAATAATTTGTCTCAGGATACATACTGATGCATCAAGGGGATATAGTGGTCCCCAACCTTCAATTACTAAGTCCAATTCATTCCTTCGATGAAAATATAAACAACATAAAAATTCATATTGAAAAACTAGAAAACAAATGTGAATAATATAACCATAAACCATAAATAGTATCAAAATAGAACATACATAGTAAAAATGATCATAAAACCTTCAATAAAATATAATAGACTGTATCATAATATATAAACCTCAATCATGTATAATATACAACAAAGGATTTTGACCTTGATAAAAATACACTAATAAAATCAATAAAATTTTCATGGGATAAATACCCCTTTTTTACATTGAAATCATTTATTTAAAAGGCTACATAATTTTAAAAGAAAAAAAAAATTTATTTAAAAGAATATTGTAAACTTGTAAATAAATCATTAAACAATTTAGGTTTCTTGAAGATATAAAAATCTATTCATGCCATCTATGTTAAAAAAACAATTCTTATAAATTTTTGTCAAAACATTCTTAAAGTACATCATTTGGAAAATAAAAAAAATATTCCTTTCAGACCGTTACATAAAAAGTAAATCATGGGTATAAATACTTCAAAATTTGCAGGACAAATGTAAATTTTTTTAGAAAACATTTTTAATAAATATGGACATGGATGATAAATATTTCCCAACATATAATTATGTATAAAAAATGCTGAATATTAATTTGATTGTGAAATTAACCCTTATCATGTACTTTTAATTAGTTAATGGTTCTTTAAACTCTTGTATTAGGGTTTAAATCATGTTATTAATTTATTACCAAATCATATTCAAATTTATGATATCATATATGATCTTCTTATATAATATTTTGTTATTACCCTATTTTCTAGTGTTAACTGCGTTATTCTCCTTTGCATGTTTTATCATGTATATCATGGTTCTTATAAATGGGATGTATTTATTTAAACACACGAATAATATTAAGTTCATAGATATTATATTTACTTACATTTTTATAATCATTATATAAGTGTTAACATGGAAAATTAATCACATTTTCTCGTGGATATGGTATGTCGTACATATGCATGAGTGAAAATATCATTATCTTAATGGTGAAAAGGTAAGTGTAGTACCCCAAGATTTCATATTGAGTTATTTTCTTTAAAGTAATTCAATATCTTGTGCTACACGCAACACCGAGTTCAAGAACACCAAGACTTACCAAACTAGACATTCAAAAAGCGGCTATGAATAATATTAACTTTATTTTTAATTTTATATACACCATATAATTTTAACATCCATATTATGTGTTTCTTATACATAATATAAGAACAAATTAAATTTTTTATATAAAAGAAGTATTTCTAAAAAAATGAAATTTTACCGCCTTTTAATGGAGAACCATTTTTAAATCCAATCTTTGACACTTTTATATATTCAATTTGATGAAATAAACTTCTTCATTAGAAGAGGGTCATAAAAATTTAGTTTGGATAAATTTTTGGTGCTTTTCTGATAACTTTCATATTTTGATGAATAGTGAAAATACTAAATTTTAATTAAAAACAACTTGTTTAATCAAAATAACATATTGTGTTATATTATATATTTTAATTTTTTAAGGTATAATTAGATATATTTTTATTATTTAATATAATTTTGGTCTTTGGAAGTAATTTTACATTTAAATTGGACATAAACACATTTAAATTTTTTGATAGTTTTTACTTCTCAAAAACCCGTTTTTTGGTTTTCACAAAAGTAATATTTTTTAAATTAATTAATACAACTTATATTTTTTTAATTTGGTGAAATAGACATAATTTTTTAATTTTATATATCCAAATTATCTTAGAATAAATTCTTGGTATTTTTCTGGAAGCTTTCGATTTTTGATGAACAGTGAAAACACTGCATTATTATTTTAAACGAACATTTTATTTAAATAATTACTTATTTAATTTAATTTTTTTAAGTCAAAATAGACTCATAATACCTATATAAATTCAATTTAATTCATTGGAGTCATTTTATAATAATATTATATGTATAAAACTTTATTGAGCTTTTTACCGTCTTTTACCCGCCTTCTAGGCACATTTGCAAATTTGCATAAAACACAATTTTACTGTTTCTATGGATTGAATTTTAAAAATCTGAGAGACATGGTTGAAATAAGTAAGTAAAATATGGTTCAATAAGATTTCAACAATTTATGGTGAATAGTAACTTTTGAATTTTATTTACCACGGTTAAAAGTAAATAGGGAAATTAATGGTAAAAATGATATTTTAATTGCCCTAAAACATGTCGTAATTCTATTATATAACTGTATTTCGACCAAAATCAACCATAGGAAAAAAATATGATCCTTTTGGTCCACTTGTATTAGATTAGGACATTTATTAAAATATTATTTAAATAATATTTAAAAGAATTAAATTCAATGTTTTGTAACTAAAACATTTTTAATATATGGTTATACATAATATAATTTCAACTATAAGTATTTATTAGAAATATAAAATTATTTCCTACATAATTTTATTTTATTTATAATTTTCAGTCATTAAATAATTAAATTTATTTATGACATAATGATGATGTAGTAATTACTTTATTAATTAATGATTAAAAAAATTGATATTATAAATATCCAAATAAATGTAAATTGAGATTTTTGAGTAATTCCATTAATTTTATAGGTTAATATGTCATTTTAGGGTTTATTAAATAAATTTTTTTAAGTGATAATGTTTTTATGACATTCACAAAAAATACTAAATAGTGTCAAAACTGACATAAATTAGTTTTTAAAACAAACACTATATTATTAATTGATATAATATTCCTAAAAATATAAGGTTCTTCCAGAGGACTTAGATAAGGTTATATATATCAATAATGAACCACTTGGTGTTCTCTTTGATTTTTATAGTATGTTTATTAACTATTTATTATAATAATAATAAAATACTTCGTAAAAGTTAAACTCTTTAACTAAGAGTTAAATATAAATGTTATTGTTAATATGGTGACCTATACCAATCTAAAACCTATTGTTTGAAAGGATTTAGACCCATAACCACCTTATCCTCTAAATAAATCTATTTTGAACCATTATAAACTGAAAATGAATTTATAATAAAATAATATTTCAATATTTTCTTAAAGTGACCTCTCCTCTCTTATAAAAGGTCACTTCCCCTTATCTTAATTTCACACCTCCAAAGACAATTGGCATGGACAACCCCTTGCCAAATATCCTCCCAAATAATGTCACTATATCCTAGAGGCATTCCTTTGATCAGAAATCCATCCTAAGGTTCCCTATTGATCAAATTAAATGGAAGCACCTGAGGAAGAGGTAATAATTTCACCACCTCTTTCAAAGTTATCTTCTTCATCCACTTCATATTTATTTTTTGTTTCCATAACAAAATAATAACTTCAGTACCTTATACATACTGTGATTTTATGATAAATATGTTACAACCATATTAATTATTCTATCCAACCTATGAATGACAAAGTCACCATGCGTGCATACGTACGACTTACCATCTCCACGCCGTGGTGTAGTTTTTATTCAAAACTTCATTATTTGGATGGGTATAATAATGATGTTTAATTGATGTAAATAATAAATATAACTTGTTAATTATTCTTTATATATGATATATAATCCAATTATATATGATCTCACATTCAATTGAATGATATTGTTGCTCGTGCGTACATAAAGATTATCATCTCCATGAACGCGATGAGATTCATTCCCCATCGTAACCATTCATGAATAATTTTCATTTTATGATTAAAAATAATTTTTCATAACTTTATAAACTTTAAAATATTATTCAAATACATCTTATCCATAACAAACATGACTTACATAACAAAACATATAAAGAAAAATGAATGAGTTAACACCTAAAACAATGATACTACTAAAATATTATTACAGAAGCAATATTATAAGATCATTTATGATATCATATTTATGTTCATGGTTCTAGTATAATTTAATAACAATGATTTAACTTTTATATAGGATGTTAAAATACCCTTGACTAATGAAAAGTACAAGGTAAGGTGTTCCTTATCTCACTTTTAACTTCGTGAGATTTCCATTGTTCACCACTTATTTATTGCATATTGTGTATTGTGTACTACAATTTGATATATATTATCATGATTATATTTATATTCATGGTATAATGTGATTTATTTTTCAGTTATTAAGTTTTGGTCTTACGACTCAATTGATTACAATGCGGTAAAGGGTTTTCATCTCACTTTTTATTTCTGTGAGATTCATGCTATATTTTCCACTATTTCCTTTTGTGTGGTGTATGTACTTCCCATGATTGTATTATTTGTTTAATATACCTTAATACATGGGTATTTAAATCTTCATTTAAATATAATTCTTTCGTGGAGTGTATGTCTTTTAAGTTACAAAATCGGTAAGGTAACTTCATATTTCAATTTCAACTCATTGGCTTTTACGCAACTTCATTGATTATTTTACTCCATGATTATGTATGAAATCACTATTTATTTTTTTATTTAGTATTTTCCACTCCCATTTTAGTGGATATATTTTTGATAGACATAATAAATCCATTGATAAATTCTCAAGTCATCGATATGAACTTGATAAGAATAATCTTAACTCAATTTCTATTCATTGAGTTAAACATCAAAGTCATCAGTGTTGTTTTTACAAAAAATATGTGTGAATGTACTATGATTGATTCAAATTTAATATAAAACCATATTGGGTGTATTTATGTTTTTCACACATAATTATTTCATTTATTTATCCTTAACCTACAGATAGTGTCTTTATAAGGGATTTATTCATAATTTATATTCCATTGACACTTCTTTGTTGTTAGGCGCCAATTCACTTTTATATGGTGTAGATACTATAATTTGACATAGTATATCATGAATCGCTTTATTCTCATGATATTATAAGGTTTTTATTACCTCAATTTTTTTTTATCCAAGAATCTCTCATTTTGTTAGTAACTCTAACTAAAATATCATTTTAAAGGTTTTACAGATTTATTTTTCTAAATCCTTTTCAATAAAGTCCATGTTTTAAAAATGGTTTTAAGGATTTTTTAATATGGAATTAAATGTCTCAAAATTAAAATTCTTTTTTAAAGATTCAAAGTTGTATGGGACACTTTGATTCAAAAATATATTTTAAATGACTTCTTGATAAATAGTGATACGTTTAAATGTTTTTCTGTAAAAGAGGATATTTCTCTCAAATAGTTTTAATGATTATTTTCAATTATATCAATTTACTTAATTATTATTGATTGAGGTTGATTTATTATAATACAATCTTCTATATTGTATTGAATTAGTTATGTTTGATTCTGGATGTGCTATTTTTATACCATTCGTGGTTTATGGTTAATGTATTAACATTTATCATGTTAGTTTTAATATGAATGTCTATGTTATGTTCCACCCTTTTCATATGAGGAATGAATTGGACTTAGTAAGTGATGAGTGGAGCTTTCTATTTCTCATCGATGCATCGGTAGGTCTAATGAGACAAACTAGTGTCTTGGAAGAAGGCCTCGACAAAATTTTATTTGTAGTCTTGGAATGAGGCCTTGACTATGTGGTTACGATGTTCGGAATTATGTATTCTATTATTATGAAATTATCTATTGATATTACATGTGACTATTCGACTAGTAGAATATCCATGTGAATAAGTAAATCTCTTTATTTGATTTATATTTTCAAATTATGCTAAACTGTATGTTTAAAAGGATTGTGTTTTAGTCTTATACATTCCCTTAAACATTTATAATTATTTATAATAGTTTCCACTATATTGTTATCCTTACTGAGCATCTGAGCTCACCCTTTTCTTATGTTTTATTTTTCCTAGGATGTAAAGAAGTATATTATCACTGACCTACAAGAATAGGATAAGGAATATAAGTGTGTTCAAAGGAGACACAATATTGTTGTTTTTCATTTAATAATGTAATGTAAAACTTATGTATGTATCTAGTACTTCTAATAATACTAAACTAATCAGCCTTTCGAGACATAATCTATCGTGAGCATGCCAATGTTATATAATAATGAACCAACTATAGGTAATTATGGTCGAGGCATTACATTTGGTATTAGAGGAATTTTAGGACAAATGTTGGAAGCTATATTTAGAAAATATCTGATTAGAAAACAATACCCTAAGATATACTTTAAGTATTAGTATACAAGAACATCAAAAAAATTTCAATATGTAAATATTATGTGGGTTTTCCAAGAAATACATCTTTGTCTGGATACGTGTAGGTAGAGGAGGAACTGGAATAGATATACCCATGAGTGAAAACTCTGACAAGATGTTTCAGGCTTGACATGGAGTATCACGGTACACGACAACGGGCCTTACTAAACACTTGGTTACGACACTCCCGGAGGATATGTTTAGGATAATTAAAATCTTCATTAAAAAATGATTTTAATGATTTTAATATAAGATGAGAATAAATAACCTTGGTTAATCCTAAGGTGTTTTAGATTTGAAATAAGGTGTCATGAAATTCTCTAAATGATTTTATGACTGACACTATGCTTTCTTATGTTATTCAGTGGCTGGATTCCAAGGAAGTCATAGTAACATTTAACATGATGTAAAAGGTAGGAACGATGATGTAAATGAGAAACTAAATGAAATTTTTATAGGTGTAAAATATATCGTGTTCTTGCCAAAATAGGTTTCCAAAAATATGATCAATAATATATACATTATTCAACTCCCAAAATGAAAAAAAGAGTGAAAGGTGGAAAATGATAAGAGCTCCATCCGTGGAAACCGTGGAGAAAAGAATGCTCAATTTCAATCATGCCAGAAATTTGGAAGGGGAAACCCATGAAAGTGTCTCAATGGAAAAAAGAAATGATTTATGTGTGGGAAATAATGACATAAAGTAAAGAATTTCTGAGGAAAAATAATGTGTACTATGGAAGAAAATAAAAATTATCCTAAGAATCCAATTACAGTCATTTTCTGTAAATGTAAGGGACCTTGGAATTACCAGAGTCAATGCCCCATTATATAGGATAACCTCTATGTCAAGAAAGAACCTATGTGGAAATAAATGGATGGAGAAATGTTTAAAAGTATGTGATTACTTTGGAAGACTATTCTCTTGTATGTGTAACCATGTAGTTTGTTATGTGAAAATGATATTTGAGGAAGACTTATCTTTTCATTTGTGGATATAGTTATAAAGAACCATTTGGGTTTATATGATCCTTTAATTTGAAAAATTACAGGTTATTAATTTTTGGGATGAAAATGCAAGTTATGAGATGAAATTTGTGGTTAAATTATGTTATGGTTATTTTGAAAATTATTTATCATTTTGGGAATGTTATAAAATATATTTTTTGAAAAAGGACAACACGTAGACTGTGTGACAACCCGTTGTGTCAGACAAATCTATGGGAATCGAATCCACAACCATAGTGCGATTGGGATTTATCTCCTACCACTCAACTACATGAAGTCCCTGGTTAGTGTGCCTATTTATTTTTAGTTAAATGATTTTATTGATCAATAATAATTTTATTCAGGATCTGATTTCTTATCAAATTGAAATCCTTATTACAATAAAATGATTTGGTGATTAATTGATAAATGTTATTTTGGAAGATGTGTGCTCTGTTGGGAACTATATATGTTTACGGAAAATTGAATACTATGGAATTTCATCTGAGGGGTAATAATGGATTTTTTGGAAGAATCTATGTTTTTTCTATAGAGATTCAGTTTATTAATGGAAATGATTAACCTATCATAGAGAATATGTGATTTGGTTAATTATACTTCTGTATGAGACTTTAAGAGTAGTTGATGTTATTTGGAGATAAATGTTAATATTTACTATGAAATAATATGTGGTTTAATTCTTCTATGTTTTGGGTTTTAATCTTAGTTTGGATTATATTTATGGATTTTAAGGACAATTGTTTATTGAATAGTCTTTATTGAACTTTGGGTATTGTTTTTTCAATTTTAAAATTTATGATTACAATTTATTTCTTTAAAAGATTATCCATTTTGGGGATCATCTGATCTTGTACTATCCATTTGGATTTGGTTAATCTCTAAAGACAAGGGAAATATATAGTTTATATTTTGTAGAAATGTGATTCTCTAGAAGTTGATTCTTGCGCTTTAGGTGTGACCAAGTCATCTTGAATACTCATCATTTGGAGAAAATGAGTTAGTGGTATAAATTTAATAAAAGATGAAAGTTTACTTAAAAATCTAGTATATATCTTTATGATTTTAGTCAATATCATAAATAAATTCCTCAACATTAGGAAATTAAACATAAAACAAAACATGTTGTCTGTTTTCTTTTCCTACTGGGAAACTAATAACTAGTTAACCCATCATAAGTTTCTGGTTTTCTTATTGTTAACTTTCTCCTAATCATGTTTTTTATCACTCTCCATCAAAACATTAAACATACTTCATCTTCCATATCCAAGTTTTCCTACATGGAATCTTAGTATGGGTTATCTCGGGTGACCTTTGTAGCTTTCTTTCTTTCTTTTAAAGTGATAGTTTTATTGAATCTCTGTATGATGCGAGAATTTCAATAAAGTTCCCAAGACGAGTTTTAAAATTTTGAGGATGCAATTTCCAAAAGGGGGAAGAATGTAACACCCTAAGATTTCATAGTATGTTATTTTCTTTAAAGTAATTCCATAGCTTTCACTACACACAACACCTAGTTCAAGCACACCACGACTTACCAAACTAGCTGTTCAAAAAGTGGTTATGAATAGTATTAATTGAATTTTGAATTTTATGTACTCCATATAATTTTAACATCCATATTATGTGTTTATAAGTCGTAATATAAGAACAAATTCAATTTTTTAGATAAAAGAAGTATTTTTCAAAAATAAAATTTTACCACCTTTTAATAGAGAACCATTTTTAAATCAAATATTTGACACTTTTATATATTCAATTTGAAAAAATAAACTTCTTCTTTAGAATAGGGACATAAAAATTTAGTTTTTATTTCGGTGCAATTCAGATAACTTTCCTATTTTGATGAATAGAGAAAAATACAAAATTTTAATTAAATACATCTTTTTAAATCAAAATAATTTATAGTGTTAAATTATATATTTTAATGGTTTTGAGGTATAATTAGATTATATTTTTATCATTTAAACCAATTATTATTATTGGAGGTAATTTTACATTTAAATTGGAGATAAACACATATCAATCTTTTTATAGATTTTACTTCTCAAAAACCCAATTTCTGGTTTTCACAACAGAAATATTTTTTAAGTTAATAAATAAAACTTCTATGTTTTTAATTTGATGAAATAGACATCTTTTTTGAATTTGAACTATAAAAATTGTCTTAGAGTTAATTTTTGGTATTTTTCTGAAAACTTTCGATTTTTGATGAATACTGAAAAACACTTAGTTATTGTTAAAAATCGATTTTTTATTTAAATAATTATTTATTTAATTTAAAAAATTTCACGTAAAAATAGATACATAATACCTATATAAATTCAATTTCATTCATGGGAGTCATTTTATAATAAGATTAGTTATATAAAATTTTATTGAACTTTTTACCGTCTTTTACCCACCTTCTAGGCACACTTGAAAATTTGAATAAAACGCAATTTTACTGCTTATGTGGATTTAATTTCAAAACTCCAAGAGACATGGTTGAAATCAATAATTAAAATTTGGTTCAATAATATGAAAATAATTTTTTGTGAATAGTAACTTTTGAATTTTATTTTCCACGGTTAAAAGTAAATAGGGAAATTAATGGTAAAAATTATTTTATATTTACCATATCATGTGTCCTAATTATATTGAATAAGTTTATTTCGACCAAAATCAACCTTAGGAATAAAATATGATCTTTTTGGTCCACTTTTATTAGATTAGGACATTTATTATTATTTTATTTAAAGAAGAGTAAAAAGAGTTAAATTCAAAGTTTAATAACTAAAACATTTTTAATAGAGGGTTATACATAAGATAAATTAGTTTATAAGCATTCACAAGAGAACTAAAAATATTTCCTACATAATCATATTTTATTTATAATTTTTAGACTTTAAATATATAAATTTATTTATGACACAATGATGATGCAGTAATTAACTTATTAATGAAAGATTAAAATAATTGATATTATAAATATCCAAATAAATGTAAATTGAGAGTTATGATGAATTACACTAATTTTATATGTTAATATGACATTTTATGGTATATGAAATAAATTTTTTTCAAATTGATAATGTTTTTATGACTTTCAGAAAAACAAAATACCAAATAGTGTCAATATTGATATAAATGAGTTTTGAAAACTAATACTATATTATTAATTGATACAATATTTTTAAAAATCAAAGGTTTGGAAAACGGACTTATATTAGATTAGATATATCAATAATGAACCACTCGGGGTTCTCTTGGATTTTTATAGTACGTTTATTAACCATTTATTAAAATAATAACACAATACATGGGAAAAGGTAAACTATTTAACTAAGAGTTAAATCTAAACGTTATCGTTAATATGGTGTCTTAAACCTATATAAAACCTATTTTTTGAGAGGTTTTCGACCCATCTGCACCTTATCCTAGAAATAAATCTAATTGGATCCATTAAAAACCGAAAATAAATTTATAATAAAATAATATTTCAAGATATTCCTAAAGTGACCCTCACCTCTCTTATAAAAGTTCACTTCCCCTTCTCTTAATTTCACACCTCCAAAGCCATTTTTCTCATTCAAAACATGCACAAATATCCTACCAACTACTTTCACTACACTTTAGAGTCCTTCTTTTGATCATAAAGACAACCTAAAGATCCCTTTTGATCAAATCAAAAGGAAGCAGCCGAAGAAGAGGTATTAATTTCATCTACTCTTTAACAGTTATCTTCTTCTTCCACTTCCTCTTTCTTTGTTGTTTCCATACCAAAATAATAACTCCTATACCTTATACATACCGTGATGTTATTATAAATATGTATAACCATATTCATTATTCTATCCATCCTATGAATGACAAAGTCACCATACGTGTGTGCGTATTGCTTACCGTCTCAACATCGTGGTGTAGGTATTATTCAACACATCATTATTTGGATGGTTATAATAATGATGTATAATTTATGAAAATAATAAATAAAACATGTTAATGATTCTGTATATATGATATAAAATCCAATTATATACGATCTCACCTTCAATTGAATGATATTGTCTCTTGTACGTACATATAGATTACCGTCTCCACAAACGCGATGAGATTCATTCACCATCATAACCATTCATGAATAATTTTTATTTTATGATTAGAAATAATTATTAATAACTTATTATAATTCTGGATATGAATCAAATACATCCTATCAAAAACAAACATGACTTAAGTAACAAAACATATAAATGAAAACGAACTAGTTAACTCTCGAAACAATGATACTACTGAAATATTATTAACAAATCAATATTTGAAGATCATATATGATATCATATTTATGTATGTGGTACTTTTATAGTTTAATAACAATGATTAAACTATTATACAGGAGGTTAACGTAACCTCGACTAAGTAAATGTACAAGGTAAGGGGTTTCTTATCTCCCTTTTAATTTCGTGAGATTTCCATTGTTCACCACTTATTTATTGCATATTGTGTATTGTGTACTACCATTTGATATATATTATCACTATTATATTTATATTCAAGAAATTATGTAATTAATTTTGTGGTTATTAACTTTTGGTCTTACGAATCGATTGATTACAACATGGTAAGGGGTTTTCATCTCAATTTTTATTCCCGTGAGATTTATGCTTTATTTTCCGCTATTTCCTTTTGTGTGGTGTATGTACTTCCCCTGATTGTATTATTTGTGTAATATACATCAATTTATGATTATTTAAATATTAATTTTAATATCCTTATTTCATGGAGTGTATGTTTCTTAAGTTACCAAATTGGTAATGGAACTACTAATTTCAATTTCAACTCATTGGGTTTTATGCAACTTCATTGATTATTTTACTCCAAGATTGTGTGTGAAATCACTATTTAGCTATTTATGTAGTAATGTACACTCCCCTTTCTATGGATATAATTTTGATACACATAATCATTCCATTTATAAATTCTCAACTCATCAATATGAACTTGATAAGAATAATCTAAAATCAATTTCGATTCATTGAGTTAAACATCCAAGTCATCAGTGTTGTTTTTACAAGAATATGTGTGAAAGTACTCTGATTTATTTACACTTAATATAAAATCATATTGAGTGTATTTATATTTTTCACACATATTTATGTCATTGATTTATACTTAACCTAAGAATACATTCTTTATAAGCGATTTAATCACAATTTACATTCCATTCAGACTTCATTATTGTTATTCATCAATTAACTTTTATATGGTGTATATAATGTACTTTGATAGATTATATCTTGATTCCTTTTATTTTATTTATATTATTTGGTTTTTATTGTCTCAAATATTTTTATTCTTGTGTCTCTTATTTGTTTAGTAACTCTAAATAAAATATCATTCTAAATGTTTTAAAGATTTATTTTTCTAAATCTTTCTCATTAATGTCCATGTTTTAAAAATGGTTTTAAGGATTAATTTATATGGATATAAATGTTTTAAAATTTAAATAAATTTAAAAATATTCAAACTAGTATGGGAAAATTTGATTTGAAAAATCTTTTACACAGATTCTTTATAAATAGGGAGACTTTTAAATGTTTTCAAGAAAAATGGGATATTTCTATCAAATAGTTTTACTGGTTATTTTAATCTGTGTAAATATTCTTCATTATTCTTGACTAATGATGACTTATTATAATAAAATCTTACATATTTTATTGAATGAGTTATATTTGACTATAGATGTTCTATTTTTATACTATTTATAGTTTATCGTTAAAGTATTAACATTTTATATGCTAGTTTTAATACAAATTTTTACGTTATGTTCCACCCTTTTCATATGAGGAATGCATTGGACTTAGTAAGCGATGAGAGGAGACCGCTATAGCTCCTCGATGCATCGATAGGTCTCATGAGACAAACTAGTGTCTTGGCATAAGGCCTTGACAAAATTTTATTTGTAGTCTTGGCATGAGGCGTTCATTAAGTGGTTATGATGTCTGGAATTATGTATTCCATAATTATGAAATTATATATTGATATTAAATGTGGTTATTCGACTAGTAGAATATCCACATGAATAAGTAAATGGAATCATTTGATTTATATTTTCCATATTACGCTGAAGTTTATGTTTAAAAGGATTGTGTTATAGTCTTATAAATTCCATTAAATTCTTATAATTATTTATGATTGTGTCCTCTATATTGTAACCTTACTGAGCATCTGAGCTGACCCCTTTCTTATGTTTTATTTTTCCTTGGATGTGATGAATTATATTATGGCTGACCTGTAAGAATGGACGAAGGGATATAAGAGTGTTCAAAGGATACATAATATTGATGTTTCTCATTTTATAATGTAATGTAAAACTTATGTATGTATCTAGTACTTTCAAGGCTAGTAAACTAATCAGTTTTTTGAGACTTGATCAATTGTGATCATGCCAGTGTTATGTAATAATGGTCCGACTCTGGGTAACTAGGGTCAGGGAATTAAAGTAAGAAATTATATGGTATATAAATAATAAATAATAAATATAATTTAATATTTATTATTTATAACCAATATATCCATCATTATACCCATCAAAATAAAGTGGTGATGAAAATCAAATTACACAACGGCGTGGAGATGGTAAGTTGTGCCTATGCATGCACTGTGATTTAGTTTTTAGTTGGATGGGTAAAAGGTGGAATATAGTTGTAACATAATCATTATAACATACCAAAATATATATGATACTATATTTTATACTTTATAATAGATACAACACATTAATAGGATGTAGAAGAAGAAATGAACTTGAATGAATTGGTAAAAATGATTACCTCTTCTTTGGAGGACTTCATTTATATATCTTCTTATGTGATATAGGGATGGTATTTATGTAATACCATGATCTATAGATATTGAATATGGATGTTTGGAGGATAAATGGGCATATTTTCATTGATATAGAAGGCTCAAAGTGGTTTGTAGAAGTGAGGGAGGTGGTTCACTTTTATAATTGAGGTGAGGGTCGCTTTTTGAGACTCCAAAAATATTGAATTAATATAAATTAATTTACAATTTAAAATGGATCCAAAGTGATTTATTTATAATATTAGATTAGTATGGGTTGAAATACTCTTAAAAAATAATTTTTATTCTAGTTTAGGTAAAATTTTAACCTGTATATTTTGGTTTTAACCCTTATTTAAACCCTTTAATACTTACCATGAAAACATGCATTTATACTCTTTAAAGGTTAATATATTTACTATAAAATTCTAAATGAACCATAAATGGATCATTTATGACATATTTAACTTAATCCCAATAATTTTTACTAATTTTTGTTTTTTATGAATTTTATATCATTTAATAATTTATTATTTATTTTAAAATATCATTAATGACAATTTTGATACTATTAATTACTTTCAATTTTACAACAAATACATGATATATTAAAAAAACTTATAAAACATCACTAATATAAAAAATGTTCCTATAAAATTCATGGATAACATTAATTATCTAAAATTATATTTATTTCAATATTTTCAATATCATTTATTTTATATTTCAATAAATTAAATAATTACTATATGATCATTTTATAGGCCATTAAGTTAATTCTTTATTTCTTAAAACTTAAAAATAAATTATAATGATGAACAAGAAACTTTTATCTTTCATATTAATATTTATAGTCTAATTTACCTTATGTATCACCATATATTAAAAATTGTAATGTTATTAAAAATATGAGTATGACATATTTAACTTTTATTTAAATAAAATATAATAAATGTCATACTCTCATCGTAGTGGATTAAAAAGGTTATGATTTTATCCGAAGTCAGATTTTGGTCAACACCCACTCATACAATGAAATTTGGACAATATTTACGGTAATTATTTAATATTTATAATATTATTTTTACCTTTAATTACTCGATTTACCTTTATCTGTGTTAATAAAAAATTATTAAAGTTACTATTGAAATGCAAAAAGTAAAAGAAAAATATTTAAATAATTTGGAATCACTTATTTAAAACATGGAATTAATTTTTCAAAATAAAAAAAATATAGAATTTTAAGTAATTAATTTAAAATTAACCTTGCTGAGGGAATCAGAAAATGAGTTTTTAAAGTGAAAACATTCAAAAGATTGAATTGTTTTTACATCCAAATTCAATGTGAAATTAATTCCAATGAACTACATCAGATTAAATTTTAAAATTTTAATCTAATTATACTTTAAAACCTATTAAAAATTTAATTTACCACCATAAATTATTTAGAAGAAAAAGTTGTGTTTAATTGAAATGTAATATTTTATCATTATTCATCAAAACATTAATCTTATCAAAAAAATACCAAAACCTGAACCAAGGAAAATATTTATATTCCACTTTCAAATAATAGGTTTATATTTTCATATATAATTTGTAAATATGTCAAACAATATATTTAAAACAAGTACGCTATCAAAAGGTGGAAAAACTTCCTTTAGAGAAATATTTCCTTTTATGCATAATATTGGATTCATTCTTATCTTATTTATAGAAAATATTTTTTATGAATGTAAAAACATTAAATATATAAATTTTATAATATGGTTAATATTTGTCATTACCTCTATTTTAACGTCTAGGTTATGAAATTATTTTATTAATAGATCACCATGCATTTTAACTTGGTGTTGCATGAAATGCAAGCTATAAAATTTATTTTAAAAGAAAACATAAAATAAAATCAAGAGGTGTTACATTATTCCCTACAAAAAGGTTCATCCTCTAAATTTATAGAATATCACCTCATAAAAATATCATGGTAGTTCTTCATCATAATTTCTTCAGTTTCCCACATCACCTATTCAATTTTATGATTTTTCCATTACACCATTACCAACTAAGTTGTCTGATTCGTCAATAATTGTTCTATAGTTTCCAGAATCTATATAGAATATTCATGTTAAGATAAATTAGGTTCCACTTATATTTATTTAGAAGTGATAACATGCTTTGGGTGTGACATTTACTTCTTTAACAAAGTGATATAGAATAAATCATGTAGTTTAGAATGTCTAGGTGGCATTTCCAAATGATAATCCACGGTTCCAATTCATTCTAGAATTTTAAAATCTCTAATGTACCTAGGGATCAGTCTCCCTTTCTTACCAAATATTATAAAACCATTCAATAGATATACATTCAAGAAAACATGATCACCCACTTGAAATTTTAAATCCTCCCATTGGTTATAAAAAAATATCTGTTTCTTAATTTGAGTTTATTTGATATGGGTTTGAATAGTATTTACCTTTCCAGTTTTTTACCCTAAAATTATTTGGCCTATAAGTTTTCTTTCACTAAATTTATCCCAAAAATTTGGCATGTGAAATCTCTTTCTATTTAACGCTTCAAATAATTCCATTTTAATACTTGAATAGAAGCTATTGTTATAGAAGAATTCTGAAATAGGTAAATACTGACCCCCTTACCATTAAATATATGTTAGGATAATTTTAACACGTATTATAATGTTTGAATATTACTTTCATAATTTACATCAGTTTGAGGATGGTAGTCAGTGCTCAAATTAAGCTCTATATCTTGAGCCCTCTAAAGGCTTATCTAAAATTTTTATATAAAAAATGGAGATAAATTAGACAAAGTTGATAAAGGTGAACCATGAAGTCTTACAAATTCATTAATATAAATTATTAATAGGAATTCACAAGTTAAAAAATATCTTATTGAAAGAAAATGTACTGATTTGTTAAGGTGGTGAACAATAACCAATAGCACATCATTCCTTTGGGGAGTTCTTGGTAATCCCTTAACAAAGTCCAATGTAATATCATCCCATTTTCACAAAGGTATAGGAAGTTTTTACATGAATCTTCTAGAATTTTATCATTCATCTTTCACATATTTACAAACCAGACATCTTGACACATATTAAAAAATTTCCCACTTCAAATGTACCATCAAATATCTATACATCCTGGTGATACTAAGGTAAATAGAGAATTTTGAGTTATGAGAATCATCTAATAATTACCTTTTTATTCCAGGTATAGTGGGAATAAAAATAAGCTTTCTAAATCTCAAAACACCATCTTTATTTACAAATTCTTTCAATTTTACATAATTCACAGATTTAATTTTCTTTTAGAAATTCACATCAACCGACAGAAAACTTTTTATCTTTTCCAATAAATTTGGTGTGGAAACCATTTGAAAAAGTAGTGATGTTTCACATTCCTTGATTATTCCCATATCCACCATTACTAGATCCATCAACATAGGATCCATTTCCATTCACAATTTTTTATAAATATATAATCCTTCTATCTCAATGCATCTTTTGTCTTATTTTTCTTCCCTTGGTGGTAGTGTATTGAGAAATCATAATCCTTGAGTATCTTGAGCCATATCCTTTGCATCATATTGAGTTATTTCTATGAGATGATATATTTCAAGAACTTATGATCTGTATATACATATATCAAATCTTTCACCATAGAGATAGTGTCTTCATATCTTTAGAGAAAAGATGAAAACTGCTAACTAAATATCATTAGTTAGATAGTTCTGTTCATGAGATTTAAACTTTTTTGATGCATATGCAATAACTATATCATTTTTCATAAGTACACAACTAATTCCTTTCCTTGATGCATTACTATAAATAAAAAATCCACCATTTCCTGATGGTAATGTCAAGATTAGAGCATTGAAAAATATTTTATTCAATTATTCAAAACCTTCTTGACATTATTTTTCCATATGAATACAACCTCTTTACACATGATCTTGGTTAATGGGTTTTGTAATTGGGAAAAATACTGAATGGAATGCCGATAATAACCTACCAAACCAATGAAACTATGTACCACAGTTATGCTCATTGGTTCTGGATGTTCTTGGATTGCCTTTTTCATTACACGATCAAACGAGATTCCATCCATAGAGACAATATTTCCAAGAAAAGATATTTCTTGAAGCCAGAATTTTCACTTTCTAAATTTACAATATAACACTTTCCTACTAGAAGTCTCATGAATTCTCTTAAAGTGATACTCATGGTATTCATAGCATTTAGAATACACCAGAACACCATAAATGAATATAAAAAAATCAAGATATTCCTTCAATACTCTATTCATTATATACATAAAAACTAAGTGTTCATTAGTTAATCCAAATGGAATTACAATCAACTCATTATGTCGATACCTCTTCTAAAAATATGTCTTCTTAATGACTTCCTTCATTACACATAGTTGATGGTATATAGAATGAAATTAAATCTTCAAAAAATTTATCTCTATGTAATTGATCAAATAAATCATCAATGCGAGTAAGAGAATATTTGTTATATATTATAATAGCTTTTATTTACCTATAATAAATGGAAAAACACATGAATCCTTCTTTATTTTTTACAAAGAGAACATGGGATACCCATGGATAAACATTAGGGTGAATAAATACCTATTTACCCAAATCCACTAATTTTTTCTTCAGATCCACTAATTCAACTATGGCCATTCTATAAGGATTCATTAATATTAGTCTTTCCTTATGGATTAAATCATTAGATAACTCAACATCACGCTCTGGGGGATGTCCTGGTATTTCATGAGGAAATACATCAATGTAACCCTTTATAATAGGCACATCATCAATTTTAAGATTATTTTATTCATCCGAGATGTCATTTGGTCTTCCTCACCAAAAATTCAATTTAGTAGAGCTATAGGGGGTGGGACTAGATAATAATTAGATGATGAAGTTTCGTCTCTAATGATAATGGAATCTACATCTTCTTTAAAAATTATGATTTCTTTCTCCTTGCAATAAGTTTTTTGCATCATATTCTGAAAGCCATCCCATATGAAGGGATACATCAATTTCAACCATAGGTATGATGAAAATGTCAGTATGTAAAACAAATTTATGTGCCATAAAGCGGGCTTCCAGCCACATGTTTTTTGCAATAAGACATTCACAATGAGTTTTCGTTAACAACTCCTTTATTGAATCAAAAGGTAAACATATAATTTTCATAGAAAACATGGAAGATATAATAGAATACGATTATAAAAAATCAAATAATGAATTATCTAAACTCTATGATATGATTAAAGTAACTACCACCACATCATTATAAATATAAAATTTAGCAGATATGATCACATAATCTTTGCCTTTCTCCCTTCGCCTTTTCTGGGGATAGTTACCTTGATGATCAGGACAATCATTTTCATAGTGTCCTATATCCTTACAGTCAAAACACTTTACATCACTAACTTCTTTCTTTCCCTTACAATCATGGGCTTGGTGGCGTTTTTATCCACACTTATAATAAAATCCCCTCCCCAAAAGGCATATTCCACGATGCTTCCTTTAACATATATGTAGGATAGAAATTAAACTCTTCCACTATTACCCTATTCCTTATTTCCTTTTCCAAAGTTTTCAACAACCCACTTTTTCTCATTATTTCCCTTAAATTCATTAGACTTATATAATTATTTCTATTTTTTGTTAGAAAATGAGACTATGTATTCATATGATGAGAAATTTTGGGACACCAATGCCCTTTTAAGGAATTATTTTAACCCATAAAATAATATAACAATATTTCTATTTGTATTACGTATACAATATGCAGCACAGATTTCTGAACTTGTAATGTTGGAATCATTATTATCAACATTATCATCCTTATTTTGACTTAGACATAGAAATTGCATCTCTTTGTCCACTCTCTATTCACGAGGGAAAAAGTTTTTTTTATGAAAAGTTCATTTTCATTCCATGTTTTGTATTTATTCATCCTCCTTCATGGTTTGAATCAATAACCATAATTGATTCACATCTCCCAAGAGATGATAAATTCTCATGACAACATTCTTCATTTTGTTACTTAAAAAATAATAAATATCTTCTTTAAGGAACTATCCATTGATCAACTAAAAATGGAATTTTAGTCCTATTGAATGATGTAGGTTGTTATCTCATGAATCAATCTAACATTATTCCTCTACATTGTGGATCAAGATGAATCATAATGGTAAGGTTATTATTTATAACCTAAGTTAGCTTTCCCATTATAGTTATAAGTTTCTCAGAACTAGCTTCATTTCTATCTCCAACATCATTATCATTCATAGGTGGGAAATACCGACATGGATTATATGCATTGATATAATTTCCATTCCTTACAATAGTGTTTATTTATAAACACAAGAATACACTAGATTTGTTTATGAATCATATTAAATAATTTATTCTAGTAAAAAAATATCATAAATTGAAAATTTATATATAAATAATCCTAAAAACAAAATCAAAGTTACATTGGGAATATTTTCAATGCCTGTTATTGGAATACATTTTCTAAATATATATTTTTATAGATCTAGTTGTCATATTTTCCACAAAACTTTATCTAATACTAAAAATAAAGATCCTTATCCCAATATCCTAGAGATAATTTCTAAATTTGTTACATTATCTTAGATGCAAGATTCTAATCCCAAAGGACTGACTATTTTATCAGTTTTAGAAACCAAATTACATATATGAACCATATATTATAATTAAAACTATGAAATAAAACATAGTCAATCCTTTGAGAGCACTAATATTCTCCTAGTTTAATCATGCATATCAATCATAATCTACATCATTGTATCTTGGTAAAAATAAAACATAAGAAATGGTTGAGCTTAGATACTCTATAAGGGTATGAATACAACAAAAGATATTATGAATAAATAACCATAAACATTATGGAAATGTGTATAATTGAAAAAAATACATTTAAACATAATCTTGAGAATAACATGGAAAGAATAAATGAAAATAAAATAATTTCATATAAATAATCACTTGGAAATTTAACCAATTGAATAATCACATGTAATATCAATAAATAATTTCATAACAAGGGAATACATAATGTAGGACATCATAAATGTACCATTAAGGCTTCAACTAACACAACATACATCAATGAGAAAGGACTCATCCAATACGCAAACCAGTTTGTCTCATGAGACCAATCGATGCATCAAGGGGTTATAATGGGCCCTTCCCATCACTTACTATGTCCAATGCATTCCCCAAATGAAAACATAAACAATATAAACATTCATATTGATAAACTAACAAATGAAATGTGAATAATTTAACCATAAACCACAAATGATATCAAAATAGTACATATATAATAAAAATGATTATAAAACCTTGAATAAAATATGGTATGTTGTGTCATAATAGATCAAACTCAATCAACTATATATCCGACAATGGATGTTGAAATAGTTGAAAATACTCTAAAAAAATCATAAATTTTTTTTTGAGAGAAATGTATTTTTTTTTAAAATTGAAATAATTTATTTAAAGGATCTAAAATTTATAAATAAAACATTTTCATTGAAAATAATCTTGTAAAATTTTAAGTTTAGCCTCAAGACATTAACGTTCCATGATAGTGAAAACATACAGTCATGTGTTATAAGTTAAAAAAACATTCCTTCTATATATTTGTTGAAAATTTTAATAATTACCTCATTTGGGAAATAAAAAATGATTCATTTAAAACAATTGTATAAAAATTAAAACATTTGTAAAAAATTTAATTTTTTTAGGATAATATTAAAAATAATTTGGAAAATATTTTTATGAAACATGGACATGGATGATAAATATTACCGAGTAGATACTTACATATAAACAATCCCGAATAATAATGAGATTCTATAATTAACCCTTCACATGTAAATTCCTTTAGTTGAATGTTCTCTAACATCTTTTATAAATATATAAATCTTGTTATTAATTTATACCAAAACAATATACAAATTTAGGATATCATATATGAACTTCTTATATAATATTTCATTATAACCCTTTTTTTGTCTGTTAAATACATCATTTTATTATGCATATTTTTTATGTAAGTCCCATTTCTTTTACATAGGATGTATTTATTTCATATGAAGAATGATATGAGGTTAAAAGATATTATATTTCATCATTATATATATATTTTTATAATAATTATTCAATGGTTAGCATGGAAAATTAATCACATCACATTGTGGATATGGTAGGCCATACGTACGCACGAGCGATGATATCATTACCTTAATGGTGAAAGGGTAAGGAATATGAAGATATATTAATTATAAATAATAAATATAATGTCATATTTATTATTTATATCCATTATATCATTCATTATACCCATCCAAATATTGTGGTGATGAAAAAAAAATTATACCACGACGTTGAGACGGTAAGCTATACAAATGCGCGCGCGATGATTTCATTTTTCGTAGGATGGATAAAAGGTGTAATATGGTTGTAACATAATGATAATAAAATATAAACACATATATTATATATTATTTTTTAATTTATAATGGAAAAAACACATGAAGAGAATGTATAAGAAGAAATGAACTTGAATTAATTGGTAAAAATGATTAGCTCTTCTTAGATAGACATCCTTTTGATCTCTTGTTAAGGGATCTGGGGATGGACTTTTTTTTAAGAAGAGGATATTAATAAATTGTATAAGGATGTTTGGAGGATAAATTGGCAGGTGTTAGTGAAGAAATAAGGCTCAAAGTGGGGTGAATACGTGTGATAATAGGTTCCCTTTTTATAATTAAGGTGAGGGTTACGTTTGGAAAATCAGAAAATATTAAATTAATATAAATTAATTTAACACTAAAAATGGATAAAAAGTGATATAATTCTAATATTTGATATTTATGGGTAAAACTAATCTCAAAGAATATTTTTTAAACATGTTTAGGTCACATTATTACCTTTATCTTTTGGTTTTAACCCATATTAAAACCCTTTAACTATTACCGTGACAACATGTATTTTTTCTCTTTAAAGGTTAATATAGTTACTATAAAATGACAAAAGAACCCTAAATGGATAATTTAGGACATATTTAACATCATAAAAATATGTTGGATGAATTTTAGTTTTTATTAATTTTATATCATTTGATAAACTATTATTTATATTAAAATAACATTGATGACATTTTTGATACTATTCATTACTTTAAATTTTTAAAAAATCAATAAAATAAGAAATATTAGTAAAATAACATTGAAAATATCACTAAAATTTAAAATTTATTTATAAAATTAGGGTATTGAATTAATTATCTCAAAATATATTTATTTCAATATTTTTAGTGTCATTTATTTGATATTTCCATTAAATAAATAACCACTCCATCATCATTGTATAAACCTTTATGGTAATTATTTATTATCTAAAAATTAAGAATAAATATCATGATTAATATAATTATATTATATTTCATATAATTATTTAAAGTAGAGTTTTTCTTCTATATTACCCTATAATAAAAATTATATAATTAATAAAAATAAGAGTATGACATATTTAACATTTCTTTAAATAAAATATTAAAATTTCATTTTCTCATATAGGTTTTGTAAATATTTTATAATATAAAAAATAGAGATTTAGGTCTGATTTCACTCATCCAATAAAATTTGGAGAATTTTTTTAGTAATTTAATAATATTATTTTACCCCTAATTACTTGATTTGCCTTTAACCGTGTTGATAAGAAAATTACTAAAGTTAATATTCTTAATCCGAAATATAAAATAAACCCATTTAAATACTTTGAACCCACTTAATCTAGATATTGAATAAATTTATCAAAATTTATTACACATAAGTTATAGTAATTAATTTATAATTAATCCCATTGACGTAATGAGAAAAAGAGTTTTTAAAGTGAAAACGTTCAAAAGCATTAAGTGTTTATATATAAGAATCAAATGTGAAATTTATTAATATAACCAATATTGGATAAAATGATAAAATTTTTATATAATTATACTTCAAAACCAATTAAAAATATAATTTAACACTATAAATTATTTAGATGAAAAAGCTGTTTTCAATTAAAATGCAATATTTTATCACTATTCATCAAAACATGAAACTTATTTTAAAAATACCAAAAATAGAACCAAAGTAAATTTTTATATTATTATTTAAAATAATAATTTTATATTTTCAAATATAATTTATAAATATATCAAAAATTATATTTAAAACAAGTGGACCATCAAAAGGTGAGATAAATTCCTTTAGAAAAATATTTCCTTTTAATGTGGAAAATTGGATACATTCTTATATTGTGAAAATAAAATATTTTTGAGGAATATAAAAACATTAAATATATAAATTTCATAACGTGGTTAATATTTTTCATACCCTTTATTTTAATATCTTGGAAATAACATTCTATTTTTAACAGATCCTGGTGCGTTTGAACTTGGTGTTCCATGCAACACAAGCTATTAAATTTATTTAAAATGAAGAAGTATTGAAAAATATTGGGGTGTTACAAATTTTCATACCATTATGACTATTATTTTATTTCTAGATTCCATTTAAAGACTACATTTTTTATTAAATTAATTTCCTATTTCCATTTTTGGGTATATTTATATTGAAAATGGTTTTTAAAAGAAAATTGTATTTTGATATCTAAGAGGGATTTTTATACAATTTTAAAAGAGTTGTTAATATATTTTATGATGAAAAGTGAAATCATTTTTTTATTCATGGTGTGGTTATTTGACATTATATATGATGGGTGGACCCAGATAGTGTTGTGTGAGCCTATTATATAATATACAATGGGTGTGCCCAGATTTCACTCTAATACTCTGTGCAGTGATTATGTTCACTGAAGAATTATATTCAACATTAATCATATAGAAATTTAAATAATTAAAGGTTCTATAAGGGTTCTATGTGATGATGTACCAAGGTATATATATTTAATTTATATTCATAAGGAGTTTTAATAGAAACATTCATATTCAAAATGTAAAATAAATAATCTTTTTAATGAAATTACTATTCCCTTTTTGGGTAAAAAGTTATGTTTTTATAGAAATGTTTTTCATAGTTTTTCATGTTTTAACTAGACAATCGATTATATTCTTTCTATGTCCATTAATAATAATTTTGGCTCATCCTACATTTTTTAAAAAAACATTCACAGGATTTATGGACGAGTAGGGGAAATGAAGTGGTCATTTTAAAATTTGTGAACAATTTACATGAAAAAAAATCATTTTTAAAATTTTTTATATCCTAGAAAAAATTGATAAAAATCATAAGTATACACTTTGTATTATGTGGGGTTTTATTTATGT
The DNA here is from genome assembly GCA_963277665.1 of Viscum album. NCBI lineage: Eukaryota > Viridiplantae > Streptophyta > Magnoliopsida > Santalales > Viscaceae > Viscum > Viscum album. The sequence continues at coordinate 1,878,902,614 of OY728151.1, forward strand.
GTTTGGAACTAATTCCCAAAAAATCTAGACCTAAAAAGATCCACACAATGAGGAAAATCTAATTATTGATGTAAACTCAAAATTTTGTAATGTTTATGGTTGGGTTATTATATCTAATATATCCAAATATTTAAATTTATCAATGAAAAATTCAATACCTATTAATTTATACTTAATTACTCTTTAAAATCATATAAAAACCTCAGTTAGGGAGTTCTTCCCCATATATAATTGATTTAATTACTCAATCACCCACAATAAATTAATTATTGTTTAAATTTTCATACTATTATGAAATACATATCATAAGAATTTGAAACACATATAAAAAATAATTTACCTTCCCAAACTGAAAAAAAAATTATAATATAATTTCATTTCATAAAAATCTATCTAAATTAAATAATATAATTTCACTAAAAATAAAAGAGGATAAAATAAATTTATGAACTCATAAAGGTGTGTATGTGGGTCTCCACTACCCATATGTACCTCATGAAGTTTTCCTAACATTGAAAAACTGGTTGAAATATATATACATATTTATTTTATGAAAGTGTGATTACTAGTGTGGTCCTCTTCTTTATCACTCCTTTATAAGGTATATATAACCTATATAATAGAAAAAATATATGAAAATGATGGAAGATATTATTTCCTTTATCGGTAAATGTCACACAATAAGTGATAATCCAAGATCATTATCTAGGTGGTATCTATGGGGACTCCTATACATGTATGAATGGGATAGAAATAAGTATTTTATATACAAAATCATAACTGGTGAAATTATTTTAATTATATTATAATTTTCCATGAAATATATCATATTAATCATCCCGTTAAATGAAACAATGTTCATATGTTATAAAAATTTCTAAAATATCATTGGAAAGTCCTTTATAGTACAATAGGAATTACCATATCCTTAACCATGTTGTGTATATTCTCTCCATTTGTCAAAGATAAACATATTTTGTGGAATTACTTCAAAAATACACATGGTGAAATTAACATGTTTTTTTAATAACAATATGCTAAAAATATACATCTTTATCTGTAAACATTGGAAATTTAGGTTTCTATTATATTAATCAATATTTATTCATGATGCAACCCAATCATCCTCCGTCCATTTATCTTAAAAAGGTAATGATTCTTATGGAAAAATATCAGTAGATTTTTCTCTAAGTATGTGAAATTATGGAATACAAATGTCTCATATGTAAATAAGCTAATGAAAAATTACTCTTTCTGTAAAATAATTTTATGAAAAATGAAACTTATGGTAATGAAAACTTCCTTATAAGAAATACAAAATAGAAATTATATTAATACAAAAAAATAATCTTACATAATATGAAATAAGAAAATTATAAACATAGGTTCTGAAAATAACTCATTTGAATTCCAATCTTGAACAGATTCTTATAAATCACAAAAATACCACTTAAATAAATTTTTTTCGAAATGTTTTGATAATGAATAAAAAGAGATGGAAAATTGAATTGATTCATTTTTATAATAATGAATAAAATATCACTAAAACATAAATTTAATGTATTTTTTATTATAATGATAAAATCATGGTGTTATATTCAATTAAATTAAATATAGATAAAATTAAATTATAATCTATATCAATTTACCAAAATTTATGACATGGAATCTAGGGAAAGTATCCAAAAATAATATCATAAAGGTAAAATTGAAACATAAACTAATGAGAATTACTAAATTCAATTCCATCAGGCCCATTATATAAATACAATAAAATAAAATCAATTCAAAATATTCTATTAGTTATATTAAATAAATTCCCTCTTATTTCATTATACCATAAAATTAAACACTTATGTTACTATAATTGTTTTCAATCATCACACAATTATAGATTTTAGCTATATTTTTATCATCCAATCACATTTTGGTTCCACCATATTCTTGATAAATTTTGAAATCACATCCAAATTGAGCAATATAATATTTTTAGTAATGATGAATTTATAGGTATTTTCCATGGTTGATGGCTGGTACATTTAAATTTTGAGACATTATAATGTAGAATGATGAGTTTTAGATCATTTTGAATATGAAATTCATGATTATAGTTTTATTCTCAATAATGGATTTATCATCACACTTATATATATAATGTTCCACCTAATATATTAATAATTTTTATGGAAAATTCAAACAATCATTATTTTATAATCAAGAATTTTTTTCATCTCACTACATTAAATTGCTTGTTCATTCAATTTTTTATTTCATATTCTATAAAAAGTTTTATTTTAACAGAATACAAGGTTTCTATTAGAATTAAAATTTTGGTGTGAACTTATATGTCAAAATTTATAATGAAAAAAATTATTCATGATTACTCATTATTTTTATTTCTTTATTTGAACAAAATTTATCACACAATATCACCTTCACAAAATATTATTTTTAAAAAAATTCGACTCCCAATAGATTTAGTTAATTAATCTTAAAAATATATTCCTATCCATATTAATCCTCATATATTAGGTCCAAAAGATACATAAAAATAAAATATATAACCTTACCCCATACATGAGTTCAATTATGATCATTTAATTTACTTCTAGATGATTTTTGAGAAGTATTTTTTGTTTTTAATATGGATGCTTATTTTTTTCATACATCATAAGGGTTGAAAAAGGATCAATGTAAATTGAAATCTTGAATAAGAGGATAATTTTAAAAATTGAGGAATAAAAAAATAATTTCCCCAATAATATTTAATTAATATACCTCTATGATCAATGGTTTTTAAAAAAATTAAGAAAAATTTAGTGAAATCAATAAATGTTTTCTTCACTAAAAAATTTATTATAATGATTGTGTAAAAGGGTTTAAAATTTTCACTGGTATGTGATTTAAAACATTGTACATTGATTGATGGAATGTGATTAAAAAATTTAGTAGTCATTTTATAATTTTCCCAAAATTGGGAATTGGGAAAAGGGATCATTTAAATATTCATATATGATGATTTTCATGGGTCAAATCATTTCACACATTGACATGGGATTTAAAAATTTAAAAAGTATTAATTTTTTTCTCATATGTCTAAAAACCAAAAAATAAAATTTAAAAATAAACACATAATTATAAAAAAAATAGGAAAGAGAAATAATAATATGTAAAAAATTGTAAAACTCAAAATAAAATAATAAAATAAATTCATGAGAAATCATAATATAAAAAAGTATTTTCCCCCCAAAATAATTTTTTTTCTGAAATTTCTAAATTATAAAATATTTCATATAATAAATTAACATAAGTAACTATATACATAAAAAATATGTAGTAATGAAATACCTATATATCATTAATTTAATTTAGTAACTTGAATATGAATTTCCTCTTTTAGAGACTATTGAAATTTTTTTCTAAATAGTTTCAATATATGACGATTGACTATAAAAGGTTCTTCAATCACTTTTTTTAATATGAATATTACCACATCAAAAAACCTAAGTAATATTTAAGGTTCAAGACCATTTAGAATAAAATTTACATGAAAATAGCTTAAATATAAATTCAAAAAGTTTCATATTTTCACCTTCATTAAATTAATTATTGAGGGTAAACTAATCATGGATATCTTTATTCTTTTCCTTAAAATTCCAAAACATTTCATAAAAATTATTTCTATTTTCTTTAATATCCTACAAGAATAATTTTATTTCTTTTATAGAAAAAAATATTCTTTTTTTAGATCATGGAAACCTAAAAATCATTATGTTCATTATCCATAGCTAAATTACATGTTTTTTCATATAATAATAAAAATGGTTATATTATACTTGTATTTTTAAATGTATCTTTATAACTAAAAATATCATAATCCAATCATAAATACTAATCCTTTTTGGTTTGATTTATAAGTTTTTCAAAAATATATTTTATCTCTCTATTTAAGAACACACCGATTAAATATTTTTTGAGGATAACGGAGTATATAAAACCAATTCTGAACTACATACTATATCAAAAGAGAATTTAATTTTTTATTTAGAAAACATGTCTTTATAGAGGATGATAAATTTTGTATCATAATCCTACAAACTAGGATATATTTTACAAACATGGAAACTGATTTTTCATAATCAGTTATAGTTAGAAGTTATTATACCTATTTGGAAACATAATACATAGTATGTAAAATTTAAATATAACTAGAATATTATGAAATTTAACCATGATATACAATCCAAAAAACAACAAAATATCAAAAAATACAGGGGTTGTTGATGCATTTTATTTATTTTGGAAATAATACTCTGAAACCAGTAGGAATTTCATGCCCCAAAAATTCAAATGATTCCTTGAAAGGGTATGTCCAAAATAAAAATTAATCAATAAATTTTATAGATATTATTTGGTGTTATAATTTAATACCACAAATTATAATAAGGAGAAAAATTTATCATTTATTGAATATTATTATTTTTAATACATCTCATTATCAATTTTGCACTTTCAAAAGTCCAAAAAATAAGGATAATATCATGTTTGTTTCATTGCCTAATAAACTATACTGTAAATGTTTTTTTTCAAAAATTTTGTGAATCTTCATTATTATCAAAATAATTTTAAATGTTAAAAATATATGGTATAAAATACTAATATATATATATATATATATTATCGAAAAATGTTTCCTTGTTGGGTGGATAGATTTTTTTATAAAAAACATTAGGTAATCAGATAAAATGGTTAGGAATTAGATTCTAAAAACCATTTCTAAATTTTATTTCATCATAAAATTTATGTGATAAAATATTAAACTATACAAGACTATATTATTCACCATGTTTAATCATTAAATAATGTATTTTATAATTTAGAGTGAAGATAGTTTATTTTTAACCTACCAAGTAGTATATAATTTTATCTCAAGGAATAGAAATATATAGTATCCCAGTATTAGTTTTTGTAAATTTATCATGTTTCATATGAAAATATATAGATGAAAAGTCTATGACATAAGATTTATTTTCTATATTTTGATTCAGAACAACTCATATAGAAAATAATGATGCATTAGTAAAAAATTTAAAGGGAAAATTACGTCTTGTTGGTAGGATAATTTTGGGGGATAATAGATTCTATTTTAACTCCTAAAATTCTTCATGAAATATACCATTATATAAAAATTTAGATTCACTTTTCATATATTTACATAATGGAAAGGTTACATGTAGAAATTTTTTAAGAATATTCTACAATAAAATTTCCGAAAAAAGATATTATATCCCTCACAATATTTTTGGAATGGATGTAAAGGAAGGACCTCAAAGTTAGATTAAAAAATACGTGTTTAATGATTTTACACTACATTACCATTAATAATTTATCATTATTCCATGATATGGAATTTATCATAGTCTAAAACATTCTTTTTTATTGTTGGTTTTACTGATAGTAGATAAACTCATCATATAACTCTCAAAATATGATCCATTAATAATAAAATTTTAAATAGAAACTTTCATACACCACTATAAATATTACAAAATTACACACATAATATACCTTTAAAATGTTTCTAACGTATTAAAAACCAATATTTTATGTGAAAAATTACAAAACTAACAAGTGAAGTTAGTTTTTTGTTGGTCCTCAAGTGGAATTTTTATTTGAATGTTTCTATAAAAACTATAAAGAAAATAGTAATTGAACTATAATTCATTCCTTTCAAGAAAAAGGTAATTAAATGTTTGAGGTTAATTATTATTCCTAGTGTAATTATTTAGTTTTTTGTAGTAAATATGCACTATCCATTTGTTTAGTATTCTAAGAGGGATAAGTTCTATGAATTCATTATTTGATGTTTTGAAACCAGTATTTTCAGTAAAAAATTATACTAGACTAACCCATGAGATATTTTATGTTAGAAATATTATTACAGTATCAATAAATGTAATGAATTCATTTTAAAAGATGTTTAAAAGTGATGGATTTATCATCCTTTGAAATTTTCCAATAGGTTTGGCATATTTCATTAACAATATTTTATTCATTAAAATTTGTGGAATAATTCTAGAAAAAATATATTAGATCAATCCTATATATTTATTTAATTTTATAAGTACTCATAAAATATTAATTTCATGATATAATGACAAAATTTTAGTCATGATCACAATAAAATTTTCATTCTCATCTAAGATTGCATATTTTATGTTCTCATGTAGTGGTTTCAGTGCTAACTGAGAGGTGTATTCAAATGAAATATAATTCTTTATAGACTTAATGATAATTAATCGATATACTAACAAGTTTACAACATAATATTATTTTTATATTTTAGTATTATTATAAATGAATTATGTAATTTGTACATATATTTCATTGAAGGAAAATATTCCATATTCAAAAAAATACAAGTTCTGAATTTATAGTTGTATTAATTGTATTTTGACACACAAAAAACTTTATTGAAAATAAAATATGATAAAATATTTTGAAAATATAAAACATGTTCATAATAATTTCATTTTAAGGATATTTTAATGAAATTTTTGGAAAAATATTAAAAATATGAACATCTTGTATGAAGTAGTTTCTATATTTTAATTCTCTTTACATACAGGATTTTTATGTTCGTATAAACTAGTTTAAATACTAAAAAACAGATCATTAATTTGAATATAGAGTAGTGATTCATTACTATTAAAATATGGAAATAAATTAGTTTAAAATTATGTAATCATGTTAACATGGTGGGAAAAAAGATTCCCCATTAGATACTTCATGGATTGAAAAAAAATTAAATTGAAAAATGTACCCTCTAAATTCAAGTTACAACGTTCCCCTGTCATTTTTATTTTTTAAGTATTATTTTTTTTCCAAAAATTAACTCCAAGAATAAGTGATTCATGTTTACTAAATATATTATCATATAAATCTAATACATTAAAATTATCATGGAAAATAATGCATCTTGATTATATTAAAAAATCATGAATCTTAGAATTGGGTTAGGTTATACTTTGAATGAATATTTGGTTGAAATTACTTAACGGTTTTTGTACTCTATCTTGTATAGTAATTTATGTAGAATAATTAATTACATTTATTGAGTATCCTAAGTCAAATAGAAATATTTGAATTTGAACCCCCCTATTGTGAATAGAATTGTTAATTTCCTTTGGATATTATATTTGATAGGGAGGAAATATTGAATCAAGGATGAAACATTACTTTTACATGGATTAAATTATCTCATCCATTGATTTCCCTCTAATTATCAAACATTTATTTTATTAAAATAAAGTAATTATAAATCTATTTTACTCCATAAATCAATGTATCTTTTCCCTAAACATTCCAATATGACTCTAAAATTTCCTTTTTCAAGTCATTGTAAAAAATATTCTTTACTGGTAAGCACCCCTTAAATCTACAGGAATAATGGGGGTTCAAAACCCATTGGGCGCATGTACTGTAGGAGGTAATGCAGCATGCTGTAATAGCGGCACTATAGCAACGGCGGGTACTGTTGCAACGGCGGGCACTGTAGCGGTGGCAGAGTACTGTAGCAGCGGCGGGTACTGTGCATTACTGTAGCAGTGCAGGTACTGTAGAAGTACAATTCACAAAATGGGCTTTGGGCCAAAAAAATGGGCCTACGGGCAATGTAATGGGCTAAATTCCCACAGGGCCTTCAGGCTATGTAATGGGTCTCCCTCTACCCAGTTAAAAGAGGTCTTTTCTTTTTTTAATAATAAATGAGGCTTCAGTCCCAACCTTTAAAAAAACAATATTCTTTACTGGTAGACTGCTTTTTGGGTAAGGATGTTAGGATTTGTGTCCTCCTTGTTAATTTTAAGCACATTTTTATGAAGAATATGGTCTGATAATTTATTTCAAATCTCTCTGCGCTCATTTAAGAAAATATTCCTCTTTTTGTTTTGTAATGTTTTATTTCATATATGGTTCTAATGTTCTAGTAAATTTTACATGGGATTCCCTCTCGTTTTTTAGATCATAATCAAGTGGAAAAGGTATATAACTATATTTACTTCTTTTAGGTTTATGTTCAAGTTCATATCTATATTACAATCTCACTGTTGAGGGGATGTATAATTGAGTACTACTTTTAATTTTTATGACCATATAAATTTACACTCCCTTTTCCTTTGGATCCACTTGAGTTTATGAAGGAATTCCTCCACTAATAATATTAATTCATATGCCAATATTACAATCTAATTGACCCATTTAAGTCATTATCGAGATCAATATAGTCTTCTATTGTTTCCATATTTCTTCATTGCAATTTTTTTGGATTTTATGTGGGTTTTATATGTTTAAAATTAATTATATGTTTAGATATTTGTTGATCATGGAAGTAACATGGATTTTAAGTACTTTAATTTCCTTATAAAAAACCCAAATCATGTTTAGGTTGTCTAAATTATACATTTGAATGAATATTATGGCTCGGGATAAAAATTTGATTAGATTTAAGTAGTTTGTAAGGCCATGGTGTTTGATGGTGTTTGTTTTTGTTTAAAATTTTGGTGAAACCACATTGAAGATGGTTAAAGAAATGTTTCTCAGTAGTGGGAAATGGTCATAGGGGTATAACAGGGGTCTGGGACCAAGAAAAATATGGAGAGGAGGTCAATATGTTATAAGAGCATGGTTTGTTCATTCTTAGTAATCAAAGTGCACCATAACCATGTTTCCTATAGAAGGGGTTGTATAGTTATAAAACCCATATAGGGTGGAATATGAGATAGTAAAGCTTGATATCCCCTTGGAAAATGGAAATCTCATGGACACCACATACTTTTTCAAACCATGTAGGTAACTAGGAAAACCATGTGTCATCTATTCCACCTCGAAAGAGGGAACCACATGGTTGATGCACAGTTTGAAAAGATGGGTAGCCATACCACGTGCCTCATTAAAAGTGGGATGTTAAAATTTTTTCTCCCAAACATAAATGTTTTGCCCTTAAATTTATTCCCCATTTTACCCCCAACATCTTTGGGTACGATCACATTTTGCACATTCTTAGTAATTTCATGGCACCATAACCATGTGGCCTATAGAAGGGGTTACATAGTTAGAAAAAACATATAGGGTGGAATAGGAGAAAGTAAAGCTTGATCTCCCCTTTGAAAATGTAAATCTCATGGACACCATATAGTTTTTCAAACCATAGGGGTGGAAAGGAAAACCATGTGTCTTATATTCCACTTAGACAGATGGAACTACACTATTGGTGTAGAGTTTGGAATGCTGTATAGAAAAACCGTATGCCTCTTTAAAAGTGGTGTGTTACTTTTTCCCCTAAGAATAATTTTTTTCCACCAAATTTATTCCCCATTCATCCCCCAAAATATTTGGGTAATAAAAAATAGCTCTCTCCTCCTCCATGGATGTTTCTCCCAAAATTCATAGGCATTTAGAGGTTCACTGGTTACAAGTCAATGATCTGGGTATGTTATCAACTCTATTGCCTTAGGTTTTATGGAAGATGGTTTTTTTGATGTATAATATGTTTCCAAAGATCTTAAACCCAATTTCCATGGGGTTCATCACCATGTTTTTAGGATGTTTTGGTTATAATCAAGGCATGGCGATGGATGACTAGTTGTCTACGATCATGAGGTAGGTGATATATAATATTTTACCCATAGTCTTGTTGATTATATGGTCATGTAGTTGTGCCAATTTTATTCCTTGATTCATTATTTTATCATTAAATAAGGGAAGTAAATTTAGAGACTTAATTCGGGTATGAGACTCTTAGCTAACCCTGTTAGGTCCATTGATTATTTGAAACAGCACCTAGGGCTACCCATGGTGTATGTCAAACCCTTTAAAATAGTGAAATTAATTAGTAAACATTGAAGTTAGGGTAATTATAAAATATAATGGGGTTTATTTGTCAATTGTTATGTTGAAATTATTAAAGGGATAATTTAAATTTTTATATGCTAGATTTTGTGAAATGCCTAAGATGATTTTGAAATGGATTAAATGATGTGTTTTGGATTTTGATCTAATTATGGTTATCAATGAAGGAAAATGATTTTTTGAAAGTGGGTAATGTTTTAAAACGGTGATTTTTGTATCACCCTGGCCTTAGAAGCTCCATGTTGGTGCATTACTTTATTACATTAGCATAATTACAATGAATCAAATCCTGAAGGAATGATTAGTTTAACAGTCTTGGAAAACTAGATTACATAAATGATTCCCATAATACATTGGGAAATAGGAAATATAAGAAATATACATAAAAATAAAATTAATTTTTCCTTAAATTCTTATTCAAAGAGTTCTTCATAACTTTAGGAAAGGAAACATAATAAAGGTTTTCTCAAATGCTTAGTAAGGGTAAGTAAAGAATAAAAAATAATGAATAAATAGGAATAAATTAACATGGAAAGGTAAATTACTAATAACACATTCCATTCAAACAATTCAATAAGGTAATATCAATATGGAAAGGTAAAAAGATGAAATCACATTCCATTTAATCAATGAAGTGAAAATGAAATGCATTTATAGATATGTCAACACAAAATATCATGGATAAATAATAATAAAAAAATTATCAATAAAGGAAAAGCTTAGTTATCATATTTTATGTTTCTCAGGCACATGATACCTTTACCATTAAGAGATAATTTAAACTTTTCTTGTTTGTCCAACTAATTATTTCCATGAGACTACCGATGCATCGATGGGATATCATTAATTGGTCTCCATCCTATATATTACATGTGCAAAGAATTCCTTATATACTGAATAAACAATGTTCTCGATAAAACATTCATATTTAATAAATAATATAAATTTAATATTAAATACCACATTGGAGGATATGTAATAACAAGGGTTGTTTACATTAAAACATTCTTGTGTATAAAGAATCTTTAAACATTCTAAAGTGTCCCATACAAATTTGAAACATTTAAATCATAATTTCCAAATTTTATGACATTAATTGAATCTTAAAATAACATTTGAATAATTTTATTCGCCATATAACATGAAAAAGGAAGTAAATACACTAAGTAAATGTGAATTGATGCATAATAACAAATATGTCTCAATGAAATGTATATTGAGGCAAAATTCCCTTATATTAACCTTCATTTGGTTATGTATTATTTATCCTATAGTATAGTTGTTTAAAATATGATAAAAACTAATAAAATAACCTTAATAATGTTTATAATATCATATATTAACTTCTTACAATATTTTATTACCCTTTTGTTAATACTTATTCATTATTTTAACTATTTTGGGTGTTAATTACCTAGTGTTTTCAAGTATGTTTTGAATTGTTACATGTTGTTTCTATTTGATAGATCATTATTTCATTATATTCAGAATTTAAACCATGAATTAATTATCATATATATTTAGTATATAAGTATTTATAGTAGTCTATAATATTTGGAGATTAGAAATGAAGTGCACTGTTAATGGAGATGGAAGGCCATACATACACATAAATGCTACTTTTCTTTCATTGTTGTATTAAAAGAATGAAAAATTTGATTAATATGTATATAATAATTTCATTATCATATCTATGATATATATGTTATACAAGTTTATTTAAATCATCATTAATATGTTCCCTATATGGCATGAACGAGTCATACTACTTTGAGGGGTGGTTGTTCACACTTCTTCAAATGAAATTATCATATTTACACAAGATGCAAATAAAGGTATGTTATAAATAAAAATTATTGAATCATAAATAAATTATAAATATCATATATAACACATATAAACAAAGCGGCCATCAAAATTTCCATCATGAGAGGTTTTAAGGTAAAAATGAACAATCCTCGTTTTATGGGGAAGTAGTTTGTTGTACAAAGAAATAATATGTTTTTACCAATTATATGGAGGTGTGTGTATGTTTAGGTGATGTTAAATGCACAGGGTGGACCAATATTTATGGCATTGGATTGCAGATGAAGGATGCAATTCGGGGCTAAGTAGCGAATGATGGGTATAGATTGTGGTTGCAAGTAGTCAATCGACGCTATATAGAGCGCGGACTACTACTTGGACAACAAACTCAAGGGAGGTATGTGATATCCAATCTAAACAACAAAACACATGGGTTGAGCCACATAATTGGGGGCTTTGTGATCTTGGATCACCAATCTAACTTGTAGATTGATAAGGCAATAATTTACAAGAGAAAGGGGGAAAACTAGAATAATCCTCCCAAAATGGAGAGAAAAAAATCATAAGCTCTCAATTAAATCTTGAATGAAAATAAAGTGCCATGGCGTGGTTATTTATAGCCAAGTGGGGATACAACAGTCAGGGGTAAAATAACCTAAAATCATAAAGGATAAATCTACCTTGTCCCATAAAATTCAAAACGATAATGTCTAAAAATGACTTTTGGGAAAAATAACACAAGCCTTTCCACCCATAGCCCAAAAAATTGACTTTTAGTACCTATCCCACCAGATTTGAAATTGGTGTCCAAAGATGCCATTCTAGAATTCCCCATGTGGGTAAGGCTTCTAAAATTCGTGCAACCATGTGGGAAAATATTTATACATAATATTTGGGCTTGAATAAGTGAGATAATATGAACATTTGCTTCATCCATGAAAGAAAAGATCCATTAATACGTTAATGAAGCTATATGGGTGGCCATTTTTGCATTTAAACTCTTTAATATCCCACACATCATTGATCCTTGCAAATCCAAATCCTCCACCCATCCAATTGACTTGGTGCCTTTGATATAGTTCTCACCATCCTCCCCATCATGAAAAGTATTCATCCTCTATTCTTTATCCTCTACACTCAAAAAAAGATAAAAATCAAAGACCTTGAAAGTGGAACTTCCAACATACTCTCCTAGAAAATCAATCATGTAATCATTTTTTCCAATCTTCTCAAGCACTCAGATAGGTCTATCTCCCTATCGCATGTGTTTTGATTTCCACTTTTCCAAAAATATCTACATTATTATATAAATCCAAACCAAGTATCTGAGCATGAACAACACATGTTTACGACCATTTTTTGCATGATCAACATGTTTTGGGTTCATCCACTTGATATTTTTCCTTTTTTTCATGATGTTTTTTAATGAATTCTACGTGCCCTTTCACATCCATATTAGTTGCTTTTTAAAAAGGAAAATGAACTAGATCCATAGGGGAAAGGGGGTTAAACCTGTAAACAATTTTGAATGAATAATATTGAGTAGTGGAGTGCTTGTAACTATTTTATGTGAATTCCACATGTATAAGACACACCTCCCAAGTCATGATATTCTTCCTGATAATTGTTCGCAAAAGTGATGACAGTTTCCAATTCACCACCTCTATTTTCCGATTCGTTTGAGGATGAAAAGTAGTGTAAAATATTTATTTTTACTCAATTTATTCTAAACGGTCATCCAAAAGTAACTAAGTAATTTTTTGTCTCAATCCGAAATAATAATCCTTGGAATTTCATGGAGTTTGACTACTTCTTGAAAGAAAACTGTTGCAATGTTATTTCCATCATCTGTTTTGGGAGAAAGAATAAAATGGTCCATTTTATCAAACTGATCCAGCATAATAAAAATGGAATCTCTCCCCCTCTTGGTCCTTGGTAACCCCACAAAAAGTACATTGATGTGTCCTCCCAAGGGTTTTGGGGTTTGGGATAGGAAGATACAATCCATGTGCATTTAGTTTTGATTTGTATTTATAGAAAACAATGAACACTACTAATTTTATTTCAACATCTCTAGATATCTCATGGCAAAAAAAATTCTCATTAAGAGAAATTAAAATTTTTTCAACACCAAAATGTCCCATTAAACCACCAGAATGTGACTCTATTAGTAAAATTAAATGGATAGAGTTATTGGGAATACGAAGCTTATAAATCCATAATAAGAATACATCATGTAAATAGAACTTTTCCCAAATGACTTTAGGTTTAATATGTCCATATGGTTCACAATAATCACTATCTATAGCATATAAATCCTTAATGAATTCAAAAAAAGGAGTTTTGAATTCAATAATGATAAAAGATAATATCTATATGAAAGTTCCTCGAACACAGTATTTTATTTACCCTTTTTATGATTGATGGTAGATGGAAACGATTCAATTAATTCCATCCACCTAGCACGTCTCTTATTTAGTTTATTTTGGATCCTAAAGTACTTAAGAGCCTCGTGATTAGAATAGATCAAAAATTCATTAGGAAAAAGGTATTTATTTCATGTCTCTATTACTTTAAACAATTTATACAACACTTTATCATATGTCGAATAGTTAAGAGTTGGTACATTTAACTTCTCACTAAAGAAATCAACATGCTTATATTATTGCATCAGTACTCCTACTATGCCAATTCTGCCTGCATCACATTAAATTTCAAATTTCATACCAATGTGTGGAAGTGAAAGTATAAGGATGTGGGTGAGTCTCTCCTTAAAATCACAGAAGGCCTTCTCTTGAGTTTTCCACCATTTTAAAGGAACATTATTCATTGTCAACTCATTAAACAGTGATTCTAATGTGTTTAATTCCTTTAAAAATATATTTTTAAAACTAGTAAGCCCATGAAAACTTTTTACCTATACAACAGAGGTTAGAGTTGGCCATTCTTTTATTGCCGCGATTTTCTCAGTTTCAACTTCAACTCCTGTACTACTGATAATGAATCCAAGGAAAACAACCTTATTAAGGTAGAATTCACACTTATTTATGTTTCCAAATATATTTTCCTTAGATAACACCTCTAGTAATTTTTTTAAGTGATCTTCATGTTCATTCAAGGTCCTACTATAAACCAAAATGGAATCAAAGTAAACTACCTTAAATTTTCCAATATATATACATAAGACATGGTTCATTAACCTCATAAATGTGCTAGGTGAATTTGTGAGACCAAAGGGCATGACTAACCATTCATAAAGTCCATATTTTTTCTTCAATAAATTTTCCCCTCATCTCCTTATTTCATCTTAATTTGATGGTAGCCACTTCATAAATCAATTATTGAAAAAATAGTTGAACCATATAATTCATCTAGAATATCATATAATCTAGGGATAAGATGATGATACCATACTTTTATGTTATTTATGGCTCTACAATTAATGAAAATTATCTATGTTCCATCCTTCTTTTGTATTAGAAGCACTGGTATGGCCCAAGGACTGAGGATCTCTCTGACATATACCACATCCAATAGATCTTGAACATGACTTTGATTTTGTTTTGTCTCTTTTGGGTTGGTGTGATATGTAGGGATGTTTTGTAGTGATTCTCTAGGTATGAAGTCAATTTGATGCTCAATACCTCTAATGGGTGGAAAACCAAGTGGCACATCTTCATGAAATACATATTCAAATTACTTCAATAAAGACTCAACAACATGTGGAAAAGTAGATGTTAAATCGTTAGAGTTAAAGAGCACCTCTTTATACATAATTACTAATATATTTTTTCAATAAATCAAGGCTTACCTAACCTCACTCTTTTTTTTCCAACATCACACTTTTATCTCCTCTCAAATATTCTTTCCCACTTGATTTTTCTTTTCTCCCCATTTCTTTTCTTCACTCATTTTCTATTTTCCCCTCATTCTCTTATTTCCCTTTTTCTATCTTTTTTCCTCATCACCCATTTTTTTATTTTCTCTCAAAATGTGATCTTACAAAATTTTCTTGGGGTACATGGGGTTGAGGTTTATAGGTTCCCTTTGGAGTACCAAATTGTAAAGATTCAAGAAACTGTCATGAGTAACATGCCAATCTTACTGCCACATTCTTCCCAACAAAAAATAAAAAGACTTTATAGGAACAAAATCACACAAAACCTCATATTTATACTAAACAATGGTGAAAAATACCTTCACATGCTTGATAACCTTTAGTTCCCTGTAATCATTAAACCTCTGAAGTCGGTAAGAATTTTGGTACTTTAAAGTCAGGAGTCCCAACTTCTCAACCAACTCGGTCCTCGCCACATTTCTATGACATTCCGAATAAATAATAATTCTACATACCTTCGCATTGATATTTCATAGTGTATGGAGAAGGTTCTCACATTGATCCTCTCCAATGGCCATTTGTGCACAAAAACTCTCATAGTGACAATAATATCACCATCTTTCACAAATTCTCCATTATCAATTTCTGGAGATTCATCCTCCTCTTCTGAGCTATCTCTACTAGTCTCCCATTCTCTATAATTATTGATGGTCATGGTGAAATAGTTTGGGAATTCACTAGCAATGTGACCCATTCCTTACCATTTTTAACAAAGAATATCCAAATTCCTTGTTTGGTTAGCCTCAAAAGTAGGTTTCTTAGGTGGAAGAATTACCTTGTCACTTTTGTGTTCAACCAACTATTCTAGCTATACTGATTATCCAATCTCCTTCATCACATTTCTCCATGGCATGAATGGGGTAGTGGGTTTCCTCATGTTTCTCCTCCTTTTGTTTTATTTATCGATCTTGGTGGCTTGGTGAATCATATCTTGTATCTCTACATGATGGTATATCTCCAGTTGATCAGAAATTTCTTAATTGAGCCCATGTAAAAATAGTTCCTTGGTTGCCTCTGAATCCTCTTAATTGTTTACTCAAATCATGGAAATTTTTATCTCTTTGTAGTAATATTCTAAACTATTACTCCATTGGGTGAGCCGCTAATGTTTTTTTGTGGAGATATTTATGGTAGTGTGAGGAAACAAACCGCTTACACATGGAAAACTTCATGTCTTCCCACGTATTGTAGGACGTCATCCATATTGGGATATCTCCTTTTGAACTGGATACCACTATATTAATGCATAATCAAAGAATTCAAGGGATTTAAGATTCACCCTTTTATCCTCGGAATAGTTGTGATAAGAAAATACTTTCTTGATCCACATCTCCTAATCCAACTATGCTTCCATATCGATTTTCCCTTGAAATAAAGGGACCTTCACCTTGATCCTGAAAAGTTGGACATAATGATATGGTCTCATTTAGAAACCTATACGTTGTTTGTATAAACTTATACTTTATGGGAAATCACTATGATCATCATCAAAGTTCATAGTCTCCTCCTCTATGATGTGGGGATGACGTGGTGTCATAGCGCGTTGTGGGTTATCATGAATCATCCTTGGGTTTGGTTTATTATCTAATTAATCAATCCTGTCAGTTAGCATTCAAAATTCATATAAAGAAGCTTCTCGAAGTCTCTCACCAAAGAATTCATTTGTATTTGTGTTGCTTAGCATGTGGTAGATTTACTTCAACTTCCTTCATTGCTAACAGGATAATTTTTCTTCACATGATCTTCTACCATGATAAGTTACACAATCAAAAATACACATGGGGGGGAAATCAAAATGATACACACTCACTCACACAGGCGATATTGACACACACAGACACATAATATGTACACACTCATGTATATAAGGATATAAACTGAAGTACACATGATATACACACACACGCACACAAAAATACACACACACTCTCACGATGATGCACACTCACACACATGATATGTACACACAAACACACAGACAACAATAAGAACACTCACACACATAAGATATTTGTTTCTTATTTCTCTCCATTATCATGACTCAATTAAAACTCCATGATCTTAGGAAATATAATACCTTGTTTGGGTGCGAGGGGGGGTGGTAGAAAATGGGTAAAATGTTAAAAAGGGTAGAAAGGTCGTATGTGGGTTTTTCCCGATTGTGAAAATAAGAAACATTAATACAAATATGAACCAAAAAAGATATGGAGATGAATTAAAATGATGGATAAAGTGATGTAGGTAATTATAAAGTGATAATAATGTAAAGATCAAATAAGAATTAATTGTACCCACTTTTTTTTGTTTAACCTCCCCAAAAAGTATTGTTCTTGGAGTTTTAAAGCACAAAATGATGAATGGAGAGTAAGATATTTTTTTAAATATTGCAAATAATAGATGTTCTTGATTTTGAAAATTAGAAAATTATGAGTAGAGAGAATTTGATATGTTTTTATTTTTTCTTCAAATAAAAATCACTTATTGAAAATAAAATATGAAAATAATAGGGATGAATATTTGGCTCAATGTGTAATATTTCAAGCATGCACAAACTAGGAAATTTTTTGAGGTTTTCAATAAAATGGTTTTTTTAATGGGTGGATAATATAAATGTTGAGGAGAGTAATGGGTAAAAGTAATGTAAATGAAAATATAGATGACTATCATGTCAACTAGAGTTCTAATACCAACTGATGCGAGATGCACATGGTGGCCCGATCTTCATGGAATAGGGCGGTGGATGAAGGATGCAGTTTTGGGATAAGTAGATAATGATGGGTATAAATGGTGGATTAATGTAGTCAACAAATTCAATAAGGATCTTGACCTAATACTTAGAAAAAACACTCAACAGAGGGATTTGATAGCCAATCCACACAACAAGACACTTTTTTTGGGGCACAGAATTGGGGGCTTTGTGATCTTGGATCACTGACTTAACTTGTAGATCGAAAAGGAAATAATGGACAAGATCAAGGGGGAATACCGGGATAATCATTAAACAATGTATAGAAACAAGTCATAAGATCTAAATTAAATCTTGAATGAAAATATAATTCTATGGGTGGCTATTTATAGCCAATGGTTGATACAATAGTCAAGGGTCTAATACCCTAAAGCCATAATGGCTAACTCTACCTTGTACGTTTAAAGTCAAAAAGATAATGTATAAAAATTATTTTGGAAAAAGTAGCACATTACTTTCACCCAAGCCCATTGTATTTTACTTTTAGTACTTAGACCCCCATATTTGACTTTGGTGTCCCAAGATGGAATTCTAGAATTATCCATGCGGGTAAGGGTTCTAAAATTCGGGAAACCATGTGGGCCAAGATTTAAACATAATATTTGAGATTTAATAAGTGAGATAAGATGCCCATTTTCTTTATCCATGCAAGTAAAGATCCCTTGGGAATTTAATAAAGTGATATGGGCACCCATTATTTCATTTAACCTCTTTAATATTCCACCTGTCATCATGCCTTGCAAATCCAACTCCTTGACACGGGAAATTGACTTGCTACCACGATATGGTTCTCATTAGTAGGTAAAAATATAACATAATAATATCCTAGTATATTTATGATACTTGTGTTTTTATATAATAATATAATTATTATATTTGTGAGGGTGGATAATAGAAATAAAATGAAAAAGATTATGTATCTTTGTTACCAGTTAATCGGGTAACTCCTTTTGGGTTATACCAAAAGTATTAATTTTGTGGATTTATTCCAAAATTGGTTCTTATAGGTATATTTGAGAGATTTTTGGAGACTATTTGGTTAGAATTTTTTTGATCAAAATTGTCTTGATAGGTGTGAGGAACGGGTATAGTGCTTACCTTTTTATAGTAAAGGGTGAGTGGCACTCTTGTAAATACAAAAATGTATTCATTAATGGGAGGTATAGCTTACCTAAAGTTCCTGAAAAATATAAAAATAATACATTGAAGTGTAATAATGGTTTATTAAAACCTCCAATATAAAAAATATGTGCATTTTAATAATTTTGTTCCCTAACATCTAAGATTCCCAAATTTTATCATTTTTGTTTCTATTAAAGCATCTAGTTTTCTAATCTAATTAATTTATCCATTAAGTCTAAAATAAAGTAAGATTTATTAGAAAATATATATATACTTAATTATGTATATGATATCTAATTTAGAAAATCGAAATCCCATGTTTTTTGGAAATTAATTTTAAAACAAGTGTGTGTGATGCACTATAACACTACTTAAACCCGTACCGTGTTAACAATTATTTTACAATATATATTTCAATAAGTTAATAATAAAATAAAAAATGGTACATTAATATAACATATTTAATATTTATTAACACTTGAAAAATAACCTGGAATAATATAGTAGTTTTAATAATTTTAAATCATTTAATAAAATATCATTTATTGTAAAATAACAGTAATATCATGTTTGACATTATTTATTTAATTTTAATTTAAAATTTTTAAAAAATTCTTTGAATTAAAATATATTAAATTTAAATTAGTGTAAAATGATATATTCATCTTAAAATAATAATTAAATCCAATAGTTTAATCAATTCACTTAAATTTTAATATTTATAGTATCATTTACTTTAGTTAATTATTAACAAAATAATCACTACATTGGTGTTTCATAATAATTTTATGTAACTAAATCATAAATAAAAATTATTGATAAGTTATTATTATATAAATAACCTATTAATATTTAAAAAGGATAAGAATAATCGATAATATGGTGTTTTTTACATATCTGAATGTTTTATAAATTTTAATGGTAAGGAAAGATCTGTTTTTGTCTTTTTTGCTTACTTAACATTTTATATAGGGAACTTCCAGTTAATAATATAAAAATAACACATAAATCTAAAAAAAATTGGGTATATGGTATACTTATTAGCATCCAATGGATTTATGATAAGTTTCTAGGTCATTTTGGTCCTTGATATTAATGTTTATTCCCTTATTAAGCTTAATTTTACCTCAATCACTGTAATTAATTATAATCACTTTCACTAGTATTTTTGGTAAAAAATCAAGTTGATCTCATTATAAAAAAAATATTTTACCCATTAAAACCATTTATTTCCATTTTTCTAAATTATAATTACAAAAGTGTGAAAAATAAGATTAATGCTAATCCCACACATGTGGCGAGAAAGTGGGTAAATAGAAATGTTAAAATGTTCAATATGTTTTATATCTAATTTAAATATAAAAATGATTACAACGACCTATATTATATTAATATATGAATAATTTATCTATTTTACATTAAAATCCAATTTAAAATATAATTTATCACTAATCACTATTTAAACAAAAAGGATGTTTCTAACTAAATTTCACCAATTTTCACTATTCATCAAAAAATGATGTTTCTTAGAAAAATTCCGAAAATTCAACCAAAACTAATTTAGTAATTCCAAATAAAACAATGATGTTTATTTTGATAAACAAAATTTAAATTTTTTTTCAATTTTTGTTAAAATAGTTACACCATTAAAAGGTTGTAAAACCCAGTCTTGTGTGTAACGCAGGATTATGCAGTGTACTGTGTGACGTAATCTCAAAATGGTGTTTCATATAAAGTAATAAATAATAATTTTTATTCTAACATTAAAATATTATAATGTATTGTGGTGCTACAGTGTTGACCTCAAGGAGATTGAAAAGAATATGTTATTATATTTCAAATCATGCTTTGAATTGTGTATGTGGCTTACCTCCTGTGAAAATTCCATAGTGGATTTTTCAAATTAATTCATGGGAATAGATGAAATTTTGAATTAATTATATGTTAATAGGGAAATAATCAATTTTAAGGGTAGTTTTTAAAATTTTTAATTAATTAAGGGTTTTTTTGAAGTCTCTAAAATTGGGTGAAGTGGTGTTTTATGAAAATTTGAAAAGGGGGTTGGGCATTATTGATATTTGTATGGTTTTAAAGTTTTACTGGGACCTTGGTAAGTGATTAATGATTAAGCGTATTGGATTTTTAATAAATTTTATGATAAATATGTAAACGATTGTTAATTAAAAGGATTTAAAATGTTATACGAATGCTCCACATTCATGGGTTTTGGATATTGGACTAGTAACCCACTCCATTATTTTAAGAGGGACATACTGAGGGTCCTAGAACCCCAGTGTATTATATTTTTCAGAGTATGGACTGATTCCCCTAACTATATGGGTATGGAAAAGATATTCAATATCATGGTTGGGATGGTCGAACATGGCGTTATGAACCTTGGTTGGATACTTTGTCTGATGCTGCTTCTTTTCTAACCATTGACCTCTGTGATATATGGTTCATAAGACCAATATGGGCTGAATCTAGATTAATGGGTTTGGGAATCAATTGAAACCATGAATAATTATGGATAATTTAAATATCAATATATAATGAATCATGTATTATATAATATTTTCCTATTGATTATTATACCTATGAATGCACTGTTATTATATTGGTTATTACTTTATACACCGTTGGAGGTGGCCTACTAAGTTTTACTGACACCCTACTCAGGCTTCCATAGAACTTGGTTATCCGATAATACACTACTTTTTTTCATGTGAAGGTTTAGGATATGCACTTAGATCATGGTTTATGCATGGGAAAATGGTTTAGAGAATGTGATATTTAGACTGGGTTTGATCTTAGGACCACATTTGAGGTTTTTCATAGTTTGGTCTTTGAGGTTTTACTGTATGATCACCAAAAAAATAGATTATACATTTCATTTTTTACATGTTTTACCTATGTTTTTATTTGGGAATCCATATTCATTCTATTTTATATTTATACTGATAGTTTAATCATTTTATAGTTTTATTATTATTTAATTGGATAAGTGGGTATTGTCTCCCCATTGTACCTCCATAGACCTACACTACTAGTTGGTAGCCTCTGACACACGGTGGGCATGCCTGAGATCATATAGCGATCTGGATTAGGGAACCAAATATAGTGTTTCCCAATCTAGGTTGTTACAATTTGGTATCATAGGGATTTTATTTTTATTAATATTTGTTCATGATAGACATGATACTTGGATCTTATTAGATCATGATAATAAGCTCGTGCATGGGTACCTGCAACCAACCGTATAGGGGAAACCCCAAGTTTATAGGGGTGGATCATCAACTTTATTCTTTTAACAATTATTGATATTTCACCCTAGAGTGGTGTACATAGATGTGATGATATTGATTTATGTGGTTTTATCTCTTGGATTGTAATGGAAAGAGAGAGAGTTTCATTTGATGCATCATGAAAGGAGCATCAGATTGACTGATCATCAGTATGTTTCCTATGAATGAACTGATGTTTAACCAAAAGAAACATTAGAGAAATTCAATAAGATGATATTTTTAAAATTTTGGGTAAACTGAGTGTATTTAAATATGAAATATTAGGGTTTTGATTGTAAATAATAATTAAAGAGGAATGTGTAAGGACAAAACCTTCAGGGGAACTGGTGAGGAGTGTCACTTTTGTTGTTGTTTAACCCTCTGTGTTGGTGGTTTGAGTTTGGAGAGTTTCTTATTTTGAGTCTCGTGGTCATGGGTTGTGAGGAATTTATGGGTTTATGTGTACTTGTTAGTAAGATTTTACTTGGTGAGACTTCAGTTAGGCTATGGCCATATGATTGTGAGGTGGTAGTTGATAACGTTGATGTTGTAACACTTGTGGGTTGTGAAGGTTTGAGTTGTGTGTTGGACCCTCAAACGGGTGTCTTTGTTTTTAGTTTCATTAGTATGGTAAGTGGATCCCAAGATGCGATAGAAATCATGTGTTTTGGAATGTGGAAATTAATTCCTTTCATAACATGTGACTTGATTGAGGTTCAATGTGTATGGATTAGAGGGAGAGCCTAGTGACCTTTTATATATGTGACTCTGGTTTTGGGAGGGGGTGCTTAGTGACCTTTGAGGGTGGGCCATGAGAGGGGTCAGCAATGTTTTGAGTACTATTTGGCATGTAAGGAACTTGTTTATGATGTGTTCTTTTGATAGTGGAACATGTAGATTTCTTCATAGTGTGGGTTTATTTCTAGTAGATCCATGTGGGAAAACAATTGATTTGGGAATGTTACTCAAATATTTTTATAGTGTCTGTGGTTTTGGGAAATCAAAGGTAACCTCAAGGGAGGTTAACATAGAATTGTGGGTGAATCGGAATATACAGAACATGTATATTCCTCAATCGTGGAATCTATGGTTTATAGGTTCCATCAATTAATTGTAAGAGCCATGGTCCAGCATTGGATTCTATATCAAGGAATCATTTGAGTGCTTGTGGTAAGTTGTGAGCATGATTTCAAAGGCCAGGATCACTCATGGGATTGACTAGGATACTTTGATTACATTTATTATGGGAATCCATGTTGAATTTATATATATGTTTCAAGAGTTATCCAAGAATAGATTTATGATTTTGATATAGGAATGATGTTTGGGGCGATAGGTGGTCATGTGGTTAGGTATGTTTGGATGAAAATTTTGGTTGTTGGATGAGAACATTAAATATTCATTTTTTTCGATGAGGTTGAAGGACCAAGTGGAATGGTTAGTTGGGTGAGTGGGTGTTTTGGCCTAGATCTAGAGATGTATGAACCATGGGATCTATATTTGGGTTTAGTGAGTGATCGTAGGGAAGTGCATGACCTTTAGTGTTCTGATGTGGACCAGATGTTTGGAACATGTTAGAGATGTGAAATTCCAAATGTGACATGTGGATTTGTGGATAAATAGTATGAACCTATCCATTTTATGATAAATAAAATTCGGAAGATCCTTTTATTCATCATATGTAATGGTTTTGGATTAGCTCTATGGAACAATTAGTCTTTTTTAATCACTAGGGATGTTCTGGATGAGCTCGAGTAGTTTGGTGGTGGTAGTGCCAAAGGGAATGATAGATCAAATATAATTATAAGAGAGTCTTGATGTAGTAGTTACTTTTATTTGTAATTTCCTACTGATTTTGATATCATAGTTTTGATGAAATTTTTTAGGGGGAATAATCCATGATCATACAAGTGGGATATGATGTCCCGAAAGTGAGAGGTGACATCATGAATGAACCATTTGTTGTGGTATTTAATGATGAAATCAATGTGTACTATTAGATTAAAGATGATCATGACCAATATCTTGACATCATAATGAGTAGACTGGGGGGAATTTTCTATATTCCAAGATACATAAAGGAATGTATTTGGGTTAATTGATGGGACATTATAGGGGTTATTCCATTGGAGAAATGTAATTGAATCCTTATAGTAGGAGGTGCACCACCATAAATTTTAATGTACAGTTCTTATAGTGGAATGCATTTATGTGAATTCTATGTGTTTCATTATGAAGATATGGAAACATTTGTAAATTTAGTTTTCATTAGGAAGCCTCGGTGATGGTGAGATAGACATTCCCACTTATAAGGTTCAAAAGTGGCCTGATTTTGGTCCATGGAAGATTGAAGTTCTTGTGGAATGTGGTGAGAAAACACACTCCTAATGTGGTGTGAAAAATTTTAGTCACATGGGTATAACCCTTGTGATATTAGGTTTTTAGGCATGTGGAGTTGATCATGGTTTGGTTAAGGTGTCACTATGGTGCTAATGAGGAACCATTATGGTGTGAGATTGATTTCTATAGGGAATGATAACAGGGAATCAGATGTGGTGGTGGATCGAGCCTATCATTGAATTCATGATCAATGTGGTATTAAAATTAATTCTAGGTTCTTTTGTTAGAGGCATTTATGGGTGATTCGAGACATGAAAAGAGTTCATGGAAAATGGAGGTTTAGTGTTGGAATCTCACCTAGAGTTGGGTATGGACTCTGGTAGGGGTTTTTAGATTACCATGGAATGACTTTAAGAGTGCTGAAATCATCTAAAATATTTTTTTGTGACATTGTAATAGTGGTGGTTGGGATATTTTTGGATGAGATAGACAGGGATGGACGCACATAACAGGGTAAAAACAATGGATGTGGTGAGTAATAATCCACCTATGTTTTATTTTTTTAAAATAACAAGTAAATTTTGGAAATGGATGTGATATTAGAGAAAAATAAACGTTTTCTTAGTTTATGTTTTGATGGCAGAGATGAATCCTTCCTAGGTGGTTTTAATTGTAAGGTTATATGTTGATGTTGGTTGATGTTCTCATGGGTGTTTCTGCACGAAGAGTTGGAAATTTGTTGGGTGCATTGTGGAAGCATCAGTTCATGGTTCTAGTGGACTTTCCCAATGATGTAGGTTCCAGAACTATAAGTTGAGGGTTTTAATATAAATATTATAGTGTGGGAGCACCACAAAGTGAGATTTTTCAGATGAAGTTTAGATATGCATTTTGGTTTGGATAGGCTCGGGTGAGAGCCATTTTATTGTTTCAGTATTCAAAATGGTCATTGCATAGGATTTGACTGGATGAGGGAATGAGATTATGGGTGTTCTTTGGTTGTGTTTCATATGTTCAAATATAGGACACGACTATTGGGAATTTATTTTTGGACCAACATAGGTCAGCGGGATGTGGTTGGATAAATCATGGTCACGGAGATGAGTTAAATATTAAAATAAATTGAATAGTTGGTTTGATGGATGTGAAATTAGAGCAAGTTCAGTTGTTTTGGAAATGTGGCTGGTTTTCTCTAGGGTGTTATGGGCCTGATTTCAATGTGTCCTTAGAGGATAATCTCTCTTTTTTCTCCAATCACAATGAAATTGATTACGGGATAAGACCATGATTTTTATCTGAGTATTAGGGATGAATGTACTTCTTCATAAGGAAAAATCGAGAGGGGGACGTTTTTTTGTGGGACCAATGGCACAAAAACTTATCCTTGGGGATTTTGTAAGGTCTCGAAGTGCATTTAAAGTAAGAGATTCTATAATGTGAGGAGGCTGAAAGTTCTTGGAATTTGATATGGATTGTTTTTTATTAAATTTTGGTGAAACCCCTTTGAAGATAGTTAAATTATTGTTTCGTGGGTGTTGGAAAGGTCCCGGGGGTATACTAAGAGTTTTGAAAATGAAGAAAGAGGTAATGGAGGACAATAAATTCTAAGGCCATGGTTAGGGAACAATTATTACTAACAATGCGATATAACCGTTATGCCTTTAGATTGGGGTGAACTGTTAGGAAAAACATTTGGGTTGTCACAGGACACTATGTGGCTTGATCACCCCTTGGATGGTAGGGAGAAACAAATACACCACATGGTTTTTCAAATAATTTGAGTGTCTAAGAAATCCATGAAACTCGGGTTCCTTTTAGATAGATACAACCACATGGTTAGTGCATGGTTTGACATGTTGTGAGTATAAATTATGCACCTCATTAAGAGATGGATGTTACTGATTTTATATCCCAATATAGAACGTTTATCCCAAAATTTTCTTTCCCATTCTACCACCATAATACTAGGGTTTGAACCAATAGATCTCGTATCCTCTATAGATGTTTCTCCCTCATTTCTTAGGTATTTGGAGTGCTGTTGATTTCAAATCGAAGCATTGAGTAATTCATTGACTTCATTTCCTTCCATTTTCTTAAAGAGGCTTTTTTTGTCTTCTCCTTATCAAAGGCTCATGAACACTATTTATAGGGGTTATTTTCTTTTTTTTTTGAATCCATTTCATTTTGAATCAAGGAATGTAGTTGGATGAGTGGTAGTCTATAAGCATGAGGTAGGTGGGATATATAATTTTTCCCATAGTCTTGATGTTTATATGTGCATGTAGTTGTGAAAATTTTCTTCCTTGATGCATTTTTGTATCATTTCCCAAGGATGTAAATTTGGGCCAAAAATTGATATGAATGTCCCCGCATAGGCCCTATAGTGTCCAATAATAATTTGACACCAGACTTTAGTCTAGAAATTGGATAATTGATATGTTTTATAAGTTATATTTTATGAAATGATGATGTGAGCTAGAAATTCCAATATTTTTTCTTTTATTGAATGAAAATACCTCAAATCTCATTCAAATACTGTGTATAACATTCAGTTCTGTGACCATTGTGAATTTTGAAAATTAAATGATTAATCTATAAAATTGATGATTTATATTGACTTAATTTTGGAAAATATTTGATAGTCCATAGAGTTTTATTTTTGATTTAAAACAGAAAAACTAGTTTGAATTTAATCTAGAAATAGATTTAGTTTTTGTATTGATTCCTTCTATCATATTTTAAATTATTTTATATCCATAAATATTAATGTGTTAATGAAAAAAATAGAGTTATTTGAAATTTTTTTTATAATTATAATGAATTTGAAATAATTTTTTTAAACATTATATTTTTTTAATTGATTTATCATTTTTATGTTGTTGGATAAAAATAGTGCAATAATGTAAGAACCCAATTTTTCTTTCAGGTATGTATCCTTTAATTGTTTGGTATAAATATTTATATTGGACCTAATATGGATTCTTAATGAGTTAGTAAATGTTCCTGTGGTGTCTGGAGACTATTCGGAGCCCGGAACCAATATTTTTGGAGAAAATATACTCTGCACATGGTTTAGAGAAAACTATGCAGATAGTGATTTTTCGGATAGTGGAACCTCACACGGTTGGTGCACAACCATAATGAATAACTGTGTGAATGACCACTTTTCCTATGTAACCATGCATGGATACCGTATGGTTTGAAAAAACCGTGTGGAGGAAGAATTTTCAGGCAAAACCATTTCACACGGCTTGTGCATGGTTTGGAAAATCATGCATAGGCTAAAAGCTTGGGTAAAATGTCCAAAATTCCCTTAATGATATATTAATCATCATCCTTCCTCCTAATTTGAAAACCACCAGGATTTTCATCCATTTTCACACATTTGGAGATTTTTGAAGGCCAAATCCAGGGATCAAAAGATCTCATTCATTCGGCATCCAATCGAGCTTCCGTTAATCACGTTGGATGCGCAACGGTATGTACTCGAGTCCTCTTTAGCTGTTATTATTATCTTTATCTATCAACCCTGATATCTTTATGTGAACAGTTTTCACCTTTTCTTAGATATAATCGAATCTGAGGAAAATCAAGGGCTGATACCAGAAGATAAGGATCATACAACCCTAAGGTGGGTGGTCTATAACTCATCCTAAAAGTTCGTTGATTTTTGAAGGTTCATGTGGGCCCCACAAATTTTGTTGGAAACGGTTTCTTAAATTAACATTCCATGATTATAGTTTTTATAATAATATGTTTATGATTTTTCCATTTATCTGATTAGTTATTAGTAGTTACACCCACAACTCAATCCGCCTCATGTCGAAGGTTATGCCATAATTAGGTTTTTAGTGTTCCGGTATCTTTGATCTACCGTTCCAGTGTGTCATTACTCGACCATTTTAAAGGTGAGTCTTCTTATCATAAATGGTTTGATTAGACTAATAATCACATAATGTCTTGTACCATGTATGGTCACCAGTTGACCCGCCTAAGATAAGTGCTTCCAAATGGGTATTAAAAGTGAAAAGTGAAAAGTGAAATGGAAAGTATACTATGTATATAAGTTGGACTTAATAAAATAGATTTAATAAATTTTACATGTTCATAGAACCCCTTTACATGTTGATGGATGGTACCAGAGTGAACCTCAAAATTTGAATAAGCCTTAATGGCTAACTAAGACTTGATTAAATGGTTTAAACACTACTTGGACTATCCACACTAATGAAAGACATGGATTGGAGCAATAAATAAATGGTTTCAACTATAATTGACCTATCCACACAAATGGAAGGAAATAATTGAAGAAAATGAATTATTACATGATTAAAATATCAAAAAGGAATGGACTAACTCGTGCTCGCCTAGTATTCTAAAAGGAGAATACCTTGGGTCTCACAGGCCCCATTTTGATTCAAGGATACAGTTTTTTAGGTAGATACCCTCCTAGACTCCAGTTCTTGTCTATTCCTTGGATGCCCGATATACTACTGTTGGGTCCCTTTCATTATTACATGATACCTCAGATAAAATCCTTGGATCCAGTATTGACTAGTAGGTGTCATGGTGAAATCTCATAGGTCCCTATCATTTATTAACCCCATTTTACCTTAGTTGACCGCCTTGGACACAGTAGGAACCTTATTATGGAATGACTTGGATTATTCTCCTTGTATTATAATCTTACCTCTTTATCTAGACCCATATACTACTCAGGTAGCATTCTGTTAGATTTATGTTACCTTGGTTATTACCCTATAAATCCCTCACTGGAAATATTTTCCTTGTTTCCTTGTTATGTCATAGGACCCTCACTACTTATACTATCACGAGGTGACGTCAATGCTAGATATTCCTCACGTGACCTATTAAAATTAAATGGTAATTTCTTAATTAATGAAATGATTACATGTTTAGACACCCGTTGAGCACTGAAGCAGGTACTTGGTTATTTAGTTATATTGTACTGCTTTCTTTACCTTATATATGAATGCATGCACACTGCTATATTCCATTAAATGGGATGAATGTTATAGAAACCATTGGCGGTGGACCAGTGAGATTTATCTCACACCCTCTCTGGGAGCCATTCGGTACCTAGAGTAGATTATATGACTGCAGGTTTGTAAAAATGGAAGCATACAACTTCCAACACTTGATTGCTTGCTGATAGGATAGATCTTGACACCAGATTACCAAGTTAGATCACGAGATGCTTGGAGTAGTGTTTTTTCCATTACTTTTTGTGGAACTTGTTATGCCTATTGTCTTGCATCCATGCTTTCTAGTTTTCTAGTGACATGACATTACATTACCATTGTTGAGTTGAAAGAGTTATGGTTTTTCTCATTTACATACTGCATCAGTTTTCTTCCTCATTTTCATTATATTGCTCCAGTCGTTTACTAATACATTATATTCCTTCCATTGTGCTATGTTCTGCTAATGAGGGAATATTCTTCCCACAAACACAACCCTAGTCCCTCACTACTAATTGGCAGCCTCTGATGTTTGAGAAGATACGCTTGAGGCCATGTGGACCACAGGGCCCAGGGAACCCGTTAAGGGGCATATGGGTTTGGGTCGTCAAAAAGTGGTATTAGAGCATGGTTTATTTTCTTGATTTACTATTTGGAGACAATAGATTGGATAATAGGAATTATTGGAAATTGGTCATAAGTCATGCTTGGGCATCACAAACCCATTTTGGGGTAAAATACAAGTTACCCATAGTGCAATTTTTGTTCTATTTTTCCTAACACAGTTGATATTATTTAACTGTTGGGTGAATCACATGTTCTGTGGTGTTATTGACTATTACTTTTTGAGAATTTATTTCATCCTTAGCCCGATGATACGAAGTCAAAGAGAATTGTAACATTCATCATTATATGCACCTAGAATTCACATGTCATGCATATTTCCATGCCATACAGGTGTATTTCACTACCTTGCATTGCCTAATATGCCTATAATTACTAATTAATGCTGTGACAGTTTCTTTTACTTGTATTACATTGGATTTGATTTAGTGATTTCTTGTCTCAATTCATGAGATGTATGGGCCCTCATGGTTTGGGATGAGTAATTTAATTATTCAATCTATTTTATTATAAATAATTGGGTGTCATTTCTGGTGATAGGTGTATGGGAACCGATTCATTGGAAGTTACTATCCATTATAAAGTGAATCCTGAAATCAAAAAAAAAGAATTGGTTTCACATCCTTATCCCACATTTTCATGTTTATGAAAGGTAAAGGAGTGAACCTATGAATTAACTATAAAATTCATAAAACATATACTTGAGAAATTATGGATAACTAGCTGTCTAAGTGAGTAGTTTGGGTAGTATGACTTAGGTAGTGAGTTTTATTACGATATGTTTCTTCTAGTGATGTTATCTCCTTTCATGTAAGCTTGTTTTAAGGTGTGTTCTTGGAATTTGTAGACCAATGATGCCACGACGTCCTCGTGTGGTTCCCTAGGAGGGTGTTAAAGACCATGCTCTAGGCATAGTGGGCCTTGATCTACCAGTCTTACTTCCAAGACCACTTGAGGCACAGCCTACTATACCTAATCTAGGAACTGATGGCCATGTCTGTGATAGTTTCTTACGTATGATGCAGTCCATGATTGGTGCTCCATAGGTGGAACATATGATGGATGATCTGACATGCGAGTTCCAATAACAGCATCCTCCTACTTTTTCCAGGGATGTCGAATCTTAGGCTGTTGAGTCTTGGCTAAAGGCTATGTTGTATATCGTTGACCATCTAAAACTTCTTCTAGATTGAAGAGTTATTCTTGGTATATATAGACATTGAGATTTGGAAAATCGTTGGTCAGATGTCATTACCCAGGACGGACATCATCAGAGAATGTTATGGGTTGACTTCCAGACTTCTTTCTATGGGTAGTTCTTTCCTCAGTCACTGTGATTTGACAGTTCCAGAGAGTTCATTCATCTCAAGTATGGTACTATGTCAGTTATGGAATATTCATCACCTTTCACTGATTTAATGAACTTTTCACTACTTCTAGATGGTGATGAGCTTTCACGTGCTAGACGTTTTGAGGATGGGCTCCAATATGCTATCTGAACTCAGGTTAATGCCTTTTAACTTCCTAAATTCACATCAATAGTTAATAAGTCCCTTATCAATGAACGTAACCTGAGGGATGATGTGAGTACTGGGTTTAATGGATCAGTTCCACATCAGGCCAGTTGTTCTTATGGTGGTAGTAAATGTTCTATTGAGGTTTTTTTAGGGAAGTGGCAGCCAGAGTATCAAGTTTGATATATCTGTAGTGTGCCATATGTATGGAAGACCAAGGCATAATAATCTCCAATGTGATAGAGACCCTATGGTGTGCTGGTCTTGTGACCATATGGGTTATCTTTAATGCTTTTATATGACCTTTCCACTAGCTTCAGGTAGAATAGGAAAAAATTTAGTTACAACTTTAGGAGTGAGTTCTTTTTCCCCGCGTTAGGTGGGGAGCTAGAGTTGCACCGATAGGTTTGGCTGAGGAGGAGGTTGTGGCAAAGGTAGTCTGATCCCTGATCACCAGTAGCAACATAATAGCAATCATGATTTTGGTAGTCCTTCTTTTTCACAAGGCTCTGGATCAGGTCATTTGCATGCCATACAGCTGACACCCAAGGATTAGGCTGTAAGACCATCTACAGTACGAGGTACTATTCTAGTATATTCTACTATTGCCTATGATTTTTTTGATACATGTGCTTCAAAATATTTTATATCTATATCTATTGTGGAACGTATCAAACTAGAGATAAAATATCACAATTATTTAATGACCCTTGATAAACCATTGGAAATATGGGTAGAGGGAATACGCTAGTGTAGGGACTACCCCCTTGAGGTAGGCAGTTACCCTTTCTTGTAGAATCTTTTTATTATCGAGCTGATGGGCTTCGATGTCAATATACAAATGGACTTGTTGGTATACTACCATTTATTTTTATACTGTTATTACCGAAGGGTTTCTTTTATATAACAAGAAGGAAGCAATTATATTTTCAAAGGTGAGTGGGATGTCTAGGCTGGGAGAGCGAGACCAAAGCATTATGTGATTGGTGGAGTGACCACCCAGATCACAATTCATTTAATGGAGGATTAGGGTTTACTTAAAACTAATTTCCCTCCAATTAAACTAATTCTAGGAACAACACCAGTGTCCATTCCTCCATACAAGATGGCACCTACTAAGCTTCAGGATCTTAGGGAGGAGATAGAGTACTTAGAGGCCAAAGGCTTTATACGGCCCAATATATCATCTTTGGGTTCACCTATGAGTTTTTCTAAGAAGTCGGATGGAACTATCTATTTATGTGTGGATTACATAAGTTTGAAACAAATTATGATCAAGAACTGGCATCGAGTTCCTCGAATAGATGATCTCTTCGACTAGATCCGACGGGAAAAGTTGTTCTCTAAAATTGACCTGAGATCAGGTTATCATCACATGCGATTCAAGACATCAGACATACCTCATACATTTTTTTAACAGTTATGGTTTGTATGATTATCTTGTTATGTTTTTCGGTCTTACAAACACACATTCCATTTTTAGGGATTTGATGAATAGGTTTTTCCACCACTATCTAGACTCTTTTTTCATGGTCTTTGTGGATGAAATATTGGTGTATTCACACATTGGTAGCGACCATGCCAAACATCTTGAGAACATTCTGAGTACAATGAGAGAGCATCAACATTATTCCAAGTTTGATAAAAGATAATTTTGGATCGAAAAGGTTCACTTCTTGGGCCATATTATTTCAGAATCAAAAGTACCTTTTGACCCTAAAAAGGTTAGTGCTATAGACTCATGGGAGAAACCTAATAACATTTTTGATATTAGAAGTTTCTTAGGACTCTCTGGACCTTACATGAATTTCATATAATAATTTTATCATCTTGAGGAACCTCTTACTAGTATTACAAATAAGGGTGTCAAATTCACATGGTCAGAAGCATGAGATAAATCCTTTTAGGAGCTGAAAGGGAGGCTTGTATCGACACCAATTCTGATTCTTCCAGAACCTGGAAAAGGTTATATCATCTTCTATGATGCATTATTCATTGTCATTGGAGTAGTGTTGATTCAGGAATACAAAGTCTTTGCCTAGGGATCTCGACATTTGAGGCCTCATGAGAGAAATTACCCAACACACGACCTTGATCTAGAAGCTGTTGTCCAACTACTACATTACTAGAGACATTATCTATTGGGTGATCACTTTGTGGTGTATACAGATCACAAGATCCTCACGTATATCTTTTTTTAGTGTGAATTGAACCTCCGATGGTGAATATGGGCCAAATATCTACAAACCTATGATTTTGAGCTTTCCTATACGCCTGTAAAGGGTAATTTGGTCACTGATGTACTCAGTCAAAAAACTCAAATACAAGCCGTACAAGAAGCCATTGATGAATGGAAGTTAATGGAACTCTTTTATGAACATCATCTGGAGTTTCTTGATAGCCATGATTAGTCATATCTCTCAGCCTTAACAATTACCTTTTTTTTCCTTGAGAAGGTGAAGAGTAGGAAGTTTTCAGATCCCGAAGGTTTGATTCTCCATGAGAGTATATCAGTAGATAACCCAAATCCAGATTGGTCTGGGGACAGAGATGACATCCTGTATCTACGTGGACGTATCCGGGTTCCTGCAAATATGAGACGGGAGTTGATGAAATTATCCCACACTTCTCATTGGGAATTTCATCTAGGAATTCTGAAGATGTATCGAGATATGTGAAACCAGTATTGTTGGTCTAGGATGAAATGTCAGATTTTAGGCATTATTACTAGGTGTTCCTCCTGTCAGTAGGTGATGATGGAACCCCAAATACTAGAAAGTTTGTTACAGCCAATTCTAGTCCCAGAATAGATATGGGAAGATGTTTCTATGGATTTTGTAGTCATATTACCTAGGCTTCCAAGGGGAAGAAATGATATCTTCTAGTCATTGACCGACTAACAAAATCATCCCACTTCATTCCAATATGGGAGACTTTCTTAGTTGATGAATTGGGAAGACTATATGTCTGTGAGATCATACGAATACACAAAGTCCCATGTACCATCATTTCAGACAGGGACGATCGTTTCACTTCATGGTTGTGGTAGGGTTTGCAGAAATATATGGGAACTCATGTGCTTTTAAGAATAGCATTTCACCCTCATCTTGATGAAAAATTCGAGCAGACAATACAAGTTTTAGAGGATATTATTTCAGCATGTGTCCTTGATTTCGGTGGTTCTTGGGAGAAGCATATTCATCACATCAACTTCACCTATAATAACAGTTTTCAGGTGACGATTCGGATGGATCCTTTTGAGGCGTTATATGGTAGGCCATGCCATTCACCCTTGTGATGGATAGAGGTAGGTGAGGCATCCCTACTAGGTCCTTCTATTGTTTAGGAAATTTTATAATAGGTTCAACTGATCAGGAAGAGTATGACTATTTCTCAGTATAGAAATAAATTTTATGCAAATCACCATCGATGAACTTTTGAGTTCAACGTTGGGGATTGCGTTTTTCATCTGGTATTTCTCAGGCTAGGGCACAAATGGTTTAGAAATCATGGAAAGATGCCACCTCAATACATCGGGCCGTTCGAGATTCTAGAGAGTGTCAGTCTAGCAGCTTATTGGTTGCTACAACCTCAGAGGTACCATGCCATGCACATCGTCTTTAATGTCTCACAGCTTCACCAATTCCATAAATACCCATATAATCACTTTAATCCCGATGAAGTTGAGTTAGATTCCGATGCTACTTTTGAGGAATGTTTAGTACACATCACTGACAAAATCACAAAGGTTCTCCAAGGAATGTTCGTCTCTCTCGTGCTGGTGATATGGTATCATGACCGAGTGTAGGATGATACTTGGGAGAGGGAAGCTGAAGCATGTGCTCAGTGGCTAGATTTGTTCTTAGACTGTGTTTCCTTACCCTTGGAAGGAGAACTCAGGGGCGAGTTCATTTAAGGGGGAAAGACTCTAAGAACCATGTTTTTTAATTCAGGTATTTATTCTTTATTATTTTGGTGTAAATCTTTACTTTGGACCTAATATGGATGCCTAATGAAATATTAAAGGTTCCAAAGGTGTTCGGGTCATTTTCGAAGCCCAGAATCTATCTTTTTGGAAAAAATAGACTCTAGGAACAGTTTAGAGTAAACTGTGCGGGATTTCCTCATGGTTTGACAAACCGTGCAGATGGTGATTTTTCTGATTGTGGTACCTCACATGGTTGGTGCACGGTCGTGCAGAATAACTATGTGAATGCCCCCTGTTCCTAGGTAATAATGCATGGATGGATAACTTAGACTTGGTTAAATAGTTTCAATGATACATTGCCTATCCACACTAATGGAAGACAAGGATTGGACCAATAAATAAATTGGTTCAACTATAATTGACCTATCCAAACTAATGGAAGGAAATAATTGAACCAAATGAACTATTACATGATTAAAATATCTAACAGGAATCGACTAACTCGTACTCTACGTGGATTTTGAGAGATTAATTCCTTGGGTCTCAGGAACCGTATTCCAATTCAAGGATACCATTTTCTTTGGTTGATACCCACCTAGACTCCAATTTTTATCAACTCCTCGGATGACCAACATACTCCCATTGGATCTCTTTCATTATTATAGAATACCACAGATACACTCCTTGGATCCAACATTGACTATGAGGTGACATGGTGATAACCCATAGGGCCCTATCTTTTCTTAGCCCCATTTTACCTTGGTCGATCACCTTGGACTCGATATGCACCTTATTTAGGAATGCCTTGGATTACGGTATTTGTATTACACTCTTACCCCCTTATCTAGAGTGAAATACTATTTATTTAGTGTTCTGTGAGATTTACGTTACCCTGGTTGTTTCCATGGAACTCCCTCACTAGAAATATTATTCTGGGTTCATTTTTACGTCTTGGGACCTTTACTAATTATACTATCATAAGGCTATGTTAGTGCTGTCTATGCCTCATGTGACCTATTAACATTAAATGGAAATTTCATAATTAATTAACTGGTTACATGTCCATACCCCAACTGAGGGCTGAAACACATACGTGTTTATTTAGTTATATTGTACTGCTTGATTTACCTTATATATGCATGATGGCACACAACTATATTCCATCATACATGCCAAATGTTATAGACATCGTTGGTGGTGGCCCACTGAGATTTATCCCACACCCTCATTGGGCACCATTTGGTACCCAAAGTATATTATATGACTGCAAGTGTGGAAAAAGGGAAGCATATAAACTTTCTACACTTTATTTCATGATGATAGGATGGATCTTGATAGCAGATGATCGGGTTGGATCTCAGGATACTTGGAGTAGTTTTTGTTTCCTTTACTTTGTGGAACATGTTTTGCCTATTGTTGTGTATCCATGCTTTCCAGTTTTCTGGTGACAAGACATTGCATTATCATTGTTCAATTGATATAGTTATGGTTGTTCTCATTTACCTATTTCATCAGTTTTCTTCCACTATTTAATTATATTTACTCTGCTGTTTACTATTACATTATTTTTATTTTACTGTGCTACATTCTTCTAATGAAGGCATTATATTCCCACAGACACACCCTAGGACCTCACTGATTGTCGGCAGCCTCTCGCATTTGGGAAGATGCGTTTATGGCCATGTGGCCCACTATTCTTGAGGAACCCATTAAGTGGCATCCGGGTCTAAGTCATCACAATTAAATAGAAATTATTTTTGGAAATCGTGTTGAAAAAAAGTACAAAAGCCTTGCACAGTTAGCACACTGACCATGTCAAGTTTACGACACTATTTTTTCATATCTAACCACACCGGTTGAGTACCTACCATAAACCACCACCACTCATGGTCTGTATACAGACCATGACACCACCCGAAAATTTGTCAAAATAGAACCTTACCATGCTCTATGTACTCTATCTTACTGTGGATACCACTCATGGTAAGCATACTTACCATGATTCCCCTTATACAACCTATCATGAGGTATTCTCACTATAAGGTCACACTCAAAAATTTCCAACCATGCTATGGTCACCCACCTTTTGTGGCCATTAAATTAGGGAACCTCGAGTGCTGCCAACTATGGATGAAGACACACCACCTCATTAGAAGAACCCGAATCCGAACCACCTGAACCCTACAATCCTTTGTTCATTGAAGTATATAACCCATTTGAAGCTTCCATCATAAGATATCAAAATGAACACCCCATCGAATTTTCAAACACATATACCAGTCTTCTACCACATAATGATCACCCACTGTCTATACACTAAATAATGTTGAACAACCCATTCCATATCTGAGACCCCCCCAAGAATGCCTTCTGGAGCTCGATCCTCACCAACACCATGAGTCACCACTGAGTTTCGCCTCATCTGGGGAGATAATTGAAGATCCTTGTTGATTGAAGTAACTAAAAGAAACCATGGATTCTGACATTCCACCAACTAATAATTGAGAATAATCCAATGTGAGAACCCCCTTTAATGAATTTGAATAAGAAAAATAAAACAGAACAAAAAAATAAATATAAATATAAATATATACATACATATAATAAAAAATAAAATAGTTAATATAATAACAATATTTATTTAAATATATTAATATATATATATAATAATTCTATGTTTATATATATTTAACAATCCATATTTTCATATTTTTATGTTTGTAGTTATGTCTATGGCCAATCCTGCTTGCCAAGGCCCAATGAAATCCAATTTCCAAACACAATTATCAAGCTCACTCTAGGTCCAATTTCCAGCACATCAAACTATATCCATGAATAACATGAACAATTTCTTCCTTGATTTTTCTCTAAATAATATGTTATTGATTATGGAGAGAGGATGTGTCATTATAATTAATGTTGACATTATGCTACAAAACATATATAATAACCATCCACCTAAATAAAATGATCTATTCAACACTAACTACATGAAGGAAGAAGTTGGTGCCTCACATACTCACTATAAATATCTTTTACCTCAAATCAGTATAATGGATTCATCATTGACTACCCCTATTTGTAATTTCTTTATGCACTTTTATTTTCGAAATTTTTATTTTAATATTTCATTATATTCTTCCTTCAATCATATTGTATTATTCTTTACCCCCACAGTTTTATTATGTTTCTTGCCTATGTGATTTCTCAAAAATTTTGATCTCCATGATCCTGGTGAGCTAACCCATTGTGGGAGGTCTAAGGGGGAATCATAGTTACAATATTGAATTTATGAGTTTAATTATACATCAATTTACTCTTGGATTCTGGTGTGACAGTGAATGTGGAGTGTGGAGGAGGTGATTATAACTCCTCAATCCATTTGACAATTTCACACTCTTAAAACCATTACAAAGAGGGATGACCCTATTCGGTCACTTGGATCCATTAGGAGTAATATATAAATTCTTCTTTATAGTGGATCATGAAAACCACATGACCAACTTGGAACTATTTCTATGGAGAAATGTTGAGTTAGTGCTCTCTTTAACATATATGTAAATAGTATTTTCTTGTTTATATATATATTTTTTGTATTCTACATTCCCATTTTCTAAAACTGGTATAAAAATGAATATAAGACTATTCTTTAATGAACTCTAACCCATATTCCCATTTCACATTCTAATAGGAATCCTAGATGATGGAATCTCAATGGTAGTACTAACAACAACCTTCGGTATACACCAATGGGTGGGAGGACGAAAGATACTATAAGAACAAAGCCAAAACCATCAATAATATATTCCTACACATCATCACACTAAAGAAGAACATACATTATTTGAAAATAATAGCTAATAAACTATGCTGATTGATTTTCAAGTCTACCAACAACTAGAGGAACATAGATAAATGATTAAGGAATTAAAAGGTATGAAATTTGTAATAGACAATTCCTTAAATAACTCATAGAGTAAAGGAACCAAAAGGAAGATGAAATGTTAGATCATTTTATATTTTCTAAAGAAGATATCCTAGTTGATTAGGGTGATTTTTTATAATCCTAGGATCATCTCTTATTCACCATTGGACACATCATCCTAAATCCAGCATGTTAGGAAAACAAACACAAAGATGAAAAAACGAGGGAGAATTTATTTCAAAAATTACTTTATCTAATTCTATTTGAGATAATTTGTGTTATAATCTCACTTATGCTATTAATGAAATAAAAAAATTAATAAAAATTGTGTTTTTCTCTATATGATACTAAAAATGATGAAGTAGAGAGCTTACATTTTGAGTGAATCTAGAATGAACAATGTTACCACCATTCATAAAAGGGAACATTAAAGAGGAATTTTACCAAGAGAGTTATCTACAGGTTAAAACTAATGAGGGATTTACCCCTGAATATAACTCATTTCATTATGATCTTTTACCAAATGAATCATCCACTAATATCCCTAATTATCATATTTAATATTTTTCTAAATTGATGAATATCCTTGATGATGAAGTTTAAGAACCTTCCATATCCTCCTTAAGGAAAAATTCTAAGTAGAAATAGTATATAAAAAATGATAATTGCTAAAAATTGAGGAAAATTATACCTAGTATGTTGAACAAGAAGATTGAGATAAAGGTTAATTTGAGAGACCACTGAATCTTCTCTTGAAAATTATAGAGATAATGTCAAAAAATAATTCCATCGAATCATGGTGAAAAAAATCCCTCAAAATTAATTTTAACACCAGGTAGAGGGTGGGCCGACAAACATATAGGAATGACCAGTGATCCCCCATGGAGATACAGAGGAATATTCTTCTTTTTAAGGGATAAATTTTGATTTTATCATATATTTTTTTGATCCTTTTTAATTTGAATTACATACTGAACCTCCCGTGTTTAAATATTATAAAGAATAAAAAGTAAATGACCCAATGGATGATGAAGAGGAAAAAAAGTTGTGTAATATCCTAAGGAGTCCCCAAGCCTGATTTTCTCAACCCCATTTTATGATGTACCTCACACTATTGAGAGTGTATATACGCAACACTCTATTTATAGAGACCTCCAAGAAGTGGAGATTTCTAGATTTGTAAGGAACCAAATGTGGTGGTTATCATTGCATAAAACTCATATCCAAATAAATTGAGGATGACCAACACACTATCTATCTATGGACATTCTAATTTACTCCCCTCTTGAGAGGGATAACCTAAGCGTCTCATATTTTCTATTTGTTTTTCATTTTTAGTAATTTACTTGTTAATAGAAAATTTATAATGTTTTATATCTCTTTATATAGTTATCCTAAAGTGGAATGAAATTATGTGGCTAGCTCTACTATCCATATAAAAAACCCAGGGTAATGTTTACCTTAAACCTATTGGATAAATAAACTCTAGGTTGTGTATCCCCGTTTTTTCCTTCTTAATTACTATATTTATTTGTGCATTATGATGGTACATAAAAATGATAGTGTCATGAATAAGTGGGGGGAGGGAGATAAAACTATTTATATTTTAACAGTCTTTAGTACTATTCTAAAATATTTATATGAAATATATTTAATATTTTAGTAAGTATCTATTAAATTTGTAAATACAAAATTTTCAAAAACAAAATTAATTTTTTTTCATTTATCTAAATTTTGTAAATAAACCTTTTCATTTTTAAATAATTTTTATCCCTATTTAAAAAAAACTTGAAAAAATAAAACAAAATAAAATATAAAAAAATTAGCAATCTATACATAATTTCAATAGGTTTCTGTATTCTGTAATAAAAAAATTCTATAATAAACCCCTTTTACAGTTTTAGGTTTTGATTTTTCACCCTTTTCGTGAACATTATCACTTCCCTTCCTAGTTTAAAGACACTAATTCTATAGATTTATAATTAATGGCTCATAATATTATGAGACATAAGTTATTACTGTGTTTATTAGTCACATTAGTTATGGAATTTTTTATAGAACTAGGATTTGGAGTGTGAGTAAAAATGTTGATGTTGAATTAATTTTATAACATTATGTCAATGGAATTTTGAACTTAATATGATGTAACCTAACCATTGTGAGAAAGAAACCTTAGAGAACAAAATTGAATGAAAATAATTTATGTCCATTAAACTTGGAATAAAATTGAAAATTGGGAACCAACAATGGATATCTGAGACAAGGGAACTAGGTATGTTTCTTGAATTAAATAAAACCATCCTAATAAGTTCTATATACTATTATATTCCAAAAATTGTGGATGATAAAAAATAAAATAAAAAAATATTTTAAACATTTACTCATTTAAGTTAGGGGAATATAGAACCCATAGAAATACTGGAAATTGACTCATAACAAATTCATTTATGTTTTCATTAATGTTTAAAATCAGTAATTAGTAGAAAGAACCTTTAGAGAGAGGGATAATTGGTGGTTCTAGTTGTTAAAATTTTCATTCCAATTAACTATAATTTGATCATCTCTTCAACTATAAGTTTTATTGAATTGATGTGAGAAAGTTGATTTATTCACATATTTGGCATGATATTTTTAACATTGGAAGTATTTGATTTTTGTTTCACCATTATTTATTAATGTTAAATTTAGGCATAATGAATTTCTTTTGGAACAAATTGAATTAAATTATATAATATCATGGGAGTGTAATAGTCTATGCGTGGGGGAGTTACATGAGGTTGAAATTTCATTTTTTTTGGAAAATGTATTCAATGAAAATAACTAAACTTTAATTCAAATATGTGTTAAAACAATAGTTTCTATGACCTTTGTGAACTTGATCTCTCCTTGGATTCTGAGAGGAGATACCTTGGGTCCCAGGAACCTAATTCCAATTAAAGGATATAATTTTATTATGTTGATATGAACCTGGACTCTAGTTCTTTTCTATTCCTTGGATGCCCAATATACTACCATTGAATCTCTTTCATTATTATTGGATACCTCAGATACACTCCTTGGATGCGGCATTGACTATGAGGTTCCATGGTGATACCCCATAGGGCCCTATATTTTCTAAGCCCCATTTTACATTGGTCGTTCTCCTTGGACTCGATAGGAACCTTATTGTGGAATGAATTAGATTACACTCTTTGTATTACACTCTTACCCCCTTTTCTAGACTCAAATACAACTGAGTTAGTGTTCTGTGAGATTTATGTTACCTTGGATGATACCATGGAACTCCCTCACTAGAAATCCTTGTCTGGTTTCCTTGTTACGTCTTGGGGCCTTCACTACTTATACTATCACTAGGCGATGTCTATGATGTCTATGCCTCATGTGACCTATTAACCTTAAATGGTAAATTCCTAATTAATGAACTGGTTCCATGTTCAGACACTAACTGAGGGATGAAACACATACTTGGTTATTTAGTTATATTTTACTTCTTGCTTTACCATATATATTCATGCCTACACACTACTATATTCCATCATACATGCCGGAATTTATAGACATCATTGGTGGTGGCCCACTGAGATTTCTCTCACACCCTCTTTGGGCACCGTTTGGTACCCAAAGTAGATTATATAACTGCATGTGTGGAAAAAGGGAAGCATATAAACTTTCTACACTTGATTGCATGATGATAGGATAGAGCTTGATAGCAGATGACCGAGTTGGATCTCAGGATGCTTGGAGTAGTTTTCGTTTCCTTTACTTTGTGGAACATGTTTTTCCTATTGTCTTGTATCCCTAATTTCTAGTTTTCTAGTGACAAGACATTTCATTATCGTTTTTCAGTTGATATAGTTAAAGTTTCTCTCATTTACCTATTGTATCAGTTTGATTCCAATATTTCATTATATTTTCTCTGTTGTTTACTATTACATTATTTTCCTTCTACTATGCTACGTTCTGCTAACGAGGGCATAGTATTCCCACAGACACACCCTAGGACCTCACTGCTAGTCGGTATCCTCTGGAAGTTGGGAAGATGCATTTGTTTCCATGTGGCCCACCAGGCTTGGGGAACCCATTATGTGGAATCCGGGTCCAGGTTGTCATAATTAAAAAGAAAATATTTTTGGAAATCATGTTGAAAAAATTTACAAAGGCTTTGTACAGTTAGCACACTGGTCGTGTCATGTTAACTACACTGTTTTTTCATATCTGACCACACCAGGTGAGTACCTACCACAAACCAGCACCACTCATGGTCTGTATACAGACCATGAAACCACTCAAAAACACATCTAACTAGAATTTTAACATGCACTATGTACTCCATCCTACCATGGAGACCACTCATTGTAAGAATACTGACCACAATTCCCCTTATACAACCTATCACGAGGTATTCTCACTATAAGGTCACAATAAAAAATTTCTTACCATGCTATGGTCACCCACCATTTTGTGAGCATTCAATTTGTGAAGCTTGATTTCTTCCAACTATCGATGAAGACACTCCACTTCTCTAGAAGAA
The DNA here is from genome assembly GCA_963277665.1 of Viscum album. Classification (NCBI taxonomy): domain Eukaryota; kingdom Viridiplantae; phylum Streptophyta; class Magnoliopsida; order Santalales; family Viscaceae; genus Viscum; species Viscum album. Next base: position 1,878,947,223 of record OY728151.1, read on the forward strand.
CCCTAATCTGAACCACATGATACCTACGATCCATGGTTTATCGAAGTATATAACCCATTTGAATCTTCCATCATAAGATATTAAAATGAACACCCCATCGAATTTTCAAAAACATATGCCAGCATTCTACAAAAAATGAGCACCCACTATCTATACACTAAAAAATGTTGAAGAACCCATTCCATATCTGAGAAACCCCGCCAAGAAGCCTTTTGGAGCTCGATCCTCACCAACACCATGAGTCACCACTGAGTGTTGCCTCATCTGAGTAGATAACCGAACATCCTTGTTGATTGAAGGACCTAAAATACACCCTGGATCCTCACATTCCACCAACTGATAATTGAGTATAATCCAACCTGAGAACCCCCTTTAATGAATATGAATAAAAAAACCAAAACATAACAAATAAAATAAATATAATATAAATATATACATACATATAATAAAAAACATAATAGTAAAAATAATAACTATATTTATTTATATATATTAATATATATATATATAATAATAATTATAAGTTTATATATATTTCATAATACATATTTTCATATTTCTATTTTTGTAGTTATGTCCAGGGCCAATCCTGATTGCCAAGGCCCAATGAAATCCAATTTCCAAATCCAATTATCAAGCTCACCCTAGGACCAATTTCAATAAAATAAAACTATAACCATGAAACACATGAACACTTTATTCCTCAATTTTTCTCAAAATAATATGTTCTTGATTTTGGGGAGAGGATGTGTCATTATAATTAATTTTGACATTATGCTACAAAACATAAAAACCATCCAGCTAAAAAAATGATCCAGTCAACACTGAATACATGAAGGAAGAAGTTGGTTCCTCACATAATCTATAAATATATGTTACCTCGTCTCAGTATAATGGATTCATCGTCGACTACCTCTAGTTGTAAATTTAATTCTCCAATTTTCTTTTTGAAATTTTTATTTCAGTATTTAATTCTATTATTCCTTCAATCATATTGTATTATTCTTTTCCCCCACAATTTCGTTATGTTTCTAGCCTATGTGATTTATCAACAAATTTTATCTCCATGATCTTGGTGAGATAACCCATTGTGGGAGGTCTAAAGGGGGAATCATAGATACAATATTGAATTTATGAGTTTAATTATACATGAATTTACTCTAGGATTCTGGTGTGATAGTGAAATTGGATTGTAGAGGAGGTGATTATCGCTCTTAAATCCATTTGAAAATATCACACTCTTAAAACCATTTCAAAGGAAATTCTTCCACTATTTTAGGGAACACTTCATATGAGTTATTTTTTGTGCTTTGTTAGGAAGAGTGTAATACAATTTCTGATAGATGTGTGAGTGAGTTTCTTCACTCAATTGAGGGATGATTCTATCCCATTCACCTAGTATAATAATAGGAATTGATGGTCTTTCTAAGGATCTCAGGAGTATATTAGTGGTTTCATACCAAAGAAATCAATGTAGGGTGAATAGGTGAATGGTATTGAACCTACTCATTGAATTATGTGATTTAGAAAAAATTTAAATTATGATAGGTCACATTGTAATTCATCATTAGGTACATTTTAATTTATAGAATTCATTTTTTTGAATTATCATTTAAATTATATTTAATATTTATTTTTATGAAAAAAACCAAAAAAAATAATCATCATCTTGGGATGCTTTAAAAATTATGAAAAATAAATACACAAGTTCTTATATAATGATACAAGAAAACCCTTATCCAAGAGGGATAACCATATTCGGTCAGTACGCTTCATTGAGAGTAAAACATGAATTCTTCTTTATAGTGGATCATGAAAACCACATTACCAACTTTGAACTATTTCTATGGAGAAATGTTGAGTTATTGTTATCCTTAACATATATGTAAATAGTGTTTTCGGGTTTTTATATATATATTTGTATTACACATTCCCATTTTCTAAAATTGATATAAAAATGAATATAAGACTATTCTTTAATGGACTCTCACCAAAATTCCTAGTGCACATTCCAATAGGAATCTTGGTAGATGGAATCTCAATGGCAGTACCAACAACAACCTTTGGTATACACAAATGGGTGGGAGGACAAAAAATACTATAAAAATGAACCCAACACCATCAATAATATATTCCTACACATCATCACACTAAAGAAGAACCTAAATTATATTAAAATAATATCTAATCAACTATGCTAAATGATTTTCAAGTCTACCAACAACTAGAGGAACATAAATAAATGATTAAGGAATTAAAAGGTATGAAATTTTTAATAGACACTTCCTTAAATAACTCCTAGAGCAAAGGAACTAACAAGAAGATGAAATGTTATATCCTTTTATATTTTCAAAAGAAGATATCCTAGATGATGGGGTTGATTTTTTATAATCCTAGGATCATCCCTTATTCCCCATTGAACACATCTTCCCAGAGCTGGTATGTTAGGAAAACAAACCCAAAGTTGAAAAACTAGGGAGAATTTATTTCAAACTTTACATTATCTATTTTTTTGGATATAATTTGTATTATAATCTCCCTTATGATGTTAATGAAATAAAGAAAATTACTATAAATGGTGTTTTCCCAATAGGATACTAAAAATGAAGAAGTAGAGAGCTTACATTTTTAGAGAAGCTAGAATGGCCTATGTTACCACCATCCATAAAAGGAAACATTAAAGTGGAATTTTTCCAAGAGAATTATCTACCTGATAAAACTGATGAGGGATTTATCCGAGAATATAAATCATTTCATTATAATATTTTACCAAATGAATCATCCACTAATATCCCTAATTATCATATTTAATATTTTTCTAAATTAATGTATATCATTGATGATGAAGTTTAAGAAACTTCCCTATCCACCTTGAAGAAAAATTCTAAGTATTAATAGTATATGAAAAATGATAATTGATAAAAATTGAGGAAAATTATACCTAGTATGATGAACAAGAGGATTTAGATGAAGATTAATTTGAGAGACCACTAAATCTTATTTTCAAAATTTTGACGACGATGTCAAAAAACTAATTCCTTCGAATCATGGTGAAAACTCCCTCAACATTAAATTTAACACCAACTAGAGGGTGGGGCGAAAAACATGGAGGAATGAATAGTGATCCCTCATGGAGATACAGAGGAAGAATCTTCTTTTAAATGGAGAAATTTTGATTTTAACTTATATTTTATTGATACTTTTCAATTTGAATTACATAATGAACCTCCCATGCTTAAATATTATAAATAATAAAAAGTAATGGACCCAATGGATGATGAAGAGGCAAAAAAATCTAAGGAATATCTTAAGGAGTCTCCAAAACTGATTCTTTCACCCCAATTTTATGTAGTACCTCACACTATTAAGGTTGTATATATGTAAAAATCTATTTATAGAGACTTCAAAGAAGTGAAGATTTATAGATTTATAAGGAACCGCATGTGGTGGTTCTAATTGAATAAAACTCATATCTATATAAATTGGGGATGAAAAACACACTATCCATCTATGAACATTCTAACTTCCCTCCCTCTTGTGAGGGATAACCCAAGCATCTCATATTTTCTATTTATTTTTCATTTTTAGTAATTTAATTTTTAATAAAAAATTTATATTGTTTTATCATTTTTTTATAGTTATCCCTTAGTGGAAAGAAATTATGCAGCTAGCTCTACTATCCATATAAAAAACCTAGGGTAATGTTTAAATTAATCTTATTGGGTTATTAAACACTAGGTTGTGTATCCTCCCTTTTACTTCTTAATTACTATATTTATTTGTGCATTATGATGGAACATAAAAATGACAGTGTCACAAAAAAAGTGTGGGGAGGGAGATAAAACTATTTAGATTGTAACAGTCTTTAGTACTATACTAAAATATGTACATGAAATATATTTAATGTTTTAGTAAGTATCTATAAAATATGTAAATAGAAAACTTTAAAAAATGAAATTTAATTTTTTTTCATTTATCAAAATGTTGTAAATAATCATTTTCAGTTTTATATATAGTTTTTATCCTTATTTAAAAGAATGAAATAAAATAAAACCAATAAAATATATAAAAATTAGCAATCTGTACATACTTTCAATAGGTTTCTGTATTATGTAAAAAAAATTCCGTAATAAACCCCTTTTTACAGTATTAGGTTTCGATTTTTCACCCTTTTATTAAACATTATCACTTCCCTTCCAAGTTTAAAGACACTAATTCTATAGATTTATAATTCATGGCTATTGATACTATGAGACTTTAGTGAATACTGTGTTTTTTAGCGACATTACATAGGGAATTTTTTTCTTAGAACTAGGATACGGAGTGTGGGTAAAAATATTTATGTTGAATCAATTTTATAACATTATATCAATGGAATTTTGAACTTAATATGACGTAACCTATCCATTGAGAGACAAAAAACCTTAGAGAACCAAATTTAATGAGAATAATTTATGTCCATTAAACCTGGAATAAATATGGAAAATTGGGAACCCACAATGGATATCTGAGACAAGGGCACTGGGTCTGTTTCTTGAATTAAATAAAACCATCCTAATAAGTTCTACATACTGTTAGTTTCAAAAAATAGTGGATGATAAAAAATAAAATAAAAAAATATTTCAAAACATAACTCATTTAGGTGAGGGGAATATATAACCCATATAAATACTAGAAATTGACTCATAACAAATTCATTTATGTTGTTTCAATAAGGTGTAAAATCAGCAGTTAGTATGAAGAAACATTAGAATGTAGGATAATTGGTGGTTCTTGTTGTTAAAATTTTCATTCTAATTAATTGTAATTTTATCATCTCTTCAGCTATAAATTTTATTGAATTGAAGTGAGGAAGTGGATTTATTCACATATTTGGCATGATACTTTTAACATTCGAAGTATATGATTTTTGTTTCAACTTTATTTATTAATTTCAAATTTAGGCATAATGAATTTCTTTTGGAATAAATTGAATTCAATTATATGATTTCCTGGGAGTGTAATAGTCTATGTGTGGGGGAGTTACATCGGATTGAAATTTCAATGTTTTTTTCATTTATTCCATGAAAATAACAAAATTTTAATTCAAATATGTGTTAAAAAAATAGTTTCTATGACCTTTGTGAATTCTAGGACTTAATTTATTAATGTATAAAAATTATTTTTTCAAGTGATTTATTATTATAATTTATTTGATAAGATAAAGAATTTTTTTATTTAAAAATCAAAAACAATTATTAGAATTTAACTTGGAAATTGATTTTTTATTTTTTGTGTTAATTATTTAAATCATATTTCTTGAATTATGTGCAATCTATAAGTATTTTTTTAATTGGAATGGAAATTATGGTTTGATTTGTTAAATAAAAATTTATGAATTAAATTATTTTTGAAATTATTTGTTTGAACACAAGAATGATTTTTTAATTTATTTATCATTTTGAATTTATTGGATAAAAATTCTAAATTAAAATCCAAATATATTTAGAATAAAAGTTGAAAAAAATTGAAAAGGACTTGCATGACACCACACAGACTGTGTCACTATCACCACACTAAACATGTGTATCTGACCACTTTGGGTGAGTACCTTCTTAAAAAACCCTCCAATTGTGGTCAGTATACTGACCACAAGACTACCCAACCTCATTTTCAACTGTTACCTTACCTTGTGCAGCATTCTCCATCATACCATAGACACCACATGCGGTCGACATACCGAATGTGAGTCACTTTCTCTAACCTATCATGAGTTATTATCTTGGCAAGGTAAACCTAACCCATTTAATACCATTCTAAAATCACCCAAGTTACCGTGAACATTCGACCAGTGAAGCTTGAGCACCACCACATGACTAAAAAGCCACAACACATCTCTAGAAGATCCCAAATCTAAACCACCTGATCCCTGAAACTCGTGGTTCACTAGAGAAGATAACCCATGTGAATCTTCCATTAGAAGCCATCAAATTGAACTCCCACATCATACTTTCAAATACATATACCAGTATTCAACCATAATATTTATCCTTCTAGCTTCTATTCTAAAATTTAATGAAGACCCCACACAATATTTGAGCAACACCACCCTGAGGATGCCTATGGGATTTCGATCCTCACCGTCTCCATGAGTCACTAACAAAAAGCACCTCTTATGATGCTATAACCAGATAATCCAACCAATTTAAGGACCTAAAATCCACCATGAATCCTTACATATTGATATCTAAGAACAACTAAAAATTTACAGATATAACCCCCTATGTTGAGTCAGAATAAAATTAAATAAATAAAATATGCATATATACATATATGTAATAAAAAATATAAAAATAATATAAATAATAAGTATATATATATATATATATATTTATCTATAAATATATGTTTGAAAAATATATATATATATATATATATATTCCTATATATATGTATACATTTTTTCATAATTTTTTGTTTATAGTGACATCATAGACTAAAACACGCTTGCCAAGAGGCAGTGAAATAAAATTTCCAATTCAAGAACTCAAGCTATTTATATAACCAATTTTTAACACAAAAACTATATTCATAAATCACATGAACATTTTTTATTATTATTTTCCATAAAAAAAGTGTACACGATCATGGGGGAGTATGTGTTAGTAGAATTAATTGTGACAATCCACCACAACCCATGGAATCCATCAAGATGAAGAAAATTCTAACCTCAACACTAATTATTATTTAAAAAACATTCTACCTAACCTTATTTCTATAATTGTATTACCCTTCTCCTAGAAGACTAGATTTTGAATCTAATGACTTTAGTTATAAATTTCATTCTGCAACTTTATTTCATTATTTTTAATTCAATGTTTCATTATCCTATTCATTTAATAATATTGTGTTGTTAATTTACCCCACAATTTAATTATGTTTTGTGACCCTATGATGTACCTGATATTTCAATCACCATGACCAGGGAGATAACAACCCTCTTGGGTGGTCCATGGGGGAATAACAATGATGATCTTGAATTTATGCATTTAATTTTTAATCTATTTCCTCTCTAATTCTTGTGAGATAATGAATGTGGAGCTTATAGGAGGATATTTTCTCACTATAATATATTTGACACTATAAAACTCTTTCTACCATGGAATAGTAAAATATAACTCTATTTTGGGACAAACATCATATTATTGGAGTCATTTGGTTTGATAGGAAGACTGATATGTGATTTCTTATAGGTGTGTGAGTGAGTTCATTCTCTCGATTGAGGAATGATTCTTACCCATTATACCAAGATAATATATAGAGTGGATGGTCAATTTATGAATTTCCTAATAATATTAATGTTTTAATAATAATGAAAATTGTTCAGGGTGAATAGGTGAATGATATTGAACCCACCCATTGAATTATATGATTTAGAACATAATTAAATTATGATATGTCTCACTAGAATTCATCTAAATGTCCACCTTCATTTCTAGAAATCATTATGTAGGAAATTTCATTTCCATTATCTTTTTAGTTTCTATTTTATCAAAAAACCAAACAAAATACAATAGTCCACTCTAGATACTCTCAAAATTATGAAAACAACACCAAAAAATACATAAGTGCTAGGATAGTTAGACTCCCAAAATCGTATCCCTAAGAGACAACCGAAACCAAACACTAGGATACATTAAGATTAGAATATAAATTATTTCTTAATATGGACCAAAAAAACCATTTGATGAAATTCCTAAGAGGATTTTGAAGTGGATTAAATATTGCGTTTTGGATTTTTCTCTAGTTATGGTTCTTAATGAAGGAAAATGATGTTATGATAGTGTGTAATGTTTTAAAAAGGAGTTCTTGACTTAAAAGTAATTAATAAGTTGTTATTATTTTATTTAAAATGATTTTTGAATTATATCTATAGTTTACATGCCATGATAGGTTCTTAGAAATGAATTGAAGGGAATGAATGACTTTAAGCTTTGTTTTGATGTTAAAATAGAAAGAATCGAATTGGAGGGTAATTTTGAAATATTTTAATGATGTAAAGGACTTTGTTAAGCCTCTAAAAATGTTTCATGTGGTGTTTATTGAAATTATGAATAATGGTATGGGACTTATTGAGATGTTTATGGTTATAATGGTCTATTGGGACCTTTTTAAATAATGAATTATTAAGGTAATTGTATTTTATATAAATAATTTAATAAAGAAAGAAATTATTGATAATGAAATTGTTATTGAAATTTGGACTAAATCTTCTCATTCATGATTTTAGGATTCTGGACTAACTCTCTAATCTCTAGTTTTGGGAGGGGAAAACGAATCTCAAGGTTCCTCAATAAACCAAATATTTTGAAAGATGAAATATTGATCTTGAAATCAAGGGTATGGACATGGTGTTCCATGTCATGTTTGGGATTATGAGACATGATATTTAGAATCCTAGTTGGATACATACACTTTTGGCCATCATTTTTGAAAATTTACCCCTGTGATATATGGTTCAGATGATTTTCATGGACTGAGGAAGTATTGATGGGTTTAGGAATCACTAGAAACTGAGAATAATTTTGGTGAATTTAAATATGGGTAAATAATGAAACCATGTTTATCTAATATTTTTATGATGATTACCGTACATATCCTTTCACTACTATTATACTCATTATTGAATTAGACACCCTTGGTGGTGGATTACTGATGTGTACTCACACCCCTCTATGGACACAATGACACTAGGGTATCTAATAATATGCTATATTTTTCATTACAGGTTCTGGATAAGAATATAAATCTTAGTTTATGCATTGGCTAATGGGTTAGGGCATGGGATGTGAGGACATGGTTTCGACTCAGGACTGCATTTGGGGGTTTTTAATATTTTTTATTTGATGTTTTACTATATTACTACCTAATATATAGAGTATACAGATCCTTTTTGTATCATGTTTCTCTTGGGTTACTATTGGCACTTTCCATTTGTTATTCTATTTGTCATTTATAAATGTTGTTATAATTGTTGATATTATTTAATTTTTCTTTAAAATTATAGAAGGGTATAGTATCTCCATTGTAAAGAAATACACCTGTGCTTATATTGAGTAGCCTCTTGCTTATGGGGAGGTGCGCTTGTGGTCATATAATGATACGAATTAGGGCATTGATTATTGTGCCAACTAGGCCAAGACATTACAAGGTATAAGATGGTTATGTTATAAATGTATTTATTAAAATGTTGTATTTAATGTTTAAATTACTCTTTTATTTATGTACATTTTTTGTAAAACCCTTAAACTTTATAAAAAATTTAACTTTAAATAATTATATTACCTTGATAGCTTTTATTAGACACAACAACAAGTTTATTGATTTTTGTGAGAAAATAATTATATTTATAGTTATTAAACTTTTAGAAATTTGATTTTATAAAAAGAATATAATTTTTGACATTAAATTATCAAAATTATCTTTTGGTGAATATTTGTTATTTTTCTAAAAAAGTTGATCTTTTAGTGAATAGTGAAAAACATCAATTTCTGTAAAAATTTAATTATTATTTTTATTTAGAAAAAGAATTATTTAATAAATATTATCTTTAAGTAAAAAGATTATTATATAATTATATATAATATAAATAAATTCATCTATTGAATCATTATACTAGATTTTTTATAAGTATGTTTTTGTGTTTAAGAACGCCTTTATCTAAAAACTATTTTTTGCATTTTACATATATATATTAAAATTAATTTATTAAAATTATATAAAATGAGTAATTAAAATGGATCACATATTTTAAATTATGTTTTTGAAAATTTGGTAAATATCCCCCTTTTTTGTGACATTATGAATATTAACTTTAGTATTTTTTTTCATGATAAAGGATAAATAGGTTAATTTAGGTCAAAAATAATATGACAAAGACTCAAAAAACACTATAAAACTTTCATAAATATTATTTTGAGATTAAATATAATCTAAAATAAAAAAATTAAAATATATGGAATTTTATTCCAATTTGTCCATGATTTTGACATTTATATTATTTTTTATAAAGAAAACTGAAAAATGTCATTCTTTTTTATTTATTAAATCTATTTTTTTTATATTTAGATAAAAAGAAGTTATTTTTGGTTATTAAAATTATATATAATGATATATTATCTATGATTATCATTTTATTTTATTTATAATTTTTATTAATGAAATAATTACCTTAAATTCTTTTGAAACACTCATATAGTTCTTATTCAAGCTCTGGAACAAATCATTAAAATAATTTTAAAAACTATAAAAATAAAATTATATGAATTATGTAATATGTAAAATGATTTTTGTGTAAAATAAAGTCATATTAGAGAGGTTTTATTCATTTTATTAAAATTACATTATTTTAATATAGTTTTACAAGACCAAATATATGAATATTTATAAGATTGAAAATAATTATATTTTAAAATAAATATTATTTTATTAAATGATTAAAATTACTAAAATAATATATTTAGGAAATTTAATTATATATGGTTTATGAAATCAAACATGTTTAACTTATGGTAATTTTTTCTATTTATTGTATGTATATTAACTCCATAATTGTAAAAAAACAATGATATCACTGTAATTACTAGAAGGGTTAATGAAGTATTAAAACAAATGTTAAGGGAAGAAATGTGATCAATATTTTCCAATATTTTATTGAATAATATAATTTCTACTAATAATCATCTTATAAAGTAATATTATCAATTTGGACCCAATTGAACATCAAAATAATTTATATCAATTTAATATTTCAAGAAATCCCAAAAGTGCTCATCCCCTCAATTATAAGTGGGAATCACTCTATTATCTTTTTCACCCAATATTGAGCCTTTTATATTAAAAAAATAAAAGATACATTTTCTTCGCAATACCCCTATACACATTATATATTTGGTGGTAATCCAAAAATACCAACCTTAGGGTCCTTAAGAGGAGATATAAAAGAATTGTTTTAAGGAATAAGTATTCACCTTAACCGGTCACTTTCATTTTATTTATTATTGTACCTCCTATAAGTCAGTTAAATTATTCATTAATTAATTACATAAGTATAATAAATATACAATTTTTGTTATTATGAAACCACCATTATCCACCCTCATTCTCATCAAATGAGGTAGCACTCATGCGTACGTACGACTTATTATCTCCACATCACAATAGAATTCATGTTTCATTACCATATTTAATGGATAAGAAATATGATGGGATTAATGTTTATATATTACAATAATTACCGAATTATTCTTCTATAATTTTTGTATCATATCCGACATCATACAATCCTAACCATTGGAGAATGATAACGTCTCTCTTGCATACGTGTGGAATACCACCTCCAAAAAGTGACGTGATTCCTCTTTTTATCCACATTACATGTATTTTAATATGGATGTAGTTGATGAATATAAATGATGTATATAATATAATAACAGATATTTAAATTTTATTTACTTTTTATCTTTCTTTTATTCTGTCTGCTGAAAAATTAAAATATCATTCTTGCGTACATAATTCCAACCATCTCTATGAATTGCATAATTCATTTTTCTATCTATACCTTTATAGATGAATATATATATATACACATATATATATGATATAATAATAATATAAATGATTCCGATATATAACTATATAAAATTTAAAATAATTACACAGGAAGTTAAATAAGTCTTGAAATGAGTCAATCTCAATGTAAGATATTTTCATCGAAATTTTATTTCTATGAAACACATGTCATATTCACCACATATTATTTTATGTGGTGTATATATATCCCATAAATTTATTTTATGATTATTCTTAATAATTTTATCTGGACTAAAAAATCCATCTAAGAGTTTTACATTCATGTAGAATATGATTCAAATGTTACTAAAGCGGTAAGGGTTTTAGGTTACAAAACCTTTATTTAAAAGGATTTTTTATGGTTATGTTTTTCTGATGAAATATTATTATATATCTCTCAAGAAGCTCAATAATTTTTTAGCCTTATCTTATATCATCGAAACATATGTTTTACATTCATTTCCTCACCTTTAGTAATCAAGAGGCCAATAATATGTTTTTAATGAAAACCAAATTTATATCTCTCTTCAGTCAAAAAACTATTTTATTCCAAATCATTTTTTATTTTTTTAAATTAGGTTTTTACTATTGTCCTATTATTTTTAAGATTCATTTTATACATGTTTTAATGTTTATTTTTGGAAATTAAATCTTATTTTCATTTTCTTAATAAAACAATTTTTAACATTTTTTGCAATTGTGTGAATGGAATGTTTTATTTGAACATATATAAAATGAATTAAATTTCACTTCATCCTGACCAATTAATTACTTAATGCATATATTTTATGTTTCTATATTTAATTTCCAAGAAAATTTTTTCCTCAATATTTTGGATATTTTTATATTTTAAAAGGCTTATTTCAAAGTGAAAAGGATATTTTCATCATGAAATTTTCCAGGGACCCTTTTAATAAATTTCTCATCAATGATAATGTCCATCAATTTTACATATAATATAATAGGGATATGATCCAATGGTACCATTATTATTCATTCTATGGGTGGTTTATTATTATGATGATGAGTTATTTATAAAGACCATTTATTTTCCATGGGTTATTTTATAAAGTTATGAATTATGATCTTGTGGTATTTATATAAACAAATTATGATTATTTTACTATTGGTCTTGTTAAATCCCTCCAATTAATTGGGTAAATATGGACTACTTATGAGGTAAATATGTATTTAATGAAACAAATTTCATGTTCACAATGTTGTGTTTGTACATGGTTTTCATGTCCATATGATTTTTTCTGGATATATTTTTATGTCTATATATTTATTTGAGGGATTGATTTCATTTCCATAACTTATGAGTTTATCAATTTCTATTTATACAAGTTCAAAAAGTTATAAGCTTATGTATTCTACAAACTCATGTCTTATGATATTATAATTCTCTCATGACTCATGTTATTTGATTAATTTATTATTAATGTATTATAAAATGTCAAGATTTATTCCATGGCTCAATATTATGATATATGATATACAGAGTATGAATTTCCAATTTTATGACCAGATTCTCATAACCTTATGTTCATTTTATATTCACGTTATCGTTTACGTCTCCCTTTTTAAACCTTATTAAGCATCTGCGATCACGCTTTGTTATATTTTTTCTCCCCATGTTATGAAGAAATGTATTATATATGATATATTATAGAAGGTTACTAGATATGATAAACTAAATGGGATATGATGTAGATATGTCATTTTATAGTTATTTTTATATCATGGTTTCCAAATTTACTTGACCTATATGATTCTAGTGTAGATCGTTATGTTTTGTATTAAATATTCATCTAATAGGATTTAATATCTATGTAGAGAAAATATGGGTTGTTGTAGTTTGTATCAGAGAAAATAAATGTTAACCTTTGTAAACTAGGATAATAAAAAATTAGTAAGAATTTTGTGGATAAGTCTATGAATTGGATAATATCCTAATGTATTGTAAATGACCATGAATAATGTAGGTTAAACATAATTTTTCATATATTTAAAAGAGGGTACATTGATTTAGACATACAATGAATTATTTTTCATGATTATCTGGTGTTCCAATATAATTATTATTTCCCACACTATGATTTTTGGTTTTAGTCAATGGCTTGAACCTAAAGTAATAATCCAAAAAATTAATATAATTTCAAATTAAATGACTATTTTCATGAGAAACTGAATGTATTAAGATCTTGGATGAAATATCTTGGGATGATTGTCACTAAAATTTATTAAGATATTGTCGGTAACACAGATAATGTTGAACATCCAAATACACTAAGGAGGGAGTAACTTGATGTTGGATCATTTTTGGTGACAACATACACCCTCCTTCATTGGGAAATTTGATTCACTATATGATAATAAATGGATCAAATAAACAGAAAAATATGTTCCGTTCTTTAATTCTTGGACTATGAAATTTTTTTTCTAGTTATTTATAATTTTGAAGGAAATGTAGATCAATGGTGGAATATTATTAAGAATAAGATGAAAGAGTATGAATTTTAATCAGTGGAATGTGATGAGTTAAAGTTAGTTTATTTTAGTAAGTATATCCATCATAATCTATGTAGAAAATAGGGAAGGAGTTACTTATGGTTAAGAAGAAGGATGATGAATCCTTTAGTACCTATGAGGAAAATATTACAAGACTTTAAAGGTACGTTTCGGGTTTAATGATCATACTTGAAGGAAAAATATATCTATTATTTAGTGGTTTGAAACTAATTATTCAAAATTAGTTATATATAAGTGACATTGGAATATATGATGAAATTATTCAATCTGAACTGAAAGTAAAATTGGAATATGAAACTCATAAAGGATTTGGGGAAAACAAAAAGATGATGAATATTCATGTAAGCTCTAGTGGGTTTTCTTATAACATCCCCAAAGCCAGTATCCCAGTGATTTCATCTTACATTATTTCATTGCCATAAGATATAAGAAATCACATATCGAAGGAAATAATAGTTTAGTAGTCTTGGTAAAGTAGATAAATATATGATTTCCATATTACATTTGAATACAAAAATTACAACATAATTTTTTTAGGAATATAATTATTCCCCCTATAATATAATTTAATATCCTTCATCATACAATTCTTAGATTCCTGGTAAAGGAAACAAAATAATGTTGAGATTAAATGATCTGTAACGATTAAGTATAATGGAAATTATCATAAATCAATAAACATAATCAAAATGGAACTGTAAATTATTGAACCCACATTCTATTTAGTCAATAACATTAATATACTAATTATATAAGGAATAGTCAACATGGAATGGTAAATAACTGATAATGCATTCCATTTAATCAATGAATAGAGAATGAAATTCTTCCAGAGGTAATATCAATACAAAAATAACATGTATAATATTATATGAATTCGTAATAAAAGAAAATTTATAATTATTGGACTTCATGATATTAAGAATATTTATACCTCTACTATAACAATAGTTCACAATATAATTTAAAAATGATGAGTATGTATACACCAGATACCCATTTAACTAAGGCTACACAACTAATTCATCCCACAAGACTATTTATGCATCAGTGGGATTTATATAACTTTTTTCAACATGAATTTTCATTTCCAATTCATTAATAATATATAAAATGATTGATTCAATTCATGAATAATCTTCCTTGTCAATAAATTTCGGTATCGAGTAGGGAATATTGATTAAAATTAATTCCCCTAGTTAATCATATAACATTAAAGGTAAAATATAGTATATATAAATGATATAATTTTTATGTAATAAGTATAACCTTGAAACATATTATGGATATTTAGGGGAAATGTAATGTCAAATGAAAAATTATCACAGGAGATTGATTCTTTCAAGAGAAATAAACCATCACAAAAGAATGTGATATGGTAAAATAAATTTTCACATATATGGTAACTTATAAATTGTAATCCCATGAATAATAGACATGAAATGAAAAATTAATAATCATGAACAAATACTCATTCATATTAAATAAACCATATGTGTTTTATATAATATACATAAAAGTAAATATATTCATATTAAAAAAAATTCTCAATGAAATGGAAATTGAGGCGAAGTCCCTTACAATAATCATAATGCTGAAGTGAGAGTTAATTAATCAATAATTTGTGTGTAAAAAATTTATATAAGAAAAAAAAATTGGAAGTAAAATATTTGATAAAAAAATTATTACACACATAATCTTACGATATTGAAGATAATAATAATGTAATATAACCCAATGAAATGAAATTAAGTTATGAAATTATTTACCACTCGATAGTTTTCATGTCAAATAACCTTAGATTAAATAATTAAAAATAAAACATAAAATACCATGAAATATGAATTATTAATGATATTACATGAAAAAGGGTAAGTATATACACCATATAAAAGAAATTATCTGTACAACATTACAATATGTCTTAATGAAGTGAAATTGAGATGAAGTCCCTTACCTCACAATTACATTTGGTTGAACATGATTTATTGTCGAGTATAATTATTGTATTAATGTTATTAATTTATAAAAAAATAATAATCTTGTTTATAAAATCATATACGACCCTCTTTTAATATTTTATCGCCCATTTTTTAATAAAATTTCATTATTTTAATTGTTTTATGTGTTAATTATCTTGTTTTTTCATGCATGTTTTTTCATTAAAGTTCAAGATCATGATAAAATTATATGGTTACATCATATTCAGAAGGATATTAGTTCTATAAATATATTATAAAATCATTATATAAAATTTTATAATAATTATTTATTGTTGCACACGGAAATTGGATCACATCGATTCACGGAGATGGTAGGTCGTGCGTACTCTCAAACGACTAAATGATTACATTAAGGAGTGATAGGGTAAGAAATTGGGTGATATATTGATCATAAAAAATCAATATAATGTAATATATATCACATATTTTCATTAAATTTATTCTTTTTAAATTCAATGTAATGATTAGGTGAAATATAGTTCACACAGATTGGTGAGGTGGTAGTGCATAGTACACACGAGTGACTATATAACAATTTAAATGGAATATAATGTAAGAAGGTATATGTGATATTATTAATCCATATGTAAATGTCATATAAATTTTTGTAATATATCATACTTTCAATCCTTGAAAGGTGGTGATAGAAATAGACTTTCATTGGTTCATGAGGAGATAGTCCTCCGTACACACAATCAATAATTTTATTTCCAATTTGATGGAAGAGGAGATGTATATAGGTTATGAAAATAACGTAATATAATATCAGTATATGGATGATGAATTTTTTATTATATAATAATTTTTTAATTATATTTTAAGGAGGTTGAAGAAAAGAAAAATAAAATCGGTCATTTTAGAACGTTATCTCTTCTTTGGATGACTTCCTTAGGTTTGCACCAAAATCCTTCCTAAGGTAGATTTATAATAAAAATGGATCTTAAATGTTGGTATGGGATTAGGAAAGTTTTTTATTTAGGTATTGTCTTATAGAAATGGATATGGGAGTGTTAAGAGTGTAGGATAAGTGGTGGCCTTTTATAATTGGGGGAGAGGCCACAAATAGAAATGTTCAAAATAATCAATATACCCACGTTTATATCAGTCCCTAAGCTTAAAAATGGTTAATTATAGAAATATAGAGGTGATAAATACTAAATATATCCATAAAATGTTTGTTGTTCTTGTTTTATTTTTATTTTAACCCTTATCTTTTAATTTAATCACTAGTAAATCAGTTTTTACCGTAACTATGGTAAATAATTTTTACTAATTTTACCATTCATAATGGTCAAAAATTATGTTTACCATTGTATATAATATAAATTATGATGATTTTAAATATTGAATGCATTTTTCTAAATTCAATTCATATAAGTGGTGGAATCAATTTTAAATTATAACTACAGAAGCGATGAAAAAGTGGGTTTCCAAAGAGAAAATTGTCATATGTATAGATGGTTTTAATGTAAAAATTCAATATTAAATTGATTAAAATGAACTAAATTAGTATTTTTTGATATAATTTATCTAATTATATATTAAATTTTATTTTTAATATAATTTAATATTGTAATTTTTTAAAAATAAAATGTTGTTTTTAACTAAAATCAGTTTTTTACAATTCTTTGAATAATGAAACTTTTTAGAAAATATCAATAATTAACCTTAAGATAATTTAACATGATGATTTCATAATTCAAGTACATTTTTTTAATAAATTTTATAAAAGTGGTAGTAATTAATTTTTTATTATATGAGTAAATAACGACTAGGCGAACTTTCTAGAAAAATAAAATCATATAGAAAACATTTATTTTCTTTTAAATGAAATATATTTTTATTTATAATTAATAGATAACCAATATTTTCATAACATAGTTTATTATTTTAAGAACCATGTTCTTATTTGAGGTACATATCCTTTTTTCCCATTTATTGTTTGTTTAAATGTTTTAATATGGCCTAATAAGAATTCCCTTTGTGGTCATAGAGGTATCAGGGGTGTCTAGGGATGTTTCAGAGCCTGGAACACAACCATTCGAGTAAAAATGGATTGGTTCATGGATAGAGTAAACCATGTAGGGTGGGACACAAGGTTAGATAAAATTGTCTGAGGTTGGAAAATGGAGCCCTACGGGCCACACAGTTAGATCCAAACCATGATATTCAAGGCACACAAACATGAGAGAATTTATATATTTTTAATTGTGGGGTTTTGTACGGTTTCACATGGTTGGTCAAACTATGTGGGAAAACCATGAGAGTGCCCCTTATCTATAGCTAATCATGCACGGTTGGTGTACAGTTTGGAGAAACCATTCAACTAAACAACGAGACACTATATTTTTGGGTGATATTAGGATTTCTCCACTAATTAAATATTTAAATGAAACGAAATTCTCGATTTCTTATTCTCCCACACTACAACCCCTCCATTTTGAAAACCCTCTTCAGTGATTGTTCTAGGATTTTACACTGAGTCACTGTATGATCTCTAATTCAAATTCTTCTCATCTAGTTCGATCCTCATAAGCAAGTTCTCAATTTATTTTTTAGTGTTCCTCATTTGATTTGGTATTGGTTGTTCAATTTAGATACAAGATAATTTTCAGTATTATTTGGTTCATTGTATATTATTAAATTTTATCTTGATATGAGCTCAATCAAGAGATGTTACTAGAAAAGCTATCCATTAAAAACCTATGGTAGTTGGTCTCATGCCTTTTGTTAAAATTTAACGTGTTTATATACACCATTTTTCTGTGTGAACAATTCTTAGGTGTTGAGTTGAACTTAATTTAGATCCTAGAATTAAAATAATAGGTATAGCTTATTCAATTGAATAGGACCATTAATGAATTGTTATAGGTTGATCACCTTGATTTGACACCACCCCTGTGGGTGTTATGTATTTAAATATGCCATTTTGATGGAATATGAAATGGGACCCCTTCTAGGTGTTCCCCTTTACCCCTTATCAAGGGATATTTATTATTTAATTGTTGAATTGAAATTTCCTTTGGAATTAAATTTATTTAGAATAAGGAATTGATGAAAATTACCTTGACCTTTCCCTGTATGTATTGTTTAATTTTGAATTGGAATTTTAAAATGAAACTCCCATGTGAGTATTTTAGTGGAAAGCATTCTACACTTGGCCAATGACTTGAGTTACCTTTTTATGTGAGATGTATATGAGATGTTCTCTATTTTTACCTTGACATGTTTAAATGAATTTTATTAAATGATTATGATTAAATGCTATTGAATGGATTGAATACTTATATTCATTGGGTGACACATGGATTCAATGAATAATTCCATGGATAGAATCAATTGTCTTATACCTTGCTTAGGACTAATTGATACTTGGACTCCATAGTAGGCTACCAAGGATAGTCTCTGAGGATTCACTACTATATTATGAGTGATACATGGATTCATATGATAATTCCATGGATATATCCAAAGGGTATTTGATCATTATGTCATCGGTGATAATTGGGCTCCCTTACGGGCTGCCAAGGATGGACTCGAATGGAAGAGAAGTATACCACACCTAGAGAGATAACTAGGTTATTGAGTATCACCAAGGATGGGATCATTGGGTGTTGGTTTATACTATACCTAGAGTGATTTTAGGATTAGAAATTAAGAATTCCGTGAATGTTCTTAGGTTCTAAATTGATTAATGAATGAAATGAGTTACATAATTCATCTAACAGTCCAAAGAAAAAGCTTGTACATAGTATTTTACTTTCATTTTATGGATAGAATATTTAAGAATCATTTGATTATATCATCATGGGGGATATTGGGATACATGCCAGGTCTCCAGACTTATTGATTTAGTAATATTGAATGGTTAAATGAACATGTTTATAAATATAACACGACTGAATATTAAATCAAAGACTTACCAACCAAATGAATTTATTAAATGAAAATGATTAAAAATATGGACCTAGACTTTATAGGATGGTTAATTTTAGTACTTAATTTCTATTATTATTCTTCCATGTGACAACCGAGCCCCGATGACAGCACATACACCCCGGCTTAACATGGCTGTCGGGTCCTGGCCTACCAGGTACCACCAGTTGCCCCGCAGACATGGGGGGACCACCCCAGGGTCCACCCATATGCCCGAACGGGTCATCTAACTATTGACATTCCCCACAGGCCAACAAATAGTATTGAATGGATTGAATACTTATATTCATTGGGTGACACATGGATTCAATGTATAATTCCATGGACAAAATCAATTGTCTTATACCTTGCTTATGACTAATTGATACTTGGACTCCATAGTAGGCTACCAAGGATAGTCTCTGAGGATTCGCTACTATATTATGAGTGATACATGGATTCATATGATAATTCCATGGATATATCCAAAGGGTATTTGATCATTATGTCATCGGTGAAAATTGGGCTCCCTTACAGGCTGCCAAGGATGGACTCGAATGGAAGAGATGTATACCACACCTAGAGAGATAACTGGGTTATTGAGTATCACCAAGGATGGGATCATTGGGTGTTGGTTTATACTATACCTAGAGTGATTTTAGGATTAGAAATTAGGAATTCCATGAATGTTCTTAGGTTCTAAATTGATGAATGAATGAAATGAGTTACATAATGCATCTAACAGTCCAAAGAACAAGCTTGTACATAGTATTTTACTTTCATTTTATGGATAGACTATTTAAGAATAATTTGATTATATTATCATGGGGGATATTGGGATACGTGCCAGGTCTCCAGACTTATTGATTTAGTAATATTGAATGGTTAAATGAACTTGTTTATAAATAGAACACGACTGAATATTAAATCATAGACTTACCAACCAAATCAATTTATTAAATGAAAATGATTAAAAATATGGACCTAGACTTTATAGGATGGTTATTTTTAGTACTTAATTTCCATTATTATTCTTCCATGTGACAACCGGGCCCCGGGGACAGCACAGACACCCCGCCTTAACATGGCTGTCGGGTCCTGGCCTACCAGGTTCCACCAGTTGCCACGCAGACATGTGGGGCCCACCCCAGGGTCCACCCACATGCCCCAACGGGTCATATAACTATTGACATTACCCACAGGACAACACATGTCCTTTCCAGTGTGCTTTGTCCTCACCCACACACACACTGGGAAACTTCCTAGAGGGTCACCCATCCTAATCACAACTCCAGGCCAAGCATGCTTAACTGTAGAGTTCTAATCAGACAGGCTCCTTAAAAGGAAGGTGCACCTTGTTGACATGAGTCATATAATTTAGTCATGAAACCCTTTATCATTTGGGGATGTTACAATCACCCACCATTTAGGGCACAACGCCCTCGTTGTGGGACCTACATCTCAACCTAGGCAGTGCACCGCACTTAAGGCTGGGTTCCTCCTCTGATACCAAATGTGACAACCGGGCCCCGGGGACAGCACAGACAACCCACCATAAATGAACTTGTTTATAATTAGAACACGACTAAATATTAAATCATAGACTTACCAGCCAAATGAATTTATTAAATGAAAATGATTAAAAATATGGACCTAGACTTTATATGATAGTTAATTTTAGTACTTAATTTCCATTATTATTCTTCCTTGTAACAACCGGGCCCCGGGGACAACACAGACACCCTGCCTTAACATGGCCGTCGGGTCCTGGCCTACCAGGTACCACCAGTTGCCCCGCAGACACATGGGGCCCACCCCAGGGTCCACCCACATGCCCGAACGGGTCATCTGACTAATGATATTCCCCACAGGCCAACATATGTCCTTTCTAGTGTGCTTTGTCCTCACTCACACACACCTTGGGAAACTTCCCAGAGGGTCACCCATCCTAATCACTACTCCAGGCCAAGCACGCTTAACTGTAGAGTTCGAATCAGACAGGCTCCCGAAAAGGAAAGTGCACCTTGTTGATAGGAGTCAAATCATTTAGTCATGTAACCCTTTGTCATTTGGGGATGTTACAATCACCCCCCCCCCCCCCCTTAGAGCACAACGCCCTCATTGTGGGCCCTACATCTCAACCCAGACAGTGCACCACACTTAAGGTTGGGTTCCTCCTCTGATACCAAATGTGACAACCGGGCCCCGGGGACAGCACAAACACCCCGCCTTAACATGGTCGTCGTGTCCTGGCCTACCAGGTACCACCAGTTGCCCCGCAGACACGTGGGGCCCACCCTAGGGTCCACCCACATGCCCGAACGGGTCATCTGACTAATTAAATTCCCCACAGGCCAACACATGTCCTTTCTATTGTGCTTTGTCCTCACTCACACACACCATGGGAAACTTTCCAGAGGGTCACCCATTCTAATCACTACTCCAGGCCAAACACGCTTAACTGTAGAGTGCTAATCAGACATGCTCCCGAAAAGGAAGGTGCACCTTGTTGACATGAGTCATATCATTTAGTCATGTAACCCTTTATCATTCGGGGATGTTACATTCCAGCACACTATGTTATATATTTTCACTAACTATATGGATGATACCTTCGTTGTATCCCTACTGTGATTATGTATCACGCCATGTTCTGGATTCCTTGGGTACCAGAACCGATTATATGATTGTAGGTATTGATAAGGGAAAACACCCTACTACATGTTGTTGATATTTTCATAGGAGTAGGGGAGCCTAGGACCGAGCTGAGGCTTGTGATGATATATGGATACTTTTGACCTTTTTGTACTTTTTTTTATTGTATATCATCCTTTCATACAAGTTTTTGCAGCTTTATTAGAGACATATGACATATTTCATCATTTTTTTATGAGGTGACATCAAACATTGATTATATATCTATATTATACTATTTAAGACTTATATATATGATTCAATTCATCCTTTAATTTTATGTTATTTATATTATACTATGCTACACTCTGGTGATAAATGAATACACTCCCCATGGACACACATAGGCCCATTCTGCTGGTTGGAAACCTTTTTCTTTTAGGGAGATGATTTTGAGGCCATGTGTCCAACCGGGAACATGGCACTGTTAAGTGGATTTTTTGTTCAAGACATTACAAAGTGGTTTTAGAGCGTTATTTCTTGGTTTACTTTACTATTTGGTGATAATAGAATGGGATAGTAAGGAATATGAATTTGGTAATGAGATGTGCCCGGGTGCAGTTAACCCACGTACAAAAAAAAGATAAATTACCTCAAAATAAATTGTTGTTTCCTAGATTTTAACTATTATAGTTGATTTGATTCCATCTTTAGGTGATGAACATGATTTATGATTTTATTATTGAAATGATTTTGGGTTTTATTTTGGTGAAACCCTATGAGATGAGGCCATTCCATCTAAGGCATCATTTTAGGCATTTTAGTGGAATCATATTCCATGCATTATACCATTAATTTTAGGATGTATTACATGTTGTATGCTATTGTGATATATGTCATGATATATTTACCTACTATAGTGATATTTATTTTAGAAAATGATGTTGTGAGAATTATATGGATTTCAAACTTTGGTTACTGAGGAGTATGGGCCCTCATGGATTGAAATTTTGGAGAACCAATTGGTTAAACCTTTTAAATTTAATTGTGATATAATGTTAAATGATTATAAATTTTAATGGAAACCATAAATGATAAACATAGACTTGAACTTAACTCGACTTCTTACTGGGCAAGATGTAGTGTCTCTAGTGGGTTTTGGGGACAGTTCTTTTTACAGTCCTAAATTTGGGAGAAGGTTGTGTGGTATGACCTAGTTTTTTGAGGGTTTTGACATTTCATGTGCTTTTGGGTTATGGAATTTAATAATGATCCCGAATTTAGGGATGTGTTTTGAATTGTAGAGGCATGAAACCATGATGGCCTCCAACTGTAAGCCATGAAGGTGGAGACATTCACACTCCAGAGGTGGTGGTCCATGAGATACTAGTGGATCATCTAGTAGTTCCTGATGCAAAACCAGTAGCAGTATCCACCCACATTTTAGGGGGATGTCAGACCACATTGTGAAGAGTCATGGATATTGGCCATGCTATCTATCTTTTAAAATCTAGAGACAACCCCCCCCCCCCCCCCCGTGAGAGAAGTGTGAATACAGATACATATATGTTCTGTGATTCTATCCAGAGGTTGTGGGATGTCATCATTAAGATGGAACATCATCGAGAGATGGCTTCGAGGGATTTTAATACAGCCTTATAAGAATAATTTTATCCTGATACATTGAGGGTTGATAGAGAATGGGAGTTCTTACAATTGTAGTAGGGTGAATTACCTGTTATGGATTATATAGACCATTTTAATGAGATACAGCACATCACACCAATTCTGATGGATGAAGAATTGTCTAATTCAAGATGATTCAAAGATGATCTCAGTTATGGAATTTGATCACATGTGAATGTATTTTTTCTAACTACTCTTTTTGAAATAGTTAATTAGGTGCTTGTCACAAAGCGTAACCTGAGAGAGGCTGGAGGTGAAATCTAGTGTGGTTCAAAATATTGATATGGTACAACATCATCCATTAGTAGGAAGCATTGTATGGATCTTCCATGTGGTGATATTATTAGTCATAGAACATACTCAAGTTTCCAGGTGAGGTGTTACCAGTGTGGTAGGTCCGAATATATGAGGCTATAGTTTATAAGATACCTAGTTGAGATACAATCCTATGAAAATATGGGTCATCTATAGAACTTCTATAGAACATTTCATCCAACAACCATTGAGAGAGGGTATATTGTGACTCCATGTTCAGGAGTGGGGTTAACATATTCTCATTAGGAAGGGTGATGAAGTATAGTAGGATGATCAGGCTGAGGTGGTGGTCATATCCATGGTAGTCAGACCCTAGTTTTATAGTGAAGATAGGGTGAATCTTTTTAGGGTAGAAATGTATTATCATAGAGTCGCGATTCAATCTAGATATATACTGTGCAATATAACCTTGAGGAGTAGGATCCCAAACCATCTATTGTCAGAGGTAATACTCTAGTAGCTTATATTTTATATTTTACACTATTTGATAAACGTAACTCTCATAACATTATATCTATTCCTGTTATGTAGATCCTTGGGCTTAGTTTTCAAACATAAGATAGATTTATGACACTTGACACTCCATTGGTGATTAGAAAAAAGGGTGTACGTCAGTGCAGGGAGTTCCCCCTTAATATTGGCTGGTGTCACTTCATATGGGACCTATAATTCCTTGAGATTATAGGTTTTGATATCATAATAAAGATGGAATGTTTGGTCAAATTTCATTATTTCATTGAATTATATCCCTGAAGGGTGGCCTTTACATCACTAGATGGGGAAAAGTTTATTCACACGGGTGAATGGGATTTCTAGGAAAGCTGAGTTGGAAACAAGTATCATGGAATAGGCAGGATGATACCAAGATTGTGAGTTTATATCTGGATGATCAGGGAATAAGTCATATGGATTTACATCTAGGGGTTTATTGTTTCAAGGAGATTTTACCAGATGACATTTTAGGATTAACTCTAGATGGAGATTTATAATTCTCTATCATTCTTATTCTAGCAGCTGCACTAGTATCCATTAATCATTATAGGATATATATTACTGAGATGAAAGAGCTCAAGAGGTATCTAGAAGATTTAACGAAAAAGGGTTTCATCTAGACCAATACCTCTATGTAAGGTTTTTGGTCCATTTTTCGAAAAAGGTGGACAAAACCCTCATTCTATATGTGGATTACATGAAATTGAACTTGCTAACTATTAAGAGATGTTATCCTCTACCAAATATATATGATATCTTTTACTATATCTAAGGATATCAGGTTTTCTCAAAGATTTATTTGAGATCCGATTATCATTAGGTGCATGATAGACCATCCGAAATACCTCACATAGACTTTCATAGAAGGTATGGTCTATATCGGTATTTGGTTATTCCATTCAGTATCATGAACACAACATTGTTATTTATAGCACTGATTAAACTAGTTTTCCATACTCATCACAATTCTTTTGTGGTGGTTTTCAAGGGTGGTATTTTAGTGTAATCTTGCAATTGACATGACCATGAAAAACATCTTGATATCATATTGAATACACTGAGAGAGAGAATCAATTATATGTTGAGATCATAAATTGAAACTTCTAGATAGAACATATTCACTTGTAGGGTCACAATATCTCAGAGATAGAAGTATCAGTAGACCCAGATATGGTGAGAGATTTAGTTTCCGAGGATCACCCCAATAGTGTTTTTGAGGAAAAAAGTTTATAAGGGTTGGCTGGTTACTATAGGTATTTCATAAAATAATTCTCACACCTATAATCACCACTTATAGGCATGAATAATAATTTTGTAATGTTTTTATGGTCATATTCCTATGACATGACACTTCATAAGCTGAAAGAGAGATTGAATTCCACACCGATAAAGATTTTTTAGAGTTAGGAAAAAGTTAATCTATGCTATGTGATGAATCAAGTTTCGGGATTGTAGTAGTTCTTATGCAGGGATATAGAGTTGGGGTGTATGAGTCTCAGTAGTTGAGGCTACATGAGAGGAATTACCTGATGCACTATCTTGAGCTAGCTATAGTTATTCCCACATTGAACTGTTGGAGAAATTACTTAATTGGAGAGCATTTTGTGTTATACATGGACTATAGAATCCTCATATACATATTTACATAGTTTGATTTAAATTTTATTAAATGATGGCTGGTTGAAAACCTTCTGTATTTTGACTGTGAGCTTTCTTACATGCCTAATAAAAGAAATATAGTGGCCAATGTACTAAGAAGGAGGACTCAGATATAGGTAGTTTAGCAGGATAGTAGCATGTGGATGCTCATGGAATTATTCTTTGAGATGCACCTGGAGGTGAAAGATAGTTAGAGAAATAATTTTCTATCATCATTAGATATTACCTCTACCTTACTGGATTGAGTGAGGATGAGGTTTCTATCAGACTCAAAAGGTCTATCCCTATGAGAGAGTGTGGTAGATAACGACCCTCCTCCTGGTTAGACTGTAAGTGAGGATGAGATTCTGTGTGTACATGGTTGCATGTTGGTTTTAGAAGACATGTATGAGGAACTGATGCACGAGTTTCATGCTTTATCTTGGGTAGTACACCTTGGTTTCAACAAGATGAACTGTGAATTGTGTCATCTTTATTGGTGGCTAAGTATGAAAAGAAAGGTAACTTGTTTTTTTATGACGTATTTCACCTCTTAGTTGTTGAAGGTGGAAAATCAGTGACCAATTAGAATTTTATAGTAGTTGTCAATTCTCATGTGGAAATGGTATGATGTCATGATGAATTTCATGATATGTTTACTAAGGTTTCCTCAAGGTAATTATTCCATTTTAGTTTTTGTTAATAGGATCACAAAGGACTCACATTTTCTACCTATTAGGGAGACCCTTTCATTAGATGAGATTGTGAGGTTATATATCGATGAGATAGTATAATCTAATTGGTTCCCACATTCTATCATTTCAGATAGGGATTCATGGATTACTTCATAGTTATGTAAATGGTTAAAAAGGGTGTTAGGTATATAGGTGCTTCTAAGCGCAACATACCTCCCTCAGACCAATGGCCAGTTAGAGCACATGATTTATGTGCTTGATGATATTTTTTCGGCATGTGTTTTGGATTTTGGGGGATCTTCGAAGAGGCATATACCCCCGATTGAATTCATTTACTATAAGAGATTTTAGGATACTTTTCATATTCCACCTTATGTGGCTTCGTATGGTACGCCTTCCTGATTATCCTTATGTTGGTTAGAGGTAGGATATGAATATATGACTGGATCTCACCTTATTTGGGAAACCATAGAGTAGGTGGAGTTTATATAGAAATTGATGTCTAATAAGCAATATTAAAAAAATCATACACTAATCGCTTCAGATGAACATTGGAGTTCGAGACCAGGGATTAGATTTTATTATGTGGTTCATCGAGTTTGGAACATAATAGGATCAAGATATAGGGTAAGCTTTCACCATGGTATGTTAGGAAGTTCAATATTCTAGAGAGAGTCAGGATAGTGGCATATCGGTTAAAATTACTTCAGAGGTACGAGGACATGTAAGATGTCTTCCATGTTTCTCAACTGAAAAAAATACTATTTAGACAAGTCTCATGTCTTTCAGACCGATGAGGTTGAGTTAGTAGTAGATGAATATTTTGAGTATAATAATATACCTATTCTATATCATATCACTAAGGTTCTCTCAGGTCGGTTAGTTACTCTATGACGAGTGCTACAACAACACGACCATTAATAGGACAATTTTTCGGGGCGAGATACTGATGTATGGTCATAGTAACCATAGTTTTTTCTTAGATCATGGTTGACCACCATAGAGAAGGAAACTCCAGGAATACTTTATTTAAGGGGGGAAGTTCTTAAGAAACTGGTTTTTATTTGAGTTATGGATCCTTTTTTCCATAAAATATCCATTTAAATGTTTAAATATGGCCAAATATGAATTCCCTTTTGGTTCATTGTGTTATTACAGGTGTATGGGGATGGATTGGAGCCTAGAACCCAACCTTTATGGTGAAAACGACCTTGCACATTGTTAGAGTAAATTGTGTGGGGGACGACTTAATGGTTAGAAACAACCATGCGAGGTAGGACAATGGAGCCCTACAGGATACACAGTTATATAAAAATAGAATGATTGGAGGGTTATGACCCAATATTTTTGGTGAAATTAGGATTTTCCTCTCAGAAAACCTTTTAAATAAACCAATTTTTCAATTTATTCTCCTCCCGCACAACAACCCCTCCCTTTTGGAAACCCTCTTTAGTGACTATTCAAGTATTTCTCATAAATTCTCCATCCAATATCCAATTTAATCATGTATCATCTCATTGGATCAACATTGGATATTTCTTATTTCCTGTTTAGTCATTCCTCATTTGATTTAGTAGCGACTTCCCTATTTAGGTGAGAGCTAATTTGACCTATTATTATGTTTTTGTTATGCTCTTTTATTTTCTCTCTATTTTATCTAAATAGGGAGTAGACACTAGATTATCTATCCACTATGAACCTATGGTAAGTGGTCTCATTCCTTTTATTAAAAGTTGAAGTGTTTATATGTGACATTGTGTCACATGCCCAATTCTTAGGCATCGCCTTGGAATAAATTTAAATCATGGAATTAATCTAATAGGTATATCTTATTCAATTAAAGAGGACCATTAATGAATGATTATAATATGAGAACCTTGATTTGAAACCACCCCTTGGGTGTTTTATATATTTAAATGGGCCATTTTTATGGCATAAAAAATTGGACACCCTGGAGGTGTGCGCTTTTACCCCTTGTGAAGGGATATTTATTTCTGAATTGTTGAATTGTAATTCAATTTGAAATTAAATTGATTTAGAAAAGTAAAATTATACCATGTTCCTATGATGTTCCATGTATGTATATTTTAAACTTGAATTTAACTTTTAAAATGAAATGCCCATGTTAGTATTTTAGTGGCAAGACTTCTAAGATTGGACAATTATTTGATTCACCATATGAGGCGAGATGTACAATATATGTTCTTTGTTTTTTCCTTGACATGTTTAAATTAATATTATTAAACAATTTTAATTAAATAGTATTGTATTTATTTAATGCTCATATTCCTTGGGTTTCACATGGATTCAATAATTAATGCCATGGAGGGACTCAATTGGCATGTACATTGCTTATGACTGAGTGATACTTGGACTCTACAGTGGACTACTAAGGATAGACTCTAAGGCTTGAATATTATATGCCAATTGATACATGGACTCACAAGAGAATTCCATGGGTGAACTCAAAGGGAATTTGATCAGTCTGTCATGGATGATACTTTGGATCCCTTAGTGGACCGCCAAGGATTGACTCAAATGATAGAGATGTATACAAAACCTAAAGAAATACCTAGGTTCTTGAGGATCTCCATGGATGGGCTTGTCAGGCGTTGGTTTATACTATACCAGTAGGATTCCAAGTTAAGAATTCCATGGATAGGCTCAGGTTTTAAATTTATGAATGAACAAAATGAGTTACATGAAGCATCTTCCAAGACAAAGAACACGCTTCGATTTGGACTTTGACTTAAACATTAGGGATTGCCTGTTTAGGAATCCATTTATAATTATATCATAAGGGATTATGGGATACTATATAGGTATCATGAATTATTAATTAAATGAGATTTAATGGTTAAATTAACTTGTTTATAAATGATACATAACTAACTATGGAATTAGAGACTTACAATACAAATGAATAGATTAAATGAACTTGATTATAAAGAGGACGTAAAATTTATAAGATGGTTACATTTTTTAGTTACATTGAATTAATATCCTTCTATTACACTCTATTATATATTTTCATTGAAAGGATGGTATAGGCCTTGGGTGGGTAGCTATTGGGATTATTTATCACACCCTATTTGGGGTTCCTTGGGTACCCGAATAGATTATACAATTACATGTCTGTATAGGGGAAATATCCCTACTACAAGTTCTTGATTTCTTCATAGGATTAGGGGAGAATGGGACTAAGGTAACCCTTGTGAATCTAGATGGAAAATTTTGTCCTTTTTATAATTTTTTTTCATGGATTGTATATCTACCTTGTATTCATGTTTTGGAATCCCTATTAGAGACATATGACATGTATCATCATTTCGTATATGAGGTGACTTTTATAATTTCTAATATATTTGTATTCAACTATTTGCTTCTTTTAAGTATGATTTACTACTTTGGATACTTATTTTTGTTGATAATACACTTTTCTACACTATGGCGATGTGGGCATAGTCTCCACACAAACACCCCTAGGCCCTCCCTTCTAGTTTGAAGACTATGACATTTGGGGGGAGGCTATTGAGGCAATGTGGCCAAACAGGCTCGGGGCATTGTTGAGTGGAATCCGGGTTTGGGACATTACAATAATATTTATATCATACAATTTAGTAGATATGTTATAAATACAATATAGTTCATTAAGACTCCATGTTTCATGTTCCAAAAGATATCAAATAGATAACATTTAATTAAAAATAAATATTTCACAATGTATATGGGTGTTACATTCTTGTCTAAGATCAGTGTTTTAGGTCATATAAACTATCAAACCTACTATTCATATTTTTAAATATTAGGGTGTTACATTCTACTCACTTTAACTAAGTTCTTTATATGAAATTTTATCTTGATCTCAGTAATAATGGTTTTGAAATGTCAAAAATATTTTTTTTGAAAATTGAAATAATAAAAAGGGTTAATAAAGCATCATATTAATAATATAAATAGGGAATTACAAATGTCATGTGGAATAAAAAACAACTAAGTTTCTAAGAAAGAGAACATTAGTGGAAAGTGATGATATGGACATTGAATAAGACATTAAATAATTATAGAGTGTGATAGAGATCATTGATCAAAAGAAAGTGAATGATCAATGGAAGATAAGGATCTCAAAATCATAAATCTGTGATGATTTACAATATTTTTTGATCCATCAGATGTGAATTTTATAGGATAACGTTTTTATTCTAAGAACATTTTCATAAATATGAGTAATTATTTTCTTATCAATGAATAAAATTAAACACACATACTTGATATGTTTCTAGTTCATATGAAACATCCCATCCTTTGGTTTCGCCTAAATAAATCTCCACTTCATCTCTTACGCCAATAAATGAATATTCAGAATGAATCTTAATGCCTGATTGTAAAAGATATCTTTTACTTGAAAACATAATACATAAATGAGTGAACATTCATCCCACATATTTATAAATATTTTCCAAAAAAGGTTAATAATTTTTTTATTTATAAATATAATTTGTAAAATAACCAGTTCACCGTAAAAATTTATTTATCTATTATTTTATGTAAAAAATGAAATATTAACCAGAAGACTATGTAGTAAAGTGGTTGCTGTTAAACCCTTATCATCCTCCATTTGTGGGTTCAAGCCTGATGGCCTTTTCAGATGCAATGTGTAATCACCTAGTATTGATATTATTCATATTCTAAACCCATATTAATGTAATTCCTATAAAATTACCAAATTTTGATGAAGCATAATTAATAAAAAACATAAGATATGATTAACCTTACCAGTCATTATTATCTTTAATCTTTTGTCCAAAAATGTAAAGGAATTCTTCCACCTATATATTTTTCATATACAAAATTAGTGTGTCGTATTACATTAATTTGTTTCCAAAAATATCCTCAATATAGTTATATTCTGACCTAATTTTTCTTCAAAAGGGTTGTTTGAGACTTTGAATATATGATCAAACTTAAACTCGTAATCCATGATGGTGTCTGTAACTCTTAAGTTAATGAAGATATATACTATTTTCCAAATATTCACAGTCCTTAGAGGTTTTCTGATTCGTGTAAGAAAAATACCATTGTTAAAAATATTATTCTAAAATATTTACCTTGAATCCTAATACATAAAAAATTCTTCAATTTTACTCCATCATAGGACCATCAATGTTATAGGGCTTAACCTACAAAAGATGAAATTAACTCAGATAATGTTTATGTTCCCAACAATTAAGATAAGAAACTATAAATAGGCCCATAGGATTAAATTTATTTCCTTCTATCATACTCTTGATTTTTACTTAAAAATTCATTACATAATTCCCTTATTTTTAACACATATTTTTTTGCATTCCTTTATGGAATTATCCCATGTGTATCTTTCAACATTTATGACATTATGTAAATAGGTCCTTTATTCTTCCATGGTCTCCATCACTCGAGCTCTTAGAAAATTACATCCATCTATTCTTTGGTGAGTTCAAGAGTTAGTTAAGGTATATGTTATTAATCATTTTTTGGGGTAATTGATTAGGAATAATAATGATATATTTCACTCCTATAATTATCCTATTTGGCTTCTCATAGTCACCAAATTGTTCTTCAAATTCATTTTCAAAATGATTCCTTCGAGTTATAGCTATTGAACAAAACCAAAAACTATAGTGTGAGAAACAATAATAGTAGTGGAAAAATCGTATATTCATTTATAAGATGTATCAATAATGAAACCTAATTTTCAATATAAAATACCTTAGTATTAACCTATATAATTCATTATCATTATCTAATCAAATTCTTCATAAATGTTTGTAATTAAAATGTGAATTATCGATAGTATATCCTTTAGGAGTGTCAAAATAGATACATAGTAAGGCATGCTTCTATGTACTAGTTAATTCACAAGCCAATCCCAATATTCATTTTTAGAGATATTAACCCTAGGTACATCTATTCCATAACAATCCCCACTTATAGTATCCAGATAAAGATGTATTTCTATTAAAAACCACATCATCTATTCCTTACAAAAAATTTAGTATTTTATTATTTAATAATCCTCAGAGTGTATCATAGGGTTATGTTCCCTATTCTATTATTTCCTAAATATATTTCCCATGGTATATAATAAACTTATTATGACACAAACTATAACGACATCGACCCCATTATCCAAGAGCTGGTGTCTTACTTTATTACATTGTCTTAAGATACAAGGAATCACATTTCAATGGAGAAAATAGTTTAATAGTTCTGGTAAACTAGATACATCCATGATTCCCTTGTTAAATATTAATATACACATTACAACATATTTATTTTTTGAATATAATTATTCCCTCAAGAATATCGTTTATTATTATCCATAGTATACTTCATGAATTCTTTATAAAGAGAAAAAATAATAGTGAGATAATATTCTAATTATGAATTAATTACAATGGTAGTTATCATAAATAAATATTAATAATCAACATATAAAAGTAAATAACTGAAAAAAATTTCATTTAATCAATAACATGAATATCATGACTATAAATGGGATAATCAATATGACATAGTAAATAATTGAAAACACATTCCATTTAATCAATAAAATGTGAATAAAATGCATCCTAATATAATATCATTATGAAAATATAATGTATAATAATAACTAAACTATTAATGAAGGGAATTATTAATTATTGGATTTCATGACCTCAAGAATCATGATACCTCTACTTTAAAAACCTTTCCCAAGATAGTTTAAAATTGATTTGTAGGTATACACTAGGAACCACTTAAACTAAGTCCACCCAACTACTTCATCTTATGAGACTACGGTTGCATCAGGGGGTATCTATAACTATATGTAACCATATAAATTTTTTTAACGAATTCCCCATATATCAACTGACCGATTTAATTCATGAATTGTATGCCTTATTAAAAAAATTTTGTATTGAGTAAGGAATTCAGATTAACAATATTTTCCCCAATCAATCATATATATTTTAAAGTAAAATACTATATGTATAATTGATAATTAGTTTATTTAATAAGTATATCAATGAAAAATAAAGAGGATATTTAGGGGAAATTTTATTTTCAATTAAATTTGATCTCATTAATGTGATTGTTTTAAGAGAAAGTACGCAATCACAATAAAAAGTAAGATTGTACGATAATTTTTTTTACCTTAATGGAAACTTTTACAATTTAACCCTTTGATAAATAAAACTAAAATAAAACATTAATAATCCTGAATAAATAGGTGTTATTATTAAATACATCAACGGGGAAGTATACACCCCACATAAAAATGAACAAGTTCATATTAACAAATATGTCTCAAAGAAATGGAAATTTAGACGAAACCCATTACAATGATCACAACATTGAAGTGAGAGTTAATCAATGAATAAATTATGTTTATTAGATTTAAATCCATATAAAGTATATAAAAATACATAATCCCATGTAATTACACACATAATCCTATAATATCAAGGAGTGAAGGATGAAAACCTGGAGAACTGAGAATGCGCTCTTATTTTTTCTATAGGGTACTGGTGTCTATGGAAGGCAAAGAACATGGATTGGTTTGAGGGTTTATGGAGTTTTTGTATGACTCTTATCCACAGAAATAAGTGTCTTTTTCTTGATTGGGTTAGCCTTAAAAGATATTTGGAAGTTTCTCCTTCTCTCAGAATTATAAAGGCTATAAGGATGTCCCACTATGTTCCCTCCAGCCTTTTTATAGATCGCGAGATTCCGTGTTTTCCCCATGATATATGTTTGAAGCTAAATATTGATGGTTTATATAGAATTGATGCCATGAAAGGTGGGGGTTCGGTGTATAAACATAAAGGATCAACATTTCATGACTTCTTTTATTTCATCAGTTGTGGAGACTCTCTCCACTGTAATGTGCATGTAGTTTTTGGTGATCATGAATTATAAAAAAGCAATAATGTGATGCTCGCGGATTTTGAGACTAACTCGATGGTGATTTATAATTATTTTAAAGGGATACTACCTACTCCCTGGACAATAACTTATAATATCCCAAAATAGAAGATTATTCTTAATGTCCATGTAGAAATTACCCACACCTGGTGAGAGAGAAACAATGTTTATGACTTCCTAGCTTCTAAATCACCTTTTTATGGCTCTTTATCTTTCTTATCAAATATGGGGTACTTTTGTGAAGAGGGAATCAATATTGTAATCAATGATTCTCTCAGGTTTCATTATTTTACTCCCCCATAACATTGTGTTCCTCTTCCAAGTCTTGGTTTATTACTAGTATCCTTTTGAATAAATAAATAAATAAATAATAATTATTAATATTTTTTATAACCTAATGAAAAGAAATTGAGTTATGAAAATATTTACCACTTGGTAATCTTGAATTCAAATAACCTTTGATGAAATAATTAAAATTAAAACATAAAATAACATGAAGTATTATTTATTCAAGATATTTAATGAAATAGGTGTAGTATATACAACATATAAAATAAATTATGTTCATAACATTACAATATGCCTTAATGAAGAGAAATTGAGATGAAGCCCCTTACATCACACTTCATTTTGGTTGAACATGATTTAATATCAAGTATAATGGTTTCAAGAATATAATTAATTTATTATATAATAATAATCATATTTATAATATAATAAATGATCCTATTATAACTTTTTTAGCTCAAATTTTTAATAATATTTCATTATTTTTCATTGTTTCAGGTGTTAAGTGCCTTGTTTTCTCATGCGTGTTTTGTGATGAAATTTCATGTTCATGAACATATTGTATAGTTTCATATTATAAATAGTTATATTAATTTGAAAAATATCACACAAACTAATTATATATATTATTATAATTATTGTTTAATATTATAAATGAAAAATTAATCATATCGCTTCTTGGAGGTGGTAGGTCGTACGTATGCAAAAGCGACGAATCATTCTGTTAAAAAGTGAAAAGATAATGAAGTGAGTGATATATTAATAATTTTGAATTAATATAGTTTAATATATATCACATATATTAATTAAATCTATCCTTATTACATTACATGTAAATATTATTGGAAAAACAAATCACACTGCTTCGTGAGGCGGCATTCCTCCGTACACACGAGTGATGTTCCCGTATTTTAAACGAAATAGAAATGAAGAAGGTATATGAAATATTACACTTAAATAAGTATAATGATATCATATATATCATATAAAATTTTTAATTCCACAATTATATAAATCTATCAATGGTTTTTATGGAAAATAAATTACATCAGTTTGTGTTGTGGCAGTCGACCATACATAGGATCTACAGTTTCATTTCCCATTTAATGGGAGAGGGGATGAATTTAAATCAAGAAAAAATCATGATAAAAAAGAAGTAAATGAAATATAATTATTTTATTAAATATACATGGTTTTATATGATTTGAAGGAGGTGGAAGTAGAAACAAACTAAAAATTATCATTTAAGAATGGTAGCTCTTCTTCAGACGTCCTCTTTTGGTTTTCACCAAAAGTATTCCTAGGATTGATTTTTGAAAAATAAAAGAGATCTAATATTTTTTGAGGAGAGTATTTAGGTGATTTGGGAATTTATTGACTGACCTAAATGTCATTGGGAGTGTTCAGAGGGGAGGATATGGGTGGCCTTTTAAAAGTGTGGGATATGATACACATGGAATGTTTGAAAAGAATAAATAAATCCAACTTTTTATCAAGAAAAAAGACATAAAATAAACAAATATAAATTCTTATTTGTAATAAAATTTCAATATATCCATAAAAAGGGGTTTTAAAATTTTTTAGGTCATTTTAACTCTTATTATTTTAATTTAACCCCTCGGTATATTAGTTTTTACCTTTACCGAGGTAATTAGTTTTTACTTCCTTTACTGTTTATAATGATACAAAATCAAGTTGACATAACTAGATAATATAAAATATTATGATTAAAAATATATAATCCATTTTATAAATTAAATTTATATAAGTAGAAAATTCCAATTTAAAATTATACCCACATACGCACTGATAAAGAGGGTTTACAAAGAGAAAATTCTCATAAGTATAAAAGTTTTTAATATAAAAATTAAATCATAAATTGATTACAATGATATAAATTAACAAAATTTTAATATTATAGAAATAATTATACATTAAAAGTAATTTATAATATAGTTTAAACTTGTAATATATTTAATCTAAAAGGCAGTTTTAAAAAAAATTGGTATTTTCACTATTCATTGAAAAATGAATCTATTCCAAAAAATTCTTATTATTCACCCTATAATATTTTTTACATGATTAATTCAAATATAATGTAAATTGTTTAAAATATGATAGATAAAATTTCTAAAAATTAATTTTAAATTATGTGTGTAATGTGTGAAAAAAACATTTTTTAGAAAGATACAATTTTTCAAAAAACATTTCTATTGATTATAAAGGATATTTATTATTAATTATAATTAATATATTCAAAATATTTTAATAATTTATTTAATAATAATAATAACTTATAATTTAAATAATGGATTATAAATATATTATAATTAATTTAGTGTCATAGTTGTGTGGTCCACAAGATGTCAAAGAGATCAAATTTCCTTAAAGGGAAATACATCATAAAGTCTTGGGGTGGTATATTATCATCTAAGAATATTGTTGTGTTCCACATAAAATATAAAAACAAAAATATTATTTGGAATATTATGGTGTTACATTCTCACCACTTTCAATAAATTCTATCTGCACAATTTATAATTGATCTCAGTAAGAGAGGGTTTCAAATGTAAAAACTCATTCGTTAAAAACACATATCATAAAAATGGTAACTGAAAAAATCGACTTAATAAGATAAAATAGGGATGTAAAATTATCATATTTACTAACACATAACTATGTTTCAATTTATTATAACATTAGTTGAATGTAAAGATATAGACGTGGACGAAAAGTGTAAATAATTATAGAGAGTGATTGAGAACATTGATCATAATTAAGTGAATGATAAATGGATATTTAAGGAACTAAAACCCATAAATTTATGAATATTTAATGGAACATTTGATTCATTGGATATTAATTTTACAGGATATCATTTTTGTTTCAGTATCCTTTTCTTAATGTTAAGTAATTGTTTTACTATCTAATAAAAAAAGGAAATTTTTTTACTTGATCTGTTTATATTTCATAAAAATAATTTTACTCTTTTTTTGTACTTTGATAAATTTACAAATCATATTGTAGTCAAAGAAATGAAAATGAAAAATGGATCTTCATTCCTAAATAACTAAAATTAATTTTTAATGGATCATAAGATCTATAAAATCGTGACACACCATTTCACCTATTTAAACAATATTTTTAAAATCCAATATGATTAGCAGAAGGTATTAGTCTCTTAACATCAATAGTAACACCATTGGTTCATCATTAATATTTATTCACCAAATATTTTAAGTAAACATAGTGAAATATTATCCAAAACATCACATAGTCTCATGGTATGTGCTATACACTTATTATCGTTTGGTTATGGGTTTAAGTCCTAAAACCTTAATTGTATGAAATGGTTTATCACCCAATATATATATATATATATTTGTTTATTTATAACCATAATAATATAATTCATATAAAATTCACAAATTATGATGACCCATAATTACTAAAACATAAAAGTTAGGATAAACCTTAATGGTTACTAGTAAGTTTAATCTTATGTAAAAAAATATAAATGAATTATTAGTTAAATAGAATTTTCATAAAATAAAACAACGGGTTGTATTACAATAAATATTTTCCAAAAATATATTTAATCATGTTA
This sequence comes from Viscum album, assembly GCA_963277665.1. Taxonomy (NCBI): domain Eukaryota; kingdom Viridiplantae; phylum Streptophyta; class Magnoliopsida; order Santalales; family Viscaceae; genus Viscum; species Viscum album. The sequence continues at coordinate 1,878,986,585 of OY728151.1, forward strand.
TATTCTAAAAATTTTTTAAAAAACTTTTTGTTTAAGAAATATAATGTATATTCAACCTTAATCCCATAACCTGTGATGGTATCTTTGACTCTTATATTAATGAAAAAATCTATGATTTTGATTTTTTGAAAAATCCATACATGTTTCGTGATTCTTATTTCCAAAATACCATTGGTAAATAAATAATTCTAAAATTTAATTTTCGATTCCTAATACATAAATACATCAATAATTTTATTTCCAAATAAGACATTCCTTATTCTGTGGGTTAACTATTAGAAGATGGGACTAAATTTAATAATTCTCAGGTTTCCCCTGTTGTGATTGTTTTGAATCAACAATACTATAGGAATATTATTGATTTTTATGCTCAATAATACCCTTGTTTGTCTTTCTAATGATTTCAGTTTAAGTATCTTTATGGAATATATATTTTAATAATTTTATCTTAAATGTATTTGTATAAATTTTTTTGAATGTGTTTATGCGTTCTAGAAATTCTATTCATACCATATATTTGAAAGTGTAAGTATGGCTTAGAAACCCCGTGTTTTGAATATCATGTAGATATTTTGTAGCATATAATGTTGGAAAAGTATAGACCAACAACCCTAAGTTTGGAATAAAGCCTACCTTTAAAAGAATAAACATTTGGTTCAACGACCACACATTTTTTTAACAACCATACATTGTCAACTGTAATTTTAGGGATTATATCTATATGATGGAACCCTACATTTAACGAGTTAATGATGGAGTTTTTATATTAGATATATAATATGTGTTTCCTGTAATGGTCTTTATTGATGTAAATATCCTTTCACAATTATTTTAAAACTAATTCAGAGGATTTTATTCATCATATTAAATCATTTATTTTATTAGAGGAGGTGAAAACTATTTTTAATGATTTAAATTCAAATGTTTGTGATTTATCTGGAGATATTTTTGAATCTACTCAACAAAAATAAATCAATTTTTTATCTTTTAAATATCAATAGTATTTTAATTCTCAATAACGATATACGTTGTGTTATATGTTTTTTTAATATAGATCTATTGAGAAATAAAAAATATTGATCATATTTGTTATTTTTAAGAACATCAATCTTATGGTGCATAACCTACTGAGTAACTACTACCATTGTTACTTATATTTTTTTATTAAATATAATTCAAAATAAATATATCATTGAATAGATTCATTATTGAATACATTTTTATTTGAATAAGAAGATATATTTTCTATCATTTTCTACAGAAAATGTGAAAAAGGCTCTCTTTATTCAATCAAATCAAACTCTTTTGATTTATTGGAGTTTCATCTACTCGAACTCAGTTATGGTGGAGTAAGAAGCTCACAAACTTAACTATGGAGGTCTAGGTTTTTTATAAAAGAACCAAAATTCTCTTTAATACATATTTTAATGGCTTTAACTTTCTACACTCAGTTTTTAAGGTCTTTTGATAATAAGACATTTCTTGTGAAAATCATGAAGCTCATTGAGAGAGTGTTAGTGGAGTGTACTATGAGATCTTTTTGTCCCGAACTACAAAAAAATTTTGTTCTTATTTTAATTTTATCCACTTCTAAGGCTACTTACAAGAGAGAAAACTTAATATCTATTTAATTCATGAAGAAATATATGTGCTTGAATCTGTCTAAGATTATTAAAAAGACACAGTCCACCCCCTCTTGTGTATATTTTTATTAGTCTAACCTAATTTCATTATCAAATAGTTCATTTTGAGTAATGTAGATAAACTCATTAAAGTTAAAAGTAAAAGGTCAATATAAATACAGATGAAAATGACTGATCATGGAGAAGGTATGCCAATGATCATTTCTCCTTACTTCAATAATTATAACTATGGGTGATCTAAATCTCACATTATTACTTATCTAAACAAATATTGGATTCAAAGTATACATGAAAATTGTCCTCATTATGCAATTCTAGAATAACCAGAAATTTGGGATGCTACCAATAATATTGATTATGATATAAATTAAAATAAATTAATTCTATTATATATAGACTTAGTATATTTGAATTCTATCAACTATATCAATGTCCTACTAGTTATGAAATGTGAGAAAGTATTTTTGTTCACTATGGAGGAAATAAAAATGACAGAAAATTAAGGAACACTATTGAAAAACTAAAGTATAAAACCTTCACAATGTATGATGGTGAAATCATTACCCAAATGAATGGTATATTAAAAGAGATTGACAATGATTTTACTACTATAGTTGAACCGATCTCACAAAAATATCAAGCATTGAAAGTACTCAGACTAATGACCTCAAAATGGAATGGAATATCAGCTCTTATATAACAATCATCACATGTAAAAAAATTTCTATAAAATAATTAATTATAACCATAATGATGTATTAAATATAATTTGAATCTGAATCATAATATTATAAAATGATAAAATGGGAAAATACTACCCAAATGTTACAACCCTAAAGCATGAAAAAAATAAGATTCAAAATATTCAAAATGTTCAGATTCTGAAATGGATCTAGCTCAATTATCTAGATAATTTCTTATATTCTATAAAAATAAGAGAGTATTAAAGAATACTTTTATGAAATATTATAATGGATCCAAATAATTATGATTCTATGATTTTAAATGGATGGGTAATATCATACTTGATTTCCCATATCTAAAAGAAGAAAATAGAAAAATGACAAAAAGAAAATAAAAATAAGATGATAACCAATTATGATCAAAAATGTGAGAAAAATATGAAGGCAACATGATGTGTATCTAAATAGTCCATCATCTCTTCTAAACTAGACTCATAAAAATATCACAATAGTCTAGAAGAAAATATGTACTTCATGGATAAGGAGGAAAATAAGGTACAAACTTATTACTATTTGGATTCTAATTCGAATGGTTTCTCTTAAAAGAATTTGCTGTATATTTCTTGATGTAAGAGGAAACATATAAATATATATTAAAAAATCCTAATTTTCTAATTAATATTCATAATATTGTTTTAATTTAAAAGAAGAAATTTTGAAACAACACCAAGTATCAAAAGAAAAATTTAACAAATATACATTAGGTTGTACTATTCATGAAAATAAAATAAAATAATTATAAGATGAATTAGAATCATTAAAAAGTGGTACTAGTATATTAACTAACGGTGGAAAATATCTAAATGAAATTATTAGAAAAAATATTATCAAAAAGGAATAATATGGAGTATGAAGAAAGGGAGAAAATTCAATGTTATATAAAAATTAGTTTTTACCCAGAAATAAAAATTCTCCATGTTTCTACTATTGAATTAAATTTATTATTCGAATAATAAATGTTTGAGGAATCCTAAAGTAAGTTTAATTTAAAAATAATTATTTCTAAAATTATTTCTAATGTTTTTCGTGTAAATTTTTGTAAAATAGGGAAAATCAGGTTACCTAGATATCTCAATGTCGACATGACTAGACTGATGAAAATATGGATACAAAAAAATTGTTTGAATGGTTTTATCGGAAAAAGGAAAAAGGAAAAAAATCTATATGATATTGGGATAGTGGTTACTCAAGAAATTTTGTTGGATACTCTTCAAACCTTAACACATTATCTATACTAGAAGGAGGGATGGTAACCTTTAGAGACATTTCTAAAGGGATGTTTGTTGGTGTTGGATTAGTCAAAGATCTAAACACAATTTTAATCAAAAAAGTTATATAAGTTAAAGGAATAAATCACAAATGATAATTATTTATCAACTTTTTTATGATGGTTTTTAAATTTTTTTCTTTAACAATTTCTTCTCAGTTTTTAAATATAATCTTCATAAATTTAGAGAACCCAGAACAAAAAAATGTTTATACCATATATATGGATTAATTGTATAAAAAATTTAATTATTAAACCATTGAGATAAATGAATCATGGGTCTAGCATAGAGTACTTGGAACTTGTAATGTATTTAATTTATATAAATTTCTTAATAATAACATACTTTCTAATTTTTCTAGTCTTAAATTTGATAATGATAGATTATGTGATACATTCCAAATTAGTAAACAACACAGATCATCATACAAATCAATTAAGGGTAATACATTTAAACCCTTAGAACATATCTACATGGATTTTTTTGGACTATTAAGATTAGCATATTTGTTTTCCTGATTATATGTTTATGTTTTTGTTAATTATTTTTTAATATTTACATGGGCTTTTTTCTAAAAATTAAAAGTAAATATTTATCTATTTTTGAATGATTTTGTAAAATTGTTCAAAATGAAATGTATTTTAAAAAAATTTCATGAATAATTGATAATGGTGGAGATTTTTAGAATTAATAGTTTATCAATTTTTCTCAAACATATGTATTATACACACCTAATATGCATCCAGAACACCTAAAATAAGGAATTGTTGAAAGAAAAAATAGAACTATTCAAGAAATGGAATACACCATGTAAAATTAATATAGTCTCCTAACTATTTTTTGGATGAATATAATAGAACATATTTATATATATGAATACATTTTTAATAAGATCCCTTATTAAAAAGACTAATTATATACTTTGGAATAAAATTAAACCTCAAGTAAGGTACTTTATTGTGTTCAGATGTAAGATGTATATATTCAATACTAAGGAGAACCCTGGTAAAATTGAGATAAAGGATAAGGAATTATTCATTTTAGGATATTATACTACCTATAAACCTTATAGATTATATAATTAAAAGTCAAGGATTTTTGAAAAATCTGTTCATGTGAATATTGGTGAAATAGATCATTTTGATAAAAGGAATGGTAAAAAAGATGAAATTATTGACTCTTTAAACAAAATCAGACTTGAAAATCCTACTACTAATTTTAAAAATGAAACAAATAAAATTCAATCCAATATAGAAGAACATGAAACTAATAATCCTTAATGTATCATTCAATGATAATCTAGACCCCTAAAAGATCATCCTCAAGAAATTGTAATGTGATATCTAGATAAAAAAATGTGAAATAGAATGAATTTAGGAAACATAGATGAATTTTCCACCTTCTTATCATAATTATAACCTAAGACCATTGAGGAGGTATTAATAGATGAGTATTGGAAAATGGATATGCAAGAAGAACTTAACTAGTTTAGTATATATTATGATTGGGAATTTGAAGATGGAAGGACCAACTATCCATTAATAGGAACCAAATGTTTTTTTAGAAATAAAAAATATTACCAAGGAATAATCACTATAAATAAATATTGATCTGTACCCAAAATATACAACCCAGAAGGAGTAGATTATAATGAAAACTTTGTAGCTCTAACTATATTAGAGGCTATTTGAATAATTTTATCTCATACATCTCATAGGAAATGAAAATTATATCAAATGGATGTAAAATTGGATTTTAAATGGATATATAATGGTGAATTTTTATCTTGAACTTCCACCAGTTTTTGAAAATCCTCTTATAACAAATGTATTTTTCAAACTTACTAAATCGATTTATAGCCTTAAACAAGTAGAAATATCTTTGTATGAAAGGTTAAACACTCTTTTATTAAAAAATTGATTTTATATAGGGATATTAGATCTAAGTATTTTTAAGAAAACCATTTCTTCTAATGTATTATTATAACAAATTTATGTTAATAATTTTATTTTTTGTTCAAAAAATGAAAAAATATGTAATTATTTTAAAAAAAATATGATTTTTTTAAATAAATATGATTGGAGAGTTGAATATAGTTCTAGTATATAAAATATATAAATAGTATTATGGAAATTTTTTAAAGTAATGTAATCATATTATTATTTTTTAAAAAAATTTGGGCATGAAAATAGTAATACATATACAAATTCCTTGTGTACTACTGTAAAACACGATTTTGGATAAATTTGAAAATCTCGTTGGGAAAAAGTTATACTAATGTATGATTTCTAGTTTACTATATATTATTTCTAGCAGATCAAACATAATATTTTTTGTATGTTTATATTCTAGATTTTAGTCAAACACAATAGAATCCCATATCACTATTGAAAAAATAAATTTTAGATATTAAAATAGAAATATTTATCAATCTCTACATTATCCAAAATCCTCTAACATTAAATTGATTTTATATTGATATTAGGATTTTGTAGGATGTTGATTAGATAAGAAAATTACAATAGGAACCTATCAAAATTTAAGAAAATCATTTGTTTCAGGGTCAAGTAAGAAAAAACATTCAATTTATTTGGCAATTGCTGAGGTATAATATATATCTGTTGGTATTTACTATGAACAACAGTTGTAGAAAAGCACACCATACTATAATTTAGAGATAATTTTAATAATATTCCTATTTTATGCGATAATTTATGTGAAATAAATATTTCAAAAAATCCTATAATTCATTCAAGAACCAATAATATTGATATAATACTTAATATTCTAGGTGATCATGTTCTAAATAAGATATATATTTAAAATTGTTAAATTATAAATATAAACTTATAGAGATATTTAATAAACAAATTCCCACCGATAATTTTTATTTTATTAAGGGATAGTTAAGAATATTTAATTATAAATAATTTTTATTACTTTGTTCTATTAATTTTGTATTAACAATATTCATTATTTTGATTCCTAAATTATTCATTTATTTATTGATTAAAATGATGATTTATTATTTGTTTCTAAATAAGTTCATATTTTTTAAAAATTAAATAATTATTACAATTTATATTTGGCATGAAAAACCAAAACAAGCGCCACCAAAACCATCATAAAAACCTTTTTCTCTCTCTTCTCCTCTTATACTATATATTCAAAACAATTAGTCTTATAGAGATATCAAATTACCCTTGAAACCCTATAATATTTAACTTTAACCTTCATATTCTTTGCAATTTTTATGATTAAGAGAATATAAAGAGGTGAACTAAGTATTTCAATGCATCAACAAGCCATATATAGAAGAATCCTTCATAGAATAGTGGTAGATTCTGAATGGCACAATCAAACTAATATTATTTTAAGGAAATATCTAGACATTCAAAGGCATAGAATTTATGTTTAATTAAGAAAAGAACCCATTGGTGATAGAAATAAAATTAAAAGAGTTTTATAGAAATGTTCAGTTCAGTTTGGATGACTTAGAATATGTTATCATTTCAAAGGTAAATAATAGAGAATTTTCTATTTCATCAGTATAAATTTTTAATATTTTTCAGTGTCTCCATGAAATAATTTTTTTACTTCAATATTTGATTAATCATAAATCAAGAACATAAATATGAGGATATTATATATTTCCTCTCCAATTAAACCCTGAGTAAGAAAATGTTTGTTAATGATCTAGAGGAAAACTAGAAGGTACTGGTCATGTTTATTTAGTTAAAAATACTCCCATGATTTTTTATCTAGAAAATATTCTTTACCATGATTTTTATGTTATGTTTTTGATAAGGAGTAAAATTAAAATTTATTTCCTAAGATATATAATTTTATATATGTATAACTGTTTTCAGTAAAACAAAATGATGTCTTTTTTTCCATATGGAAGGATTGTTTCAATTCATTTTTATAAATAGAGAATAATTCAAGATGGACAAGTGAAAAATAATCATTATCACTATAATATCTTGAATATTGGACCATTGAGGAAGATATGTTTATTATAGAGTATAGTCAGAGGAAAAATGTTTTCTATTCGTGTAGAAGACCAACAATAATCCGGTATTGTTGCTCAGGGGGAATAAGAAAATTTGGGATCTCCTGGTACAATTTGTTTTTGTGAAGAGGAAGTTTCAGAATCTAGATTAGATGGTGTTGTTGAATCAAAGAGATGAAAAATATGATGTGATGTCTCTCATAAAGATGCTTTAATATATTTTCCTCAATCTATTGCAGAAAATTTGGATGAAATAAATGTTGAGGCCCTGGTCACACAACCTATACAAAGGGATGAACTCGCATATCAGGATCCTACAGTTGAAACACCATAAGTTTGTAATACAACTAGATAATCTCACCCCCAGTGTGTTTAGGTTTCTCAGTAACTCTCACATAACAAAAAAACAAGAATAGAGTAGTGAAAGTGTCTCTTTATGAAAATCAAGCTGAAAAAAAATGAAAGTGTCTCATGATTAAAACTACAATAAAATATATCATGCTAAAGAAAAAATAATGGATAATTATCATGTAAATGAATAAGAAAAACTATTAGAATATGGCAGTACTAGGTTAGCTGAGAATTAATCAATTTCTATTACTATTGATTCATTAGATCATGCTTTTTTTAACCCACTGAGAACAACGAGGTTCTGAAAATCAAATATCCTACCCATTAAAAATAAATTAGTGTATTTTTATTAGCTATAGTAGATAGATGAAAACCATCTCAAAATCAACATGAATAATCTCATAATTTTATGAATCATATATTTGAATAATTTGTTATAATTTTTAATATGTTGTGAGTGGAAAATTCAAATTTTTAGTATGTGATAGAGTCTAAATGGAAATCATTAGAGGATTTGAGAAGAAAAACTGTTCACAGGGAGGAATTTAATTTATTACATATCCAACACCATAATCTCATAGAAAGTAATGTTTTGCGAATAGATTTTGAGGCACCTTAAAGAGAAAAACAGACCATTTTGGAATATTATGAGTAGAATTATTTTCAAAGATAGATATCGGTGATTTGAAAATTTATTAAGGGATCCAATTTGAATTAGTTATAATTAGTGATGCTTAGTCTAGAGAATTTTCACATGTAACTCAAATTTCTCATAAATTTATCCTAATTTTTGAAATAATTACTTATGTAATGTAAACATTCAACTATCAGCTTCATTCCTTTCACCTTTACAGTGCACAAGTTAATTTCTTGTTGTACAACCAGAGAGTTCTTATTGAGAAATTAACATCAGGAGAACTAGGTTTAAGGACCCTTCTCAATCACATAGGTGTGATGCTCCCAGAATTTTTCCAAAAATAATCTTTTTCTCAAATTCATGATATTGAGTTTATTTGAGTGTTTAAAATTTTTCAAATATTCCTAAATATTTATTAGATATTTAGCTGAAAACCTTACTAAAATTTTATGAGGGAATATGGGAGAGTTGAAGGAATTTATTTAGACTATTGAAACTCCACAAGAGTCTGAAACCTCTTCTAAAACAGCCCTCTCATATTAATCAAATCCTACCTTTTGATAATTTTATCATCCAATGATTTTTGTAATGACACACATAATTTACTATAATTATTTTGTTTATTATACTTGTGATTTTCTATTATTTTTTTCTCTCACTTATACTACCAAAATCTATATTAATTATGGTTTATTATATTATAATCATTATTTTATAGTTATTTTCTACATTTATTGGATTTTATTCCATTTTCATCTATAGTATTTGTTTTATCAAAAAAATATGGAGAAAATTTACTTAACATAGATTTCTTGATTCCATTACTAGTATTAATTTTTCAGAAAAGAATGGATTTTCTATATAAATTAATTTTAAATGAAAAAAAAATATCTGATGCGGATTTTTTATTTTTGAAGATATTTTTTCATTTGTGTTTAAATTTCCTATATTTCAAAATGTTATGTTATGGGTTTTGTGATCTTCAACAATGGGGATATTTTTGGGCATGTATTGTCTCGATAATAATCTTAGAATATTATTCATTATGGGGTTCACAAATAAATTTTTTTTACTAATGAATTTACTTTCAATATTTTTCAATAATATATTTCTTAAAAAGTTTATCTTCATAGTATTTTATCAATTTATTCTGAATGTTTTTTTGTTTTTTGGAAATATTTTTCTTACCCTACATTTGAAAACGTAATGTATAGTTTGGAAGCCTTATATTGGGAATATCATGTGTGAATTATGTTCCCTATGATATTGGAAAACTATTGATCAATAACCCTACATTTGTAAGAAACACTACATTTAAAGGAATGAATGTATGGTTCATCAACCATACATTTTCTAATAATCATACAATGTCAATCCTACTTTTGGAGTTTATCTAAGTGTGAAGGAGCCCTACATTTGACTAGTCAATGATATCATTTTTATATTAAATACATTATGCATTTTTTTCATTGGTCATGAAGGAAGAAAATAATGTTTCAGGTCTATTTTATGACTGATTCAAAGGATTGTATTCATCAGTGTAAATAATTCTTATTCTTAAAGGAAGATACAAATATTTTGAATGATTTAAATTCAAAAGGATACGATTTACTAGGAAATATTTTTAGATCTACTCAATTGAAATAAATCCATATTTTTTATTTTTTAAATAGAAAAATTATTTTTATTCATAATAATGATATACATAGTGTGATATTATTTTTAATATAGATATATTACGAATGAAAAAATATTGATCTTTATTTTATTATAATGAACTCCAATCTTGTGTTTCTTAACCTACTGAATGAGTACTACAATTATTATTTACTTATTGTTGTTTTAATGAAGATCAAACAAAACCAAGATCTCTTTGAAGATTTTCTCTATTGAATAATTTTATTTCTGAAGAAGAAGATACATTTTCTATTAGATGCTACTATAACTGTGAACAAGGCTTTATTTATTCAACCAAATAATTATGTTTTGTTTTATTTGAGTTTTTGCTGATCAGAATCAGTTATGGTGGAGTATCAACTTCTCAAAAAACGATGTGGATAACATGGTTCTCTATAAAAGAAACAAAAGGATCTTTAAAGATTTATTATAAAGGTTTCAACTACATACACTCAATTGTTAAGGTCTTTTGATAAGATGAACTTTCTAGTGAAAATCACGAAGCTTGATGAGGTTGTTTTGGTGAAGTGGACTAGGGGATTCCACAAAAAAATATAAAAAATTAAGTGTTTTTATTTTATATTTATGCACTACTCATACTAAATATAGAAGATAATGCTGCATAATTTCACAAATCACAAAGAAATATATATGATTGCGTCTGTCTATGTTTATAGAAGAGACAAAATTCACCCCCTCTTGTGTATCATTGTATTATTATGACCTAACATCCCACATGTAATAAAAATAAATATAATTAGATCCCAATGAAGAAATTTAGTTTCTATCACTATAGAATTCATTTTCCTAAAAAATTAATTATTGTATTCAATTGTTTTTAACAAATAAAACATTTTCCCATTCCTTTGAGGAACTTTCATAGGTGTATCTTTCAACATTTCTAACCTAATGGAAATCAATAAATCATTAGTATATGGCCTCCACAACTTAAGATCATAGAAAACTCTTTCATTATTTTCTTTAGCGAGTTAGTCTATTGGATAAGGAGTATGATTTTAATCATATTTAGGGAAAAATTATTAGGAATAATCATGATATCATTCTATTTTATCATCATCCCATTATGCTTCCCATAGTCACAACATTTTCCTTCATTTTAATTTTTAACATGTCACCTTTAGGTTGCAGCAAATGACTAAATACAAAATGCATAATGTGAGTAATAGTAATAATAGTGGGGAAAATATAATCATTTATAGTATGTATAAATAATGACACCATCTCTTTAATTTTAGTCACCTTTGGTTTAACCTAGGTCATTCATTATCATCATATATACAGATAATTAATAATTGTTTGTAAAGAAATTATGAATTATTGATAGCATATACCTCAGGATTTTAAAAGCCATTTAATAGTATAGAATACTTTCGTGTGCTGGGTAATGCCCAAATCAAGACCAACATGCATTTTTCAGAGCTACAACCCCTATGTACATTTGTTCCTAAACCATGTCCATTGTGTACTATCTAGAGAGACATGTATTTACAAGAAAAACCACATAATCTATAACGTAAAAAAAATTAGGATGTACTTCTATACATATCTTAAAATAATATCATATGGTTATGTTTCATAATATATGTTTTCTTAAATCTTGTTCCCAATATTTATAATAAGCATTCTTGGATACCAACTATATTGACCTTGACTCAATTATCCTGGATCCATTGTCTTTATTAATAACATTGTCATAAGATATAATAAATATTATCCTAATATAATGAATTTTTTAATAGTATAGGTAAACAAGATATATAAATGAATCCCATATTACATTTAAATACACAAATTATAATATTTTGGTTGAGAATATTAGAATTCCATCAAGTATATCCTCAAATATAATTCTTTCTGCACTTCCTAGATTTCTAGGAGAGGATGCAATTAAGGGTGAGGTAAAATTCCCAGTATAGGTGATGCATATTGGATGTTATCATGAATAAATAAGAATCATTAACATTTTTAGTTAAATAAATGTACACACTATAAGGACCCATGTTTTTTTAAATTGCAATTTTGGGAAAAAAATTGAATTATTTGCTTTCAGATGCTCATGAGGGGTAAAATGGTCTCTTTAACATATAAGATGATCTCATATAAATTTTATTACCACTTTTATGGTACCATAATAGTGTTTTTACCCTAGGAGAGGTGTTTAGTATAATTCTGAGCCATTTTTTGCGAAATATTAAATATTATATATTTAATAAATTAAATATTAAAATTTTAACACATTTTTTTGGGTCATATATTACGAATAGAGCATCAAATTTAGATTCCATATCTATCATTGAGTCTAGATTGGGGAGTTTATCCTATGAGCGGAATAAACTCGAGTAGGGCACTGAGGCCGGCTGGTTCCATCCTTTTCTTTTCATTATCTCTTTATATTATTTCATTTCTTCCTTCTCATATGGCCTGTCATGATCTCACTGAAACTTAATCCTTTGTGTGACCAACGATATAAAAGAGGGATATGGATAGAGAGAGGGAGATAATAGGGAAAATAGGTACTATTATGAAGCCTTTGACATGAAATATCGATGTACGGTAACTATGGACCCTGCATTTGACCGAATATTTTGTGGTTTCATCCCAAAGATAGAATGTTTTTAATTTTTTTACTATAAATTTTCTTTAGATTAATAATTTCTAGTTTTTAAAACCCTATTATTCTTGTTTATGGACCCTAATGGATGGATCTGTTGATATGGTGGTGAAAATGGGGGTTTTGGGTGATCTGAAGGTTTTCCATTTAGGAAAACTAGTTTACACGACATGTGGCTCAGGGTGAAATGCTTTATGTTCGTCCTATTTGGGGAAGATGAAAAATTTAAATTAAATTCTATGTACTATATTGTACAATCCATGTACTAGGTCTCGACTGTGTAGCCACGTACGTGACCCGGGATGCCCATGTAGGGGAATGCAGCCGTGTAGTGTACATGTCCATACCCTATGTGGGTCTCACCATGTGTAAATGTACACAACCAGGTTAGGTAAATGGATATTCCTGTTTAGGGACATGGGAAATTACCCCATTTTGGTTATACATTGTGTACCTAGGGAATTTAAACACCCTACCCAGTGGGATTACATGCCCATGTGGTGTCTCAGGAGTACATTCCATATACCCTTGGGTACACACCGTGTACTTCTTCCTTGTTACTATTCTTTGGGTTTTTCATATATATTTACCTAAGAGTCAGAATTGGACCCATGAGTTTCCCAATCTGAGTTTTTTTTATATAGATCACAGTGTGAACACATGTGAGGTGTTTTGAGAACTCTTTAGTAGCATTTATGGATTTTTATGAATGGTTAGGTTCTTTTTATAGTTGTTGTATTCAGTTTATCCAGAGTGTGGGAACTATTAAAAGATGACCCATGAGAAATCTATTTTGACCTATTCTTGTGTAACTAATATTTTGAGGACTTCTACCTAACTAGATGTTCCCTATAGGCCTATGATACTGTAAGAGAAGTTGTTATCGAGGATCCTTTATAGGATTCCTCTTCATACATTTTTACCTGGAGGATCCTTTGTAGGATACCTCTTTCTTTAATCTAGTTAAAAAGGATCCCCTTAAGGATGGATTTTCTTATATACTAACTTATGGAGTACCTTGTAGGACCCCTTTACCTTTATACATTTTTCAGGATCCCATATAGGATTCCTCTGCTTCTCACATTGTTTGGAGGGTCCAACTTTGGATGCCTTTTCTTACTAACAATATGAGGATCCCTTGTAGGATGTCTAAATTTTATTACCATTCAATAATCCCACATAGGATTACTCATTTATCTTTTTCAACTAAGGATCCCATGTATAATTCCTTCCCTTGTGTTTAGAACTAGAGGATCCCAAGTATGATGCATCTCAGTGTTTTGACTTTAGGGACCTATCAGGTGCCCATTGTTTGACCGAAACTGAGCTAGTACATTGGGTTTGGGTAGAGATGGTATCAGGTTCCACCTTAGAAACCATGATGAACTTATAATACCATGGGTATGTGGCTTTAGTGTTGGGTTAGGTGTTCATCTACCCACACACTTTTTTTGTGCTTTAATATGTTTTCTACTGATTCAATGATGATAGATAGAGGTCCTTCTTGGATGGTGACTTTTGAACTGATGTGATACGTGTTTCATTATTTTGTGATGGAAAAATATTCTTACAAGGATCCATGTTTCTTTCTGGGATGACCATATATGATTTCCTAGGATCATACTTTTGAGCCATGTTATTTATGATATTTATTTGTATTCCCAAAGTTATACCAAGGATCTTGCTGTTGAGTCTGTATATTTGATTATCATGTTATTGGAATGTCCATAAGTTTTTCTTAAAATATGGATGTTGATACTTACTCTTTGTATATAGGATTCCTTTGACATTTCAGGCTCCTTGGATCTTGATGACTTTGTAGGCCTTGAGTTATACTTGGATTCCCATTATAGGAATGCCTTGGAGAGACTCATACGCCTAATGAATTGTATCCCTAAAGTGAGAATTGTATTACATGTTATAGTAATACATTGTAAATACACTTATAATAGATGATTATGGTAGTGGATTCCTTTTTTGAGATCCTAGGATCATGATTCCATTGAATCCATGGATGTTATTTCAATAGATCTTATTTATGGTAGTTGACACTTTGGATGAGTTTTCTCCCTGGGTCTTGATTCCATAGAATGCCTTTGGATTTCTACCCCTTAGATCTAGCTTTCTTGGGCTCACTTTGGACACAGTATATTGGCATGCTCCTTGGATCCCACTTAAGTCTTTACTGAGTTTCATATAGATTCTCTTAGGACTTGACAAGAATGAATTGGTCTTCTATACATTTGATCTGACCCTCTATGGTCTGAAACTTGATTATATGACATGGTCACGATAGATGTTATACATGTGATTGGACAGGTCAATTTGGATATCTTTTTCTTTATACCATGGATCAGACCCTTGGAGTCTAACACATAATTACTCCACATAGGCCATAGTTAGTTACAGTGACTTTTTAACAAGACTGACCGTGGGTATACAATATCCTTCTTTATAGTGATTAGAGGCAATTATGGCTGAACCCATGTGTATAATGAGTATCCCCATATGGCGAATTAGAATTCTCAGAGATATTTATGGCATTTACCAATGAAGGTACATGTATATTGGGATTACGGGCCCATAGATCAACTAAATTATACAAGGAATAAGTGGAATGATGTCCAGCTCAATAAACATACACTAGATGTTCCAGAAATCTAGATTAGGGACCCAACGATCAATTGTAGTTGGTTTTATGTGATTTCATTCACATACACGTGAATATTAATATTTTTATATATATGTATAGGTAATGGACTATACATGTATATGTATATAGATATTGAAATCCATTGCGGAACTCTCCCAGTTGGTCGGGATTACAGACCTGGGGTTTAATTATGGATTCATGTTTATTGGGTTTACTTACATTTTTAGTTGTGTATTTTCTAGGATGAGTATCATTCTTTTTCATACAATTTGAACATCATATTTTATAGTTTCCTTATTGGGGTGGCCTACTAATATTATTTCTTACCCCTTTATGTGAACCTCAATGTACATGTAGACCTTATATCTGCTTTTTTGGGTCGAGGGCAATATTATAGGGGATAGCGATGAGGACCAAAGTTGCATGATTGAGTAGAGGTGATCTTGTGTGTTCTTCTGATCAGACTGGTGTGGTGTGAAATTCTCTGGAGACTGAGTATGTGGTGTCTCTTAGAGTTAGTAGTATATTAATGTAATTTTATTTTAGTTTATTTGTATTTTTTTATCTATATGGTCAGCCTAGTGGGGGACCAGTGTTTTATTATATGGAACAACTATTATAGATTTTACAACATTTCATTTATTATATAGCATGTTCTATTTTTTTATTTATTACTTACGCACTATGTTTTTTACTACTTATCTATTTCCATTGTTTTCATACTCTGATATGAGATCATAGTCTCCCCATTATCACACCCTAGGCCCTTACTTCTAGTCGGAAGCCTCTATTATATGAGGATGTCCGCTTAATTCTTATTAAACGACCAACTTGGGGACCATTACAGTGGAATCCTGGATGGGATGTTACAAATTGGTGTTAGTGATATTCTTTTCATGATCATTACTATTTGGGATATGGTATATAGGAGTATTTGTAATGAGTGGGAACCAGTTATGGATATCATACCTGTGTGTCGAGAAGAATAGTTACGTTAAGAAGTCCTTGTTTCCAGGGGTACATGATTACTATTTTGATCAGTGATATTATAGTTTTATATGATTTCCACCTTCAGTAATGCACATTTTTTGTGGATGTTTTGATATATTATGGTTTTATGGCTCTTGGAATGATGGAAAGAGACTATGGATGAATTTTTACTATTGTACAACAAAGGTAAAATGTGTATCATGCATCATATTTGGCATGTAGGATTTGTACCATATTGGACTTATAGTGTGATTATTACTGAGGACTAATGCCTATTAAATTGGGCCTAATTAAACTTATATATTTCTTTATGATGGTAGGTTATGTGGATCTATGTTGAGGAATTTTTTTTTGAGAGGTTGATGGATCAATCCTCATGAACATGGGGTACAATGACCCTAGTAGGTCGATTTGAAATGTGATACGTTTATATTGTACCCTTTGCATGGTTTTTTTATTCAGGTAATGGTTATCATGTCTGATCACTGAGTATGATGTCAATGGATACCAGAACCATTCTTGTGAATAGGACCTCGTGGTTGTATTACCATATTTGGATGCCCGATGAGTGTCAGTTCAATCTTTTTTCTATGTTGGAATTGTGACCACCAAGGAGAAGTTCCTTATGAGTATTATTGATGAAGATTAGGACCTTGTATTCCATTTTTTTAGTTTTTTCTTGTGATTGTTTTTGTGATATTTATCTTCTCTAGATAGGTTTTATCTTTCGGTCTAGGTGGTTGGATCTTGTGACCTAGTTGTGAGGGTTATTTTTTAGGGTTAGGTGGGAGACCAAGAGGCCCTTAGTTTAAATCAGACCCTTGTTGGTTGACATTTTTTTTGTTCAAAGACAACCTATGTGAGAGGTTAGACCATTTTTTGGATGTATTTTTAGGAAATGAGATTAGTTTTATAATCGTTTTATGATTGAATCAAGATAATTTCTTGAGTTTTGCGTTATAGGCCTGTGGTGCCTTCATATTTTGATGATGAACCTTTGGTTCTTGTTTTTCAAGACAGGTTTTAGTGGGAAGGACTATTTGGGTGAATGGATTGGTTTACTAGTGCTTCCACTATTACTAATATGGTTAGATCATAGGTAGACACATGTGACTAGAATAGTGTTGGGTGATTGGTGGTTGTGGAATAAACCATGGAACAAGTGAGTTATCCAATTTTGAAGATGATTTTCCACAGAGATTCTAACTTATTGAGATGGATGTGTCATGTAGCACAATCATGATAGCCTTATAATGAAAAGCTCATCAGAGTATGAGTTAGGTGGTAAGGTGCACACTTGTTTCATGTGGTTCCATTTAATTTAAAATTAGTGAGTGGACCATTGCGATCTATGGAATGATGTTTATTTAATGTCTATTATTTTCCATGTATTACTTTTTGGGTATTAGATAGATTATTTTTGAGACCTAGTGTTGAGATGGTGTGTGATTATAAGGACTGTTGTTCCCCAAATAAATTTTTGAAATATATTAAATATATTAAATATAATTCAAACGTGGTTTTCCTAAAAAGTGGAATTTTTTTTAAATGGGTGTCTAATCAGAAATTTGAGAGAACCGTTGAGTTAAAAATGAGTGGTTTGCCCTAGGAACTAATTAATATTATTTGGCACTTGACATTTGTGTGAAAATAACTGTGGGCACTAAAAAAATAAAATTATTAAATAAAATTATTTTATTTTATTTTCTTTATGTAGTGATTGATAATATTTAAATATATTGTTATGTTAGAATTCAAAGATTAGTTTCATAACACTGGAGGTGTTAGAGAGGCCTTGGAGGGACCATTGGATATTTCTCTCAAAATAATGTTGATGAGATCGTGGATCGATGATCGATACGCCTTAAATTTAGAGGATATTTCCAACAACACCGGAACCCTTTTCTTCATCAGTGATTGATCCTAATTGGGGTAGGGCATGAATTTTGATTTTATTCTTCCCTATTCTTTATTTCAATGATTAATGAAAATCAATCAACTGAAAAATTAATCCATAATTTGATCAATATGTGGGAAGGGTTTATTTTTTGGGGGTTTTTAGGGGATAATTTTAATTAGGATTTGATTATTTTTATTTTCATTGTAATGGTAATGGATCAAGATCAACATGAACATCGATCGAGGATCCTTCCTCCAATCCGTTCTTGTGATTTCCTCTCTTGTTCATCATTCATCACATGCATTATTTGTTTGGCCCATGACTTGACTTATCCTGATCGCTCAATTTTTTCAAACCCATTTCTTAGTGAAATAGTCTGATATCTTAGTTATGGAATCATCACAACACGAAGGTGGTGAAAAATTGGAAGCCACATTGAATTAGATGATGATGGATTTTTGATTTCGTGTTCTTCAATATTCTTCAGTGCACAATGAAAAATTATGATTTGATCAATTTTATGAGTATATAAGTTGATGGAATTCATTTTTTTAGAATAATAAGGCTTGGATGAGACAAGATATTTGATCTCGTAGAGAAATGATCCCCAGATTGGAGGTCAGAGTCACTGGAAATAACACAGATAGAGGATCTTAGATTCTAGAAAATCCCATGATACATGGCATGTCTGTCTAATAAACACACCATGTAGGGCTCTATAGAGTAGTGGATAGGGTTTTTAAAGGAATTTAAACATCACACAACATTTGACCTCTGTCACATGGCATGAGGTATCTCCCAAAATAATTGGCATGTACTTCGGAGATTACATAGACATGGGGTAGAGTACACAAATTTCCTACACAACATGTAATCCCCCACACTAACAAGGATTGGAACAAGTACATGTGATAAACTATGTATTGGTACATGAGAACATCTACATGGGATACATACTTCTACTAGAACATAGGTAGATTACATGGACATCTTATACGCCATGTAGTACTATACATACAAGGCAAGATGACACAAGTCATTTACACGGGCATGACCTAGGTTCAAGGGACATGACGTGTGACCTCTACTACACATGGTGTACTCTTTTATACATGGTTTGGATCTGTTGTACTCCATATCATGGGAAATTTTGGTTAGGATTTTCTTCCACTTATCCTTTCCATAAGGGTTAGTATAGAATAGTTTCCTACACCAAGGTCAATGATACCATCAGCAGGACTTCCTGGATAGAGTCATTGAAATCCATTTGAGAGGCCTAGAGTGAGATCCTATATTCATCTTCATGTATTATGTGGATTTCTTGGTATTAATGTGACCAACACAATGTGGTTTTTGATACTCTACTTAGAGGGTTAATCCCGATTGATTTGATGATATCACCCCATGGACTTGGAAGTGTTCCTCATCTGTGTATCATATTATCTTCGGAGTATCAACGTGTTCTTTCTCATTTAGAAACCCAATGAGTAGTACCCCTCAGATAGACTCTATCAGTGCTATCAGACTCAGAAGTTCGTTCTCATGGATGAGTGGTTTTTGGAATCTTAATGTTGGAATCCAAGGACTGGTATACTATTCTTATGGCTTACCACTAGACTATGTGTATTTTTGTTGAATATATGTATATTCTTATAGTATGTAATATAGAAATATACATATGTATGGATGAATTCATTTACGTTATTGTATGATTTGTGGTTTTGAGGTGCCCTACAGAGTATTGTTATACTCAACCCAACACAAGATTTTCCCGTACATGTCATTTCTTGTGTTGACGACCGACCTATTGATAAATTCCTAGGTGGACTATGACATGATGGTGCTTAGTGAGACCTGACAGATCGAGGTGTGTTTCTGCGACTTTTTTACATCACTCATAGTACTTAAATTGAAGTTGGATTTGTGTTTTAGACACTTTGTGGTGGAATTTTATTTGGCCTAATTTACTTTCTTTTACTTCCTACCTCTGGTTATATGATTTTTATGTATGCATGCATGTTTTTTTGGTTTTTTTACATTTCAACATTGTGTAGGATTTGATATGTGTGAACTACAACCTATAATAGGGTTTTGAAGATATCTTTGGTGGTTGAGAGTTTCTTTTTTAATAAGATACAACTGGTGGTCATCAGTAGTGGGAAAGAAGGAGTAGAGACCCTGATAGGAGGGAGCTGACGTCAATCTCAAGGATCATGACATGTGAGATGTTTCAGGAGGAGGTCCTAGGATAGATGATTTGTAGTTCACAGATAATAGGTTGGGTCATGTTATCCCAGAGAGAGCTGGTTCTACTCATGTTATGGCATGGTAAATCTCTCATAATATTGTACAACCTACCATACAACTGATAGAGAGACCACGAAATTTCTACCAAGGTAGAGAAAATAGAGGAATCATGCAGTTTTATAGGGTGGTGAATATGAAAAACCCGCTCTTTATTACAAACTTATACATGATTTATTGCATAAAATTGTACAAAAGAGAGCTCTAAGGATCTAGAGGTCCAGTGTCTTGGTAAATTAGAAACATTACATATCAACTTGGAACATAAATCACAACAACTTTGTTGAACACTTATTTTTCATGACCACAACATTCCTTTGTACTTAGCATTGCATGGGATATCCAGAGGACATTCATAAGAAAAGAGTGATCTATAAAGCCAATTAAGGGAGTAAAAAAGGCATAAAATGAAGAATACAATAAATTTTAGGCAATAGGCATATCAATGGATCAAAATAGAAACATGAACCTAAAGGTATGATATAACATGATTATCAAAACATGGAAATGTGGCAATAACATTTAACATGATATTAGCAGGATCCAAGGATCATTGAAAATAGTGTATAAGTAAACCCTCATTTAACTTGAATTATTATGAGTAAAAACTCATTGAACTTGACATATCATGATACTAATATTTACCCAATTCATTAGAACACTATCAGGACACACCCTTCTTAATCATTTCATTTCATGCATAAGTGTTGCACATAGATCATATAACATGGATTCATTAAATTTAACAAAGTATTAAAAGAAGAAGAGATGTGGAATACATAAATTTATGTCCTAAATCCTCAAGTACATGTTCATAAATGTGAAAATCATTGATAGAGAAATGGGTATGGTATTCCTTTACATGATTATTTTGGCATGGGAAATTTTGGTGTAACATCAGCAGTATAATGACGTCAAATAGAAATTGTAAAATGTGTTGATGTGAGAGAAATGGGACTATTATCATTTATACATAAATTTTACAGTAAGGGGGCCATGGAACATAATATCCAAGCACATGTAATGGAATTTAGATGAATAATATAAATTATTTTTTAGAATTTAAATGAGGATAGAAAATTCCTTACCGAATTTCAGCATGGTAACAGGTGTACATGGAGGGAATTATTGATAGAGAAATATGCCTCTCATCATTAAGACAATAAGAGGGAGGTATGCCGAAGGTGTGAAATCATACCCCAAAATTTGTAATTGAAATTAAAAGGGTATGACAACATAAAGAAACATGGTCAAAAATGAAAAAGGAAGAAATCCCTTACTTAAAAGTGTGAACCCAAAGGCTTAAGAGAGGCTTAAGAGTAGATTATAGAGAGATTGGGGCACCTTGTAAGGATTATAGAGAGTGCGGGAAAGAATTTGGTCAAAATTTAAAGGTTTTTAGTGAAGATGAATGGGATATTGAGTGAGTTTATATAAGAAAGGAGAGGGAATTCTTTATTATTTAGTTTTTGGAAACTACACATTAAACAAATCAATGACACTAACCATCCCATAGTTTTTCCCAAGGGTTTTTGCCAAAGTGGTGTGGAAAAAATTATTTTATAAGTCCAATGGACGAAATTATTAAAATATTAGGATTGATTATGTGGATTTGATTCACACTCTCAAGGAAATCATTCTAAAATGTTAAAATACTTTATAAGTCTTCGATGGTCCACTAATGCACTGTAAAATTAATAAAAATTATCTAAAATAACACTGTTTTAAAGTTAAAACATATATTGACAGAATATTCATTTTATATTATTTTATGACATCAATATTGGGTCATTATGATATCATAAAACACATTATATATTTAAACGATATTTAATTTTTACTAAACAAACCGACAGTATCAGAAAATTATGAAAAATTCAATATTGGATAATTTCGACATCCTGACTCCAAAAATAATATTAATTTTATCTAAATAATTTTCTAAATTTGTGAATTTTCACTTTTAAAATAAAACACGACATTTATAAAAAAATTTACGGGTTCTGAAAAAACATCTTTCAAACCTTAATACAAATCACAATTGTTTTCATAAAAATAATAAAATAATTTTATTTAATAAAAAGTAATTTAGTAATAATATTTTATTAAAATATTATTTAATTCAAAAATCAATTAACTCATCAATATAGATTTCTTAATTGACTTTAAATACTAACTAAAAATATTGTCTGTGCATTAAAAACCATTTAAAGTGTAACAATAATAAAATAAATGTATATTATTTATACAAAAATACAACACATAATCATAGATCTAGGATCTTGTTACATAACTCCTTATAACACCCACATAAGACCTAAGGGTAAGGTGTGCGATAATGACAGACTCTTGGGACAGCTCATATAACATCGATCATGTGGTAATCTCTATTAACATCCACTTCTCCCATAGGTGATTTCATTCAATCTTAAAGTGTTGAAGCTCAGCTTGGGCTTGGTCCATAGTAGGGCCCAATGATGCAAACCCCTTTCCGATCTCTAACAAATGGGCTTCCTATAGAGAAATTCTACTGGATGAGGCCATCACTTCCTTTTTCTAAGTAAATTGGATTTATTAAAGCCCTATATTTATACTAATCATGTGATCACTATTCAATGGCTATATTATCAATGGTAACAATTCTTAACGGTATTTTGAAATCCAGAAACATAAACCCAATGAAGTTCATATGTTTTATACAACCATTTTACATAATAAGAAATTTTATTATATCAAGATAAATTTTCATTAATAAAAGTTTGCATTGTTGCGATCTTCCCCATTATGAAATTTCACCCTCGAAATTTCATTTTCCCACATGAAAACAGATGAGGTTAAATATGCTTCATCAATTCCTTTGATCCCCACATTGCTTCTTCAAACCTGTGGTTTCTGCACAACACCTTAACGAGGGAAATTGTATTATTTCATAAAACGTTTTCCCAACTATCTAATATCTTCACCATATTCTCTTTATAGGATAATAAATTCACTAATGGTACCACCTCTGGATTGAGTACATGTGATGGGTCAGGTATGTCTTTCCTCAAGAGTGATACATGGAATATATCATGTACTTGAGACATGTTTGGTGGGATTTATAGTCTATATTCCACTACTCCAATGTGACCAATGATCTAAAAAAGGAATAAGTACCTTAGAATAAGCTTTTCCATCTTCCCAAATCACATAACCCTCCTCCATAGTGATATGTAAAGGAATACCATGTCTCCGACATCAAACTCTAGGTCTCGTCGATGATTATGAACATAGATATTTTGTCAACTCTGAGCAGCTTTAATGTGCTGTTGGATGGTCTTAACCTTCTCCACTATTTCTTCAACCATTTCTGGACCTAGGAATTTTTTCTCCCCAACTTCATTCCAACATGCCGGTGTTCTGCACCTCTTCCCATAAAGGGCTTCAGAAGGATCCATTTGGATGCCTGAGTGGAAACTGTTATTGTATGAGAACTCAACTAGAAGACGATGTTAATACCATCTTCATTTTATGTCCATTGAGCATGCTCTCAACATTTCATCAAGTGTTTATATTGTATGCTTGGATTGTCCATCAGTTTTAGGATGACAAGTTGTGCTGAAGTTTAGCTCAGTATTCAAAGTATGTTGGACAATCTTCCAAAACATAGAGGTGAATCTGTGATCTCGATCAGAAAAAATCAATAGTGGTACTCCATACATTCTTATCACTTCTCTTATGTATACCCATTTGAGTTGGCCCAATTAGAAATCCTCTCAAATTAAAATGAAGTTTGCAGTCTTTGTAAGATGATCCACAACAACCCAGATAACATAATTTCTTTTGGATGTCATCAGAGGTCCGGTGACAAAGCCCATGGTTATGTTTTCCAATTTTCATTTTGGAATGGGTAATGGTTGCATCATCTCCTTATAATTCTTCCTCTTAGCCTTCACTTACTAACACACCAAGAACATTGATGTATACTCAATGATCTCCTTATTCATGTTATCCCCCCAAAAATTCTCTCGAATATCTCAATAATTTTTTCTATCTCATGGGTGAATGGTGAAATTTGAGCTATGTACATCATCCAAAAGTTATTTCTTTATTTTAATATTTTATGGAACACATATTATTGACCTAAATATCACAATTCCTTCTTTATTAACATTGAACACCATGGATTTTCCTTTTATGATAATTTCCACTTTCTTCTAAATTACCATATCATCCTTTTTCACATCCTTTAACCTTTCTAATGGAGAATGTTGAGAAATAATTTGTGAAATTATTGACGATGTTCCATTATTTATGATTCCCATGTCCATATTCTTCAAATATAAGAAGATTTATTCCTTTTCAATTCTCATCAATGATAGAATTGATGGGACCTTTCTACTTAGAGAATCAACACCCTTGTTCACTTTCCAAGGGTAGAAATGGATTGAGTATTCATAGTCTTTGATCAGCTCTAACCATATTCGTTGGTGCATATTCATCTCTTTTTGTGTGAATATATACTTGAGGAATTTTTTGATATGTATATATTTTACACTTTTTCCCAAAGAGGCAATGTCACAGAATTTTTAAAGTGAAGATTGCTGCATCCAACTCCAGATCATGTGTTGGATAGTTTTTCTTACGAACTTCCAATTACCATGAAGCATAAGAAATGAATTTTTCATTTTGCATCAACAAACAGCCCAGGCCCTTCTTCAATGCATAACTAAATACCACAACATGTTCTCCAATTGTGGGTAGTGTTAGTATTGGCACAGTGATAGGTCTACTTTTCATCTCATTGAAGCTCCCTTGGCATTCATCACTCCCAAAAAAATTGACTCCCTTCCGAGTTATCTGGGTAGGAGGGTTTTAAAATTGTGAGAAATTTTTCACAAATTGGCGATAATATCCATATAACATAAGGAAGCTATAAATATTTGTCAAAGATGTTGGGTTTGGACAGCCCTTTATTGAAGCTGTCTTGGAGGGATATGTAGATATCTCATTGCTTGTGATGATATGACCCAAGAATGAGACCACCATTAACTAGAAATTATGCTTTCTGTACATTTCATAGAGCATATCCTTTCGCAAGTTCTCTAGTACGGTGCTTAGATGATCCTCATTCTACTCCTTGGTTTTTGAGTTTATTAAAATATCCTCTATAAAGAATACAACAAATTTGACAAGGTAATATCTAAAGACTCTTTTCCTAAAGGAAAGGTATATTTTTAAAGAATTAGTGAGTCTAAATGGAATTACTATGAATTCATAGTGCTCGTACATTGTACGAAAAGCAGTCTCGGGGATATCCTCCCTCTTCACCCTTAATTGGTAATATACCAACCACCAATCCACCTTGGAGAAGTATTGTTCTCAACATTGCTGATCTAACTAAGTCATCAATTCGAGGAAGGGGATAATTTTTCTTTTTCTTGATTTTGTTGAGCTCAAGATAATTAATGAAAAGGCACATTGACCCATCCTTCTTCTTGACGAGGAGGACTAGTTCACCCCATTGTTAAGAACTTTGGCATATAAAACATTTATCCATATTCTTCTATAGTTTTTTATTTATCTCCTCAAGCTCTACAACATATATTCTATATAGAGTGTTAGATATTGGAAATTCCCCAGGTATAATATCAATCAATAATTCAACATCTCTTCTAGGAGGAAGACCAGAAATTCCTCGGGAAACACTTCAGTGAATTCCCTCACAATAAGAATCTCTTCATGGTTGGTTTCTTACTTAGACTCAATCATCCGAGTAAGATATGCATGATCACAGGGAGTACTACCCATGCTTGAGATGATTATGCTAAATAAGATTCATCGTCCTTCTTGTACTTGTACAGAATTGGGGGTCGATTCTTCTTATAGAGAGTGATTTCTCTCTCACAGCAATTTATGTTGGATACATAAAGGGAAATACAATCCATGCCAATAATTTCATCAAATCCCACCAAAGGGAGTATGTAGAGGTTATCCAAGAATTTCAAACAACAAATTATGATAGGGGAAGAGTTATACTCATCGGATGCAATGATTTCCCCATTTTTTGTTCTCACCTACATCTTTACATCCATGATTTGTGGTTATGTTGGGATTGTTCTACTAAATGTTCAGGATATAAAAGAATGCATATAACCATAATCAAAAAGTATGTTTTCTCTTCTTGAATGAATAACTAGTGTACCTATCACCCCGTCATTGTTGGGGTTCACTTCAGTGGTAGTGATGGAAAAAGATCACCCTTGCTGCCTTAGAGGTTGTTTGTTGCCTCCAAAACACCTTGGATTAGGGAACTAGTTTG
Organism: Viscum album; assembly: GCA_963277665.1. Taxonomy (NCBI): domain Eukaryota; kingdom Viridiplantae; phylum Streptophyta; class Magnoliopsida; order Santalales; family Viscaceae; genus Viscum; species Viscum album. The sequence goes on from OY728151.1 coordinate 1,879,013,696, forward strand.
AAAAGTTCCCTAGTTATTTGGAGTTGAAGAAAAGAAAAATGCTTTGAAGGTAAAATGGAGCATTCCTCTCCTCTTTCATAGAAATGTTTTTTTTCTTTTCAATAGTTAATGGCCCAGTTCCCTTCTCTTCCACAAATAAATCATTTCCTTATCCCCTTCAGGAAATTCTTGAGGTTCTTATTTCTGTACCATTGGCATGTGGGGTGTAGAAATTTATTTACCCTATTTGATTTATCCCCCAAATTACCAAAACTAAAGTCCACATTATGCTTCTTATCCCCATGATACCCCTAATATTCTCCAATCTTCATTTCGACTTTGAGGGAACATCAGAAAATTTCTTCAAAGCTATCGAAGTCATGGATCCCTTGGGATTTATATAGGCTAGGTTTTATCCCACCAAAGAAGTGCTCAACCTTGCATTCAGTGGTAAATATAAAGATGGAGGTGAATCATGAATGCCTTATGAAGTTTTCCTTGTACACTTCGATGGATTTTTCATCTTTTTACTTGAGGCAGAGGAAGTAACTTTCCATCTTACTTCGGAGGGTGAGAGGAAAATATTTATCAATTTTTTTAATAAATACTTCCATTCCAATGCCTCAATATATTCCTTAGGCTTCATATTTTTTATCAATGTACACCATTGATCAGCTTCATTATCCATAAGATAAGTATCTAGAAGAACCTTCAATTTTTTGGAACTTTGAAGGTTGTAGAATATCTTTTCAAAGGAGTTTATCCATTGTTCGACAATTGAGGGATCACATGATCCATTAAAAGTAAGAGGACTTTGTCTCATGAAGATCTCTATTGGGACTTTTTCATTCATTGGGGGGGAGGTTGAACATTAATTTTGACCCATGTTTATATTCAAAACATGGGTTAAATGAGAGAGTATCGTGACAAAGTTTGTGATTCCTGCTCCCATCAGATTGGACATCTCATGAGAACAATCATCACATTGATATTCACATTGGTTATTATCCCATGTCCTCCTTTTAATATCCAACAGTTGGAATAAAATTAAAGTTAAGGGTAACACATAAAGGGGAATCCTATGACAAAAAATGGATAAATTTTAAATTACATTTATTTCTTTAACTTATGAATTTAGAGGCTTCAATCTATTTTATCTATGATCTCCTTCCCAAAATATATTCTTAGGGTTTTTTTATTCTCTTAAAAATGGTTCATACTAAGCTTATGAATTTACCAAATCATATCCCTTGAGAGTTTCATAACCAATAGTGCATCAAGTCCTATTATTGTGCACCAGTTTCCATTTGAGTCTAGCTCAAAGCGGTGTGTTCGAGTTTTACCCCATGATACATTTGTGCCAAAGCCACCCCTACTTATTTGTATCCATAAAAGGATTTATTTTCTTGATAAACAAATTACTTTATACTCACCAAAACATAGGTATGTTTTTATTATACTTAGTCTTATCCCTATGGAATTTACTAGGGTTTTCAAATCCTAATCCCAAAAATAACTAAACCTATCCTCTGATACCAACTATAACAAACCTACTCTTTATTACAAACATAAACATGATTTATTACATAAACCTGAACTCAAGACAAATTTTAGGATTGAGAGGTCTAGTGTACTGGGAAGTTAGGAACATTACATAACAAATTAGAACATAAAACACAACATCTTTATTGAAAACTTCTTTTACATGACCACAACATTCATTTATACATAGAATTTCATGGGATAACCTGAGGACATGTATAAAAATGGGTAAGCTATAAATATGAGTAAGGGAGTAAAAAGGAATAAAATTAATAATAAAATACACATTAGGAAATAGGTATATCAATGGAGAATAAGAGAAACATGAACATAAAGCCATGATATAGCATGATTATCATAACATGGAAATGTGGCAACAAAATGTAACATGATATTATCATGAGCAAGGCACATTACGCATGGAGTATGAGTAAAAACTCATTTCACATGAATTATCATGAGTAAACCCTCATTGAAATTGAATTAAAATGAGTAAAACCTCATTGAACTTGACATACAATGATACTAATATTTACTAAATGCATTGGAGCGCTATCAGGGTGCACCCTTATTAATTATTTCATTTCATGCATCAGTGTGCCACATATATCATACAACATGGATTCATTAAAATTCATAATTTATTACAAGAATAAAAGATGTGGAATACATAAATTTAATTACTCAATCAAAAAGTACATGTGAATACAGGTGAATACACTTTATAGAGAAATGGGTATGGTATTCACTTACATGATGATTTTGTTGTGAGAAATATTTGGAGTAACTTCAGCAGCATGACAACATCAAATGGAAATTTTAAAATGGGTTTTTGAGATAGACATGGGTATCTCATCATTTATAAATGAAATGGACAGTAATAGGGTCATGAAACATAATATCCCAACACATTTAATGGAAATTAGGCTCATAATATAAAATAATTTCTTGAATGTAAATAAAGAGAGAGAAATTCATTATGGAATTTCGGTATGGTAACAGGTGTACATGGGAAGTATTAATGAGACAGAAATATGTCTCTCATCATTTAAAAATAAGGAGGGAATTATGGGGGAGGTGAAAAATGACACACCAAAATTTTTTATTGAAATTAAAATGGTATAACAACATAATGAAACTTGGACAAAAATGAGAAAGGATGAATTCCCTTACTTGGAAGTGTGATCCCAAAGGCTTGGGAGAGGCTTGAGAGAGGTTTATAGGGATCTTGGTGTGCCTTGTGAGAATTATAGAGAGAGGAGTTTAGAGTTTTTGTAGATACCCCAAGCTTGATGTACATGGACTTTACATTACTTTTGTGTAATACTTAATACTTAAAAAAACAGATACCCAAGGACCGTAATAGTTTAGTGTCTTTGGAAACTCAGAACATAATCTTCTAATCATGGTGAAAGATCTTCAACATCTCCCATAAAGATCTTCCACTTTTATTTTCATACCTAGAACCATTATTTATACCATGGGGAAAAGAAAACATATAAATGGTGAGCTCAAATTCTCGGTAAGGGTAATCATGGAGAAAATAAAACAAACCATATATATTTGAACATAAAAACATGAACATAAAGTTTAGACATCAAAATATTGAGCAATGACATAAAACATGGTAGTACATAAGGCATAGATCATAATGGACCATCAATACTGATAAAATAGCATGATAATAAAACATGTAATTGTGGAAAACCATTAATAACATGATATTAATTCCATATTATCTAAGGCATTACTGCCACGACCATCATAGTGGACGGAGTCCATTACTGAATCAGTTTTACTTTCCGTTCCAGCCCTGAATTACTGAACCGGATTTACATGCCATTCTAGCCATGTTTATCTCATGAGATATAAATATTTATGCAATTTATTGGAGGGAGATATAGGACCTACCCATCTAATAATTAAATCATTCTTACGTGTGCCACAAAATAAACATAAATCATTCATCACAACCCAATGAATAAAATGGGTTTCATAAACATCATCTCATCATAACATAATCCATATAAAAAAATGGATATAATTTCATCATAAGAAATAACAAACCATGTAAATAATAGAGATATTTTACTAGAAACATAATCATACTAAATAACGTCATCATAGAAGAGAAATAGTTTTGATAAAACACTAGAAATAAAATATTGACGAAAATATCCATTCTTATTAAAAATCAGTTTCATTTCACAAAATGTCATGAAATATTAAAAGAAAAATATTTTTGTTGAAAATAATCATGAAATATAGTAGATTAAGCTTCATGAAAAAAGGGCGTTATGAAACCGTAAAAATCTGTTCATTCCGTATAAGTTAAAAAAACATTCTTCGCGTACTTTTTCCAGAAAAGTGAAATAGTACCTCATATGGTAATCAAAATATTGATTCCTTCCATACCTTGTGTTAAAAGTCATAAAAGGGAAAAAATGAATTTAAACAAAAATGGAAGAATAATAAACACTATATGAAAACAGTTTTTATAAAACACGGACATGGATGATAAATATAACCCTAGTAAATACATAGGTATAAGAAATCTCAGATAAAAATGGGATTGCAAAATTATCCCATACCTTCTGTCCAGTTTCATCCTTATGTGTCAGAGAATCATGTATATGTTGTTTAATCATATTATTAACTTGTAAAATAACCAGAATAATATTTATGATTTCATATATGATTCACTTAAGAATTTAAATTACCCGATCATTTGTCAATTCCATGTTAAAGTAGCGTGTTGGGTAAAATCGTTTCATTTATCGTACGTGTTTAGACTTGTTCTTCATGATATTATTACTTATATCATGATTTAATGACTTCCAGAATTTAAAAAATGTTTGATATATCATATATATTCAGTATATATATAAAATATAGATAAATGAAATGATATACACCATTCATGGAGACGGTAGACCGTATGTACGCGTGAACGCTATTTTCATTTATTTATTGAATTGCATGGAAGTAAGTAGATGATATATATATATATATATAAATCTAGTAGAATTATTATGTCATAAATTTCATGATTATTTATTATATATATAATTTATAATCATTCTTGAATGGTTAACATGGAGAATGAATCTTATTGCGTCATGGAGACAATAATCCGTATGTACGAACGAGCGATGATATCATTCCCATAATTATTGAATGGTATTGGAGTTGATGATAGAATATCTAAAAATTAATATAATCTTATAATAATCATATATAGGTATTATTTATACCATTATACCCATCCAAGTAAGGTGGTAGTATAAAACAGATTACACCACGACGTGGAGACAATATTCCGTACGTACGCATGTGTGATGATTTCATTTTCCGTAGGATGGATAGAAGGTGAAATAGGGTTGTTTCATATTTATAATAACATAAAATTATATGAGTGATACTTATGTTATTAATTTATTATGAAATAAAAAAAGGAAGTAGAAGAAGAAATTAATTTGAAATAATCAGTAAATGATATTACCTCTTCTTCGACACGCCCCTTCTAAACCTCCTCTTAGGGCACTAAAGTTGGTATTTGAACAAATCCAGTACCTAAAGAATGTTTCTAGGAAAGTGGATATGGGAAATGGGCAGTGTTTGTCCGATCTTGAAGGCTCAAAATGGTGTGAGTAGGAGAGGGAGGAGGTTTTCTTTTATAAGAGAGGAGATGGGCACTTTTAGAAACCTCTAAAATATTAAATTATAATAAACTCAAATCCCACCTAAAAACTTCAAAAATGACTAAAATTAGAATATGATATGAGATATGGTTTTAATATCATCATCCAATAAAATTTAGACATGTTGGAAATTAATTTTAAACCTTATCAACTTTATTTATCCTTATTTAATCTATTTAATTTTATTTGTGGTAATAATATTCTAAATTTTAAATTGTTACGAATACGTAATTATGTGTTGTGAATTGTCTATAATTGGATACTTTATGAAATTTTATACCATTTAAATTTAAATTTATAATTTTTAAATATTTTTGTGATTTTTAAACAATTTAATAATATAAAATATCAATTGTGTCAATTTTGACACTATTCATTTGATTGAATTTAAATAAAATTCAAAAAGAAGGTATGTTCGAAAAAAAATATTTACTAGATTCCTAACATCTCATATTTATGTATAAAATTCTTTGAGTACATTAAATAGTTCATATAATATTTATTTTAATATTTTTAAAACAATTTATTTAATATTTCAATCATTAAAATAATTTACGCATCACTATGGTGTCATCATTAATTATAATTATTTAATCCCTAAAAATTATAAATAAATTCAAATGATGTAGATAATTTCATTTTATTTCTGGTGACTATTTATGTTCTATGTTTTATGATTTTTATCACTAAATTAAAATTATTACACTTATAAGATATAAGAGAGTGACATGTTGTCACTTTCTTTGGTTTTAATAACAATTACATCATTTTCATTGTCAAAAGTCCATGAAATGAATCTATTACGACCCTTAGGTGATATGGGTTGACTTTTATTCATTAAATATAATTTTGGCAGGTGTTAGTGTAATTTTACAATCTTATTTTTACCAATAATTACACGATTTACCTTTAAATGCAGTAAATAAAATTTTCTGTAGTTACTATTCATAATGTCTAAAAATAAAAAGTAGCCAATTTAAATAATTTGGACCTACTGATTGAAAATATGAAATAAATTTTTCAAAATTCAAAACACAGATATTGCAGTAATTAATTTAAAATTAATCCCGTTGTTAAGAAAACGAGTTTTAAAAGATAAAACCTTGCCAAAGATTGAAATGTTTTTTCCTATGAATTCAAAGTGGAATTAATGGTAATGACATACATTATATTGAATGGTAAAAATATATTCTATTTATATTTTAAATCCATTAAATATTATTATTTGACCATATAAATTATCTTGATGAAAAAAGTTGTTTTTAATTAAAATTTAGCATATTTTTACTATTCATCAATATATGAATGTTAACTAAAAAATATTAAAAAATTATCCAAAGTTAATTTTTATATGTTTTTTGACATGAATAAGTTTATTTTTCCAAATTGAACTTATAAACTTGTAAAAAACTAGATTTAAAGTGGGTGCGCCATCAAAAGGTGTCAAACTATATTTTTGGAAAAACATTTCCTTTAAAAGAAAAATTGATTTTGTTCTCAAAACTTGTTCTATAAAATGATTAAGATGAATTTTAAAGTAATAAAATCCAAAATGCAGTTAATACTATTCATAATGGCTAGTTAATAAAATTATTATAACAATATATCATTGTTTAGTGAATCTTGGTATTGTGTACAACACACGCTATTGAGGAAGTTCACTCTTGCGTGCAACACAAGCCAAGAATAGTGTTGCATATACTACAAGCTAATACAGTGTAGGATATAGTGAAATATAATCCTGATGTAGCATAAAATACAAGACATCAAAGAAATTAAAAAGAATATTTCTCATAAAATATCAGGGTGTTACATTCTTCCCCCTTAAAAGAATTTCACCCTCAAAATTCGTCGGGGTTTTAAATGGTTTACTACTTGAAAGTTTCATTCATAGAAACCCACATAGTAAAAAGGAATACTAAAACATAATTTTAAAAACTAAAGTATGAAACAAAACTGTTAACCAAATTAACTCATCACTGGGATTCCACATAGAATAACATAAGTGATAATATGGATATGGAAGAGAAATCTAACCGTCAAGTTTTAATGGAGAGTGGTAGAGAACATGGATATGAAAAATACAAAAATAAAAAAACCATAAATTTGTGATGATCTAAGGTACCATCTAATTCATCGGATATGAGGAAACTAGGAAAACATTTTTGGTTTTCAACATCATTTCACAAAAGTTGAAAAATTGGAATTAGAAGAAATACATACTTGATTTTGGTACAATCTCACCGTTGGTCATCCCTTGAACAATTTCCACTTCATATCTTAAAGAAATGAAGTTGAATTTGTCATTCGTGAAGTGTTATTAGATCATCTAATAGAATGATGGGTCATTCCATCTGTCTAAAAAAAAGGTTAGGAAAAGTTATTAAATATATATAAGTCCATATATGGTGATATTAATCGTATATGGCTCCAAAAATGGATTTACACTTCATATATCACGCCACTTAATAAAATAAAACTAATTTCTAAAAACCAGGGACTTCCTGTAGTCCTATGGTAGGAGATAAAGGCATGTCGCACATCGGTTGTGGGTTCGATTCCCACAACCTTATCCAATGTGAGGGGTTGTCACCCATCCTTCGAGTTGTCCTTTTTCTAGAACTACACAATATAACATTCCAGAAATAATATTGAAAAAATGTTCTAGCCTTAAATAATACTATCTGATGTCCAACTTAATCCATTCCAATCTTTAGGCTTATCCAAAATACTTCTGTCCAAACTCACAGTATAAAAAAAATATTACTAGAGATTTCATATACCAAGCATGTAAATACCATAATTTATCCACCATACATCATAATATATATATTTTTGGTCACATTACAAAAATTTGAATACCTTAATCATGTATTCTCTTGAAACATGAATTATCATATAACCTTAGCTAAAACATGAATGCTATGAAAACTTAACTATTTCCACATACCAAAATTTCTATATATGCAAACCATGATATCACTTTGTCCTTATATCAGTCATGAGCTCATTAATACTATAAAACATATTATTTTATCCTTATCCATTCATTATGTGCATATCATATTCTTTCCAAAAATATTTCAATCACTTTCCAGGGTTACCAGTACCATATAATTATTGAAAACCACAATAAACCAATACATATATATTCCAATATTCCACGATACAATAAATGAGATTCCACAACACTATTTTGGAATCCCATTATAGAAACACTTAATCATTCCACCAATTCGTTGTCATATTCAACATCACCAATAATTATTGCATGTTATTTCCTTTTTTTTCTTTTCCTTAAGAGGTTGTTGATGTTGATCATCATTAACCATTTGATTAGGGCATTGTTTATCAAAATTCCCCATTTCATTTCATTTGTAGCATTGAAGTGTTGGTGGTGCGTTGTCCATAGTCTTTTCTCTATTTACATCACTATCTACCTTTTTCCCATTACATCGGCACTCAGATACTCGATGACCTTCTTTTCCACACATAAAACATTTTCTAGTCCCATTAAGACAATCTCCACCATGCTTATTTCCACACTTTGAGCATAAAGAAACATTGTTCTACTTTTCACCATTATTTTGAGATTTTCCTTGAACTCCATATTTCATTTCTTGTCAAAACCATGAGATGGATATGTAACACCAACTTCCATTTCTACCATGATATCACAATGCACAATTTAGTCATATCCACTAAAGTCTCTTATATCTAATTCCCTTTGGAGACATGGTTTTAAGCCACTAAAGAATAGATCAACTTTACTTTCTGGTTGGATGATAAATCCAGATGCATACCTTGCAAGCCTTGTAAAATTCACCTCGTATATACCTACAGATTCATCATCCATTTTCTTAAGCTCAAGGAACTCCTTTTCCATATTTGATCAAAGAATATGAGGGAAGTATTTATTAAAGAAAAAGTTCTTGAACTCATCCCATTCCGTGGATTCAATTTCATCTTGGGGTCTTGTATTCTTAATCAGAGTCCACCACTGATCTACTTCACCTTCTAAATGGTAAATATCCAAAATTAATTTTTCCTATTCTGAACATAAAATTATGGAAAATATCATTTCAATGGTACTGATCCATTGTTCAGCAATAAGTGGATCAGAATAACCATTGAAAGAAGGTGGACGTTGCCTCATGAACGACTTAATATAATATTGTTCCCTTCTCTGCTCATTTGGATGTCCAGAATGACTCATAGCTTGTATAAGTATAGCAATAATATTTTTCACTCCATCTCCCATAACATTGGTTTGTTCATGAGGACAATCATTGAATTGTACATTACAATGATCAACATAGTTTCTTCGGGTTCCATCTATCATCCAAAACCCAAAAAGAATAGTGTGGGAGGCAAAAATCATACTAAGAAAATAACATTATCAAGGGGAGTACATTCAATCTAAATAAATATTAGGTTTAATCCTAGGATATTCATGATCATTATCATAATTCTAGGACTATAAATTATACTTATACTAAACCTTAGGGACATCCCTAGACATACCTTAGAAATATCTCTTGGGATCTAAATAATGTTTTCAAATCCTAGTTTCCAAAGGATAAGTAAACCTTCCCTCTGACACCAACTGTAGAGACCCAAAGCATGACGTACATGGAAATTACATTACTTTTGTGGAATAATTAATATAGAACAAAAAACATAAACCCTAGGATCGTAATAGTTTAGTGTCTTTGGAAACTCAGAACATAATATTCTAATTATGGTGAAAGATCTTCAACATCTCACATAAAGATCTTCCACTTCTGTTTTCGTACCTAAAACCTTTCATTATATCCTATGGGAAATAAAACATATAAAGGGTGAGATGAAATGATCAGTAAGGGTAATCATGGAGAAAATAAAACAAACCATATACATTTGAACTTAAAAACATGAACATAAAGTTTAAACATAAAAATCTTGAGCAATGACATAAAACATAGCAGTACGTAAGGAATAGATCATAATGGAACATAAATCATGATAAAATAGCATGAGAATAAAACATATAATTATGGAAAACCATTATTCACATGATATTATTTCCATAGTAGCCAAGGCATTGTTGCAAAGACCATCATAGTGGATGAAGTCCATTACTGAACTGGGTTTACTTGCCATTCCAGCTCTGTATTACTGAACTAGATTTACATGCCATTCCGGCCATGTTTATCTCATGAGATATAAATCTTTACCCAATTAATTGGAGGGAGATATAGGTCCCACCCATCTCATAATTAAATCATTCTTACATGTGCCACAAAATAAACATAAATCATTCAATATTACCAAAAAAATAAAATGGGTTTCATAAACATCATCCCATCATAACATAATCCATATAAAACAAATGGATATCATTTCATCATAAGAAAAATAAAACCATGTAAATAATGGATACATTATACTTGAAACATAATCAAACTAAATAATGTCATATTAGACGGGAAATAGTTTTGGTAAAATACTTGAAATGAATTCTTGAAGAAAATATCCTTTATTCTTCAAAATCAGTTTCTTTTCAAAAAATGACATGAAATCTTAAAAGAAAAGTATTTTTATTGAAAATAATCATGAAATATTGCAGAGTAAGATTCATGAAAATAAGACATTATGAAACCATAAAAATCCATTCATGCCTTATAAGTTAAAAAAATATTCTCCTCGTACTTTTTTTAGAAAAGTCAAAATGTACCTCGTATGGAAAAAAAAGAAAGATTCCTTCCGTACCATGTGGTAAAAGTCATAAAAGGGAAAAAATGAAGTTAAAAATACATTTAATAATAGTAAACACTTTATGAAAACATTTTTTATAAAACATGAACATGGATGATAAATATAACCCCAAAAAATGCTTACGTATAAGCAATCTCGGAAAAAAATTAGATTGAAAAATTATCTCTTACCTTATGTCTAATTTCTATCGTATCTGTCTAAGACTCCTGTATATTGGGTTTAAACATATTATTAATTTGTAATAGAGCCATAATAATATTTATGATATCATATATGATTCACTTATGACTTTATATTAACCAATCATTTTTCAATTCCATGTTAAAGCAGCATTTTGGGTAAAATCGTTTCATTTATCTTACGTGTTTGGACTTGTTGTTCATGATATTATTATTACTTATATCATGATTTACTTACTTAAAAAGTGTAAAAAATAATTTATATATCATATATATTCAGTATATATATATATATATATATAATATATAAATGAAATTAAATACACCGTTCATGGAGTTAGTAGACCGTACGTACGCATGAACGTTGTTTTCATTTCTTTATTGAATTTAATGGAAGTAAGTAGATGATATATATATATATATAAATCCAGTTGCATTATTATGTCTTATATTTCATTATTATTTATTATATATAGACTTTAGATTCATTCTTGAATGGATAACAAGGAGAATTAATCTCATCGTGTCGTGGAGACGGTAATTCTTATGTACGCACGAGCAATGATATCATTCCCATAATTATTTAATTGTATTGGAGTGGATGATAGAATATCTCATAATTAGTATCATGTTATAATAATCATATATAGTTATTCCTTACACCATTATACCCATCCAAGTAAGGTGGTGGTGGAAAATAGATTACACAATGGTGTGGAGACGATATTCCGTACGCACAAATGCGTGATGATTTCATTTTCCATAGGATGGATAGAAGGTGAAATAGGTTTGTTTCATATTTATAATAATATATCATTATATCAGTGATACTGATGTTATTACTTTATTATGAAACAACAAAATAAGAGGAAGTAGAAGAAGAAATGAATTTGAAAGAATCGGTAAAGGATATTACCACTTCTTCAACATGCCTCTTCTAAACCTCCTATTAGGGAACTAAAGTTGGTATTTGAAGAATACCAGGACCTCTAGTATGTTTCTATGGAAGTGGATAAGAGAAACGAGCAGAGTTTGGCCGAGCTTTAAGGCTCAAAATGGTGTGAGGTGGAGATGGAGGAGGTTCTTGATTATAAGAGCGGAGATGGGCACTTTTGGAAAGATCTAAAATATTAATTTATAATAAACTAAAAACCCACCTAAAAACCTAAAAAATGACTCAAATTAGAAGATGAGATGAGATGTGGTTGTAATATCATTAGAGAATACAATATATACATGTTTGGAATTTATATTAAACCTTATCAACATGATTTATCATTATTTAATATATTTAATATTATTTGTGGTTATAATATTCTAATATTTAAATTGTTATGAATACTTACTTATGTGTTGTGAATTGTCCATAATTGGAAACTTCATGAAATTTTAGACCATATAAATTTCAATTTATAGTTTTTAAATATTTTTGTGACTTCTAAAAAATTTAATAATATAAAATATCAGTAGTGTCAATTTTAACACTGTTTGTTTTTTTGAATATAAATAAAATCAAAACAGAAGATATGTTCCAACCAAAATATTTACTAGATTCCTAACATGTCTTTTTTATCTTGAAAATTCGTGGATCACATTAAATAGTTCATATAATATTTATTTTAATACTTTTAAAACCATTTATTTGATATTTCAATCAATAAAACGATTTATACATCATTATTGTGTAATCATTAATAAAAATTATTTAATCCCTAAAAATTCTAAATAAATTCAAATGATATATATAATTTTATTATTTTTCTGGTGACTATTTAGGTTCTACGTTTTATGATGTTTATCACTAAATTAAAATTATTACACTTATAAAATATAAACGAGTGGCATGTTGTCATATTCTTTGGTTTTAATAATAATGACAACATTTTCACGGACAAAAGTCCATAAAATGAATCTATGCCGACCCTAAGGAGATATGGGTCAACTTTTATTCATGCAATAAAATTTTTGTCAGGTTTTAGGGTAATTTTATAAACTTATTTTTACCCATAATTACCTGATTTACGTTTAACTATAGTAAATAAAATTTACTGTAGTTACTATTCATAATGTCTAAAAATAAAAATTAGCCTATTACAATAATTTGGACCTAATGATTTCAAATATGAAATCCATTTTTCAAAATTCAAAACAAATAATTTGTAGTAATTGATTTAATATAAATCTCGTTGTTAAGAATATAGGTTTTAAAATTCAAAACATTGCCAAAGATTGAAATGTTTTTACCTATGAATTCAATGTAAAATTAATGTTAATGAAATACATTATTTTTAATGGTAAAAATATAGTCTATTTATACTTTAAAACCATTCAATATTGTAATTTAACCATATAAATTATCTTGATGAAAAAAATTGTTTTTATTTAAAATTTAGCATATTTTTACTATTCATCAAAATATGAAACTTAACAGAAACATATTAAAAAATTATCCGAAGTTAATTTTTATAACCTTATTGAAATGAATATGTTTATTTTGTAAAATTTAACTAATAAGCTTGTCAAAAACTAGAGTTAAAATGTGTGTTCCATCAAAAGACGGCAAAACAGTATTTTTGGAAAAATATTTTCTTTATACAAAAAATTGATTTTGTTCTCATAACATGTTCTATAAAATGATTAATATGAACTATAATGTTATAAAATTCAAAATGTGGTTAATACTATTCAAAATAGCTAGTTCATAATATTATAATAATAATATATCGTTGTTTAGTAAAATTGAGTATTGCATACAACACACTCTATAGAGGAAGGTCACAGTTGTGTGCAACACAAGCCGAGAATAGTGTTGCGTATACTATAAGATAATATGATATTGGGTATAGCGCAAGCTAATATTGGTGTAGTATACAACATAATACATTGAAGAAATTAAAAAGAATATTCCTCATAAAATCTTGAGGTGTTATAGTTTTTTCATGATACAATGGTTTTATGTGAATAAGAATGATATATTGAGTGGGTTTATATAGGAAAGTAGAGGGAATTCTTTATTATTTAGGTTTTGGACACTAGACATTAAAAAAATCAAAACCACAAACCATCCCATGGTTTTTTCCATTATTTTTTGCCAATTTAGAGTGGAAAACAATTTTTTATAATTAAAATGGCCCAACTTCTAAAAATATTAGACTTGATTATGTAGAGGTGAGTCACACTCTCAAGGAAATAAATTTAAAATGTTAAAATGCTTTATAAGTCATGTAGGGTCCACTAATGCATTTTATAATTAATCAAAAAAATATAAAATTACATTATTTTAATGGGAAAACATATATTTTCTTAATATCCCTTTTATAGTATTTTATTATCTCACTATTGGGTCATTATGATATCATAAATCCAATTGTATATTTAAATTGTATTTAATTTTTACCCAAAAATTAGACTCTCTCAGAAAATTATGAAAAATTCACCATTGGATAATTTCAATGATCTAATTCCAAAATTAATATTCATTTTATCTAAATAATTTTCTAAATATATGAATTTTCACTTTTAAAATAAAATCCTACATTTATCAAAAATTAATGGGTTTTGAAAAAAATAACATTAAACCCATAATAAAAATTACAATTGTATTCATAAAAATTATAACATAATTTATATTTAATAAAAAGTAATTAAGTAATAATATTTTATTAAAATATTATTTAATTCAAAAATCCATTAAATCATCAAAATAAATTTCTTTAAAGATAATTAATATTAACTAATAATACAATTTAGGCTTTAAAACCCATTTACATAGTAATAATAATAAAATGAATGTATATTATTTATGCAAAAATAATACACATAATCATAGTTCTAGGGTCTCATTACCTAACCCCCTATAATACCCGCATATGACCTAATGGTAAGGTGTGCGATGGTGACAGACTCTTGGGGAGGATCAGATAACATCACATAGGTGGTAATCTCTATTAACTCGCACTTATCACATAAGAAATTCTGTTCAAGCTTAACGTGTTGAAGCACTGCTTTGGATTGGTCCATAGAGAAGCCTTGTGATGCTACCTCCTTTACGATCTCCTACAAATGGGATTCCTATGGAGGAATTCTACTGGATGAGGCCATCGCTTCCTTTGTATGTGTAAATTGGATTTATTAAAGTCGTATATTAATACTAATCATGTTATCACTATTCACTGACTATATTACAAATGGTAAAAATTCTTAACACAATTTTAAAATACAAAAAACATAAAACCATGAAAGCTCATGTGTTTTATATAACTATTTTACATTATAAGAAATTTAATTAGATCAAGAGGAATTATTATTAATAACATTTTGGGTCATTACAACGAATATGACAGAGGAGATAAGAGAGTAGCAGGAGGTGGTTTACATATCAAATTATTACCACCACCACCCCTAGGTGGTCTACACCTAGAGTTGGGGACTGGAGGATAGGGGCAGGGACAACTACAACTAGTTGAAGATTATGAGCCAGAGGCTCTAGGAATGATTTGAGGTATGATCTGTGTCTTTTATACCTTATCTGCAATACTGATAGACACATGTGCTACACATAACATTATTTCCACATACCTTATTCCAGACATAGATATTTCTATTGAACCATTGGCATGGTTATTACATTTTGACACACTTACTAGATGTGACTCAATGATCACACTCTTGTATCAATAATATGACCTGAATCTTGGTGGTGAGAGTTTTTTTAATCACTTGGTAGTAGTGTCAAAGACTTACAACTTCATTATTACTTTGGATTTATTATCTATATTTCATTCCATAATTTTCTATTTTATGAAAATTATGTGGTGTGTCAGTGGTGATGGAACCGTGTTCTCCTTTTCCACTAAAAAGGAATCCTAGGAAGTGCTAGATAAAATTGTGCATAAGAGGGTGCAACTAGTTACTCTTCAGTTGGATAGTCTATCCCTTAGTGAATTTGATGTTATGAGTTCTTAGTCTTTTTGCAGTGGTGGGGGATTATGAGGATGTGTTACATGAATATGTTCTAGGTTTACCACGACACTGAGTTATAGATTTCTGCATTGGTCATAACCCCAATAAAACACCAATATCTGCACCAACATATCGTATAGACCATGTAGAGCTTCGTGAGCTGAGGGTGCAGTTAGAGGACTTGAAGTGTATGGGATATGATAGACCCATTGTTTCACCATGGGGATACATAATTTTTTTTCCAAGAAGGTAGATGGGTGCTTGAGGTTGGGTGTGGACTACCAGTGCTAGAACCAGGTGCACATGAATAATAAGTATCCACTATCAGGGATCGATGAACAATTTAATCAGTGGAGAGGGGTGAGATGGTTCTCAATGGTTAACCTAAGGTATGGATATCGCCAGTTGTGAGTATGGGATGAGGATATAAAGAATATAAAATTTAGATGTCTCTATAGTCACTATGAGTAGATGGTGATTCCCTTTGGCATGATGAACTCCACAATAGTGTTCATGGGACTCATGAAATAGATATTTCATCCTTACTTAGAATAGTTTGTGATAGTATTCATCAAAGATATACTTGTGCACTCGGTGTCTGAGGAGGATCATGTGAGACAACTGAGGATAGTTTTGGACATGCTATGAGAGCACAAACACTATGGAAAGCTCTCAAAGTGACAGTTTTTTATTTAGGTGGCCTACTTTTTGGGACACATTTTCTCAGCATATAGAGTGGTAGTGGACACAACCAAGGTCAGAGAAGTGTTAGCCTGGGAGCCACCTATGAGTGTGATGGAGGTGCATATTTTCCTTATGTTTGAAGGATTTTATAAGATATTCATATCTACTTTCTATAGTAATGTCAGAAACCATTACAGATTAGACATGAAAGGGAAAAAATTTTGTGTGGACAAAAAAGTTAAATCAATATTTTCAACATTTGAGGTAGAGTTTGATGAGTGCTCCCATCATGATATTCCCGAATGATGGTTTCGAATATGAAGTGTTATGCGATACATTAGGAACTATGCCTGGTTGTGTTCTAATGTAGTGGAAAGTGGTGATTTCATATAGTTCATTCTAGTTGAGGCCACATGAGTAGAACTATGTGAATATTCATCTTGAGATAAAAATGCTAGTTTTCAATTTTAAAATGTCGCAACAATACTTGATGGGAAATAAATTTATCATCTATTATAATCACAGGAGTCTCAAGTATATCTTCTCTCAAAAGGATCTCAACTTGAGAGATATTTGATGACTAGAGTTCCTCCAGGATTAAAATTCAAAATTGACTATACATTTGTCAAGGGTAACATAGTAGAAGATGCTTTTTGTAGGATATATTGTTCACATTTTCTAAATGAGGCATCAAAGAATTTGGCCTTGTTACATTTATCCTTTGTGGATGGAGATGTGGATGTTTACCTCCGGTAGATGTTTATCACACCTCTTCTCTTGTACAAAGTTTTGGAGGAGTAATTTGGGGATACTGAATGTGAGACCTTATGTATTTAGATTTCCATGGTACATTCCCCTGATAGATCTTATATGGTCGAGAGAACATCATTATTTTATGATGAAAAACGATTGTACCAATGATGTTGATAGAGGAGGTTCTGAGAGAGTTTCATATGTCTCCTTTGGTGGTAAATCTAGGTGTGTCAAATATGTACTGGAACCTACAAAGTTATTTTTATGGCCAAGGATAACGAAATGAGATGCAGAGTTTGTCTATATATTCCGTGTAAGTAGGTGAAGGTTGTGAAAAAAGTTCCAGTTGGTTTGAATCAACCCCTTGACGTGCCAAAGTGGAAGTGGGATGAGATATCTAAGAATTCATGATGGGATTGCCATATACGTCTTGGGGAACGATGCCTTCTAGGAGATCGTAGACAAACTCACCATGTTTCCCATTTCCTAGTTATAAAAGATAAGACTTCACTAGAGATCTTGGGATGCCTATATGGGTAGGAGGTATTATAACATCAAAGAGTTCCATTGATGATTGTTTCCAATATTTATGAACACTTTAAATACCAGTAGTGGAAGGGATTATAAGAGGTGTTTGGTAACCCGTTATGCTTGAGAAAAACGTTTCACCCCCAAACTGATGGGCAGATTTATTGGACCATTCATGTACTAGAGGACATGTTGTGAGCCTCCATATTTAGCATTGGTGTTAATTTGGAGAATCACATACCACTTATGAAGTTTGTGTACAATAATAGCTACCATTCCACCATTGGTATGGAACCATTCAAGGTTTTTTATGGGTGAACCTGTAGGTCAACACTTTACAAGACTAGCCCAAGAGAATCATCACTTTTTGGCCTGAAGTTGGTGCGATCTACAAAAAAGAAGGTGAAAATCATCTAGGAGAGGATGAATACTACACAGATCCATCCAAATATGTATGCTCATAGGCTATGAAGGCCTTCGTATTTTGAGGAGGGAGACCATTTTTTTGTATGGGATTATCCTCAATGTGGATTATAGAGATTTTTATAGCTTGTAAAGTTATATATGAGGTTCATAGACCCTTTATATATACTTATTAGTGTTATTGAGGTGGAATACCTTTTAGATCTACCCACATAGTTAGACTGGTTACATGATGTATTTTATGTGTCGCATTTGAGGATGTTCATGCTTGACACATTAAAAATTATTGAATGGGGAGATCTGTGCATTAAGGATGGATATACCTTTGCTAAGTACTTGGTTAAGATCGAGGATCGATAGGAAATAGTCTGTCATGGGTAATAGATTTTTTTTATAGCATTTCTGATGGCAACACAAGAATCTCTACGAGAGAACATGAGAGAAATAGTCTTAGATTAATGTTAAGTACCCAAATATTTTTGAGAATCACCTGTTTTGGATTTTTGAGGATATAAAACCCGAGGTGGTGAGAATGTAATGTTTCGGATTTTATGAGTATTATTTTTGGATTTTATATGGATTATTTTCAAGACCAGGCATTGAGATGGAGTGTGATTCCGAGGCATGGTGAGCATGAAATAAATGTTTTAAATATATTAAATAGCATGCATGTGTGGTTTTTTTGAAAAATTAGAATAATATAAAAATGGGTTCCAAGATCAGAAATTCTAGGGAACCATTGAGTTCCAAAGACGAGGTTTACCCTAGGCAAGGTTTAACATTAGTTGGTGTAGGTAATTTTTGGAAAAGTCATCATGGGTGAAAAAATGAATAAAATAATTAAATAAAGTTATTTTTATTTCATTTTTGTTGGTGCAGCGATTGACAATATTTAAATAGATTGTTATGTCAGAATTCATGGGTTATCTACCAAACCCCAAAGACATTAAAGAAACCTTATAGAGACTGTTGGATAATTCTCTCAGGGGAAGGATGATGAGATCATGGATAGATGATCGATGCACCTCATATTCAAAGGATTTCTCCAATAATAACAAAAAACCCATTTTTCCTTCATGACCAATCCAAATTGAGGTAGGTCATGTGATTTGATTTGATTCTTCCTCGTTCTTGATTTCTATGATGAAAGTGAATAAATCAATGAAAAAATTGATCCATAGTTCATTAAATATGTATGATGAGTTTATTTCATGGGGTTTTGATGGGAGAATTTTCATTGCGATTTGATTATTTATATTTTAATTCTAACAGAGATGGATCTATATCAACATGAATATTGATCAATATTCATTCCCCCAAACAGTTATTGTGATTTTATCCCCTCATTCATCATTCATTGTAGGAATTATTCATTTGGTACAAAACTCAACTTATCCCAATAAATTTATTGATTCACACCCATTTCAAAGAGGAATGATATTATATTGTAGATCTAGGATCAACACGACATGATAGTGGTGAAAAAGTGTAAGTGGTGATGAATCAGATGGCGGTGGATTTCTGATTTCATTTTCTTCAGTGTTCTTCAATGCACAATAATGAACAATGATTTTATCCATTTTCCAAGTAGATATAATGAAGGAACATGTCGTTAGGTGATAAAAAGGACTATATGATATGGGATATTTTATCTTGTAGAAAAATGATCTCCATATTGTAGGATAAAGGTGTCAGAATGAATGTAGACAACAGTTCTAGGATTCTAGAAAATCCCACTATATACAAAATTTAAGTTAGATATAAACGTCTTATGGTTCTCCATGAGTAGAGTCTAGTGATTTAGGAGAAAATTAAACATCTCAAAGTATGTAACCCCTGTCACACAGTGTGTGGTCCCTCCCCATATACTATGCATGTTCTTAAGAGATGAAACAGAAATAGGGAGGAGTACCCAGGTTGCCTGCATGGAGTGTACTCCCCCACACAAACATGACCTGGGCCAAATAAATGGGATAGGCTATTTACTGGTACACAAGCACAAGTATATGAGATGAAACCATGTACTATAACATAGGTAGATTACATGGGTAGCCTACATTCTTGGTAATACTATATGGCCACAACTTTATGACATGGTCCATTTACATGGGTAGGACCCAGGGTCAAGGGACACATCATGTGACCCCTAATACATGTAGTGTACTCTTTTATACAAGGATTGGATCTCTTATCCTCCATAGATTATACATGTTTTGTTAGGGTTCATTCCCCTTATCCATTCCCTGAGGGTTATTATTGAATCATTTATTAATCCTAGGTTAACAATAACATTTGTAGGACTTCCTAGACTGAGTCATAAAAATCCCTCTAAGTGGCCTAGAGTGAGATCCAATATTCATATTCATGTCCTAAGTGGAGTTCTTAGTATCGACGTGACCAACACTATGCGGGAGATGATCCTCTACTTAGTGGGTTAATCTAGATTGAGTTGTTGGTATCACCCCATATACTTAGTAGTGATCCTCATATCATTATCTTATTCTCTTTAGAATATCAATGTGTTTTTTCTCATGATGTGACCTGATGAGTAGTACCCCTCAATTGGATTTCATCGGTGCTATCAGACTTAGGAGTGTGTTCACCCGGAGGAGTGATTTGTGGATTCTTCTAGTTGGAATCCTAGGGCTAGTATACTATGGTTGTGTCTTAACATTACATTGTGTGTCTTTATTGAGTATATTTAGATATTCTAATTTTATTTATGGTAGACATATACCTTTTTAGAGACAATTTTATTTCCTTTTTTCTATGGTTTTTGGTTTCAGGGTGACCAATTGAGTATTGTTATACTCACCCCAGAACAATATTTTCCCTCAAGTGTAATGTCTTTTGTAGATGATCCATATCTTGATAGAGTCCTAGGAGGAAGATCACAAGATGATTCTTAGTGAGATCAGATAGACTGAGGTGTGTTCCTATGGCTTTCTGACATAAATCATAGTACTTACTTTAAGATTGGACTTGGTTTTTAGACTCATTGTTGTGGTCTAGTATTTGGACATGTTTACATTCTTTTACATAATTTCATACTCTAGTTTGGGGATTTAGATGTATGAATTCATGGTTGCTCAATTGTTTTTACATTTCATCATTGTATAATCTTTAATATGTGTTCATGTGTATAAGTACTTAGGCTAAGGCCTTACATGTTAGTGATATTCCTTCTAAATGCTAGTCTCTTGCCCCTGGCCTATTGGATGTGGGCTTGGGGAGTCATGACACGAGCCCCTATAGGAAGGGTCATGAATGTTTCCTATACTCAAAATTTTATTGGTTATTAAGGAGCTATGGTTTAAATGATGAAATTACCTTCATTGTAGAGGTGACATTGAAAATAAATTGGGTTATCATAAGATAGTTGACCCATGGCTAGATCATAGTCAGGTGCAGACAGGATGAGAGAATGATATAGAGGGAGCTATACATGCATTTTGATATAATCTTAGTGAAATACTATTAGATATGATCATGCTCTATGTTGATTCATGTTTATTATTATGAGAAAATGTCGACCCTACACTGATCTTCTTTTATTTTAAATGGACTACCTGGTTAAGGAAAACCTTTTTAGGTTGCGCTCGAGGAGTGGTGTAAGGGAATCAATATGTTTGGGATTCCACCATTGGTCATTTAAGGGTGGTGACCCCTGTTTTCATTTGAACATTATTTTGTTCCATGGGCCTTTGTGTAAAGAGTTTTGTTTAAGATTACAATAAGGGTATTTCTATGGTGGGGGTACAATATTGGTCACTATTAAACATATTCCGTATAAGTGATATTTGTTAATGCTATGAATATGGTCATTGGACATTCTAGAGATCTTAGTTTCATATATTCTTGGGTTGAGAGATGGATTCTAGTCTTTCACCAGGAATCTCTAGGATGAGATGATTATAGTGGGGAGTTTTTAAGGACCTTTGTTTTTCAGGCCTGTAATTTTGAGAAGAAATTTTATTTTTTTCTTTCAAATGATTGTGAGGGGTAAATTGATCTTTTTATCCTATAATATTATCTTGGGTAATTTTTATTTCCACTCAGTTAGTCTTGAAATAGGGTGTTTACCCTAGGATATGTGTTTGGTAGAATTCAGAGTAGTTCTTATTTTAATAGAATAATTAATAATTAATAGTTAATAAATTAAATATTTATTTTTTCACGTAGATTTTTTCTAGTCATAACTTTTAAAAAGAGTATTATAATGAGATTTGATCTTCACTTTTGAGTCTGTAATGAGGAGTTTAGCCTAGATGAGGCATAAACTCGAGCTTCACGTCAGGACCGACTAGGCCCCCCTTTTCATTTCTTTTCTTTCTTTTCTTCTTTATCCATTATCTTGTCGCAATCACCCTAAATCTTATGCCTTAATGTGAACTAATATAGAATATAGAGATATCAAGATATATAGGGAGAGAGTAGGGAAAGGAGGTACTGTTACGATTTCCTAGATGCGTTGGATCAATGTGTTGTATCCATAGAACACGAATTTGAGTGAAGCTTTGGTGGTTTCCTCCCAATGGTAGCCCATTTTTATGTTTATTCCAAAAATGCTCTATATATTTGTTGTTTTTAGATTTTATTCCCCTATTATACTTATTTATTTCCCCTAGTGTCTAGAT
The DNA here is from genome assembly GCA_963277665.1 of Viscum album. NCBI lineage: Eukaryota > Viridiplantae > Streptophyta > Magnoliopsida > Santalales > Viscaceae > Viscum > Viscum album. Next base: position 1,879,036,841 of record OY728151.1, read on the forward strand.
CTATTGATTTGGTGGTGAAAATGGGGGTTTTGGGTGATCCTAATGTTTCCCGTTCTAGAAACGAAGGTTACACAACATGTGGTTTAGGGTGACATGCAGTGTGTTCTTCCATTTTAGGGAAGATAATGTTTTTTAAAGTACACACTATGTACCATGGTGTAAACACCATGTTCAAGGTCTCGTAAGTGTTTTTGAGTACTCGGCTGAGGATGCCCATGTAGGGCCACACCATCGTGTAGGGGACATGGCCAGACCCCTTGTGGGTTGCACGCCGTGTATGTAATGTCCCTGACCCGAGATCCACTAAACCGGTGTGCCGAGTTGGGTCACCACATATCTTCAAGTGAACCTCCACGTATTAAAAAGGTTGATGAATAGTAGACAGGGTCTAAACAATCATGTGGTGAGACTATACCCTCTTTACCAGAGTAATCCACAACATATATCATATCAAATAAATGAACAAATTTGCAATAATATAGATTTTGAATTTATTACCAATAAAAAATGGGGAATAAATCACAATCGATAATAAATATATCATTTCATACAAATAGTTCAAAAATTTATGGAAATCCATAATAAAGAAAAAAACTTGAATCCTCAAAACAGGTTCTAACTCCAAGTCTAGATCCTCATCCATGCATATCCCAAGCCCAACTCAACTCCCTAGAACCGACCATTTTCCATTATCTGAACCAGAATCAATTATGTATTCTTGGGTACCAAATGGAATCTTCAATAGGGTGTGAGTACAACTCAGTAAGACACTACCAACAATGTCTACAAAATATACAGTCTAAATAGATAGTGTATGAAAGTATGAAATAAAATGGCAAGGTAAACTAAAGGAAAATTCAGGTTCCATTCACTAATAATGTATACTTCATAACCATATCTATAATTATTAATATTTTCATCACTTATACCATCTTCATTACTTAATCCACTTTCATATTGTGTTCCATGGGTTGGGAATTTACATCATTTACTCATGGGTCTAGGGAATTCAATCACTATTCATAATGGGACAAGTCAAGTCCCTAACTCACTAGAGGTAAAAAAACACCAAAAACTAAATCACTCTCACCTCTAAACCTCGGTCTGGGTGGTCTCATTGAATTGTACCATTAGGGGAATAGATCCTTCGTTCCCTTCCCTAACTCATGCATTTAGGTGTGGAATTTAGAGCCCTGTTCTAACTCAACATGTGGGTCTATAAAATCAAGTCAATACCCCACACTACCAAGCCATGAACACATGATTATTTATCTATTCACCACACACATACCATATCACAAACCATATGAAAAATAAAACACATAACAATAAAAATCCATATTAATCAATATGGGAATAAATATTATTCCACAACCTAATGACACATTCACCATTTACATTACATATCCCATTTATACCAATCCCCATTTTCATGGCCCAACCCTTTTGGCATGTTCAATGATTCCTTTTATGTCAAATTTTTGAACATATTAATTAATTAATTTATGAAAACTGATTTAAAATATTACTCAATTCACACACTATTACCCGCTTAACAAATTCACCATATTATATGCACAATATCTCTTAGGAATTTACAATATAATTCATAATTCATTTGAAAAAATTTCAATTACCCCAATTTACCCATTTTCATGAAATAAAAAACAAACCCTTATGACATTTCCCACCCTAGACACAACCATCATTTTTCCATTTATAACTTAACAAACCATATTAACATGTTCTTCATTGGATCTACATTATCACACATCAACTCTATGCTTAACCATTCAAATTTCTATGTTTGGGAATGGCGTGCACCCCATGGGTGGCCATAAATTTGTCAAACCATCCTTTATGCATCCCATAGGGATAATGGGGGTTTAATTATTCATTTAGATGATCAATTTACCTAATATCACCAAAGGAATCAAAATCAAAACAATTGGTAACCAATAACGCAACCAAACATGAACAAATCAACAAAATGACTATGGGATGTAACTTATAGACCACATACCTCAAATCCATTGATGAAAACACTCTTAAACATAACTTTAGATTTGGATTCAAGAAACCCTTGAAGATTAATCCTCAAATCCACTGTAGAAATAAGGTTTTTGGGATTCAAAATAATATAACAAAATATACAATACTTTGTCTTGAAAATTGATATAAGGGAGGGATGTGATTTACACAGAGCTTCGATCTGCAACGAAAGATGCAGAAAATGGACTAGAAATGTGGGAGATTGATCATTGGGATCCCTTGAGGGTTTAGGTTCGTCACTAGGGATGTAGGTAGGTTAAAGGGGATAAAAATATGATGGGAACTTAAAAATACTAAGGGTTAAGACTATGAAATATCCCTTTTTAAAGGGTTCATGGTTTGGCTGCATAGTTTTCTAAAATAGACATAAATCGTGCGCCAGCCACTATCCAAGGGGAGTGAGGTCGCATAATTACCCTAGAGCTCTACACAGTTTTCCAATAGTGTTCCAACCATGCAGAACACCACTGTCCAAGGTCGCATGGTTTGTTTCTCCCCCTTACATGGTTTACCTTACTGTGCACCTACTCCTCATAGATAGCACAATTTGGGAGAACAATTTACACTAACCATGTTCCAAACATGAAACATGCACATAATAGCCATTTCCTTTTCCTTTCATGCCACAAACCCCAATAACACCGCCAATTTTTTTCATACAACTAATGAAAATTTATTTTAGAAATTCTAAGGGATTAAAACCAAAATTTAGACATTGATATACCTCCATTAAAAACCAAGATCTTACATCCTACCCACCTTAAACTATAGGAAAACTGAATATTTGTGAGGGGCGATTTGCGAAGGGACCCAGTCACAAAAGTTCTTTTGCGACGGGACTCCATCGTAAATCGCCCGTTGATAAAAACGGCGTCGCAAATCGGTGTTTTTGCGGCGGTCCCGTCGCAAAAAATTTTTTTGCGACGGTATTTGTCCCCCGTCTCAAATACGTTTTTGTTTATATATAAAAAAGGTATTTCTGACGGGCCATTGCAGATATATTAGTTGCGATGGGTCGGAATCCCATCGCAAATGAGAAATTTAAAAAAATACTTGCGTTGAAAGTATTTGCGACGGACCGTCGCAGAAAGGTTTTCCCGACGGGTATTCATCCCGTCAAAAATGGTTCTGTAAAAAACATTTACGATGGGAAGTCCCGTCGCAAATGTACCCGTCGCAAATGTACCCGTCGCAAATATTAAAATAAATAATAAAAAATAAATAATACAAATCGTATAATATTATATAAAAATAATAATAATATTAATAATATAAAAATATTATATTATTATAATATAAATAAAAAAATATAAAAAATATAATTATGAAATATTAATATAAAATAATAATAATATGAATATAAATAACATAAATAATATAATAATACTAATATTAATAATATAAAAAATTAATATATTTTTATTATTATTAAACTATCTATATAATAATAATAATAATATTAATAATATAATTAAATTATATTATTATAATATTAATAATAAAAAATATATATAATATAATTATGAAATATTAATATCAAAAAATAATAATAATATGAATATAAATAATATTATATAATATATTATGAAATATTAATATCAAAAAATAATAATAATAGTACTAATATTATTAATATAAAAAATTAATATAATAATATTATTATTAAAATAAACATACATATTTATGAAAAAATAATATAAATATTATAAATTTTAATAAAATTATAAAATTATGAACTTCTAAATATTAACAATAAAAATAAAATGTTAAAAGTAAAATTACTAAAATAAGCAGACATTAAAAATAATACTAATCAGTAATAATATATTAAAAAAAATAAAAACAAATTAAATAACGTAATATTTGTACCAATATGAAAGAGGAATTGTAAATAGTTAATATGACAATAAACTACGAACTCAAATGTTTATTACATCTAAAAAATCACTGGGAGGTGGATAATCTGGAGGCCATGGAGGAGGTGGTGGAGGAAATTCCATCCCTAAACTATGAGTCAGACGACGCATATACTCCATATAATCCTGATGTTGCTCCTCATATCGACGTCTCTCCTCATCCGGCTACTGACGCATCTACTCCTGCCATCGACGCATCTCCTCATCGTGCTGCTGACGCATCTTCTCCTTCCCCTGACGCAAATCATCTATAAGCTGTCTCTGAGCATGCAGTTTCTCCTGATACTGTGAGGCAGAAGATGATGTCTCTCTACGATCTCCTCTCAAGCTGGACTCCGACATCGCAGTAGTACCATAATATGCTACATGAGTCAAATGAGAGCTGATACCAACCACTCGGCCCTTTTTGAAGCCATATTGGGTCTCCTGCATCCATGCCGCCTCATTAAAATGGTGGGCACTAGTCAGATCACCCGTCTCATCTTGACTCTCAGCCTGTGTCTGAGAGGTCCCGACACCATATGACTCCTTCAGTTTCAATTAGAAATTAAAATAATGAAAATATTATATGCATTTAATTTTCAAACTGAAAAGAAAATAATACTGACCACAATCTGACGCTGGTGGTCACCTCTAATCTCTCCAGTAGCCGGGTCAGTGTACATCCTCCGATAAACGCCGTTTTCCGAAATACCGGGTTGCTCGGCTTCTTATATGAATATAAAATAAACTGTTTATATTTAAAGTTATATAAAATATTAAAAAAAGTACTTATCAGATGCTCTCTATGAACACTGATTGTACGACTACCGGCTTGATGTGTCACCTCTTGTCTCCCCCGATTCTGTCGACCCAATGCAGATCTCCTATGAAACCCACCACCCAACCAGTGTGTACATAATCCATCCCAAACGTGAGACGAATTGTACTCTGGTCAGTGGACTCTACAGGACTCGTCAAATTCTATCACTCCGGCTTTCTTCACAGCCGTCTTTCTCAAATTATGCAAAAACTAACGGAAACGGTCACGCATAGACACCACCCATGCCGCGTGGATAGTGGAACGCATGCTCTCATAGATGGGATACCATAAAACCTAATATAAAGTTATTAATGAATTAAATTTCAAGATAAATAATATTTAATTATGTACCAGCCAATGATCGAACATGTCAGCCTTCACATCAGCATGAATCTGATCCCATGTGAGCCAGGGCTGAGAAAAATAATTGCGCAAGATAGCGCTCCCATGTCCAATAGATATATGCGTAAAACTATGGAAAAAGAATAAATAATAACACAATTAGAATATTAATAAATTATAATTAAAGATAACTAAAATACACAGGTTACCATACCACCGCGTGTGTGCATCAAATCCAAGAGGTGGACGTCGCTCTGGGATAGGATCTGGAATCATCAGTTTGGAAAGACCACGCCCCCTCTGAGTGCTCCCTGTAGTGCCAATAGCCTGAGAATCAGATTAATCAAGAACCTCATCATCCATTGGTAGATCACCCTCCAGCAACTGAAGAAACGTTTCCGAGTCCATCTGAAACATGAAACGATTTTTATTAGCAAACATTTGAAAATAACTATTATGTATTGATATATATTTGTTATAATTCAAACCAGAATTTTACTATGTCAATGTTCATCTTCATCATCATCTTCATAGTTTTCAATGTCAATGTCTTCATCTTCCTCATCAACATCATCAATTTCCATATTAGTTTCACTGTCATCATCTCTTGTCATTTCAAATTCAGTTGTAACATCATTGACAACATCGTCACCATCGACCCTTAACTGTGGGGTGTCATCCTCAATATTCATGTCTCTTTGTGAAAAAGATGTGTTTTGAGGAGTGTGCTGAAAATTTTCATTTCCTTGCACTTCAGTGGGACCACATTCAGTTTGAGTAAACTGATTTTCTCAAGATTTAACTTTTATTATACTCCACCAATCATCCAACTCTTTTGCAGTAGCACAATATTTTGCATAATAAATTTGATATGCCTGATGAGCCAAAAAAATGGTTCATTTATTGCAAGAAGACATTTATGTTTAATATCAATAATTCCATGAGTCTGATGAATACGCTGGCCTCTCTCAGTATCCAGCCATCGACATTTAAACATTGTTACATAATTCTGTCCCAAATAACACGGTTCAATAATTTCTTCAAGAATGCCGTAAAAGTCAACTTCAATATCTCTATGATGTGACCCCTTCAAACAAACACCACTATTAATTTTTTTCTTTGATTCCCATATGCATGTGTATGAAAGCGATAACCATTCACCACATATGCATTATATGATTTAACCACTTTGGATGGTGGCCTACTCAAAATACACAATTGACTATCAATCTTATCATCATGTACAGATACCTGAAAATTTGTAAATCTTTTATCACTATTACAAGTAATAAATTTATTTTATATGTAAAACAAAAAAATAATGTATGTTACCAGTTTTTGAAACCAGTATGAAATTTTTTTTGTCGACATTCTTCTAAGCCTGTTGCTGTAATTTGTGGAAATTGTTTCTTGATATGATCATCATTTAACCTACAAATACAATATGATTAATTTACTGTAACCGAATCTATAGAATAATGGATAAGAGCACTCACTGTACAATTGGTGACATATCTTCACAGTTGAGCAGAACATATATATGAGCTCTATGATGTTCATCATCTGAAAGCCATCTATCATGAACTCCACCAAAGCCAAGTTCGGGCTGATTGAAAACTGATAATTGATTTTTCATATCATCATCAACATTCCCCTCATTCTGGACCATGTGATTAAATTTTGAGGGATATTCAGATTCAGAATAATGAGAGCAGAATAACGCAATTTCTTCTTAAAAATAAGCTTGAGTAAATGAGCCTTCAACTCATGCTCTGTTACAGACTTTTTTCATCAATTTCTGCATGCATCTCTCAAATGGGTACATCCATCAAAACTGAACCGGACCTCCACATTTTGCTTCATGTGGAAAATGTAATATCAAATGTTCCATCGAGTCAAAGAAACCCGACAGAAAGATTTTTTCCAATTTGCATATAATTAAAACAACAGCTTATTCAAGTTTTCTTAGTGTATCGTAGTCTGTTGTCACCGCAAACATGTCTCGGAAAAAAAATGATATATCTGTTATCGAATCCCAAATATTATAATTCAACAAACCTATTAATCCAATAGGCATAAGCTTTTCCATTATAACATGACAGTCATGACTTTTTAATCCAGTAATATGGCCATTTTTAACACATCTTCCCATGTTGCAAGCATAGCCATATGGATGTCTCAAATCTGCAATCCACTAACAATATAATAAGCGACTCTCGTTGGTCAGTGTATAAGCTGCTTTTGGCTTCATTAATCTCTATGATCTGACATTTTCAAACAATTCAAGTTCTGGTCGCCTGCAAATTTGGGCAAGATCTAATCGTGCCTTTACATTATCTTTGGTTTTACCCGGTGTATCCAAAACTATATGAAATAAATTATCAAAACAGTTCTTCTCAATATGAATGACATCCAACATGTGTCAGACCATGAAATCAGACCAATATGGCAGATTCCAAAAAATTATCCGTTTTTTCCAATTATGTTCTTTCCCAAAAACATGAATTTTCTATTGGTTTATTGTCGGTCCAAAAGTGATCGAAGGTAATGAAAATAAAACTGATTGTAACTTTGTACCTGAGATCATTTTTGGAGGTCCATCTCTTTCAATTCTGCATTTTCTGAAATGAGATTTATTCCTCCGAAAAGGATGATCGATTGGAAGAAATCTGCGATGACAGTCAAAATAGGAAGGTTTTTCTCCATTCACGAGCATAAATGCTTTGTTGTCTCCCATACAGTAAGGACATGATTTTGGACCATGTGTACTCCAGCTAGATAACATTGCATATGCCGGGAAGTCACTAATTTTCCACATCAAAGCAGCTTTCATTACAAAATTCTGTTTCGCAGCAGCATCATATGTACCAACACCATGACTCCACAATAAATTTAACTCATCAATCAGTGGTTTCCAATAAACATCAATATTCTTTTTCAGATGTCCTAGGATTAATAATGTCAAAAAGTTATAAGGATCTTTCATCAACATCCATGGTGGAAAATTGTACGGAGTTATAAAGACAGGCCAACAGGATTACTGACTACCAAAAAATCCAAATGGACAAAAACTGTCAGTAGAAAGACCCAATTGCACGTTCCGGGATTCTAAAGCAAAAAAACAGATGCACATGATCAAAATGTTTCCATGAATCACCATCAGATGGATGAACCAAGCTTTTACCATTTGAAATATTGGTTTTGTGCCATGACATCATTATCATTGTGTTCTGAGACATAAATAAACGCTGCAACCTGGGTGTAAGAGGGAAATATCTCAACTGTTTTACAGGAATCAATCCAGACTTCCCTGATTGAGATTCATTATACCTCGATTGTCCACATGTGGGACAACTATCCAATGAATCATTTTCACCAGAATATAAGATTCAATCGTTTGAACATGCATGGATCTTTTGATAACTAAGGCCTAGATTATGAACGAGTCTTTTTCTCTCATAATAATTAGCAGGCAACACATTTCCTTCAGGTAACAATGCTTTAACCAAAGAAAAAATCTGATTAAAATAGTTATTTGACATTCCATTATCTGATTTAATAGCCATGAATTTTGCAACTGATTCAAATTTTCTTATCTTGCAACCAGGATATAATGCATCCTCAGCAGACCAGAACAACTCAGCAAATTCAGATGGTGCCAACTCGGGAGGTAAATCAACATCATCCTCAATTTCTGTTTGTTGAACGGATGACCCTACAACAACATGTACTAAATTCTGAAACCATGATGGATCCAAAATCAAATTATTAGTATCTTCTCTGGAACTACATTCACCGTGTTGATACCAAAAAATATAATCTGATTGAAAACCATAATGCAAGAGATGTTTCCCAACGATGTCAAATGTCTCAAACATTCTCAGAGCACATTCTTTACAAGGACACTTAATTGTCCCTTCTGAAACAAATTCTAGGTTTGATGATGCAAATGATAAGAAAGCTTCAACACCATCAACATATACATGATATAAACTAGAACCGTTTGGATTTCTGTGCTGATTTATCCAAGCACGATCATCTAATAATGATTGATGTCGATTTCCTTGTTCCATATTAATATATATGTTTCTACAAATTTTAAAACCATTACTAGTGTTAAATAATTTGATATAAGAAACAATATCCTAAAAAAGAAGATACATAATTACAGTTATTTATTAATAATTACCAATAATTATTGGCGACATAGATAGTTTATAATCATCCCCACTAATTGTTATTAATTTAGCAATACTTGGCAAAATGAAATATGCTTGAATAATGAAATAAAATTGTGTAATCATCATTGTGAAGATTATATTACTAATTATTCTGATTTTTTCGATGTCTCAACTCTTTTTAAATTTATCCCGACTGAAATCAGTATGAAAAACTTGATCTGTCATATTTTAGAGCACAGTTTTCATAGTGATTTCAGTGGGAGAAAGTAACAAAGATAGGAGATGTTGAACAAAAGGTAGTCATCAGTCCACTGGAAATTGTGCCAATTTATAACCATGTACTTGAATTTATTTTATTTTTGATTAATTTTATTATTAATTATTACTAATTATTACAAATCTCAATATTTACCACAGATTTTGATTTATTCTTAACATGTTCAAATCCTAAAGGGTCGCCAATTTTCAAGTCATGACCAATAAAAAGTTTGGGTCAACCTTGTCCAATTTAAACTCTATAATTGTCCTTACATGGTTGATCATCTCGCAAGTAGTGTTGCAATAGGACGGCACATGTAATGAGAAAGACATGACTTGGGTTGTCCAGTTTCAACGCTACTTGCGAGGTGATCAACCAAGCAAGAACAATTATAGAGTTTATATTGGACACGGTTGATGCAAACTTTTTATTGGGCATGACCTGAAAATTGGAAACCCTTTATGATTTGAACAGTTAATAATAAATCAAAACTTGTTGAAAATATTGATAATTGTAATATTTTATAAATATTTTATAATTTTAATAATATTAAATTTTTTTATAAATATTAAACATATAATAATAAAATAATTATATTATAAGTATTATTTAACTATTAATATTAGAGTAATATAATATTTTATATTATGTTACTATATATGTTACTAATTATATTACTAATTATATTACTAATTATGTTACTAATTATGTTACTAATTATGTTACTAATTATGTTACTAATTAAGAATGTGAAGATATGCAAATATGTTGGCTAGTTAATCAATCAATGAATAGAAAAACAAACGTAATTGACCGCTCATCTACCTCAATTTTCTTTTCATTTGTGTGTTGAGGTTGACAGGAAACTTCTGCCTCCACATATAATATGTTCTTTTACTGTCAAAATTATAAACCTCTTCACCTCTATATTGGCGAGGAGGTTGATAATTTTGACAGTAAAAGAAAATATTACATGTGGAGGCAGAAGTTTCCTATCAAGCCTCAACACACAAATGAATATAAAATTGAGGTAGATGAGCGGTAAATCACGTTTCCTAATTATACTAATTGTTTCCTAATTAAATCTAATTGTTTCCTAATTAAATCTAATTGTTTCCTAATTAAATCTAATTGTTTCCTAATTAAATCTAATTTTTTTCCTAATTATACAAATTGTTTTCTAATTAAATCTAATTGTTTACTAATTATACTAATTGTTTCATAATTATACTAATTGTTTCCTAATTATAATACATGTTTCCTAATTATACTAATTGTTTCCTAATTAAATCTAATTGTTTCCTAATTATTTTAATTGTTTCCTAATTATTTCTATTCAATTAAATCTAATTATTTCCTAATTATTTGATAATTATTTTAATTAAATCTAATTATTTCTTAATTATTTGATAATTATATATTTATTTCTAATTATTTACAAAAATCCCCCGGGAGTGTCGAACCAAGAGTGCAGCAAGGCTCGTTGTCGTGTACTAGGTTACCCCGAGTCAAGCTCAAAACACCTTGTCAGAATTTTCACTCCTAGGTACATCAGTGCCAGAGCTGCCTCTACTTGTTCGTATCTAGACAAGGATTATTTGGTACAAGAACATAAACTAATTATACTATATATCTAAACAATTAAAAATAATAAAATTAACAATTAACAATAAAATTATCAATTAAAAATAATTTAACAATTAAAAAATATAAATACCTTTAATAATCTTCTCCATTTAACACCTTCCTTCCTCTTCTCAAAAGAAAAAATTAAAAAAAAAATCTTCTCAAATATGAAAATGAGAGAGAGAGAATAATGGAGAACTGAATGTTATGGGAAAAAACGGATGGGGTGCATATATAGGTTAGATTATTTGTGACAGTCGTATTTGCGATGGGAGACTGTCACAAATACTAGGTATTGCGATGGGATACCGTCACAAATGCCTTCGCCCGCATTAAATACAGGCAGTGGGAAAAAGGCTTTTTGTGATGGGCCCGTCCCAAATAGCCACCATTATCGATGGGCGGATATCCCTATCGCAAATTTCTATTTACCTCCGCCGGTATTCGCGACGGGGCCCATCGCGAATACCTTCACCCGCATTAATTATGGGCGGAAGGTAAAAGGGTTGTTGTGACAGGCCCGTCTCTAATGACACACCATTAATGGCGGACGGACATCCCCGTCACAAATTCTTATTTACCACGGTCAGTATTTGCAACAGGAGGATATCCCTGTCGCAAATCTATATTTACCACCGCCTGTATTTGCGACAGGACCCGTCACAAATACCTCCCGTTGGATTATCTGTTGTGACGGGTACATAGTCCCGTCGCAAAACCGTATTTACTACCACGGGGTATTTGCGATGGGATGTAGGTGACCGTCAAAAATAGGGTTTACAGCAGCTAGTATTGGTGACGGGGCCCGTCGAGAATAATAACGAGTGAATATTTGTTTGCGAAGGGGAAAATTTCCCGTCGCAAATACTATTTACCACCGTCGGGTAGTTGCGACGGGTAGCCTTCTACCCGTCGCAAATATCCTTCCTACGTTTTGGTGCGCAAACCACGCCATTTAAATTGCGACGAGCCCTGTATTTCCATCGCAAATAACTGCCCATTTGCGACGGGAAAATATTCTCGTTGCAAAAACCCTTTTCATCGGAGTTGTTGCGACGGGAATAAGTCCCGTCGCAAATACCCCGTCTCAATAATCATTTTTTCCCATGGTGTTATAATGTATCTTCCTTGAGCCTCTCTTCCTTAGAATCACTGAGCTTGAAAACTAAATAGATTGGGATAATGATCCCACATATCAAACTGCGTTTACAATGTTTATTCCTAAACATCACCATAATAATATAAAATTTGATGCAATGACACAATTTTTCCCTGTAAGACAGTCTCACTATGATCCAAAATATGGACCGAATGCTCCTAAAAGGATGCATCTGTCTCAGGCTCTGCATCTTCGACATAAATCACATGAGATGGGTCATAGTGACTCCACTGAAGAAGTGACACATTAAAAAAATCACGCATACCACTATACCATTGTGGAAGAGACAATTTTAATTCCACCAGTTCGATCCTCTCCATAATCTGAAATGGTCCCACATACCTTGGTGTTAACATACCTAGTTTATGAATACGATAGTGACCCAACCTTGGTGACAGAAGAATAAACACATTATCAGCCACAAAAAACTCAAGGGGTCTATAAAACCTATCTATATTAGAATTTTTCATACCTTCAGCCATTTCGTTTCACTTATGGATCAACTGAACCTTCTTGGATGTATCCAAAACGAGACCCAGTTCCGAAAAATTTGATTATCTAGCTTCAATCCAATAAAATGGATATCTACAATGTAATGTTCCTACAGTATTTCTACATAAATCTTATCCTAGTAACTAATATTGTATGAAAAATCAACAAGCCTCACATTATTTTCCCATGGTCCACAAAAATCTTGGACATAAGCCGTCAGCTTGTCTTCTAGAACCTGAATGGTATACTATGACTGCCCGTCTATCTTTAAGTGGATAGATGCACTCAATAATACCTAGTTACCAAGTGATTTATGATATCTATTCCATAAGTGAAACGTGAAACATTTTTCCTAATCTGAATCTATATTCTGCAGTTCCCCATGATTTGCACTACCTCTCAAACATATAACCCACCCAACTAATCCATAGTGAATGTCTCTCGAATCGACATGAAATGAGACACCTTAGTCAAATGATCGACAACTACCCAGATTACTCCATTATTACGGGGTACACCTGGATGAAATACCATTAAGTACATTGTTAAATAATCCCATTTCCATTTCAGAATGGGAAATTTTTTCAACAAACCACCCAGACAGTGAGGTTCAACTTTCACCTGCTGACACATAAGGCATTACACCATGAAACCTGTAACCTATCTCTTTATTCCTAACCACAATGATGCCTATGGAGTTTATGATACATTTTGGTCATACCAAGATGAACATCCCACTTGAATACATGAAACTCATGCATCGACTCTTCACACATGCATGTTGGAACAATAACACAACCATGATATGAAACAATCCCATCATCTACAAAGGCCCAACCATAAGGTCAATACCAACCTTTAATAATTTACCTCATATTCACACATTCTTGGTCCTCATGCTACCCACATTAATCTAGATCAGAAGTGCAGACTCAATTGCCAAGGCTGAAATGGTCATCAACCATTGGCCATCCTATACCGCCAAATGCTTCTCAGCAAGCAACACCATCATATTCACTCAAAACAAGATTCCCGAATAACATAGTTTTGAGTTTTCTAACTCAAATAATCCCAAAAACTACCTCCCTTTCATGGGGTAAAAACAAGGTCAAAATCAAATGATTTCACATATTCAAACCATCTTCACTGTCGAAGATTCAAATAACACCGAGAAAAAATGTACTTAAGACTATTATGATGGGTATACACCGTAAATGTTCTCCCAATAAGTAGTGCCTCAATCATTTTATGGAATGTAATACTATAGGCAATTCATAATAACATTTTTTATAATTTCGTTCATGAGGAATCAACTTCTATGAACCATATGAACCAACCCGATAATCCTGCATCAACACTGCTTCCATATCGACACCAGACTCATCACAAAACAAGGTATACTTCTTACCCGAATTAGGTAAGATATGGATTGGTATGGCAGTCAACCAAATATTTAAATCTTGGAAAGGATTCTCACATGCTTATAACCACACAAACCTAATACCTTTCTTGGTTAATACTGAAAGTGGAACCATCAAATGGGAAACATACTTAATTAAGATTAGGTAATTTCCCACCAAATTAAGAAAAATTTGAACATTAGAAACATATTTGGGATGCTCCCAAGATACAAATTCTCGAACATTCTACAGTCTTACTGACACAACTTCCTCTAAAATTATGTGACCCATGAAATGAACTATATCGATCTAGATGTGAAACATGGATAACTTGGCATATAGCCTATGATCTCTTAGTGTACTCAAGAATATGTCAAGATGTTTTTCATGATCATAATGAGTATTATACTACACACATGATTCATCAAAAAATATAACTACTAACTAATCTATGTAGGTGTGAATAATTAGATTCCTCAAATTCATAAACACTATTACCACATTAGTGAACACGAATTACATAACCACAAACTCATACAACCAATAACTATTCCTGAAGGTATTCCATGATATATCATAAGGCCTCACCCTCAGTGATACCCCGATCTCAGATAAATTTTTGGAAACACTAAATCACCACTCATATGGTCAAAGAGATCCTCATTTCTTGGAAGGTAGTATTTTTTCTTAACCTTCATCTGATTTATTTTCCTATAATCAGAACATAGCTGCAATGACCCATTATCCTTATTAGAAAAAAACATTGTAGATCACCAAGGTGACATACTATAATAGAAACATATTTATTCTACAATTACATTAATTGAGTTTTAAATTCCTAGTGTTCTACTAGTGTCATTCAATACTTGAGAATAGAAACTGGTTCTACTTCTGGAAACAACTCTATCGCAAACTCAACATCTCTCTCAGTGAAATCCCTAATAACTCATTAGGAAAGACATCTTGAAACTGATCCTCTATAGGAAGAAAAACAAGATACTATACTCAAGCGTCATCAAGCAATAAACAAGATTAATTGTATGTGAGTTCACATAGCTGCTGAAAAACTGTACCTACATGGCCTGTTCGAACATCCCACTCAACATGATAGACATAAGTGTCTCCCTTAAGAGATGCAAATGTCACCCAATGATGGTAATAGTTTATATGGTCTTGGTACAACACCAAACAATCCATTACCAGAATCATGTGAAAAAATAACATCTTGAGGAAGAAGAAGACGTATAATAGAAAACGGTACCCACTAACCTCCAAAACACAACCCTTAAATTGCCTAATATCCTCAGTTCTCACGCCTAATGGAGTATTAATAAAAATAAACCCACACAGACATACCAATACTAGTCCCTACAAAACTGAGAATTGAGTAGAGATAAAATAAGGTATGGTGCCTTTATCAACTAAAGAAATATAAAGAGCGGTAGATATAGGTATCATACCTGGAAATATCAATGATCTAGCCTTCTTAGCTCCAAGTGTAGACTAAACTACGTGAAGTTGACCTACACCTCTTCCATGGGTTCCAGCCTGAGTACCTAGCCTTGCACTACATTGTTGTTATAGATGCTCTCTCCCGAGAATTCCACATCCACTACCCTAACTTGCACGACCGATGGATCTCAAACATACCACATTATAGGGGGTAACCAACACTCTAAATGCACTTGGAATCAGCCTCAATTCTCCATATATTCCCAACTATTGAGGATTTATAAAGAAATTATTCACATGCCCCATCCCTTAATATAAATGAAACTCAAAAAGTGGCTAGGGACACTAAAACCACATGTACCCCATCCCGACACACTGATAAAAAAACACATGGTCACCACCCTAAGAGGATGAAACTCTCTTCTGATTAATTTTCACACTTACACCATAAAAAAATTCCAAAAACAACGTTTTATTTCCCCATAGGCCATAACACTCATTCACACAACTTTCACCACAAGTACACTACTTGAATCCCCCTTCTGGTTCCCTTCTGAGATAAGGTCTGAATCCACTTCCTCTATAAACCTTTTTAAATGAAATATACTAACATGGGACCTGATCTGGTGTTTAATTCCATCCTGAAAATGTATCACCATAGCTCCCCTTCTTCTGCTAATGATGTAATGAAGGAGTGCAAGTTAGTTAAACAATTAGCATAATTCATCATTGACACATCCCCTTGGGTTCAAATCAAAAAATATGAAGGCATCTCCTACCTCAAGTTTTCCGTAAAAAAGTTTTATAAAAACATTTCTTATAAATCATTCCATATCATTCCTTTGGCCTACTTAGTTAGAACCAGGATGTCCCACCAACACTCTTCCATAACTCATAACATATAGGCCTCCAACTTGAGTTTCTTTTCAGAAGGAGTCTCCAAATTGTCAAGAATCTAATCAATGGAATATATCTAGAACACATTTTCCTCTATCGCACCTTCTTTGGTAAAGTTATAAAGGTGCTACAGCTGAAACTCCCTAGTCAGCTCAAACATACGCAATAAAACCTTCCCAAGGTCCAATTATATCATCTATATAAAATTATTGAGGTTCTCTTGAAATTTATCTTCTCTATTACCCTAAATCACCAGGTCTTCTAGATCCACTACCGGGGGAGCATTCTCAGTGACATCCTCTTATCGCCATGCTGACACACGTCTTCAAGGTGGGATTTCTCTAAAATTCCAAACATGAGCTTTAGAACACATTACATAAAGCTTCCACAATATAAACACAAGAAGGATATTAACTAGTTATAAAAAAATAATTCTCATACACTATCCCAATGGATATCATCACACTTAGAAAGCTACCCTCTAACATACCTACCACAGGTCATAGTCAACATGCGGTAAACAAATTTACCTAGCCATGAAATTTCACTAGACACCCTTTTAAAACTATTTCCACACCTGTAATGTCAAACCTTACTCCTAAGAACATTTCATATTTCACAACATACTACAAAAATATATATTAACTAATTTTAAACCCTTCAATAAACAAAATTCTTTGACCAATATCTAACATCCCTTCAATTTTACCCATTTTAATCTTTCTTGTTAGACATTATTTTCTTTACATTTTCAAGAAGTAAAATGAATTCCACAATTCATTCCCCACACATCTATCCCATGTCTACATACCAATATGCATGGCACCTATCTCCCTATGTGACTATAATGATTCATTAATGCACATCCACTTTCCATTTCATCAATGAGTGAAATATCACCAAATAATCACATCACATAATAAATGAATCACCCTCTAGTGAAATGAAATTCAACTATAAAAACACACAATAAGATCAATAATTTCTACCTTGGGTACTGGGGTTTTACCTCATACATGGGTTAGATACTCCCTATAATGATCTCATTAACAAGACACAACTAATTATATTTTCTTATCTACCATATGAAATAATAAGACCCTAGAAAATAACTTCTTTGATACCAATTTGTCACGACCCGTCCTCGGGGCCCGTGTCGTGGCTACCCCAAGCACGCCTTCTATAGGCTATGGGATGGCGACTAGCACCAAAGGCGAAAATCTCGATAACTGGGAAGGCATTGACTTTATAATAGTAAACAAACACCACATAGTACAATCAGAAGTAATACACTAAGTAAAAAAGAAAGTGCTGAAAAGTAAATGGGTTAGAATACAAACCCAACTGAAAAGTACAGCTACAACTGAACGAAAGTACAACAGAAAAGACCAAAAGCTGGGAAAAAGAAGCAGCTCCGGGGTCATCCACCTTGGATCCTACCCGAAGGTCAGGTACAGATAGCGAAGCTCCAAGATCATCCACCACAGATCCTACCTGAAGGGTAGGCACAGATATCCTCCTCAACTCTCTCGCCCATCAACCTCATCTGAGTAAAATCTTGTCGTGAAGTCCACCTCAGGATACTGACTCATCGTGAGGTCCACCTCTGGGAACCATCCATTCCTCGAACACTCGGCCGTCAGCGCTGTCCGTCGTCTGCATCCAACACAACGAGGTGAGGGAAAAGCCTGTGTAGGGGTGAGTATAACGATACTAAGTAGGTACCCGTAGACTCTCAAGGTCCCACTAAATCCAACAAGGATAACCAAAAAAAATATCTAACAGATAACCCTTACTTATGTATAAGACCATACTTATACCTAAGTTATCAAGTAGCCCATCTCAATCATGAGGTATCACACAGACATGAAATCAACAGATAACCACTACTTAAGTATATGCCCATACATATAACTAAGTTATCAATTAACCCATCTCAATCATGAGGGAAACACAAAGATCATTGAATCAGCTCAGACCAGGATTTTCATTAATGATACCGAAACCACAACTGCTGGAGAACTCCTCCTCATTGAGTACAGTAGCTCTGCCACAACTCCGAGGTGCTACTCACTAACCTTAGACTGCTGAGGTACTCCTCCTGTCGAGTACCGTAGGTCCGCACCCAAACACAGTTGTGCTCCCCGCCTGGGGTATGCTGCCCAAACACAGTAGCGGTTCCCCTAATTGCCTACAAAGGTACTCCTCATGCCGAGTACCGTGGGTCTGCTGCCAACTACCAGGAGCTCCGTCCACCGTGGGTATGCCGCCAAATACCGGGCGCTACTTCAACTGGGCTAGTCGACTCACTCCAAGTCAAATCGGTCAAGCAGTCGTCAAGTCCACAACTACTAGGTATCCACACTCCACACACTCGTCTCCGGGAGATTCTGCTCCACAAGCTACTGGTCGACACTCCACGTATCACAAAGTCCCTCAAAGAATTATCATAAGGTACCGCCTCGTCACAGGGGTCTCAACGCAATAGACAGGGCGTCAATCAGATGCTCAGTCTGTGTGTTATTAGCCTTTTCGTCTCAGGGGCCCGGTTGGTTTCATGTATGAACCAACCCAACCATATCTCAAATGTACCCCGAACTCTCATAGGTTATACTCATAGGGACCATTTCTCAACGTGATTACCAACACCGCTGATAGTTCGTCAAATGGACGTCCGGTCTGAAAGTTATCGGGTTTTCCGTTCTAGGGGCCCAGTTGGATTTTGGGTACAATCCAACCTGGAATTTTTCCATCCGTGTCCAAACCATAGGTGAAGTATACCAAAAGAACCGTCTCACTAAAAGGAATCCAACAAAGTTAGCAGCACGTCAATCAGATGTCTGGAGCTCATGTTATAACCATTTCCACTCTGATGGCCCGGTTGGATTCGGGATCGAACCAACCCAGCCATACCCAAAATTTACCAAAATCTTGAGTGTAATATAGTGAAACGACCATCTCGATCAAAAGATCCCTATGCAACTGACGATGCGTTGATCGTGGGTTCGTAGCCCATGATATGGGTGTTTGAACGAACCTGATCCGGAAATAGAGGGTCTGGGCCCGGTCCGACTCGACCCAATACCCCCTGGGGCAGAACGTACCGGGTCTACCCGAATCGGGTTCGGGTCTGGCCCAGTTGGGCGTGGCTGGGTACGGCTTGCGGCCCAGCTCGGAAGCCGGTCACGGCTCGGCTCGCAGCCGAGTGGGGTGCGAAGGGGGGCGCCGCCCCCGTGTCTCCAAAATGGCGGACCCTTCGGATCTGCCCTAGGGTTCTGTCAGAGGGGTTACACCCCCCCCCCCCCCCCCGGTTTTCTGAAACGGAAGACCCTAATGGCTGACCTTGGTTGTAACCGCGGGACTCCTGCGGGTCCCACCTTCCGGTGGCGCCGGCGACCGGTTGTCCGGCTGCCCCTGCTGGACTGGTGTGGCCTAAGGCCACAGCTCTCGCTCAACTGGAAAGGTGCACTGTCTCCGTGCCCCTCCACCATGGCCCGCTCTGGTCGCAACCTCCCTCGGGTTCTCTGGCATGGCACGATGGCGCTGCGCACCACCGCCACGACCCTCTCCATGCCATGGTTATCTTTGTTCCCGCGCTGTGCAACGGCACCGCGCCACCTTTGCCACAATTCGTCAAGGTTGATCCAAAAGAAAGAGGGGATGATAATTGGTCATGTTTGTGCGTTCTAATGTCCTCTCGTTATTTCGATAACATTCGGGCAAATTAAACGAGATACTTCAATGACATAACAAAGCACAATTTTAATTCATTAAAATTGAACGTAAACCCTACAACTTCCAGCAACAATTTATTCCCAACCCACAAGGAGAACATTCACGGATCAACTTGATATTAACATGATCCACATTCATTGTTTTGAGAATGAATGATTAAAGGGAATAAAATAATACTTAATTAAAAACCCTACCTTGTATTGATCATCGTTCGCGTTTTTCAAGCACTATGGTTGATGGCGTCATTTCCATCGTCGTCTGTGTGCGCCCGAGGTGATGAAGTCTCCATTTTTATCACGGAGAGAAGAAAAGGATTGCGCATTGTTGATCTTTGTGGATTCGATGCTCTATGTCAAAGAGGTGTCATTCTTCTCAGAGAGGATGATGTCCTTTCAACGATGGTGGAGCTTCCTTTCTTCTTTACACAAGTCTCTCTCCCCAAAATCCCACACAAAAAGCCAACCCAAATTAAAATAAGGTCACACATTATTTTAATTGTTTATGCCAAGCAATTCAAAATTCAAGAATTCAAAGACTTCATTAACTAATTGAAAATGTTCAATTAATTGTATAATGTGTGTTGGCAAGAGTTAAGAGGGAGAGAGATAGAAGGTGGAAAGGGTTAACATAATTAATTCCAAGGGGTTAAGGGGTTATAGAAAAATGAAAAGGTTGGCGCTCATGTGGGCCCCACCTTACCGTTATCCTCACATGGGTAGTTAGGATGCTAGTGGGTCCCACTCTAACTCTCCCATGTAGGATAGAACCACCTTAGAATAAGAAATAAAATTGTACCACAATTTTATTCACTTTTTTTTAATCTACATTTTTTCAAACATCTCCTTCCAGGAAAACGCTTCATCGATAAAGGTCCTCTTAAGCAATTACTGGCACTGTGAATTCATCGGTGCCCTCTAATTTAAATTCTTAGCACCGGTTCAAAAGATATAAAAACTCGCTCAGTTGTTCAGTGAACGTACCCGAGCTAATCTTTGGAAATTGATTCTGGGAACATCGGGCCTCGAAATCAGGTACTGTCTGAAACTGAGCACCCGTAAAATTACAGAAAAATTATGAAAAAAAAATTTTACTTGAAATATTTGGGTCTTTACATTACTCCCACCTCAAGGCTCTACATCCTCGTAACGCTACAACAAAAAAGAGGGAAACTAAAGGAGGTACTGAGCACGCATCTGAGCCTCCCGCTCCCATGTTCTCTCTTGTAGGTTCCCGTGCTACCAACAAAATCGCACAAGAGGAATCGACCATACTGGTAGGACCCGCTCATGTCGATCCGCATCTTCTACTGGAACCCCGTAGAGGCCGCCCCGTCATCGAAGTCCAGCTCTTCGTGGTCAATGATGACGTATAGTTCGTGCACACATCTCCTCGGCTGAGATACGTGGATGACATCATGCACCCGGTGCGTCTATGGTGGAAATTCTGGGAGGTAAGCCAGCTTTCCTACTCTGTTGGGGACCTGGAAGGTCCGTTTAACCTCGGAGATTACTTTCCGCCTCAGCCACATCTCCGTAGACCCCGTCCAGTTGAGACCTGTCTGAATATGTGGTTGTCACCCTTAAACTCCAGTGGACTTCTCTCCTATCAGCATAGGACTTTTGTCTACTCTGTGCAGTCTTCATTTTCTCTTGGATGATCTGCACCTTTTCCGTCGTAACCTGAACCATCTCTGGTTCTACACGAGCTGAATCTTT
This sequence comes from Viscum album, assembly GCA_963277665.1. Lineage (NCBI taxonomy): Eukaryota > Viridiplantae > Streptophyta > Magnoliopsida > Santalales > Viscaceae > Viscum > Viscum album. The sequence goes on from OY728151.1 coordinate 1,879,058,869, forward strand.
TACTATCCGCAAAGGATATCTGAAACGCATTTGACTGCTGTCTCGCCACTCCTAATAGCTGAAATCCCGATCTCCTACTAAGAGAATCTGTTACAACGTTCCCCCTCTCCAGGTGTATAAACTTTCTCGAAGTCATAGTCCTAGAGGAATTCAAGCCATCACTGCTATCCCAGGTTCATGTCCTTCTAAGAGAAGATACACATGAGACTATTGAGTTGGAGAGAACCGTAAACTATTTTCTCAAGAAACAATGGTTGAGACTAGCCAATTTTAAGAACTCATCTCCACCCTTCTTCTTCTACGTTCGACCAAAGAGCTACTAGGATTTATCCTCTACCAAAAAGAGAAATCTAGTCTAATCCCCTTGATGAACCACGTTCTTCACCTAATATAGTCAATCCTGACATGAACAATACTATTTATTTCCATGGACGACGTAGTAAGGCCTCGACACAACTACCAAGAGATCCAACCATTACTCTCACCTCCAAGGGTCGAGTCACACTGTTGGCAGTACTGTTTGGTCATTGGGTCTCCTCCAGTTGGTATCTCGAAAGTGACGGTCAAGTCAACGGTTTTAAACTGGATCCTCTTAGTAACAACCATATAGAGAGGACATTAAAGAAAACACCAAAAATAAAGGTGTCTTTTATTACTGCATCTCAAAGTACAAAGACACATTCAACCACAAAAACAAAAAAAAAGAATTCTAGAAGAACCAATAACAAAGTCCTCCATGCCTGGAACTAGTCTTGCTCCTGTCCACCTACTTCCGAAGCTCCATTTCCTTGTCCACCGCTCGGCCGCTGCTCATGATTTTTCTGCTGCTACTATCTCGGTGGCTCCTCCAACACCTGTGGATCAACTGTGTGGGGAGTTAGACAATCATGTGCCAGGTGACCCTGCTTGCCGCATGAACAGAACTTTCTGCTCCTCATATGGCTGGCTCTGTTTCTACCCTTGGTGCCTCGCACTACCGAACCTAAAACTTGTGGTCTCCCACCTGTTGGACTGGTCCTCTTGGACCTCTGCATCATCTGTCTCCTACCTATAGATGACTTGGCTACTGATGAAAAACCCTGCAGTAAGGGAAGTAGCTCCTGAGCATGCTCGGAGTGTAGTGTCTCTTGTATGAACTCCACCACGAAGAAGGTCTCGAAGTCTCCCCAGGTGAAGGTCATCCCATCACAAAACTAGAACTTGTGGCTCCAAGACCTCTGAGATACCCCCTAGAAGAGGCTAACAGCTAGGTACACCATCAAGTCTGCGGGTGTCCCAGCTATGTGGAAAGCTCATGTTACAAGCTCCAGCCAGTGACCAACCATCTGATAATTTGACTTGCCTCAAAACGTCAGAGGCCTATGATGTTAGAACTCGTGCATCACGCTCAAGCGGCGTGCACTCTCTTCTGGTGTCTCAACTGGTAGAGGTCCTTATACTGAGGCCTCACTACTCAGTGAGCTATCATCGCGCTCTCCACTCAGTACCTGTGCTGTATGACTAGGTTCAGACATCCTGAAAGAAACAGATGTGACACAGTCAAAAGATTTTACCTAGTGAGCTGACCTGGTTTGAGCTATTTTAAAATAAACCTTTTTGAAAACACACATGCAATTAATGTTTCCATGCATTGAGTCGAAAATCAATAGTCAGGGTCCTGATATATGGATACGTCGCCTGGCCGCACCAAAACTAGACTCCCTGAACTGAAAACCACACGTAGTACCCTTAACACTATTGCTTCGCAGAAAAGAAATACCAGAGTCCTATGTTCTGCGGTAGAACCGACTCCTCTAATACCAATTTGTCACGACCCGTCCTTGGGGCCTGTGCCGTGACTACCCCAAGCCTGCCTTCCATAGGCCATGGGCTGGCGACTAGAACCAAAGGCCTAAATACCGATAACTGGGAAGGAATTTCCATTATAAAATAAAAAAACACCGTAGAGTACAAGCGGAAGTAATAAACTAAGTACAAAAGAATGTGCTGAAATGTAAATGGGCCAGAATACAAACCCAACTGAAAAGTACAACTACAACTGAACGAGAGTACAACAGAAAAGACAAACAGCTGGGAAAAAGAAGCATCTCCTGGGTCGTCCACCTCGAATCCTACCTAAAGGGTAGGTACAGATAGCACAACTCTTGGATCGTCCCCCACGGATCATACGTGAAGGGAAGGTAGAGATAGCTTCCTCAACACTCTCACCCGTCAACATCCTCTGAGTACCATCTTGTCATGTAGTCCACCTCTCGATACTGACTCGTCATGAGGTCCACCTCCGAGTACCGTCCATTCCTGAAACACTCGGCCCCGTCAGCGCTATCCGTCATCTGCATCCAACACAATGAGGTGCAGTTATAACCCATGCAGGGGTGAGTATAACGATACTCAGTAGGGACCTTGAGACCCTCAAGGCCTCACTAAATCCGAAAAGGATAACCACAACGAAGGATCTAACAGATAACCCCTACATAGGTATAAGCCCATACTTATACCTAAGTTATCAAGTAGCCCATATCAATCATGAGGTATCACACAGATATGAAATCAACAGATAACCACTAATTAGGTATATTCCCATACATATACCTAATTTATCAAGTAACCCGTCTCCATCATGAGGAAAACACAAAGATCATTGACTCAGCTCAAACTAGGATTTTCATCAATGATACTGAAACAAAAACTGTTGGAGAACTCCTCCTCTGTTGAGTATAGTAGCTCTACCACGACTTCGTGGTGCTGCTCATTAACCTTAGACTGCTGAGGTACTCCTCCTATCGAGTACCGCAGGTCCGCACCCAAACACAGTAGTGCTCCCCGCCAGGGGTCTGCTACCCAAACATCGTAGCGGTTCCCCTAATAGCTTACAGAGGTACTCCTCCTGCCGAGTACCACGGGTCTACTTCCAACTAGTAGGTGCTCCGTCCACTGTGGGTTTGCCGCCAAATACCGTGCGCTCCATCCACTGGGCTAGTCGACTCACTCCAAGTCGAATCAGTCAAGCATTCGTCAAGTCCACAGCTACTAGGTCCCCACACCCCTCACGCTCTTCTCTGGGGGGATCCGCTCCACGAGCTACTGGTCGATACTCCATGTATCAAAAAGTTCCCACAAAGAAGTATCATAAGGTACCGCCTCATCACAGGGGTCTCAACGCAATAGACGGGGCGTCAAACGGAAGCCAAGTTTATGTGTTATTAGCATTTTCATCCCGGGGGCACGATTGGTTTTGTGTACGAACCAACCCGACTGTATCTCAACAGTACCCTGAGATCTCATAGGGTATACTCATAGGGATCTTTCCTCAATGTGATATCCAACCCCGCTGACGGTTCGTCAAACGGACTTCCGGTCTGAAAGTTATCGGCTTTTCCATTCCAGGGGCCCGGTTGGATTTCGGGTACAATCCAAACCAGCCTTATTCCATAAACATCCAATCCTCAGGTGAAGTATACCAAAAGATCCGTCTCACTAAAAGGAAACCAACATAGTCGACGACACGTCAATTGAACATATGGAGCTCAAGTTATAACCGTTTATGCTCTGAGGGCCCGGTTGGTTTTGGGTTCGAACCATCCTGGCCATACCCAAAATTTACCGAAAGATTGAATGTAATATTACAAAATGAACTTCTCATTCCAAGTATCCCTACGCAACCAACGGTGCATCGATCAGAGGTCTGTAGCCCAAGATATGGGCGTTTGAATGAACCTGGTCCTGAAATAGGGGGTTTGGGCCCGGTCTGACCCGGCCCAATACCCCCTGGGTCGGCCCGAACCAGGTCGACCGGACCCGGGTTCGGGTCCGGACCAGTTGGGCGAGGCCCGGCCCGCGGCGGGGCATGGCTTGCGGCCCAGCTCTGAAGCCGGCCGCGGCTCGGCTCGCGGACGGGCGGGGTGCGAAGGGGGGCACCGCCCCCTTGTCTCCAAAACGGTGGACACGTGGGGTCTGCCCTATTGTTCTGCCAGCCTTGGTTGTAACTGTGAGACCCCCGCGGGTCCCTTCTTCATGTGGAGCCAGTGGCCGGTTGTCCGGCTGCCCCTGCTGGACTACTGCAGCCTAAGGCAACGACTCTCACTCGACCGGTGCGGCGCGCCGGCGCCGCACCCCTCCATCGCGGCCCGCTTCTACAGCTGCCTCCCTCGGGTTCTCCAGCATGGCACGATGGCGTCGCGCGCCACCGCCGTGGCCCACTCCGGTCGTGGTCCCTTCGGCCTCACCGGAGGGGCGCGACGGTGCCACACACCACCGTCGCGGCCCACTCCGATCGCAGTTCTCTTCATTCCCACGTGGTGCAACGACATCACGCCGCCTTCACCACAATTTCTCAACATTGATCAACAAGAAAGTGGGGAGGAGAATCGGCCGTGTTTGTGCGGTCTGATCTCCTCCCGTTATTTTGATAACATTCAGCCAAATTAAACAAGATACTTCAACAACATAACAAAGCACAATTTTAATTCATTAAAATTGAACTTAACCCCTAACACATCCGACAATAATTTATTCCCAACCCGCAAGTAAAACATTCGCAGATCAAATTGATATTAACATGATCCATGTTCTTTATTTTTAGAATGAAATAATCAAGGGAATAAAATCATACTTAATTAAAAACCCTACCTCCTATCGCTCAACGTTCGCATTTGTCAAGTGCTACGGATGATGGCATCGTTTCCGTCATCATCAGTGTGTGCCCGAGGTAATGATGTCTCCTCTTTTTTCACCGAGAGAAGAAGAGGATTGGGCGTCGTTGATCTTCTTGGATTTGGTTCTCTACGTCGAAGAGGTGTCGTTCTTTGCGGAGAGGATGATGTCATTTCAACGATGGTGGGGCTTCCTTTCTTCTTTACACAAGGTTCTCTCCCCAAACTCCCACACAACTAGCCATCCCAAATTAAAATATGGACACCCCGTATTTTAATTTTTTATGCCAAAACATTCAAAATTCAAGAATTCAAGCACTTTATTAATTATTTGAAAATGTTCAATTAATTGTATAAAGCGTGTTGGCAAGAGTTAAGAGGGAGAGAGAGAGAGAAGGTGGAAAGGGTTACATAATTATTTCGAAGGGGTTATGGGGTTATGGAAAAATTAAAAGGTTGGGGCTCGTGTGGGCCCCACCTTACATTTATCCTTACATGGGTAGTTAGGATCCTAGTGGGTCCCACCCTAACTCCCCCATGTAGGATAAAACCACCTTAGAAAAAGAAATAAAAATGTACCCCAATTTTATTCACTTTTTATTTAATCCACATTTTTTTAAACATCTCTTCCCTAGGAAACAAATCTTCGATAAAATTACTCTTAAGTAATTACCGACACTACGGATTCATCAGTGCCCTTAGATTTCAATTTCGATCACCGGTTCAAACGATAGAAAATCCAGCTCGTTCGTTCACTGAACATACCCGAGCTAAACTTAGGAAATTGATTCCGGGCACACCAGGCCTCGGAATTAGGTGTCGTCTTAAACTACGCACTTGTAAAATTCCAAATAAATTGAGAAAAAAAATATTTGAAATTTACGGGTCTTTACAATACCACTTTTCACTTCCCCAAAATAGGATCCACAAAACCAGTGAGTTAGGATGAGTCACCACAAGATATTAATCATGCCCCATTTACTTCAGAGGTTGATAACTAGCAGTGAGGGTCTAAACAATCACATGGGGATACAATAACTTCTTTACTAGAGTAAGTCACATAAATTATCATATGAAATAGAAAAACAATATGAAATAATCTATAAACATGGATTACTAAACAATTCAAAAATTGGGTAAAAACCACAACCAATAATAAATGTGTGATGTCAAGATAACAACTCCAAAAGTGAAGGAAATCCAAAATAAAGATAAATAGATGAATCCCCAAAATGGGTCCCAACTCTAAGACAAAATCCTTATCCATGCATATACCAAGACCAACTCAACTCTCTACCACCAGGCCTTTGACCTTATCAGAACCTACAATAGTGAAGTCTACTCAGGTACCCAATGAAGGCCTAAGAAGGGCTGCAGTTTAACTCATTAGGCCACCACAAATGGTGTCTAGAAAATATCATGTCTAAAAATATTGTACATGTAATTATGAATTAAAAATACAAGGTAAACCAAAGGACAATTTGGTTTCCATGAGATAATAATTTATACTTTGACCATTTATATCATTATTACTATTATCATCACTTATATGATCTTCTTTACTTAAACCACTTTCGTCATGTGTTCATTGGGTTAGGAATTTACATCATTTATACATGGTTTTAAGGTATTAAATCACTATTTTTTAGGGGATAAGTCAAGTATCTATCTCACTAGGGGTAAATACATCACAAAAAATACATTACACACACCTCAAAGCCTCGGTCCGAGTAGTCTCATTGAATGAAACTGTTAGGGGAATTGATCCTCCATCCCATTTTCTAACCCATGCTTTTTGGGGTGGAGTTTAGAGCCTTAGTCTCTCTCAACCCACGAGCGTATATCATCAATTCAATACCCCACACCACCAAGCCATGTGCACATTCTTTTTTATCCAATCACCACACAAATACCATATCACAAACCATACTAAAAATAATACACATAAAAATCACTATCCATAACAATTGACATGGGAATTAATATTACACCATAACCTAATAACGCATTTACCATTTACATTTCATACCCTATTTTGACCAATCCTTATTCTCATGCCCCAACTTTTTAGGCATGTTTATGGATTCCATTTATGCTAACCCATTTAACATATTCATTAATTCACTTATGAAAATAAATTTCACATATTCCTCAATTCCAACACTATTACTGATTTAAAAAATTAATTATTTCATATTCACAATCCCTCTTATGAATTTATAATATAATTCATAAGATATTTAAAAAAAATTCAATTACCCCACATTATGAATTTTCATGTCATGCGAAACAACCCCTTAGTGAATTATCAAACCCAGTAAAAACCATTATTATTCTATTTCCAACTTTAGCAACCATATTATAATGTTCTTAGAGGGCTTTAAATTATCACACGTCATCCCTACACTTAACCTTCCCAATTTCTAGTTTTGGGAATGTCGGGGCACCCCATGTGTGGCCTTAAATTAGTCAAATCATCCTCTATGCATCCCATAAAGATCACGAGGGGTTCAATTCATCATTTAGATGCTCAATTTAACAAATATCACAAAAAGAATCAAAATAAAAACAAGAGGTATCCATGAATGCAACCAAACATGAAAAAATTCGACAAAACGACTATGGGATGTAACTTGTTGTCCACCAATATTGAATCTACTGATGGTATCACTATTAATCATAGCCTTAGATAAAGATTCAAGAACCACTTGAAGTTTCAACCTAAAATTTACATGAGAAAGGGGCTTTTATATCTTCATAATAAGATAACCCATGATAGATTACCTAACATGGAAAAGAGAGATAAAAGAGGGATTAGAATTACTCAAAGCTTCGATCTGCAACCAAAGGTGATCCAAATGGATTAGGAATGAGGGAAATTGATCCTTGGGATCCCCTGAGAGTTTAGGTTCATCACTATGGAAGGAGGTAGCAGAAAGGGGATAAAAATATGGTCAAAAATTAAAAATCATGAGGCGAGAGAAACTATAAATTCTCACATTTTAAAGGGTGCGTAGTTTTGTTGCATGATTTTCCAAACCATGCAAAAACTGTGTGCCATCCACTGTCTAAGTGGAGTTTGGTTACATGGTTACCTGGGGATCTCTGTACAGTTCACCAATAATGCACCAACCATTTAGAATTCCACTATCCAAGGATTACTAGTTTGTCTCTCTGCCTTGCATGGTTTTCAAAATTGTGCACCTCTTACTACTAGTTAGCATGGTTTGGGAACATGGTTTACCCTAATGGTGAGACAACCATGAAACATGCACATATTGACCATTTTCCATTTTATTCCATGCCTCGAACCCCCATAACTCCCTAAATATTCCTCATACACCTGGTGAATAATTAATTAATTAATTATAAGGGATTCAAATAAAAATTTACACAAGGATATACCTCCGTAAAAACAAGGATATTATTGTGTAGAAGTAAATAGCTAGGCTAGGTAAAAAACCATGTTAGTTTAGGGACATGGGAATGTACCCCATGAATGGTACAAAGTGTGTATCCATTTCACATGCCATGTACCTAGTTCATTTACATGTCCAGGCCAGTGGGAGTCCACATCCATGTGGTGTTTAGGAGTAAAAATTTCGTATCCATGGGTACACACTGTGTACTAACCCATTTTATCACGTCTTGGGTTTTTCATATATTTTTACATAGGAGTCATTATTGGACCCATGAGTTGTTTATTCTAAGTTTCTATTCATGTAAATCACAATGTTAATTCCTGTGAGGTTTTTTGGTAAATATTGAGTGGTGTTTCAGGCCTTTAATTAATGAATAGGTTCTTCCTCCAGTTATTTTATTTAATTTTTACTAACATAGAGAACTATTTTGAGATGATCCATGAGATATAATACTTGACCTATTCTTATGTAGCTATTATTTTCAGGATTTTTCCTAGGTGAGATTTTCCCTTTTGGACTAAGAGTCCATGAGACCAGTTACGATTGAGGATCCCTTAGAGGATTAATATACTTATTTTTTGACCTATAGGATCCTTTATAGGACACCTATATCTTCTATCTAGTTACCGACAATCCCCAGTGGGATGCCTTTTCTTATATGCTGACATAGTGAGTCTCTTTTAAGATCCCTTTACTTGTATACAATTTTGAGGATCCCATGTAGTATGCCTCTTGTACTCACGCTTTATTAAGGGTCCTATTTATGGGGCCTTTTAGATATACCATTCTGAGGATCCCATATAGGATGCCTCTATTTTCTTACCAATTGAGAATCCCTTGTTAGATTAATTATTTAAATTTCCCAATTAAATATCTCATTTAGGATTCATTCACTATTTTTAGACCTGGAGGATCCCAATTAGGATTCCTCTCAATGTTTTTACTTGAGGGACCCCTCAGCTGCCCAATGTTTGTCCGAACCTAAGATAGTATGTCGAGTTTGGGTAAATATGGTAGTGGGTGTCACCATTGAACCCATGCTGAACTTGTAAACCAATGGGGATGCAGAAGTAGTATTGGGTTAGGAATTTGGACACCCTCACTCTTTTTTCACATGTTTTCTACTGACAAAGTTATTTTTAGCAGAGGTGCTTCCTAGTTGGTGGATGTTGAGCTGATGTGAGGCATCTTCCTTTCTTTTTGGATTCCCATTCATTCTTCCTGAGACTCTTCTTTCTTTTTGGGATGATTATACATGATTTCCTAGGATAATGATTATCATCCATGTTATTTTTAATATTTACTTGTATACCCATAGGTATGACCATGGATATGGCTATTAAGCTTGTATATTTGATTATTATGTTATTGGTATGTCCAGAGGTGTTTCCTAGAATCTAGATATTGAGCCTTACATGTTTTATATCGAATTTCTTGGACATCTCTATATTCATAGATCCTGATGACATTTTATGTCTTGAGTGATACTTGGATTCCCATTGCAGGAATTCCTTGTATGGACTCAGAGGCTTGATGGATTTTATGACCCGAGTGATACTTGGAATCACCAATATAGGAATGCCTTGGACAGACACATATGCTAGATTATTATGATAGTTGATGCCTTGGATGAGATATTTGATTCATGATTCCATTATATTCCATGGAAATTATTTCCATGTATATTTGTTACAATAATGGATTCCTTGGATGATTTTTTTCCATGGGTCTTCATTCTATAGGATACCATGGGCCTTGGTACCCCTTGGAAATTGATTTTTGTGCTTTCATTAGACATGGTATGTTGAAATGATTCTTTGAACCCACTCAATTATTTAATGAGTTTAAAATAAGATGATCTTTGGAATCAGTGAGGATTCCTTGGTCTAAAATACCTTGGATCCATCCCTTCATGGTTTGACACTTGATTATACGATGTGGTCATAATGGATGTTATACATGTGATTACAAAACACAGTTAGATGTGGATTCCATGATCTTTATACCATGTATCCATCACTTGGGGTTTGACCTCTGATTACCCAACATATTCCCTAGTTAGTTGTAGTTACCTTATATAAGATTTATTATCGGTATACGGTATCCTTGTTTACAGTTATTGGATGTGATTATGGGTGAACCCAGGTGCAGGAAAAGTATCCCCCTATTGTGACGTAGCTTGCTTATAAATTTTCATAGCATTGGATGAAGCAGGTACATTTCAATTAGGATTATAGACCCAAATAACGACTTCATGATACATGACTTTATTAGAATTACATCTAGCTCAATCCCCTTTTATAGGATGTCCAAGTGATCGAGATTATGGAGCCAAGAATCTACTACAATTGGATGTGATTTCATTCACTTAATCATGGATACTCATAATTATGTATGTATGTTTATTTTAAGGACTATACATGTATAATTATATATATATGAACATCCATGGTTTCACATGCCCTGTTGGGTGGGATTAAAAACCTATGGTTTTACTATGGTTTCACATTTATTGTTTTTACTTACCTTTTATTTATTTATCAGATAGGCTGAACATATTGTTGTTTCATAAACTTTTACAATCATATTTTATAGTTTCCTCATTGGGGTTTCCTATTAAGATTATTTCTCACTCTTGAACATTCACCTTAGTGTATGTGTAGATGGTATGTCTACTTTTCTGGTTGAGCATAATTTCATGGTGAATAGAGTTGTGGCCCATAGTTGAATGATCGATGGAACTACACATGTGGGTTCTTATGAACATGTTGTGGAAGATAGATAGTGTTTGGATACTGGGTATGTTTTTGGGATTAGTGTTTTTAGTAGATTCCTATAATTTTATATTAGTTTCTTTGTATTTTTATTTCTCTATGATTAGCCAGTGGGTGACCGGTGTTTTATTGTATAGACCAACTATTCGGGATTTTAATGCATTTCATTTATTATTAAAACATGTTCCATTTCTGTTTATTTATTTGTTTAACACTCTTTTTTTCAATAGTGTATGATAGAAGTTTATTTCTGAAGTTTTCTTACACTAATATAAAGGAATAGTCTCCCTACTATCGCACCCTAGGCCCTTGTTTCAAGTAGGTAGCCTCTGGTGTATGGAGAGGAATGCTTGAGGTTTAGTAACCCACTGGATCAGAGCACCATATCAATGGAATCTGGGTTGGGATGTGAAAAAACCATTAAATTTAATCAATAATTTTACTATCATGATTAGATAAGGCATAATCAATATCGAAAGATAAATTGATGAAAACACATTCTATGAAATTAATAAATTGAGAATGAAATGAATCCATATATATTATCATTGTGAAGTTATGCAGGCTAATAATAAGTGAATTATTAATAATGTAGATATTTAATTATTAGATTTCATGATCATTGGAATCATGATAACACTACTTTCGAGACCCTTCAAAAGATAGTTTAAAAACGATGGGTATATATATACTAGAATCACATTTAACTAAAGTTAGAGAATTGATATGTCTTATGAGACTACAGATGCATCAAAGGGATATTTATAACCATTTACACAATTATCTACATGTCTAATGCATTCATCATATATCAAATTATTTATTTCATTATTAAATATTATTCCTTATCAATAAATTTCTGTATCGAGAAAGGAATATAGATTAACAACAATTTCCCCACTCAATCATATAAATTCTAATGAAAAATACATTATGTTGAAATGATATAAAGTTTAAGTAATAATTATATCCATTGAGAATAATATTGATATTTATAGGACATGTAATGTCCAAAGAAAAATTATCATAAAAATTGATTGTGTCAAGGGAGAGTAAACAATCACAAAATAATGTGTGCTTGCACAAATATTATTTTTACCTCCTTATTAGCATTTAAAGTGTATCCCCTTAAAGAAAAAACATGAAAAAAATTAATCATTATAAAAAAATGTCATTCATATTAAATATAGCTACGGGGTAGTATAAATACTAAAAAAATTGAATAGACGAATATTAACATATACATATCAATGAAATATAAATTGAGAATAAATCACTTATAATGATCATAACGTAGAAGTGAGAGTTAATTCATGAATAAATTATGTGTTTCAAATGTAAATCCACATAAAAAAAATTAGAAATAAAACAAAATATAATCTGATGTTTTTACACACATAATCTTAGAATATAAAAGACAATGAATAAGTAATATAAACCACTGAAAATAAATTGAGTAATGAAATTCATTACCACTTGGTATTTTTAATTCAAATACCCTTAATGAAATAAATAAAATAAAGACATAAAATACCATTAAGTATGAATTATTTATAATTTTACATGAATAAATAGAATTATATACACCATAAAAATAAAATAGGCTTGTGACATTACAATATGCATCAATAGAGAGAAATTGAGATGAAGTCCCATACCTCACACTTTAGTTTATTTGAAAATGGTTTAATATCATGTTTAATGGTTTAAAACAAGATAATAATTTATACTAGATTAATATTTATATTTATAAATTCATATATCATCCTCTTAAAACACTTTACCATAACTCTGATAACAATATTTCAATATTTTCATTGTTTATCGTGTTAATAACCTTGTTTTCTCGTGAATTTTATTTAATTAAAGTTATAGTGATTGAAAATATTATAATTATGAATGATATATAAATTTATATAAATTTTATAAATACTATAATTAATCATTAAATTAATTTTTTTAAATATTCTTGAAGGTTGAACTTGGAAAATCAATCGCATCGCTTCGTGGAGACGGTAAGTCATACGTACGCATGAGAGACGATATCATTCAATTAACTTGTGACAGGGTAAGGATGTGTATGATATATTAATAAACAATAATCAATATCACTTCATCTATATCATATATATTCATTAAATCAATCATAATTACTATTTATGTAAAGCGTAATGGATAAATGAATCACACCTCTTTATATGCTTGTTGTCCGCCTAGCACACAAGCGACGTTATTGAATTTTAAACAACATGGAATGTCAGGAAGAATATGTGATATTATAATTAAATAATTATAATAAAAACAAAAATATAATATTAATGTGCTAAATCCATAATTATATACATATATTAATGTGTGTGGTGGAAAAAAATTACATTGGTTTACAAGGAGTTAGTTTTTCGTACACACGATTGATGGTTTTATTTCCCATTTTATGGATGTGGAGAGGGATATAGGTCTGGAATTAAAAATAATAACATATAATTATATGTAATATACTTATTTCATTATATAATAATGGTTTAATAATACTTACCATAGGTGGAATAAGGAACAAAAAACACTCATTTAGGAACATTACTACTTATTTAGATGACCTCTTTCGATTTTCACCAAAATCCTTCATATGATATAATATTGATGAAACTATGGGATAAATAATGTTTTATGGGATTAAAGAATTTATTTGGATAGTTATTGTTCAAAAAAATGTGTATGGGAGTCTGAGGTGTGTAAGTGTGGGGGTGGCCTATTATTTGTGGGGGAGAGGGCACACATGATTTTTTTTTTGAAAGAATCAAGTAAAAAACATTTTTATCATGTCACAGCCCTAAAAAGGAAAAATTATATAAAATTAGAGGTTATAAGGTCTAAGTACTTCCATAAAATTGGTATTTTACAAGTTGGATGGTCATTTTATCAAATATAATTTTAGTTTGACCCCATATTGAATCAATTTTCACCTTGTCAACAATAAGAAATTTTTACTTATTTTACAATTCATAATGGTCAAAAAATAAGTTTACCTTATTATATAAAATAAATAATTATGATTCAATATATAAAATCAATTTTTCCAAATTCAGTTCACATTTGTGTTAGAATCCAATTTAAAATTATACCCACACAAGCTATTAGAAAACAGTTTCCAAAAAGGAAATTCTCATAAGTGTAGAACGTTCTAACATAAAAATTCACAATGAAATGTAATCAAATTACAAAAATTATATAAATTGAAATATTTTTTAACTAATTTATATTTATAAAAAATTAAAATAGAATGTAATCTTGTATATTTTGAAAAAGTAGTTTTCAATGAAATTTAGTATTTTTCACTATTTGTCAAAAAATGAATCTTTCTAGAAAAATACCAAAAAATCACCATAAGATAAGAATGAAATTGTGATTTTAAAATTGAAATTAAAATTTTAAAATAAATTTAAAAAAGCGGTAAAAATTAATTTTAAATTATGTAAACCAATAATGACTAAAACTACATTATATAAAAATAATTTTTTTAGAAATTGTTATTTTTCATTCAAATCATCTTTTTTTAATTATTGTCTATAAGTGGCCAATATTTAAATAATTTAGTTAGTAAAATTAATACATGAGAATTAAATATGTAGGTTATAACTATATAAATGTTCATTTAGGCTCAGGTTTTCATGTTCCCTAATCTATCAAAGAGATCAATTTATTTAAAAAGAAATACTTCCTAATGACTTAAGATTTTAAATTATCTTCTATGATCGATATTTCCCGTCATATACACTATATATAAGTTTAATATTTTAAAATTTAAGGGTGGTACATGTATTTTATCGAGAATAAAAGGTTTCAAATTCTTACATTCCAAAAATGTTGTAAGGACATCTCTGGTGAATGACTTAAAGGAACATGAAGATGTTTCATGTGTGGATATCCTAGAAATCAAGAAAAACAATGTCGAAGTGATAAATAACTAAAAATAAGTGAAATAATAAGATAAATCGCTCAAAAAAAAAATTAACTCACACGTCAATTCTATAATGTAAATGAGTTTGGGAATTATGCGTATCAATGCACTAATCCAACAGATAATCAAGATAACAAAATAGAACAACCAGTGATGTCAAAGGAAAAATTGAATCCTTATGAAATTATAATATATAAAGTGAATCATTATAGTTGGGGAAAACATACCCTACACTATAGAATTTGGGTTTCTATTTCAATGATTGTATGTATATTCCATGTGAAAATCATATCCTTTAATGAAATTTGATGTGATTCAGAGAATTTTTTTATTCTCCCTAAATATATTACTTACATATTTCTACAATAATGATGGCATATTTGATAGTTTTAATAAACATATGAGCATATATTATTAAAATTCTCAAATCAAAACACTAAATAAAATATGGTTGTCTAATATATGATCTCATTTAATTAATAAAGGGTGAATTTTCTTTTAGATAAATATTTTTTTTGAATTTATATCGTTAAATGATTACTTTTTATTTGAAAATATATTGTCATGGAATATACATTATTGATGATAAATTATGGGTGATTAAAATTATTGTTACATCGATCATGGAATTGTGTGAATTAAAATTATATTTGGGTTTCCATCTTGGGAAGAAACATTTTGAAGGAGTCTTAAGGATAAATATTTATAGAATGGATTATTTAAAAAATTTTGTGTTATTGTTTATGATTAAATTATGATTTATAAAATTAGATAACCAATACTAATAATACTAATTTTGTTAAATACTAAGACTGAAGAAATGTTTTTTCATTAATTAATAGATATTATTACCTGTTAAATGCTTATTTTTTTGCCTCAGGGATAAACATTTTATCTTGAATATTCATTTCATTGAGTAAGCGAAGAAGTGGAAATTGATCAAAGGAAAACTAGAGGATCAAATTATACTTATGATATGACTTAAAACATGTAAATATATATTAATGTGATGTATTTTTTAATCACAAAACTATAGGAAAATGATTTTGAAATAACGTTTTATACTTACCTTTATTTATGATGAACTGGTTACCTCTCCACATATCACCTATTTATATTTTGTGGTCATTAACATTCTCTTGATCATGGTCTCTAGAAATCTATATCAGTCCTTGATAATTATTTTTATCTTGCATGTTATTATTAAAAATTATCAATAATTTTATATTTTTTAGAAACATAGTTTTTATAATTTTAGATAAATGTTTTATATTGAATTCAATTTTAAGAGGATGTTTTATTATCCCTTTTAAATTTGTGGGATCCCTCAACAGAATTTTCAAATACAAAACATTTATTATAGAGAAAAAGGTCAAATTACGTGGTTTAATTTTACTAATGGGGGGGGTGCCAAACCTCAAGAATTTAGGAAATAATTTTTCTTAAATAATTTTTTTATTCAATATATTTTTTTACAAAGAAACCTGATTTTCAATAAACCATGACATACTATTAAAATATTATAATGTTACCATTATATCCTAGTTGATAAAATTGGTTGGTATAAATAATATTAAATAATATATGAAATACATATAAATGTACTATAAAATAAATATATATTGATTAATTCTTTGGAAATCGGAACCCAATTTTTTTAAAGCCATTTTATTCTTCAAAAACATATTTTCTTCGAATATTATTTTTATTAATTTTTGTGAGAAAACAATTATAATTAAAGTTAATGGGATATTAGAAAACTTTTTTTAAATTCAATATTATTTCTAAAATATTCATATCAAAAATATCATTTTTTTTAAATTTTGTATTTTTTTAGAAACTATTGATTTTCCTTGAAATGTGAAAAATATCAATTTTTTTAAAACATACTTTTATTTTCATTGAAAATTAACCTTATTTTTAAAATTCTACAACAAAGTAAAATTTTTATTATAAAATTATATATTATTATTCAATTCATTTCAATCATCATTATACCTTATTTTTTGTATAAGTAATGTTTCGGGATTAAAAAGCATTTTTCTAAAAACTATTTTTCATTACATTTTATGTTTCCATATTAAATGTAATTTCTTCAAAATATAGAAATTGAAATATTAAAAAATTATTAATTATTTGGAATCATGTTTTTCAAATTTGGTCAATAGGTGATTTTTATTTTTTATCATCATGAAAAATAACACTAATAATTTTTTTAGGAGGAAAAAGGTAAAATCATCTAATTTAGGTTTAAAATAAAATGATAAGGACTCAAAAATAACCCTAATAGTTTCATAAATATTATTTTATGAGTATACCTCACCCATAATCATCAAAAAGTTGAAAATATTTATTTTTTTTCAATTTGACCATGATTTTGAACTTTATATTATTTTATATAAAGAAAAGTTAAAAATGTCATTATCTTTTTTTATTAACTATAAATATTTTATAAAGGTAAAAATAGCAGATATATTGGTTATAAATATTATTTTTTAATTTTAATTTATTATATTAATCATTGATTTTTTTAAATTTTTATTAATGAAATAATTACCTTAAATTACTATGAGACACGAACACATTTCTTGAAAAAAAGTAAACTAATCAATAAAATAATTTTAAAATATCAGACAAGAAATCATATAATTTTTATTGTTACATGTTTTTTGGTTTATAATTATGAAATATTATAGAGTTTTGGAAAAACTTTATTTTAATTCCAGTATTTTCTTATATTTTTAAAATAAAATTAAATGAATATTTCCATAATTGATAATAATTATAATTGATATTAAATATATGTTTTTAAATGATTTAAAATTACTAAAAATTTTATATTTAGTAAACTTAATGGTGTATTTCATAATATATGAATCAAGGTATATTTATGATATTTTTTTAATGTAATTATATTAACCCCTTATTAGTAAAAAAACATTTATATCACCGTAATTATCAAGGATGTTAATGAAGTATTAAAAAATGATATGGAAAAAATATGGTCCAAACATGCACATATTTTATTTAACTATAGTATTTAATGTCACAATAATATTATATTTTAATATTATCAATTTTTATCAATTTTTACAAAATGTAAATTTAATATTTTAGTAAATTACGAATGTTCACCTCCCATCAATTATAAAAGAGGACACCTATTTTGTTTTCTTCACAACACATTTCTCCTTCTAACTTGACAAAACTTTGATTAAATATCTTACAAACTATAATTGAATTATTTTAGAGGTTTATTTATTCCATAAATCCCTACCCCTTGGTCATTTAGAGGAGATGTAAAGGAGTTATCTCAATAATGATGTAATCATCTTAACTAATCACATTCTTTTTAATTATTCTTTTACCTCATCTAAACCATTTATATTATTCATAAAATAATCACATAAATATCGTAAATATACAAAAATGTTGTTGTTATTATGGAACCATAAATATCAATTGTCCTTCTCATCATAAGAGAATTCAAATTATCGCTCCTTTGTATGTACGACATACCATCCCTGCGTAGTGATAAAATTAATTATTCATTACCATATCTTATGGATGAGAATTATGATGGATTTAAAATTTATATATTATATTTATGAAATAATTGTTCTTATATATTGATAATATCATATCTAAATTTATACCTTCCAAACTATTGGAAAACAATAACGTATCTTGTGTGTATGTGTCGACTACCACCTCTATAAAGCGATGTGATTCATTTTTCATTTCTACATTATATGGATGGTAATAAGGATATATTTGATGAACAAATGTGATTTATATGAGATAATAATTATTCAATAAAGTAGAATGATTAGTTTCCATTAATTTATTCCATCCGACGAAAAATGAAAGCAATATTCTTATATAAGTATGACCTACCGTCTCCATAAACGGTGTAATTAATTTTTATATCAATACCTTTATGGATGAATCTAAAAATTTATTTGTATAATGAATATATATTAAATAATAATAAATTAATTCAGTACTTTATATAATTATAATAAATTTATACTTATATTACAGTAGGTTAGAGAAATTTTGATAAAAGATGATCTTGGGGTAACATATTTCTCTATCACAATTATTTATGTAATAAACTAACCATATTAATGATATATAAATATTTTTTAGTATATATAATTAAAATAAATTTATATTATTATACATATTAAGAATATTATAGGTATTTAAATATCCATTTAAGGTTCGTTCTATCAAGGGTATAATGATTCAAATGTTACAGAATTGGTAAGGGATTTTTGTTACAATCTAATAATTTATTATAATTGGCAATGCATATGTTATAATGATGAAATATTATGATTTATCTATCAAGAAGCTCATTAATTTTATTATCCTTCAATAAGTTCATTAAAATACATGTTTTCAGGTCATTTTTCTCCCATTATTTACTCAAGTGTCTAAAAATATTTTCTTATAGAAAATCAAATTTATTTTGGTCAACGGTAGAAAAAACATTTCCTTCATATCTATGTTTTATAAACAAAATTTATAAAAGGTTTTTAATATTCTACAGTGATTTTTAAATGTCAATTTTATCCATGATTGAATTTTTTAAAAATATATTACAATTAATATTCTTGTCATTTTCTAAACAAGGTAATTTTTTTTCTAAGAAATTGTGAAAGGAACGTTTTATTTTAACATATATAGAATGAGAAAAATTACATTCCATTCTGGTTGATGAAATGTTTGAAGAATTAATTATAATATTCCCTAGTGAATTTTATAGAAAATATTTTCATTAAAAATTTGAGTTTTTTATATGTGAAAAAGGTTATTTCAAAGTGAAAGGATATTTTCAATTATAAAATTTATAGTAATCATTTAGAAATTATAACCATATTTGATAACAACCTTTGATGTTAATTATGACTTACTAGGGATATAATCTAATGATACCATCCTTATTAATTATCTATATGGTTTATTATTATCATGATGATATGTTTATGATACTTTTTTATTTTCCATGGGTTATAATATAATGATATGATTTTTGATCTTTTGGAATCTATATTAGTGAATTAATATTATATAATAGTTGGGTTCATTAATTCCCTATAATTAAATGGGTATTGATAGATACATAATTTGGTAACTATTTTATAAAATAATATAATATCATTTTCATAATTTTATGTATGGACATAGGTTTCATGTCCATAGTTTATGAATGGAAAGGGACTTTAGTCCATAAGATTATTTTTGAACTTGGTTTTCATATCTATAAGATTACTCATAGACATGGTTTTTTTCTATAAGTTTATGAGAGGGACTAAATTCATGTCCTTATCCTAATGAGTGAACCTCTATCTATTTATACTTGTTCACAAAGTTATAAGATTTTATATTCCAAAAAATCATGTCTTATAATAATTTTATGCTATAATTAATCATGTATATTGAATCTTTTATAAATCATGTCTTAGGAATTTCCTGGATTTATGCCATGACACAAGATTATGACATATAATATGAAAGATATGAATTTCAAATGTTTTGATATTGTTCTCATACCCTTATGATCATGATATATTCAAGTGATCATTCATGTATCCCTTTTTACCCTGAATAGGAATATGATATGACCCTTTCTTATGTTTTATTTTCCCTGTGTTGTGAATAAATGTATTATATACGATATGTCTAAGTAGGGTTATGTTTATGAAAACTAAGAATGAGATTTTGTAGATTTCTTATGAACCATTTTTTTATGTATCCATGTTTCAAAATATAATATATGTATACGATTATCATATGCATAATTATGTTATATATTGAATTTTAATCTAATGAGATTCAATAACTATATATGGAATGTATGTGTTGATATATTTTTCAAAAAAATGTTTATTTGAGGAAAACATTTTACAATGAAATTATGGTAGAAATTATATTAGGTTTTGGTTGGGATGGTTATGTTTTCAATAACATCATAGATCTCACCATATAATTATGATCACTTGGTCAACTTATAATAATGTTATTTTTCAAATTGGATGTGGGAACATCTTGAGGAGATTTCAACATAAA
The DNA here is from genome assembly GCA_963277665.1 of Viscum album. Taxonomy (NCBI): domain Eukaryota; kingdom Viridiplantae; phylum Streptophyta; class Magnoliopsida; order Santalales; family Viscaceae; genus Viscum; species Viscum album. The sequence continues at coordinate 1,879,079,753 of OY728151.1, forward strand.
TAATAATCATGTTCAAAATTTCTTAAAACAATTTAATCCATATTAATAATTATTATTTTTGAGTCAACATAGATTTTATCCACCAAATGTATCAGGATGATAATATCAATAATACCACAACAAATTTGGAAAAGTCCCCCATAAAAATCATCAAAAAAATTTGTTCACTAATCTAGTGGTGGGTGAAACTAGAGAAAAATTTCTTAAATCTTTCTCAAAACTCATGAAATGTTTCTCCTTGAATTTACATAATACCTAAAATATATTTAATAATCAAAGTAGTTCAAGAATTAGAAAAAAAAAATTTCAATATAGATTCTCTTAGAAGAACTTGAATCTGAATTTAAAATGGAGTATATAAAAAAATCATTCCATGTCCATTTACTCCAATGAAGAATGAAAATACAAAAGATTTATTTAACCACCATTCAATCATAGCAGTTTCATAAATACAAAAAGATAACTAATTTTTTGAATATGATTATGTAAATCCTCCTCTATAATTCCATTAAGTTTTAGATATTTTTTAATAAATATATATTTAATTTAAACATATATAGGTTAATTATGGTTTTCAATGTGATTATTTAGTTCTATTTCTATTATGCAACAAATTAATTTAGGGTATTATTATCAACCATGTCTTTTATGGGATGGTTCTGTTGAGTTCCCTAACTAAAAAGGTAAACTATTATGTATCTCTCTAACTCAGTTGTCACTGACATTGATATGAACTAATATATCCAAGAAATTTAATAAACCAAACGATCTAAATAAGGGTTTAAACCATTGAATATATAAAAACATAAATTAACTATGGTATCGTCCCTAAAAATGGAACCAAATTAATTTTATGTTTCTTCACATGAAATTATTATCAATATCTATTATACTATGAATTAAATATAGTAGTATCCAAGGATTTACCTATAGGATGTTGTAGGGTATGTCCAAAAAATGATACATTTATTTTTTATAATTTAAGAACAAAATAAAAATTTGGGATTTTTTGGGTTTGTTTACAAATCTAGAATAATAATGAATATTGATTAATGGGAAATGGGAGAGATTAAATATTTGAAAATTTTTATTTGATTTAATATTAGTTTAAAATTAAATTTAAATGTTGTATATGTGAATATGCTTAAAACCACGGACATTCCCTTTTTATAGCTAATAAATATATCTATATAAATTTATTAATTCACACCTAAAATTCATAAAATTTTACTCGAATCCCACATGAAAATAAAAAAAGTACTTATTATGGTAGGTTTTCATTTTATAAATTTAATTTATGTTTTCAACGAAAACTAGGGAATTAAACCAAATTGAACTCACTATGTTTCTATGAAATTACAATTATAGAAATTAATGTTTGAAAACAACTACAATATTTTCAAAAATTGAAGAACAATTTTGAATAGATTATAAAAGAATTATAATGAAATTTATCGAATTATTTAGATAAAATAACTTCTATAAAAACTAAAATAGGATATAATAGGGTTAATATATTAAAAGTGGGTTTCCATGTGTCTCTATTATCAAAATCCAAATTGGGTGTTTATCCAAACATGGCTTAAACAGTTGTAATAAATATACCAACTTGTAGTTTGATGGCACAATCACTAATATAATATTATTATTCTTCCCTCCTTTGTGATGTTTGTATATGCTCCATAGTAGTATTAAAAATACGATAAAATGAATGAATATGTTATTTTTATTATAGTGAACCTCCACACACATAGTGATACTCCATTATTATTCTCCCTATGGTAGAAGTGATGTCTACTTCCATCAAGTGCATGGGATATTAATCCATATTTTTAACATAAAATCCCAGTTAGAACCATTATTTTAATTCTCTTTGAATTATTCCAGTTCATAAAGCCTCTTCATATAATATTTATATGAAACCATTTGGACGAGTTATAAAAATTAATAAAATATATTGTGGTAATCCACTACAACACAATAGGAATGACCACATCCTAGACTAATGAGTTTAGATCGACCTCATTTTCCATAGGTAGATATCTTAAATAAAATGACATCTGAAAAATGGTTAAAATAACATGCCACATCAATTAAAAAAATTATAAATAGATGTATCAACATCATGAGAACTTTTAAAATGGTTGTTTTACATAAATTAATCTTGTTTTATTCACAATCTGACCCAATCCCTTATGGTTAGCTTCAAAAATCATATTTTATAGAGGTTATGAATCTTACCAAAATAGGTTGACTAGATTTTATCTTTGTTTAAAAAATATATATATAACAAGTGACTTATATAGAATGACTTTTTGAAATAATACACAAACAATAAAAGACTCTTATAAAATATAAATCTTATGTCAATGAGTTCATTATTATATAAAATAGTAAATTAAACATATGAAAATATAAAAAAGGACTCTAATTTATTAGGACATAACCATATTTTTTTCCCAAGTGATACAAATGGCTCAAATAAATTCTTAACATGAAAAAATTACAAAAAATAAAAAATTCCAAATAAAGACATTATTTTTACAAATATTCCATAAATTATTAAAAAAACATTAAAATAATAATTTTATCAATTTTAATAATAAATAAAAAATTATCCCTAAAACATAAAATTTTCAATATTTACCTTAAAATCAACAAAATTATGGGAGTTAATTTAATAAAATGTAATGAAAAATAAAGGAAAATATATGTGTTATCACTGGATATCCATAGATAATTCCAAGAATAAATATACCCTCAAATGTGTTGTTATTATGAGATTATGGATTGAGATTATTCTTCATCGGTGAGTGGGACCTTAAGTCTAGAATAGTAGGGCCAATGAGTGAGATGTTGTAACCGATCTCCTATCAATTGGTGTGTTTGGAAATATTTTTTACAAGGGCCTCAAAACATCATATTCATGCTATAGTGGAAGAGTTAATAGATTTTTTTTCAAGGATGTGAGAAAGTTTACACCTTTTTGAGAGGTCTTCTTCAATATAAATCTATTCCCCGAGATAGCTCTAATATATTTCCTAGATTATCACACTATGTCTTTTGAGATAAAATAGATAAAGGTGTAGTTAGAGAGACTTATAGATAAATTTAGCATTACAATTTGTGTTTACACCTTAGTAGAACATGTGTTACTCTCTGATAATGTTGACAGGATGTTAAGGCATTGTGTTGTATACCCCTCAACTGAATTAGGTTAAAGTAAAAATAACACCATCTAGAAAGGATCAATGAAAACCTAATCCAACAGAATAAAGATGATTTCTTTTTGAATATTAATCAATAGTATAGAAATAACTAGATTTAAGATTCTTGGGATAAATTATAATGATATAATTTTGATGATGTAATATGAACAATGAGGTTTTAGTAACAACATTTAGTGTGATGCATAAATAAAATTTATTCATAAGTCTTATGAATCAGATCTTTCATCCTCCTCTAAACATGTTTTAGACTTATTTATCAACTACATACTCATCTATTCAATTTTAGATGGATATAATTTTGGGTGCTGAATAATTTTCCTTGACTTACATTAGTAGAAAAAACTATACAGTAATATCTAAAAGTTTCAATTCTGGATTTGAGATGTCAACTTCATTAGTCATGAAATTTTAATGGGGGAGTGGCTATGGATATAATGAAAACTGGGTGTAATTTACCGACCTAAGAGACAATATACCAATTCCCCAAGATAGTTTACTCCATAACCTCAAGATTTCCCTATCATAAATCAGATACTATTGACTAGTAGAGGGGGTAAAGAGTGGTATTGTGTGGATACTATTCCCCCATAATAGAGTTAACAACAACAACACAAATAGAAAATAATCATATACATCATAGTATTCTAAAATTATAAATCAACTTAAAATTCCATGAAAATATAAACTTCATTGAAGGAATGAACATTCATGTCATACATATAACTGACCACCAACTAATTTGGTTATATAACATACCCAAATAACGTAAACCAATAAATTTGATCCATAATACCTATATGTTTTACTACATTGAATATCCTAATAGCATCTAACCAATCCAAATAAATCCTGAAAAACCAAATCTAGGCCTCATCCTAAACCTATTCTTATATAAAACATGTGAGTGCTACTTGGGTTCCCATGTGTAGTGGCTCCCCAAGAACGATGTGAGTATAACTCAGTAGGCCAGAAAAAATTGTGTCTAATGGAAATACAAATAATAAAAAAGTGTATATAGATAAATAGTGGAATATTAAATAGTACAAAAAATAAGATACATTTCTAAAATTCACCTTAATTATTTATAATGATGTCCATCAGGTTCCAAGGATATTCTAAGGCCCATCAATCCTTATTTGGCCAAAGAGAGTCATATGGGTTATAAACATAGAGTGAATCACACATTAATCCATATAATATTTCGTATGGGTTTAGAGAATCTATCTAGCATCTAAAACATGTATCAAAATCAATAATTCCCAAATTCTTGATCTAACTCATAATTCATGCCCAAAATTCTCAGTACTAATATAGAGAATCATTTCTAACATTCTATTCGTACATCATAAAAATATTGTTAGGTGAATCAGTCTAACAACCTATACTAGGGATAAAGAAGGAAGCATCTAAAAATCTCTATCAATGATACAGAAATACATGACCAATAACATTACCATGGTGAGTAATTACATGAAAAAAACCCACTACATGATGTGAGATATACTAAACGACATTATTATCATGATGTTGAATACCATAGACAACATCATTTCCACAATGTGGACTTCCATGACCAATATAATTACCAGTGGATGGAATTACATTACCAACACCCATTCAATATGTTAACAATAAATATTTATGGTTCGACATCATAACCCGAAAAAAATTAAAATTAAACAATTAAAACCCATTTTATTCACATATAAGTTACCATGATCCCAACGGGCATTTAACACCCAAAACATGGATAAGAATTCCGACAACTTTTCACACATGGAAAAACTATTCCAACATCCATTAGAAGATTATGTATCACACACAACCATTTAAAATTTTTTAATTCCATACATTAAACATGGATCGTTCCCTTATATATATATATATTTGGAACCTTCATATACTTTAAAAAATTTAAATGTTTCGTCATACATTTCCACCAAAGGGGAATCCACAGACCCTTTTTAAATCAACCATTGAAATTAATTTTAAACCTCCCTTTAAATTAATCAGAGTTAATCAAATCTCTTTAAAATAAAAAACAATTTAAAATGAAGCCTTCAATCCTTAGAACCAAAAAATGAGTCAAAACGTAATACATATTGCGAAAACCATTTCTAGAGTATCATAAGAATTACACAAAACACAAAACAATTTTTTTTAAAGGGTTGGAACACCCCATTGGTGGATGTAGGTTGAGTCTCATAATAACCACTAGATATAATAACATCTATGGGAGGTCTAGGAATCATTATAAATCCCAAAAGAAATTTAATTTTACCAAGGATTCAAACTAACGAAACATATTATTTTGGTCACATAACACATAAAAATATAATTAAATTGACATGACTATGGGTAAATATATTAGACATCCTACCTCACTATTGAGGTTTTTTATAACATATCTAAAGAAGTGCTTCCCAAGGCTCATCCATGTCCCTTAAAAAATACTCAACATCTACAAAATCTCTTCTCAATAACCTAATATCTGACTACATTTAAAGAATCAACAACTAATTATGTATAACAATTATAATTAATTAGTTAATAAACCCAAACTCTAAATAATGCGAGAAATAACACCAGGATTTAAACTCTTATAAAAACATCAAAAAACTACCACAGGTGGTATGAAATGGACTCTAGAAACCATTTTCTATAAAATCTTTAATAGACGATACAATTTACAAGGTTTATCAAAAAGAAATTTTATATAAAACATTTTAAAATTCACCATGGTCAAATAACATAATGATAAAACCCAGAAAACTGTGCCAAAGTCATATTGGAATCTCCTATATGAAAGAAAACCAAATCCTTGTTGAGAAATTCATGATTCCACCATGATCTGGTGGAATAATCTACAAAAACCTAAACTAAAGAACTTGGAAATTGAAGAGGAGGATGGGGAAGATTATTGAATTACACTGAAGGTTGAATCCAACTTGAAATAAATAGAGAAATACCTCGAACATATCCCAAATTGAGAGTTGAAGAAGGATAAAGGATATTGGGAACATACCTAGTTCATGGAAACCAATTTCGGGAGAAAGGGAATGGTGTTGTCCAAAAACCAAAGGAATAATTTTTATAAAATCAAACATTTAAAGAATATATATGAGTCTATATGATTTGGATGTATGGATTTACAAAAAGTGATCAAAAAATGTAGTTGGACCTGTATAACTAAACACACCAGCATGGTTTGACCATTTTATAATCCAGATCATACACTAACCATGCACACCCTACTAGGCCCCTTATTTTACAATGTGCACCATTTTTCTAAAATTGTGCACATGCCTTACACCAGGGCCCATGTTCTCCTCATAGACAAAAATTTTATCCTTAGGGTTATGCAGCTTAACCAAACCATCTTTAACTATGAATCCCGACCATGACTTATTCAATATTCACTAAAGACCTCCTAATCATCAAGGCTTCAAAAGGTTTATCTTAAATCGTTCACACCAAACAATACGCCCCACCCAGAAAAAATGAAATCCTCTTAAAGTCAACCTGAATCCTTCAAAGGTCATTCAAACCCCTATGACGACTCATGATAACTATTACTTTTCTCAAAACACTTAATTTATGTAGTCCAAATCTAGGAAACCCATTCAAAGTCTTTTTCCAAAATTATACCAATCAAATAACTAAAAATTAAATTTCCTTCTAAAAATTTATACTCATCCAGATTCAAGATATTAAAACATATCTATCATAATATTTCTCATCCAAAAGAAGCCTCAGTGGTTATAAATGCACACCAAATTTCCTACATCTATCACTAGTTATATCCAATGGTCATGATCATTTTCTAAAATCCCAAAAGTGAACAATGGTATAACCTCCCTTTCAAGTCCCCCACGCAGCCAAAAACTAGAGCAAACACCCATTAGGAAAACCTATACACCATAATAGATCTCACTAAAGTCCATTTAAATAAAACATTAAATTCTGTCATCCCCCAATCACTCATCAGATATATGGTGATCTACACCATAAGAATCATCTTATAACCACCAAATTCAATTCTTGGAACCTCCACCATTAGAAATGATGAAATGAACCTTGAACTCATGTATCCCCATATCACCCTACACAGTTCCCATCCAACTAAACACAAACTCCCATGAGAATATCAATCATCATCGACACACATCCTCATCATTAAAGAGAAAACTTTCTATAATAATACATTCTTACCATGCACAGTCTAATAATAAACAAGATTTTCCGTAAAAGCATGACTAAAATACCAATTCACATCTAATATTTCACAAATGACATGTTGGATGTGATTTAAAATATTTTTCACTAACTTTATTCTCTAACCCATGAACGGATATCATTGATTGAATCATCTAAGAAACCATGGCTATAATTTTCTACATGTCACCACCTCACCTTATCATGATTACTTTATTCTCAAAGAATTTCCACAACCAACCAAACTAGACTAATAGTGTCTATACCCAACTCATGGTTGGATTACACAATGAGATCCTCCATTGACTCAAATATGTCATTTTTCCCTACCAAACACATCATCCCAACGCTTTAGTGCCTCACTAACATCAAGATAACACAGCAACTGATCCACCATCATATGTATACACATATTCCCCTTTCTAATCAACGGTCGTATCATTTGGATTGAAACATGAATCCCCACTATAGAAGTGTTACTGTCACTGCCTATATGAATTAACCTCATCCACCATGGACCATGATCAAATATTAACCACCAAGAATTGGACATGGTCATCTTACTCTCACTTGAGTGAAAAACCAAACATTAACCATCACCCATTCTCAAAATCTGAGAAGAGTAAACATGACATATTCCACCATCCATTCAACTAAAATGAATTACTGATACATGGCTGATGGAACACCACTCACCATAGGACTTCACATCGACCACTCCATGAGAACAAATCTAGGTAAAAATATCTTAAAACTATAAAATAAATTCATATATATTAACATATAGTAAATAATATTTCTGAATACTTTCGGAGATGATAAGATATTTGGAAATATCATCTCTAGGATAATATCAAATTATATATCATCAATGAAAATCACTACATCTCATCCATTTTTTTGTCACCTCTAACTGAAGTGGAATGTAAAAATTATTTAAAGGACTTGGGATTCCCTACCCACAAGAATTTTATTTCACCCACATCATTTCTTAGCCTACTCATGTATTCATGTATAACTAAAGAAACTTATGGGTATGATCCCATAACATAAGATCCATAGCACATCACCACCTTCTTGTCTCCAAGATCCCCTTATCACTTAATCACCACACACTCTTATGTCTCCCAACCACATAACTAATGTACAACTCACAAAAGTCGTATCTCTTGGAAAATCGGCTCACAAGGCCTAGCCGCTGGCCATGCTTTCCCTGCATCCCATTTTACCCAACACCTAACACAAAAATTTCAATATCAAAACAATAGAATGTCATGAAACCAAAAACACATCCATGAACACTTATGTTTGTATAAATTATGAAAATTTACACTATTCTCAATTACACACACACTGTTTTAAAAAAGACACATTTGTAGCCATATGAGAAATGAAAATCATCCTTCCAACCCCCATAAACCACATGCATGACTATAGAATCATCAATCCTAGTGTGTTCCATTTCAATTAAATGATACATAACCATATAACTCACACTGTTAACATACTAGGTCTACCTCAATTGAACGACCATCACCCAAAATAGCCTACACACTAAGAAACACAAACCGTTGAGCACATCCTATTCTCATGGTCCAACTCATAACCATCACGAACATATCACCTTCAAAATGATTACATATACTAAGAACTCGAATGAACCCTCAACTTTTGAATCTAAAACAGGGCAAAAGAAATAGCATACGAGTCCTTCCTCTCAAAACAAAAAACATCCATCTTGCCAAAATCTAACACCGGGATGAATCCACCGTGTACCACTAACAATGTAAAAAGCGTCCACACATTCCTCAACAGCATAAATGAATACATAAATCATCCATCCCCTCTCACACGTCACCCCAAATTCCACATAACACAAAAAACCTAATATAGAATCAAATCAAAGATGTTTAATAGGCTCCCACCTAGTACCAATAGTATTGTCCCATGTCATGTCATTATGTCCATACATATTGTTATTGACTAATATAAATAAGGAAAAAAATTATGGGGAGTCAAGAAAACTCTTTTTCCGACATCTCAAATGATTTACATGTCCAAACACCCATTTCTAGGGTCCAAAAAGAAAATACATGCCTGACCAATACCAACCACCCACAACTATGACACCCATCGTATCTTAAAAAATAAACATTTGACCAATCCCTATAGTACTAGTCCACTTAACCAACCTCAAACAACAACCACCTAGATTGGTTCTAATGGTCAAATAATTATACCATGTTGACCCACTAGGGTTACTGCACTAACTATGCATGAGGACCACATAATGTCCTTAACATTGAGCATCTATCTATAAATACAATGAAAATTATTTTATAATGAAATCCATAATATCACACACTATATTTCCTAAAACATGTGGATCATATATTCATACCAAGATGCATGAGACACCTCTTGAATCTACTGGAAATGAGTAAAAATGAATCATTCCCCTCTTGCTAATGGTCCAAGATCCAAAACTCCATCATAAACCAAAACATACAGACCACATGTGTGTTTCCAAATGACAAAATCATGTACAACCATAACATAACAAATTATAATATAAACCCCAGATTTGGTAACCTAGACATTATTCAAGAACAATTTTTTACGAAGCACCAGGCCGATATCCATTATAAGATCAAACATATTCAATTTTATCCAGTCTAACAATACCAAATATTAAATCAACAGGAATGTAAACAGCTCTGATACCAATTTGTAATGTCATATCCAAGTACCCACTATATTGATTCCCAAAGATGATTTACCGAATGACCTCATGAAATCCTCATCAAAATTCAATGGCTTCTGACCAGCAGAAGGGGTCTAGGTTGGTACTATGATGAGACTCTACCCCAATATAAGAGGGAACATTGAAAACACATATATCCAATAATCATATACTTTATCATACAAATAAATAATATAAAAATTGAATATTCCATGATAACATAAAATGATGTGGGGATTTGAACAACCCTTTCATATATATAATTGATCACCCACCAAACTGGTTACATAAAATAGCTGAATAATGAAAACCAATAAAAAGGCTTCACATCATCCCGATGAATTACTTCATAATATCTTATAATACCATCTTAACTATAATGACCAATCAAGAAAAACTGAATGTAGGAATCAACCCAATCCCATGCCTAAAATAAACTTATGAGGGATACTCAAGTGCCCATGTATACTGGTATCCCATGCAGTGTGTGAGTACACCTCAGTAGACCACCATTAGTGACGTATAAATAAAAACCTATCTAGATAATAGTTTTATGTATATAAATCATTTATTGTTAAATAGTACAAAATATAAGAAACATTTATCAAAAAAACATTGATTATATATCACATTGTCCCTCAAGTTACATGGTGAAGCATAGGTTAACCAAACCTAATTTGGACAATTATAGTCATTTGAGTCCATAAAATAGATTGAAACATACTTTCATCCACACATGATATCATACAATCCCAGAACATCTTCTTGGAACCCAAATCATTTATCAATCTCAATCAACCCCTAAACCTTGTTCTAACAGCTAAACCATTCAAAAAATGACTAATACCAATACATATCATCATGTACAACATTATAGTCATATATCATAATAATAGTGTGTAGAGAATTAGTACAAGAATAAAACTTAGTGGAATAAAACTACATTTATGAAAATACCTATCAATGATGTGGACTTCTATGACCAAAATCATTCTGATGGTGTGAAATACCATGCTCAAAACCCCTTTATCAATGTGGGAAACCATGATTTACATCATTTCCATGGTGTGAAACTCTAGTACCAACAACCATTCCTCAATTAGGATTGGCACGAACAATATAATTACCATATTGTGGAATTCCATGATAAATAACCATTAAATTTTTTAATAATAAAAATTTAGGGTTCAACATCTTCACCTCACAAAAATTTCAAAATCCACAATTGAAAACATGTTTAAATTCTTATCATTTATCTGGGACCCAATGAGACCTTAACACAAAAAAAAGGATTAAAATTATGATCCCTTTTCACACATCAAATATCTAGTACTATACTCACATGAAAATTATGGGTCTCACAAATCCATTTTAAGCATTTTAACTCCACCATTAAGAAAAGTTTCTTCTTATTTTACATCAAAAAATAAGGCCAACACCTTTATTTTTAGTAAACCCCTTAAAATTGTAATAAATAATTTCCATAAAAGGTGAATGCACTAAACCTTATTAAATAAAAAATTAAAAATTACTTCTAAATGATCTTTTTAATTACTCAATTATCAACCCCTAATTTTAAAATAAAACAAACTTTAAAAAAAATACATCACCCCTTGAAACCAAAAACCAAAAAAAAAAAACTCAACACACAAGGTGATGAAAATTTCAAGAGCCTCATAGGAATTAGAAAAAACTAAACACACATACATAATCCATTTCAAGGTTTTTCACAACCCATGGGTGTCCATAAGTCCACTCTTATAATAACAACTGGATCCAACATGGCTTATGGGAGGCATAATTATCGGTTTAAAGAACAAGGACATTTAATTTAACCAAGTTAGAAAACACACTAAAATATTATATGGGGATCATTACATATACACATATGATAAAACTAATAAAAATATGGTTAATTATATTATACCATCTACCACATTAATGAACGTTTTAAAAACATTTCCAAAGAATTATAGCTTTGAAAAGGTACGTCTAAGTCCTATCCAAGATCCTCGATGTCCAAATGATCTAACATCAATAACCCAAGATCCAACCTCAAACTAAGAAACGTAAATTATTTAATTAAAATAATATGATTAATTAATTAACTAAACTAAAACTCAATATCATACAAAAAATCTCATAAGGTGTTCACCGTAAATCAAAACTCCAAAAAAAATCACGAGTGGTCAACAACGGACTCCAGACACCATTTCAAGGAAAATCCCAAAGAGGTGATACAATTTCCAAGGATAATCGAAATCCAATTTGATGGAGAACATAATAAGATTCACCATGTTCACATAACATATTAGTAATCCATGTGAAGACATGTGAAACTCATATTAGGCCTCCCATAAGAAAGGAAACCAATGTCACTCTAAGAAATTCACAATTCCACAATGAACTAGTGGAATCATCAACAAAAACATCAATTGAAAAACTACAGAATTAGAGATAAAGGAGGAAAATAGGAAAGGAATCTATTGGAGGTTGAATCACATGTGAAAAAGACATAGTACCACCTTGAACACACCCCAAACTAAGGGTTGAAGAATGTGAAAGGTGGTTTGTAATATTACCTCTTCCTTTATAGAAGATACAAGAGAAAGTGGTGGAGTGTTGTAAAAACAAAAGGGATGGATTTTTGGTAAAATAACCCTTATAATAATGTTTTGGGAGGCCAAATGGTTTGGATGAAAAATTTTACAAATGGTGAACTAAATATGTTGTTGGTATTGTCTAAGAAAATAAACCTACACAGTTTGACAATACGATTGGATAAACCATGAACTGACTTAGTAATCGCCACATGACCCCTTCTTTTACAAGGATTGTGGTTTTACTAAAACCATGAACTTGACTTAAAACTTATTCTATTATATCCTATTCCTCACATAGTTTCTCATCATGCTCTCAAAATTTACCGAAAACCATTGTCTAACCATTCAATATAACCCTGCTCAGTAAAAATGACCAAAAAACCCTTTCAACATCAAGGTGTCACATGGTTTCCCGTAAAACATGCACACCAAACCATGAACTTGGGATAGAATATTATTAATATGATGAAACTTATCCTGAAGCCTATAAAGCTCATATAAACAGCCAGGATACATCCTGATCATAATTCCTTATATCAAAACACCACTTTGAAACATTCTAACATTATGAATCCCATTCAATGTATTATATTAAAATTTGATCTTCCAAGTAAATTATATTTAAAATTAATTATAAAATTTTCATTAATGACATAGGCTTATCATATATAGATATTACATCATTTTTTATGAATTTTCATTATATTACACAAATAAACACCAGACCATAATATTTTAGTCCCATTGGAAACATGGAAACATAAACAGCGGTCCAAAAGTGAGCCACATCATCTCCAACTACGTTTTTTAAAACTAGCACCCTTATTAAATATATCACACACAATACATTTATTTATAAAAATTGGATGTGAAACATAATAAAATAGAGAGATCAGTTTATTGGTTAGGGTATACATGGGATGTACGTAATCATTAGATGAGCATAAGTGTATGATAACATAAGGATTATATTAGAAAAACCGTAACATGCATATCAAAGATACAAAATCATGATTCATGGAATAAATATTGGTAGTTCTTATGACCCGAATCATAATGGAATCAAACAACATGAGCGATTAAATCATAAAATTAGTCTAAGACAAGGAATTTGTTGCATACACATAAGCATAGATTTTTTTTATTATTCAAGGGTCACAAAAAATAACATCATAATAGAATAATTCCTTTACTGAACCGAGTTGAATCCCCATTTCAGCCCTATATTATTCAAATAAGTTCACTCATTGTTCCATCTATTTTTACTAAACCATGTTCAACCCATGTTTCAGCCTTATTTTATTAAAATAGGCTCACTACACATTCCAGGTCTAACTTATTGAACTAGATTCCCTAACTATTCTAGTCTTGTCTATCTCATGAGATATATATCTTCTCCCAATTAATTAAAGGGAGATATAGGTTCCACCCATAATATAGTTAAATAATACACTTATGTTCTATAGGATCAAAAAAATTCATCATATCATAACTCATGAAATGAAATTTTTATAATAAAAATTCCATCATATCATTATATGTGTAAAATAGATAGGATTCATAATCATTTCATCATAGAATAAATAATGAAAAGAAGTGGGTTTCACAAATATTTTATCATGGTATAACCAATAGAAGAGAAAAGGGTCTTATAAACATAATTCAATCAAATCATAAACCATCCAGAGAAATAATATGAATGGTATCCGTGTATAATATCCCCTATAAGGAATATGTAACACAAATAGATGTCATCTTAGATGAAATATAATTTTGAAAAATAATTTAAAACAATTCATGAGGAAAATTTCCATTCCAATTTGAATATTTATTTATAAAAACATAAAATAGTTCAAAAAAATTTTATTTGAAACTAAAATTATAAAATTATAAAATTATAAATGAATAATTGAATTAATTACTGGTCATGACATAAAAAATACCTTTTAGGACATACATGTTAAAACAAAAATTTCTATCAATTTTTTTAAAAAATCCAAAAGAGAAGTATTTTGAAAAACTACATGAATATTCCATTCATTTTTTTTAAAATTAAACCATGGGTAAAAATAAATTTTAAATATAATAGTAAATTTATAAAATATTTCTGAAAACGTTTTTAGAAAATATTTTTTTGGAAGAAAAAAGATTTATGACCAAATATATAAATACTGTGTAATTTTCATAGAAAAAATTCCTAATTATCTTAATTAAAAAAGAGTGGAAGTATGGTAAAATTACTTTAATATAATATGAATAAAAAGATGATAATAAAATTCATGAATATTATTGATAATTAGAATAGAATATTTCAACATTAGGGACATAATCATACACAACCCCGTTAAACAATGAGATTGTAACATAAAATATTTACCACTATAGTAACATTGATTCATAAAACCTAAAAAGGAATATTGAACAACGAAAATTAAAATAAAATTATGATTAATAAAATTAATTATATTACATGTCAAAGTGTTTATTAATACACCTTATGAATGAATATAAGATAATAAAGTAACATATGTCTCAAAGAATGAAAATTGAGACAAAAAATACTTTACCTCAAGCCTTTACTTATGTCACACACATTAAAACATCATATTTAATAAATAAAATCATTTAAAACATATATCAAAGAACCATATTCATATATATCATAACATATATTATTTTTATGAAATTATTTTACCCTATTATTAACAATTACATTGTAATGTTATGTTTCCGATAATAACTTCTTTGTTCCTCATATATGTATTTATTTGTTATAATTTTGGCCCTCTTAAACTGATCAGGGTTCTCTAATATCAAAAATTATAACCATGATATAAATATCATATATATTCAGTATATATTTATTTATAATAATCCATAAAATTTAATGGTATGAAATGAAATACACAGTTCATGGATATAGTAGGTTGCACATATATATGATCACTATTTTTTCATTTTCTTAATGGATTGAAAGAAGGAAAAGTAAATGATATACATTATAATTATAGAATAATGGTTATCAAAAATATATCAATGTTTTATTAAATCTATCCTTAAAACATTCCATCAATAGTTGGAATGAATCGCATCACTTTGTGAGCTGGTAGTCCTTCGTATACATGAGTGACATTATCATATTCCCACAAAATGGAAATCTTGTAGGTAAGTGTGATATCATAACCAAGAAATTATAATAACCTAATAATAATATTATATATAATATATAAATAATAAATACATCATTATGAATAGTATTAAGAAATATTAATGAAAAAATGATCCTTATCGGCTACAGAGGCGATAATCCACCGTACACAAACCGTTGATTTCATAACCCATATGACGGAAGTGGAGATGGTTTTAGGTTATGAAAAAACAAAAAAAATATTTTTTTAAGGATTATATTGAGGTTATTATATACGTATGATATTAAAATAGTTGGGTGGGATTAAGGAGGAAATAAAATAAAAGTGCTCATTGATAAACTTTACATATTCTTCAGGTATCCCCCTTAAGTTTTCACTAAATACATCCTAGAAATTATTTATAAGCAAAATAGTTATACTAGAATGGGGTATTGTAATTTGGGATTTAATTTGAGTAGGTCTTGGAGAAACCAAATAGGATTTAAGGTGTGAATAACAGAGGAGAGGGGTGGCCTTTTATAATCATGGGAGAGTACGAACATGGTCTTTTTGAAAAGAAATAAGTGCTCCAACATTTTTTATATGAAAAATTGGTAAAAAATTGGCCAAAAAATAAATTTATAGGTTTAATGGTAGAAATATTTCAATAAAATATTTTTTAGAAAAGGTTATGGTATATTTTTATCCTTATCTATTTAGTTTAACCCCTCATTCAACCCATTTTTACCTTGACCATGGTAATTAATTTTTATTGCATTCACTATTAATTTAGGTCAGAAATTATGTTCAAAATATTAGATAATATAAATTATTCTAATTAAAAATATGGAATCCATTTTTTAAAATTCCATTCAAAAAAGTGGAAAAAATAATTTAATATTTAACCTATAGACATGGTGAGAAAGAAGGTTTTTAATGTTAAAATGATCAAAAGCTTGCAACTTTTTTATATCCAAATTTAATGTGGAATTGATTAAAATTACTAAAATTGTACTAATAGATGTATAATTAGACTAATTTTACTTTAAATCGACTTAAAAGAATAATCCATCTTTTTAAATAATTTTGGTGAAGAAACAGTTTTCAATTAAAATATCGTATTTTTTAGTATTCATAAAATTAACATTTTTCAGAAAAATAAAAAAAATTCCCCAATTAAAATTTTGACATTACAAATTCAAAAATGAAGTTTATTTTATCAAATTAAATTTCCAAATTTGTTAAAATTTAATTTTTTTATTTTTAAAAATATGAAGCAAAAAACATTTTTTTTGAAAAAAATATTGTTTTAGAATCATATAAGGAATTTACTAAAAACTAATTATTTTTTATCAATATGTTTTCTATATGAAAAAATGTAATAAAAAAATACTTAAAATTAGTAATTACAACTCATATCACCAAGTTTCATTGAAATGTTAAAAATGATCTTGTTTAAATAATATTATTTATATATATGGGGTTTGTTAAAACATATAATTGTGTGTAACATAATCTAACCCAATGTTTCATGTAGAGAAAACATAAAATGGTGTCACATGTAGTTCAAGATATTCATGAAATTTAATTAATTTGAAAAAATAATTCAAAAAGACATGGGATGTTACATTCTACCCCCTTAAAATGAATTTCTCTCTTGAAATTCATCATTATGATAAAAACTAACGATGGTACTTCTACCTAATCATATCCTGAAGTTCACACATATCTTCCTCAAACTACCAGTTTTTGCAAAACACTTCGATCCGGTGAGTGGTCTTGTTTCATAGTTCATTCTTTGTACAATCCATAATCATCAGTGGTTGTTCCTCATAATAAAGATATTTCTCTAGTTGTATGAATTCTGATTTCAGTACATGTGAAGGGTTAGGTATGCACTTCCTCACAAGAGATACATGGAACATGTCATGGTATTGATAGAGGTTCTATAGAAGCAGTAAGAAATAGGATACAATACTGATATGATCAAGAATTTCAAAGGGACTGAAAGGCCTAGGGAGTAGTTTCCATTTTTTTCAAAATCATATAACACTCTTAAATGTAGAAATTCTTAGAAACACATTATCACCAACATAAAATTCTTGAACATATCAATGATTTTCAACCTAACTATTTTATTGAAACTGAACTACATTGATGTTATGATGAATGTATTTAACCTTCTATTTCATTTCATTATCTACCTCTCATCCCAATAGATTTATTTCTCCAATATCAATGAAGAATTTTGGATATCTACATATCATTCCATAAATGGATTTATAAGGAGGAAATGATATTCATGGATAAAAAATATTATTGTATAAAAACTAAAATAGAGGAAGGTGTTGATCCCAACCACCATTTAAATACAAAGAATAATAACTCAACATATACTATAGGTTTGGTTTTTTTAGTTTGAAAATCTATTTGGTGATGTGTTGAAACTCAAATCCGTAAAAATATATTTCTAAATAAGTTTCCAAAATTCTGAGTTAATCCTTTGAATTTCATCAGATATAATGGAATGTGGTACTCCATAAAACATTACCACTTCCTTAACCTATATCCTAGAAATATATTCTAGAGATAAGTCTTCTCTCAAAGAGATGAAGTATGCTTAGGTAGTAATGTGGTTGACTACATCCAATTAAGAATTATTACCTTTATAAATTTTTGGGAGTCGATATATAAATTCCATGGTGATGTTACACCATTCTTAATCTAGTATCTGTTAAAGGATTCAACATCCCCTTAGATTTTTTAATCTAAACTTTTATATATACCAAGCATCGTGATACAATCTTTTCAATATCTCTCTTCATTACATCTCATAAAATTCACTTTTTCAAATCTCTATACATCTCCATACTCTAGGATGAATAGGGAAAGAAGAACTATGATCTTCCTCTAATAACTTATTATTCCATTAATGTATGTAAAAAACCAATACATGATTCATAAACCTTATCATTACTTCATCATCAAGGTTGAAATCAAGAATAGTTCAATAATTATTTTGTTGCTCTACATCTTCCTTTTTTGCAACTTTAACCATCAATTGGATATATGTTTGAACAGTTTACTGGAAAATATAATATTTTCCCATTCATTTATGATTTCTAGATCTATCCTTTTTTAATCGATAAATATGGTATCTTTTATGATCCTTTCATAGATATTCTAACATGATCCACTTGACTCAAAGCATTATCTCCCTTGTTTTATTTACCAAGGTGGTAATTTATTAACCATTCATAATCTATAATCAAATATAACCGTCTTATTTGGAATATATTAAACTCCTTACATGTTAATATAGAAATTAAAATTTTCTAATTATTTTATATATCACACTTTTCACCATAAATATAATACGTTCATATAATTTATCAAAAAATAACATGATCTTACTCTGAATAATTATTTGGGTAATTTGGATCATGAATCATCAATTTTCATGAGGCATAAGAAATAAAAATATTATTATGCATAAGATCACATCCAAATACCTTTTGGATTAATCAATATTGACAACAAACCCTTAACCATTAATGGATAATGTAATCACAAATGAACTAACTACCTTCCTCTACGGTTCCTTAAAATTTTCCTCCTATTAATCACAATAGAAGAACTTGTCTACTATATGGATTAACTTCATAATAGGATAATATTGTCATGATATATTTTCTATAAAAATTCAATAATATCCAACTAAACCATTAAATCTATGGATCTAAGTCATCCGGATTAGTCTCAGCCAACATTCAGTAGCCTCCATCATTCATAGATATACAAATATACGATGTATAGGTGTTATATGACCCAAAAATGAATCCTTTTAGAACCAAAATTCCCACTTATTAAATTCTGCATATAGTTTATCCTTATGGTCTTTGGTACAATTTTGATGTGATCTTCAGGCTCTTCCACTCTCTTTGAGTAGATAAGAATATCATCTATAAAGACTGCCAAAACTGATCAAGGTAATATCTAAATAATCTATTCATTAATTACATGAGGATAGAATGGGAATCAATAAGAAAAAATGGATTCACTATATATTCATAGTTTTAGTACGTTATATGGAATGCTATAATGGGTATATCCTCCTTCTTAAATTTTAATTGATGATATCTATAAGGAATGTCACTCTTGGAAAAGTATTGAGCACTATGTAGTTGATCAAAAAAGTCCTGAATATGAATAAAATGATACATTTTATTAATTTTTATCTTGTTCAGATATAGATAATAAATATAGAGTCTCATTGATCAATATTTATTTTTCAAAAAAAGAACACGTTCACCCCAAGGTGAGACACTTGGCCGAGTGAACACAACTAGGTATTCATTATATTAACAACACAATATCTTATTTTGGTGGAAGGATAAGAAAATATTCTATAAAGATATCAAATAATTATATAACAATAGGTATATCATTGATTGAAAGATTCCCCCCAACCATTGCAGATAACACACCTTTTGTTAGTTTAGAATATAAAACATGACATCCATTACTCAATAATTGATGTAGGATTTATAGGGGGAAATCCAATCCATTCATAATATAACATCAAATTCCACATGCGGAAGAATGAAAAGATTTTTAGGAAGTATATTCCCACCAACATCAATAGGAGAGGAATCATAAACATGAGATGTGATCACTTTATCATTAGGGTTTGTCACTAAAAATTAGACATCTAATTATTTGGGTGGAATCATGATACCCTTAGAAAAATATCTAGATATGAAATACAAAGTATATCTAAAGTCAAAAAATACATTAACAGTTCTATAGTGGATGGTATGTGTTCCATTCACCATGATATTACCACACCCTCATCAGAAATAGTGACCACATGATATTTTCCCTTATCCACAAGCATAAATGGTTATTGAAATATACTATCGTCATTTATAATAAGTTTTAGGAACTGGTTATCATAATTACTATTCACCATATACTAGAATCATTTATGTGTGGGTGGAGCATTATGTGAATCTTTACCACTATTATCATCTTATCTATATTCTCCCCATCACAATGATAATCAATTTCCCAATGATATTAACTTCCACGCATAAAACATTTATAATTCCCCCTAAGGTGATTTCTTCTATGATTCTTCCAGCACATTTAGTAAAATTTATATCTTTTCTTCTTCTCTCCTTGGTTTTTATATTTTTTGTTGAACTCCATATACCATTTCACGTCAAAACCATGGGATTTATAGGCAATTATAACCAATATTTCAACATTTATTTCACATCAAACAATTTATTCATATAAATTGAATTCCCTTCTAGGTAAAATCCTTTTGAGAACTAGTTTTAGTCCACTTAATGATATATCAACATTTATTTTAGGTGGGATGATACTACCAATAGAGTATCTCAAATGTCTTGTAAAATTTTCCTTAAAGGTATCAATAGATTCTTCATAATTGTTTTTTAGCTCAGAGAACTCATTCTCTATCTTCATACCAATAAGAACATGAAATTACTAATTGAAAAATATATTCTTGAACATTTACAATTCCATGGATTCTATTTTATCATATTTCCTCATATTCATGATATGATTCAAACATTGATCTAATTCACCTTCCAATAGTTAGATAGCGAAAATTAAATTTTCATTTTCTGAAAACATGCGAACAGAAATTATATTTTTAGTAGTACTAATACATTATTCAATAACTATGGTATCAGAAGTCCCACTGAATGAATTTGTTGGTTTCCTCATGAAGGAATCAACAAAATGCTATTCCCACCTCTGTTCCTTTGTATGTCCAATACGATTCATATCATGAGAATTTTTTGCGAGCATATCAACATATTTATCCATTACACACCCATATGATTTTGATTCTTATGAGTAAGATCATTTAATTTTCCATAAAACTTATTATTATCATGGTTAATTTCGGTTCTAGAAATTTACTATAACCAAATATCATAGTGTACGAAACTAAAATCATAGTGGTAAACCCCAAAAACATAAAACATTATTTATTGTGTGTCTAAATAATGTATCCATCATTAATATATGAAAACTTATGCTTGACATAGGTCATTCATTGTCATATAATATTTAAATCGTCCATGGTGTTTTGTAAAGTGATTGTGAATTTTCAAAGCACACACCCTAAGAGTGTAAAACAAGGTGTGAAACATGACCCATTATCATGAACCAGTTTTTGATCGAGTCTATCTCAATATGGTGTTTTTTAGATATTACACTCAGTTTAATATATTCCTAAGGAAAATCCACATGTAGTATCTTGATAGAGATGTAATTTCTCCGAAACCACTCTCTATTTCCTTTACCAATATTGTGAGGAATTTTCCTATACATTGATTCATCCTTTGATATATCTTTGGAAATATCCTTAGGGATACCACTAGGGTTTTATTAACATATTTTCTAATGGTTAACTAGATCAATAGTTTTATACCAGCTATAGGGTACCAGGATTAGCATATATAGATATTACATCAATTTTTTATGAATATTCATTACATTACACAAACACACTCCCGAAGACCATAATAGTTCAATGCATTTGGAATCATGGAAACCTAAACACAGGTCTATAAGTTATCTTCATCATCTCCCATGTTTCTATTCACAATTATCACCCTTATTATAAATTTCATACACTATACAAATCATTATAACATTGGTAAATCATGCATAATAAAAGGGTGTACTTAGATACTCAGTAAGGATAAAAAAAGGAGATACATAATCATAACATGAGCATATGGGTATGATAACATGAGAATAACATTCCAAAACCCTACCCCACACATCAAAAATCAAAATTTAAAGTTATAGAATACATCTCGAAATTTTATAAGACATAAATCATAATGGAATAAAAGAACAAGAGAAATGAATTCACAACATTAGTATAAAATAAGAAATTTGTCCCATAAAGATAAGAATATAAAATTATTTCTGTATTAATTCGGGATAAGATCTAACAATGTATTAGTAGAGAAATCCCTTTAATGAACTAGTTTCACTCAATTTTTTATTCCTATCTTACTGAAAGAGGTTCAATCCACATTCCAGCCTTATAGTACTAAAACAGGTTCAATCATCATAAAAATATTGTTTTACTAAACAAGGTTTAATCTCCAGTTTATTAATGTATTACTAAATTAGGTCCACTCCCAATTCCAGTATTTTCTATCTCAAGAGATATAAATCATTACCCACTGCATTTGAGAGAGATATAGGCCACACGCATCACAAAATGAATTATTAAATATGTGTTACTCAAGGTCATAAAAATTCAAAATATAATAAACCAGTTAATGAAATGGGGATCATAAAATTATCATCATATCATAACCTTTTTAAAACAGATAGGTTTCATAATCATTTCATCGTAGAATAACCCATGAAAAGAAGTGGGTTTCATAAGTATCTAATCATGGTTTAAAACATGGTAGATAATGAGTTTCATAAGAATTATTACATAAAAGCATAAACCATTCATAGATAAAATATGAAAATTATCCTTAGATCATATCTCTAATAAGGCATATGTAGCACCAAAATATGTCATCATAGATAGAAAATAATTTTAAAAGTTCATTTAAAACATTTTTTTACGAAATTATCCTTTAAACTTTGAAAAATGAAATATAAAAACCTAAAAAAATTTGAAACACATTTTATTTTAAAATATCCTTGAAAATATATAATGGAATCATCTAACTAATGACTTTTCAATACGTTGAAAACTTTCATTCATTACATACATGTTAAAATTACGATTCCTTTTTCATTTTTAGTAAAAACCAAAAGGGAATTGTTTTGAAAAAATAAATGATGATTTATTTTTTTTAAAAAATTAAAACATTTTTAAAATTTTTTTAAAAAAAAATAAGATAGAAAAAAATTTATTTTTGAGAATTTGGTTTTGGAAAAAAATATATTTCTGATCGAAGAGATAAATAAAGTTGGATTTTATTAAAATAAAATTTAAATTATATTATGTACCAAAGAGTGAAAAAATTGTATTATTACCTTAATATATAATGAATAAATAGAGGAGAATAAAATTTATGATAATTATTTAGAGTTAGATCATGACATTTCAACATTGGAAACTTAATTGTAAACAGTCCCAATAAGCTATGGGATTGTAACAAAAAATCTTTATAAAATTGGTAGCAATGATTTATAAACCCCAATGTGTAAAATAAAATGGAACATAAAATATCATGAGTATGAATAAAATAATGATATTACATGTAAAAGGGTCTATTCATACACCTTTTAAAGAATATATTTTCACAACATAATGTAATTCTCAAAGAAGAAAAATTCTGACAAAAATCCCTTAGCATATGTCTTGAATTCTATTGAACACATTCAAAACTAATGTATAATAAATATAATTTTATCATAAATATATTTAATAATAAAATTCACATATATAATACCATATATTTTTGTATTATTACCTTTTATTACCATTTTATTAACAATTCCATGTTAATGTTATGTTTCAGGTAATAGTTTCTTTTTTTTTCATATATATTTTCATTGTTTATATTTTTGGTTCTCTTAATATGATCACGGTTCCATAGTATATATAATGATAACCATTATATCAATATATTATATATTAATTTTATAGGTATTTATATTAATCCATAAAATATAGTGATAGTAAATTAAATACATCATTCATTGAGATGATATTCTGTACACATGCATGATCATTGTTTTTATACTTTTATTATTGGATTGAAATAAATAAATTTAAATGATATATATTATAAATAAATAATAATTTCTATTTAATATACATCATAATTTTTTATTTAAGACATTTTTAATACATTTAATGTAACACATGAATGAATCCCCTCATTTCACGAGGTCGTAGTCCTTCATACATACATGCGATGTTATCATATTCCAATAAAATAGAACACATGAATGTATGTATGATATAAGAAATAAAGATTAATAATAACTTAATAATTATAACATATATAATATTTTAACAATAAATCCATCATTATGACCTACCATGAGTGGTGGTAATGGAAAAACAAAATACATTTGTTCGCTAGGCGGTAGTCCACTGTACATAAGAGTAGTGACTTCCCAACACATTTGATGGAAGTAAAGATCGGATTAGGTGATGGAAAGAAAATAAATACATATAATTATATATAATATACTGAGGTGACTATATAATTATTATATAAAAATAATTAAAGGGGTTTTAGGGGTAAATAAAATACAAGTACTCATTGATGAAAATTTCATCTTCTTCGTGTTTTCTCCATAGGTTTTCAATAGAATATTTCATAGGAGCAATTTCTGACAAAAATAAGGCTTCTATGATTAGGTTAGGGATATTGGGAATTGATTTGGGTAATTATTGGTTAAAACAAAGAGGTTTTAAGGTGTGAAGAATAGAGGAGATGGGTGGCCATTTATAAGTTGGGGAGATGACACATTTGGTATTTTTCAAAAGAAATAACTGTACCCACATTTTAAAAATGTCATAAGGGTAAAAAATAGAACAATAACGAACCTTATAAGTGTAATGGTCAAAATAATTCCATTAAATAGTTTTTTATACAATTTAAAAGAATAATTTTACCCCTATATTTTTAGTTTAACCCTTAATAACTCCATTTTTACCTTAACCATGATAATTAAATCTTAATGGTTCGAGAAAAAAATATTGGTCAAAAATTATGTTGAAATTATAGATAATAAAAATTATTATGATTCAATATATGATATAATTTTTTATAATTCCCATTCCTAAAATCGAAATAAATAAATTTAATATAAATCCTGTAGCGGTGAAGAGAAAGTAGATTATTATTATTAATATGATCAAAAGTTTACAATGTTTTTACAACCAATTAAAATATTAAATTGAATTAAACAACCTAAATTGGATTAATATATGTGTAATTGATATTATTTTACTTTTAAAAAATTAAAAATTTAATTTAAATTTGTAAATAATTTAGGACAAAATTCAATTTTAAATTAAAACTTAGTCTTTTCACAATTCATATAAAAATGAATCATTTTAGAAAAGTCCCAAAAATTCACCCTATTATAATTTTGAAATTATAAAATAAAAAATTAATTTTAGTTTATCATTTTAAATTTATAAACATATGAAATAATAATAATAATATTTTTCAAAAATAAAAACAATTTTTTGAGAAAACAGTATTTTAGAAACATAGGATCAATTTACCAAAAATTAAGTATTTGTTTTTGTCAATATGGTTTATTTATATAGAAAATTATATTTTATATTTTAAAATTATATATCACAATTAATATATCTATGTCTAATGACTTTTCTATAACCACCATATGTAATTAATATTAATAATATATTATGGTTTTGTTAAAGCTCAAACTAATGTGTAAATCAAGATAACCTAGTGTTGTTTATAAATAAATATTAAATTGGCGTTTCATTTAAAAA
Source organism: Viscum album (assembly GCA_963277665.1). Lineage (NCBI taxonomy): Eukaryota > Viridiplantae > Streptophyta > Magnoliopsida > Santalales > Viscaceae > Viscum > Viscum album. The sequence continues at coordinate 1,879,106,179 of OY728151.1, forward strand.
AGGATATCAATTAAATTAAATTTATTCAAAAAACACTATTCATAAAAACTCATATTGTTACATTTTTTACTCATCCAGATATGGGATCATTCAAAAAGTAATTTCATGAATGAGAACTAACCAAGAACATGTTTTAGGTTTTATGTATTATAGGGTTTCTATTGTACTATAGGTGATTTATGGAATAAATATTTAGGATTGTGGGAATCATGTAATCGCTTTCCCAAAATTCGTAGCAATTCGTTTCATCCATGTGATGCATTTGAGTATTCAAGGAGATAAAGAGAATGTTTTGGAGTGCATATGTACTGATGTTTCCAAATGAGGGGGATGTGTACATGGTGTTATGGAATGAATCTATAATTGGGATTGGTTGTGTGTTCATTATGAATTGGGAAATTATTTAATATTTGATTTTTAGATTAGACCCAATAAGAAGAACTATGTACCCCATGATTTCTAGATTGCAGTAGTCTTTTCTTTTACAACATGGAGGCCACAACTTCTCAAAGAGTAATTTATGGTCTATAAAAACTGTAAGAGTATTTGGTACATTAATATTCAAAGAGTTATTACCTTGATTTATGGTCATTATTTGGAATTCATGTAATACTATGACTTCAAGATTTTCTATAAAATTGGTAACTAAAAAATTATTCATGATTCACAAAAAATAAAAGATAATTATATATTATTAAGGGAGATTACTAAGTAGATAGAAACAATTTTGTTTTCATTAGTGGAAAATGGTAATTTTTCTTGTCATTGACCAATAGTGGAATCCCCTATGCTTCTTTAGGGAGTGATTGATTCAGAGGTAGAAGAAAATATTTTTATGGACATTCATCATCTGGCATCATAACATGGCATACCACATGGATTTTAAGAATATATGGAGTACATAATCCTCCTCAACAGATTGTAGGTCATGAATGGTACACTACATGTGGATATTTTATGGGAGTTACACACCTTAAACTTAGTGATTCATCATAGCGTAATGATGATGTACCATAAAAATATGCATTTTTTCGGTAGGGAATGCATGAAATTATGGTTTTTATAGATTCTATTGTGGTTCCACTCCTTTAAGAATATAAACGTGAATCTAGATGTCAAAATAGGGTTGGCTTGACCCATTGGGGTTCTATAGTATGTGTGTTATGGTAAATTTATGTAAATTGTTTAAATAGATATAGGATTTGTGTGAGGACATGGAGCTATTTGGGTGATAATCGACTAAATGGTCACGTTGTCCCACTTTCTTCCCATTCTTAATCAGAGTTCAATTTTGATCATGATATTCTTATAAAAGGAATAGGATAACTAGATACATGGAATACACTAAATTATTTTCCTAAAATAAGATGCTTGATTTACATTTGAGTTAAGTAAAGGTTTCACAGTGGCATTCAAGACTATGTTCTAATAGAGAATAAATGTTATCACATTAAATGATAATCAGAAGAATACAACCATTCATTCCCTTTAGGATGTTGTATAGGATAGAGTGTGGTATTTATAATAGATATGGTTGGATACATACATTTAATAGAGTCCACATAAAAAATGGTTAACACTCATCTATTGAAATAGAATATTTAAAGACCCTATAAAACAGAATTTTCTAGTCACCAATATGTTGGATGAAGTTAGAAGAGTTTTCAATGATGATATAGGAGTTCATGTTTGTGATGGAAAAGAAGTTTAATATTACCTATGAGTGTATGAGGGCCCCTCAGAGACTTCAATAGTCTAATATAGGATAAATGCACGGGGATCTTGATTTGGTGGAGGGAGAGGAAAAATTCCTTAAGGTATGGTTGTTGCATATTTTTTATAGATTTTTACAGGGATGAAACATATCACCAATATCCATCTATCCACCATTGATTCGTTATAGTTTATGGGAGGTTTTTTACCCCATGAAGTAGTGACCATATTGGGAATGGTGCACAATGTATTTAACGTTTCATAGATGAAAGGATACATGTGTAACCTATGAAATAACATTGAAAAATATGATCTTAACATAATAAAGATTTATAACATCATACATAATAACTTGGAAATTAATTGTCAATATATAGGGATACTTGTATGTGATATTTTAATATTGTTTTTAATCTATTGCAGTATGAGAATACTGAGGAGAGTCATAATAATCATTAGAACACGATGAAAGATAATTACCCTCACATTTCAATTAGGATGTTCTTATCAGGTTGAAATTCGTTAAAGGTGTTGATGATGTAGTAACCCACTATTTTGTTGTTTGATCCATTAAAATATTTTAAATTTTTTTATTGTCTTTTGATGGGTCGTTTTTATTGATTTTGGTGTTGTGGGGATTTAAAAATATTTTAGATGAAATTATATATTTATTTTCATTTGAATTCACATGTTTGTAGGAAAAATGTGTTTACATATAAATAGTGAATATGATGGGATGTCCAATTTTATAGTTTCATCCATAGTAGGGTGTTTTCCCTAGGGGTGATATAAACTTTTTTTACCTCTAGGTTCCTTAGGATTGGGTCTTCACAAGTGAAAATAATAAATTATATATATGTATTTAGTAAACTAATTAATTTTTATTTGATTAATGTAATATCTATTAAAAATCTGAAATCCAACTGTTAAATCAGTCTTGAATCTAAAACATAGATAATGAATCCTGACACCCAATAACACTAGAGAGATATTGGGAGGGAAAAGAGGATATGTGAACACACACTTTATGTAATCACCAATGAAAACCCATCATGGTTGTGATATTATCCAATTAATAATATTGTTATGATTTAAGGATTTTTTAGTTTTTCAATTCTCTATTCATTGTTATTTATTGACAGGTTCGTTTATTGAAACATGAATTTTGTGAATTTACAATTCTATTCTTGAGCAAAAAAATCTAGAACATAAATTTATTTTCCCATTTTTAAATATCTAGTGTAAAATTTTTCCTGATTAAATATTTTCCTCATTATAAAATTTTTATTGGTGGATTGATTACTAGTATTTGGAAAAATCCACCCCATAATCCTTTTCAATATCCATGGGTTGAAGTGGACACTAGTCTGAGGGATAGTGCTGGTGATGTGAAGGGGGATATGGTTGGATGTGCAGGGTAAATGAAGTTATATAGAAATTTTTTATAGAAGTCCACCATAGAAGTGTTAGTGATGGTAGGGTCATACATGATGGCGGTTTTGGGGAAGTGGTTATAATTCTAGCACATATCCACAATATAGGATGTAGGAAGTGAATGTTTAGACACTATGGTTCAACAAAACCAGCATGGACAACTAATTCATGTCGACCATGATTAGAAATCATAGTTATGTGACATTCCATATAAGGCCCCAGCCTTAAACCTTACTTAATCTTGAGTTATTACAAGATTACACATTGAGGATCTTTTCAGGTTTAGATTTTTAGAGAATTAGATCATAAAACATGCATTACATTCTACATATAAACAAAGTGGTTACATAAAGACAATATTCTTCTTTCCCATCAATGGAAACATATTTAAAATAAAACATGGATTCTTTCTTGACACTTCCTTGACACTATCATCATATCATGTACCTTTCCCTTGACTTGTGAAAAACATTTCAAAAAAACTTGGGATGAGCATAAAATGATCAGTAAGGGATATAAAAATATGGAAAGGAAACATGGGTACATATATACATAAGAATGAAATCATACTTTACCCATAAAACATAAGCAATTTAACATACCTCATCAAATCATGAATAAATCATAAAAATCATAAGACATAAAGGTAACTTGAGGCATTCATAACATTCTTACGTAGGGAGTAACCCTCCTGGATATGTTTGGAATACCCATCATAGTATATTCCCTAAATCTCTTCGGAGAAACCTTAACATTTCACTCCTTCGCGTTACCCAATGCATTGGAGAGCTATATCGGGCTCACCCGCCCTTAGTTTATCACGGAACCACCCTTCTTCATAATAATTCCCATGAGCCTCAACATAATCGTATCACATAAAACATGCATAAAGGAAACATAAAATTTCCACCTTTCAATCACAAGATATCAATACAACACATTGATATAAAAACATTATGAAAACCATTTTCAATACCAAAATAAAAGAGAAGTAAAACATGCTATTTATTTTTCTTTTAAAAAAAGGCATGGCTTGTAGAGGAAGCCGAAACTCAAATAATGGTCACAGCGATGGAGAAGTTGTTGTCGTTGCATACGTACGACAAAAACATTCCCTTTTTTCGTTTAGGAAATGCTTCGTATAAAAAATATTCCTTTTTAATAAATGTAAAAGTCAAAGGGGTTTATACACCATATAAAAGAAGGTTGTGTATAAAACAAAATATGCCTAATGAAAGGAGATTGAGACGAAGTCCCATACCTCGGGTCCGACTTGACTCGATCGTTCTTTAATGTCCTGAATAATAAACTTGAGTTAATTTCTACTTTCTTAAGAACCTTTTTCAAGTTCATTATTCATTTTATATCACTTATTTCCATGTCATGAACACTATGTAATTATTTAAGTTAATAACGGTCGTTTTAACGATCATTGGTACTTGAGTCAAAAATAAACCCTTTATAATTAAAAGTTGTTCATGTATCCATTATATCCAGAATTATAATCATGATGTATATATCATATATATCCAGTATATACATGCATTTATAACATTACATAATCATTTAGAGGTAAGAAATGAAATTGACCATTCATGGAGACGGTAAGCCGTACGTATGCATGAACGCTACTTTCATTTCTATTTCATATTTTATAGAATGGAATCATAATTATATAAAGGTATATTATAATTCCACTAAAATATCATATATAATTTCATAGTTTCATCCTTTATACGTCCCACATATGGTATTTAACGAATCAAATCACTTTGAGGGGGTGGTAGTCCGCAGTTCCTTAAATTAAGATATCACGTTTACCTATAATGGAAACCATAAAGGTATTCCCAAAATGAAAAATACAGAAGCATAAGGAAAACATAGACATATTATATATCATATATAAATATAGTTTCATCTTAATGGCCACCTTTGAAGGTGTTAAAAGAATGTTGAACAATCATCGTTTCGGGAGGCATAAATTCACCATCCACAGAAACAGTATGTCCTTTCACCACTAGATGTAGGTGTGTGTAAGTGTAGCTCGAATACTTCTTATAAAAGAATCTTAGTATATTTAAGATACTGGATTTGGTACAAAAGAAATGAATATAAATAGTTTAGGGGGTTGGAGAAGCAAAATAAAACAAAAGGACTCAAGTGAACACATTACCTTAAAATCAGGTAACTCCCTTTGGTTTGAGCTCAAAGGCTTCTTTGAGAAGACTTCTGCCCAAAGTGAGGCTTCAAGGAGTAATATAGGGATGTGGAGAGAGAAAATGGTCAGGGGTTGGCCGAGAAAAAGGCTTTGGGAGTGTGGGTAAGGAGGTAGAGGTGGGGGCCTTTTATAAGAGGAGAGGAGGGGCACTCTTGGAAAGTTAAGAAATGTTACTTTATTTGAAAATGATTTTCGAATTAAAAAGGTCCCACATTGATATAATTAGAGGGTAAGGTGATAATGGTTCGAAATCCACCCATACAATAGTTTTTGGACATGTGTAGGTTATAGATTTTACATTATCATTTCATATTATTTAAATACTTTGTTAATGATGTAATCGCTGCATCATCATGATGTCATAAATAATTTAATTTTTTTAAAGTATAAAAATTATAAAAAAATATCATAATGTAGAAAATAGTTTCAGCTTTCTAATGAATATTTATAGTCCTAATGCTCATTTATGTAGACAAAATTAAAAATATTTTACTTAGGTGATACATTCTTTGTCACATTTAACATTCTTTAAAAATAAAAAGATAAAAAGTCACTTTCTCACAAAAGTGATTCCATGGGGACCCCAAGTTTGGTACAAGGAATTCCATGGTCGGAAATGAGACAACCAGTAGCCTTAGGAAACATTTTGGTGTCATTTTGTTATTATTATGATATTATTTTATTATCCTTAACTACCCGATTACTCATTAATCAAGATAATTAAAGATAATTACCGTCGTTACTATTCATAATGTCCAAAAACAAAAGAGTCTTGATTACATAATTTGGACCTTATGATTCCATATATGTAATACATTTTACCAAATTACAATCACATAAATTGCAATAATTGATTTAAAAATAATTCCCTTTGTAAAAACAAATAGTGGGTTTTTTAAAACAATATCTATGAAAAGTTTGGCATTAGTTTATGCCCAATTCCAAATAGAAATTAATCCTAATGACCACCATTGGATTATATGGTAAAAATATATTCTAATTTAACTTTAAAACCAATTCAAATGATAATCTAATAATATAAATAAATTAGATTAAAAAGCAGTTTTGATGTAAAATGTAGTATTTTTCACTATTCATTAAAAAATGAACAGTGTCAGAAAAATACAAAAAATTAACAAAAAGTAAATTTTGATGTCTCAATCATAAAGAATATGTTTATTTTGAAAAATATAGATTATAAAATTGTCAAAAGTTTGATTTAAAAAGGGTTTTCCATCAAAAGGCAGTAAAAAAATCTTTTAAGAATATTAGTGTATTCCATGCATAAGATTGTATTTATTTTCATTTTAAGCCTCTAAAACACTATCTTAATCATTAATAGACATAGATAAAAATATCTATTATTCATTAATTACTTGTGATGTTACATCCTTCCCCCTTTATAAAATTGCGTCCCCACAATTTATTTACTTATCAAATAAATGGGGGCACTTGTCCCTCATTGCATTTTCAGATTCCCATGTTGCATCTTCAATCATGTGGTTTTTCCACAAAACTTTTACCTGATTAATCACCTTATTCCATAACACTTGCTCCCTGTGGTCAAGAATCTAGACCGGTTGTTCCTCATAAGATAAGTTCTCTTCCAGCTGAACTACCTCTGGACTCAAAACATGAGATGGACCTGGAATATACTTTCTCAACAACGAAACGTGAAAAACATTGTGTACCTGAGATAAAATCGGAGGTAAAGCCACCCAGTATGCAATTGATCCAACTCTTTCTAGAATTTCATATGGTCCAATGATCCTTGGACTCAACCTTCCTTTCTTACCAAATTGCATCACACTTTTCCATGGTGAGACTTTGAGAAAAACATGATCACCTACCTCAAAAGTTAGATGCTTCCTCATGTTGTCTGCATAACTCTTCTTCCTACTCTGAGCTGTTCTCATGTGTTTCTGAATCAGCTGAACTTTTTCTACCATCTCTTCTACCAATTCTGGTCTAATCAACTTCCTTTCACCCACTTTATCCCAGAAAGCTAGAGTTCGACACCGCTTCCCATATAACGCCTCAAATGGTGCCATCTGTATACTGGAATGAAAACTGTTATTATATGAAAATTCAACCAAAGAAAGATGTTGGTCCCAACTTCCCTGATAATCCATCGAAAAAGCTCGTAGCATATCCTCCAAGGTCTGAATTGTTCGTTCTGACTGCACATCTGATTGAGGATGAAATGCTGTAATAAAATTTAATTCAGTACCCAACGACTTCTGAAGGCCTTTCCAAAAGTTAGAAGTGAACCTGGGATCACGATCAGATACAATGGAGAGGGGAACTCTATGTAACCTGACTATCTCTTTAAGATACAAACTGGAATGTTGATCTAGGGAAAAGTATCTCGTATAGGAAGGAAATGAGAAGATTTAGTCAAGCGATCAACAATAACCCATGTTGCATTATTACTTCGAGATGTCTTCGGTAATCCCACAACAAAGTCCATGTATATATTTTCCCATTTCCACTCTGGCACTTGTAAAGGCTGAAGCATCCCTTTCAGTAACTTCCGCTCTACTTTAACCTATTGACATGTCAAACACTTCACAGTAAAATCAATAATATCTCTTTTCACTCCATCCCACCAGTAATACTCCCGCAGATCTCTGTATATCATAGTACTTCTAGGATGAACTGAAAATGGAGAACTATGAGCTTCGCATAATAACTCTCTCTTCAACTGTGAATCACAAGGCACAAACAATCGCTTCCAAAATCTCAAAACGCAATCATTATCAATGATGAATTCAGGAAACTTACCTTTATGAACCAGCTCTACCTTTTTCTGCAACTCACTGTCTTGCTTCTGTACTTGCTTGATTCTATCTGATAGAGATGATCTCACTGATACCTGAAACAAAACAGAAGAACATCCTGTACCAACAACTTCTATGCCAATGTTCATCAAATCCTTAACCAAATGATCACGTTCCAAATGCAACATTGCTAATGAAGCATTACTTTTTCGACTTAAAGCAGCATTCACTTTATTTGCTTTTCCCGGATGGTAATGAATTGTACAATCATAATCCTTGATTAATTCCAGCCATCTCCTCTGTCTCATGTTTAACTCTTTCTGAGTGAATATATACTTTAAACTTTTGTGATCAGTATATATTTCACACTTTAATCCATACAAATGAAGCCTCCAAATTTTTAAAGCGAAAACAACAGCAGCTAATTCCAAATCATGTGTAGGGTAATTTACCTCATGAGTTTTCAACTGTCGTAAAGCATAAGAAATTACCTGATCATTCTGCAATAGGAAGAAAACCAAGTCCTTTCAATGAAGCATCACTATATATAACAAAATCAGCATTCCTGGAAGGTAGTGCCAAAACTGGAGCATTCACCAATCTTCTTTTCAATTCCTGAAAACAATCATCACATTCTTTTTTCCAGATAAACATAACACCCTTACGAGTTAGCTTAGTCATTAGACTAGATAACGGTGAAAAATTTCTATCAAACCTTCGGTAATAGCCTGCCAAACCAAGGAAGATACGAATCTCAGTTACATTTGTGGGTCTTGGCCATTCTTCCACAACTTTTGGTTTTGCAGGATCAACAGTTATCCCATCTTTAGAAAAAATGTGACCATGGGAATAAATTTCTTGCAACCAAAACTCACACTTGCTGAATTTTCCATACAGTTTCTTTTCTTTTAAGGTTTTCAAGATAACCCTTAAATGTCTTTCATGCTTCTCTTTACTTTTAGAAAACACCAAAATATCATCAATGAAAACCACCACAAACATATCCAAGAACTCATGGAAAATTCTATTCCTTAAGTCCATGAATATAGCAGGTGCATTGGTTAACCCAAAAGGCATTACTACAAATTCATAATGGCCATATCTTGTATGGAACGTGGTCTTCAG